>CM050653.1:35838856-36438856 GCA_027574665.1 Rhynochetos jubatus
GAGGGAAATTAGGGCAATTATATGTTGCTGTTCTTTCAGAAAGGGTTTCTTTATGTTCTTCTAATATTCTGTCAAGATAGGTCAGTGCAATCATTTGAATACTGAAACAGAATTCTTAAAGGTTGGGTTTGGGCTTAAAAAAAAGAGGAAGGAGGAGAGAAAGCTACGTGGAGAATTGGGATAGGAAATGCATGTCTGGTGTCCTCAGCACGGATGTCGTTGGCTTTAAAGGGTTCTGAGTAACACATTTCAGCTGAAGCCTTAGCAAGGAGATTGGGATAGTGGATGTAAATTGAAAGGAGAGCTGCTGATGTAAATTTTCCTGAGTTTCCTTGCTTGCTAGTTTTTGAAGGCAAAGGTTGGAACAGATTGAGTGGCATTCATTATTGGTGGTCCCGGAGCAAACCTTTGCATCCTGAAACACTTACGTATTCTTAGCAGCTTCCATGAATGTTTAAAAGTGGGAGTAAAGTCAAATGCTTAATATGGCATTGGCCCTGTGAAAACAGTCGTAAAAGAGAAGATGATCTCGAGGAATGAACTTGTGAGTTAGGCTGCAGTTCCGGCCTGCGGCAGCGTAGTGAGAATGGTTCAGCTGGTTGTGGTAACTCACTCTGTGGGGCTGGCACTTCGCAACACCAACGCAGAACTCACTAAACATCGGTACGACGGGGGTAAACGGGCGGTTGGGGAACTGGAGGAGTATCTGCAGAAAGAAAACTGGTGTCTCCTCCCAGTTCAAACAGTGCACTGAAGTTTTGCAGTCGCAGTTCAGTTCCAGGTAAGGGGAAAGTCCATACTCGTATTATGGTCTCTGAAGAAAACATCTTGCGTTTCCCTCCCCTACATTTTGTAATGAAGTCTTCCAGCTCTTCAGAAGCATGTAAAGATTTGCTTCAGATATTATGAATGCTCTCTTAGATTAAAAATTCTCTTTCCGCTTGCTTTCAGGAATGTGGGAAGTTTCAGAAAATAATTATCCCAGCCTGGCAAGAGAAAAAGATCAAACTTCCATTACTGTTTTTCTGTTATTGTGTATTTGTTGGTATATTTAAGTGTATTTTAAGAGCTCAGGGTTCCTAAGCTGTGCAGCTTGGATTATCCCAGTTAAAGAAGTTTCTTCGTTTGCTGATAGGATTTTAGGATAATGAGCACATTTACTGAGAAGTTCCCTACTGAGGAAAGTCTGCTGATGGGTAATTTCTGATCAGACAGGATCACAGCTAGGTGTGTAAATTGCTGTTAAGCAGTAACTCTTGGAAACTTTGGCATGGTATTTTGCAAGAAGTTTTGGATACTGTATGATTTCTATCAAATACAAAAGAAATTGTAACTCTTGATGTGTTTTTAGGTGGATACTAAGTGATACTAATGAAGCGTATTTTGAAGGAGGAAGATTGGAAAAAAGTTTGGATAGCGAAACATGGAAAACACCTGTGTTCAGTGGAAAAAGCAGCACACCTGCATACAAGTCTTTGATATCCAGACTTGTTACCATCGGCAGTAGGTAGAAAGGCAACTAAACTTTATCTTGGGCATCAAGGTTTTACACGTTTCCCATTTTAGTGTGCTTCCTTGTCCCACAAACTCGTACTGTAACCAGCACGGGAGGCGGTTCTGTTCGCTGCGTGTCAGGCTCTGTGCAAAGGCGGTGCCTGTCTGCCCAAGGGAGACTCCTACCTCTGAAAACAAATGTGCAGGTTTACGTTAGGCAGCAACATTCTCAGAAGTCAGCTAGACTGCTTAGTTGCTCCCTCACCATCTCTGCCTGTGGCAGAGCCAACAGAGCACCTTCTGGGAGATCCCTTAACCTGTTCCAGGCAAATCCCATGGGGAACAGTCTCAGACTGGCACTCCAGCAGCACACTGGGATCAGCAGCTTCTGCCAGAGATGCTGTCAAAAATGACTATCTGTCCTGGGCTTCGCAGATCGGCCCGTATGTGGGGGAATGCAAAAAACGTTCCTTGGCACAGTCCGTTTCTCCTACGCACATGTAGTTCATGTTAAAATACCAGGGAAGGTAAGGAGGCTGATTTCAGCTTGGTTTCAACAGCAGACGTGCAGATCTGTAGGGGAACTGGATGTGCCTGTTTCAATTAGAATTGCAGATTATCGTGTTTTAAAACACTTAATTAATCTCCCTGCTAACCTGAAATGGTACACTTTGAATATAACTAGTGGTATACAAGTGCAAAAAGCCTCTGATCTGGTAAAATAGCAATTTCTGGCCTGTTATTTTTTGTCCTTTCAGCAGAATTTAAACTGGTGGCGATAAAGCATGTTTACACCATACTAAATGTCATTATAGATGGCTGTATTTTATGTAGAGGGATTCTGAGGTGTTTGGTAGGGTTTTTCATCTTTCAGATGACAGCTGTGGCCAGGCTGCCCAACTAATCCATTCAGCTGTTTTATCCAGATGAAACCACCTGGTTTTCCTAAGGAGTTTTCATGCATCTCTATTTATATAGCCTGTATTTGCTTAAGAAGAGAAATCTTAATTGTGTGTCACCTGGTTGTTCAGAAATTGTCAGATGAAACTTTTTAAAGCCTCACTCAGAATAACTGCTGGTTTCATCAAAGGCTGCCCTTTCTCAGAAGTCCGTTAATGAGCCATTGCTTCTTGAACCACGTAAGGAAGATTTTTGCCCTGTTGGGAAGTGGAAAACAGCAGGGTTGTTACAGAGCATGGAGAGAGAAACATAGTAGATACACTTAACTCAAACCCTGTGATCTGTAGCTCGTTCTTAAAAACCTTAAAAATCTTGGGTCGTTTGTAATGTTTTTAGGAAGGGGATTTTCTTGGAATACAGAATCTCTTGCTTTCTGCATTGGGAAGTAAGAGGTTTTCATCCACAAAGGCAAGACAGCACAACACTAGAAAACGTTAGACCTGGCAGAGTATGAAAGCTGCCTTGGGTAAAAAGGACTTTGTCCATTAGGAACAAGAAGGAACTGAGCTGTCTTTCCTGTGTCAGAACATGCAGGGGGCCTACGTTGCCGCAGCAGTTTATGAGTCCAAATTCTGCTGCTGGAATAACGGACACTTGAACTTGCTCACCTTCACAGCCTTCTAAGTCTTCTACAAAAACACCCGACTCCATCCTTTGCCACAGCCATAAGAAAAGTTTTGATTGAAAACCTATTAAGTTTGGGCTGAGGTATGATGTGATGGTGTGCTGGTTTCAGTCGGGAAGGAGTTAACTCTCGTCACAGTGGCTGCTGTGAAGGTGTTCCTGGATTTACCCTGAGAACTGATGAGGTCTTTTTAGCTGGCGCTGGGGAGTGCCTATGCTGAATTCAAGGTCTGTCTTCGCTTCCGATACTGCAGCGTTCCCAGCTGTCCCGCTGCAGGCAGTGCAGGGGACACACAGCGCAGACAGCTGACCCGAACTGACCGAAGGGGTATTTCATCCCGTAGTACCTCACGCTCGGGGCTTTGGCGAGGAGGGGGGCCAGGGGACATCACACTTTTTCATTCCTTTGTACTTTCTAACACTCTTTAACTCCTTCGTTAGCTGCTGTGGTAACTCTTGCTGGCTTGTTCGTGAGTTGGTGGCTCTGTTAGTTTTCCTGTTATCTCTGGGTCATGTTGCTCTCTAAATTTCTTTATGCCTACAGATGATCTCCATGTCATGGGTTCCTCTGTAGGCCTCAGACTCTTTGTGAAAGGCAGCAGAAGACAGCAAAGGTAATACCTACGATGCCTCCAGTCTCGTAAGATGTGAACTCAGGGAGGCATTTATTCGTCCGTTCATACCTCAGCACATTCATAGCATCCTCTTAGATTCAGAAGTAGGTTACGTGAGGAATAGGACTACGGAGGAGTGAATTACAGAGCAGGAATACCCTGTAGTGGAGAGTTTCAGACTTTTCTAACAAGGGGATAGATCCTAGGAGGAAAGCAGCATACTCTGCATTCTTCAGTAAAAGCCAAACCTGTGGGTTTGTAAAGTGGCACTCGAGGCGTTGGAAGCAATCCGTCTCCTTTCCGTACAAAGTTAGTTCTCCGAGTGCCTCACGTCAAGGAGGCACTGAAGTGTTTAGCGTGCTCAGCACTGCCGCGTGTGCCGTTTCGGTCAGATACCCCGTGATGTGTTGCCTTGTCTGGGTGCTCTTAGTGTCCTAAGATTTCTCCTGGAATTCAGAAAGTCTCCCAGAAATGTTCTGTATGGTTTTTCCTGTCTCCCCTTTCTTTGGGTTGGCAGCCCTGCTTCTCAGGAGTTCCGTATCACAGAGGAAGGACTGGTAAACGCAGCAGTCCTTCCAGCGCCTCGGTGTTCAGCGGGGCCCGGATTAGGATGTCTAAAGCCAACCAAAAAATCCTGAATAAAGGTGGTGGGTGGACATGGAGAGAGGCAAGCGTTGCTGCTTCTCCTTCACTGCACTGAACAGGCACAGTGCCCTGCCGCTCGCAGACTCACTCAGCAGCAGTTGGGTGCCTTTGCCACTCTAAGTCCACTGTAGTAGCGGCAGTGAATACGCTCCCACTAACCGCGTGTATAGGAGACAGAGAGGTGGTGTGTTCCTGAGTGCATAGAAAGGGGGGCTGGAAATATGCTTCACCACCTTTCCCATACGTGTGTGATGGATTCACAGCCCATCCAAGCAGGGAGCGTCATCTAGACGCGAGTTACGTAGTGATTTAGGTGAACAGGGTCGCCCGTGTCTGGTCTGACGGGTGTTGCCAGTCTGAAGTTGCCCTGCGTTTCACAGCAACCAAAAATCAGAAAAAAGCGCTACTTTCTCCTCTCCTCTCCTCTCTTCTTCTCTCCTCTCTGTTTTGGGGCTGAGGTACGTAGGGATTGTTGCCACATAAATACAAACCGGTCTTCTGACTTAAAACTGCTGTGGTATTTCAAGCACAGCTGAACGGCGAAAACAGCCCTGAAATACAATTTTCAGAATATATGCTGAATTTACAGTGTGTCCGTGGGACCTGGGGGAATTTTTCCGTGTGTTGCCTTAGAACAGTTGTTGCATGCTAACCGCAAAGAGCCAAGATGACATTCTGTGTCTATAGCCAGTGAAGTACCAGTATTTCATGTCATTTGCTGTAGTTCTCAGGAGGGCCGTCAGAAAACCAAGTGATTTACAGTGATCAAGTGATCACTATAAAAGGGATTACCAGATTGAATGGTGCCGTAGGGGACCTTGTCATTTTGGATGCTGCTGGTGGAAAAATCCAGCAATTAAAGTTTTCGGGCACCGTATGCTGAAGTACTTCAGTGCAGATCCACCTGTTAGCACAACATGAGCCTCCCCACCTTAAATCTCAGGTTGGCCTTTGCATGCCATAAGCAAGCCTTAAAGCAAGGGATGTTTTAAATAAATAGTGTCTTGTTGTTTGTGTATACAACGCTCCTTCGCGCAGATCGGGTTTGGTACTTACTGTGCAGATGATAAAGCGCAAGAAACAAAAATAGCCCCTTAACAATAAACAGTACAAGGCAAAAAAACCCTCACCTTATTTGTCCCCAAACTTGCAAGAGCGTGTAACCACATACCTGTGTGTCTGGAGGTTAGTCAAGGGCAGCAGGCGTGGGGAATGTATGGCGCTTCACGTGGCAGGATGCCAGAATTAAACGCAACCTGAGAAGTTTACCCCAGCTTAAACAACTTGGCTGTGCTGAAGTTGTACCCATACACTGTTTGCAGCAAAGATCAGTCAAAACACAGGACTGTAAAAAGAAATAAAATAAATACTGATTATTTTTTTAGTGTTTCAGTTTGAATAGTAACATCTTTCCTATGTGTTCTGCCTAGGACATTCCATACAAGGAGCTCAAAGCTTCTATCAACATCTTGCCAGCCTTGGAGGGGGGAAAAAAAGGCAAATTTTCCTCTTCCACGGTGCTTTTGCGTGGAAATCCCCAAGATCTGGTTCTGCTTTGCTCCTGTGCACCCTCAGGAACCGTGGTCTCTGTGGGATGTGATGGGTGGAGGGTTTTGTGGCCACACATGCTCAGGTCTGAAATAGTTTGGATACCGTGAGGTGTGGCTGTAACCCGCAGCTTCAACTTTTGCCATTTACAAGAATCGGGTACTTGGAAATGGGATCAGAGTAGCCTTCATCATTTCACCCTCCTCTACCAATGAACGCCCCGTCTCCTCCAGGCCGTAGCTTTTGGGATATCGCCAATCGCTCGGTTATTTTTAGTCCACAGTGGCCTAATACTTGAAAATCGAAGGCAAGGGACTGAATGGGCCCGTGTGCTGCGGTGCTCCTGCGCTGTGTCCTGGCCTGCTCTTGCAGTCGGCAGAGTCAGAGCCTCGTTAACAGCTGGGCAGGCTAATGGCAGCGGGCTGAGATCGGGGAGCCAGCGTACCTAGGCCTAACAGCACGCTCTCGCTACCCTTGCTCCACGCGTACGCGGTAAAGCCAGGGCAGCAGCCTAATCTGCAAGGGCTTCCCCGGGCCCCCGTGGGGCGGCCGTTTCCAACGAGGTGTCTGTCGCACGACCAAATGTGGGTCTTATTTCAAACTGAATTCTAAAAGGGCTGGTGACAAAGCGTACCGTGCCAGAGATGAAAACCAGGAGCGCGGGTTTTCAGTGTGAATGTGTAGAGGTGCGTGTGTATATTCCTAAGTACGAAGATGAAACAGGCTACAGATTAGTCTGGGAAGCTCAATAGCTTTTGCTCACAGGTTCTCTCGTGGACTTCACGGGACTGATCCAAATGGCAGTGTTCCCCACCTGCATTTTGACAGATCAGCATCTCTCAAAAGCAACAGACAACTTTGGGAGGGGGGAAAAAGCGTCAGATAATTTAGAGCCACGTGAGCTCCACGTGTGCAGGTGGGAGCCATTCTGTGCTAGGGACTGAGAGCCCTTCAAGTTAAGGGGAACCCGTGGTTTCACTCCTTCCATTTATAGAAACAACTCAGAAACAACCAAACGCCTTCCCTCTTGGTGGGAAGCTTGGACACATCTGGCACCTTTGCCTAAACCCAGGGCTGGAGACGTAGTGACAACCTGATGGAGCCAACTGGATAGCAGGATACAGGTTCTTTTTCTACAGTCACTGAAATCACATTAATTACTTAAAAATGTGGCAGTGGCCACTGGGACTCGTGCAGCCCTTTATGCCCGCTAGGAGGGTGCTCACTGAGCATGCGCTTACACACAGACGTGTAAGTGCAAAAACACACCTTGGAAAGACTCCTCCAGCTCACAGCCGTGCCGGGGCCGGGATCGGTCCGTGCACACAAGCAGGTCTGTGTTACGGCAGCCCTCCGGAGGTCCCTGGGTGCCCCTTGGAAGGGAATAATCATAGAATCACTGAGCCAGCAGTCGTGGTTCTTGTCTGCTTTTCTGAACAGCATCACCTGTCGGATTTTCTGTCTCTTTCCAAACTTACAGTTCCTCTTTTATTATTATCCTGGCCTTTGCTTTTTGCTGATGTTCTTTGATGCTGACGAACTTTGATGTTGATAACTTTTATGTTGAAGAATGGTAAGTTAAAGGAGAACTGTCTCATGCTGTGAAAAAAAAACCCAAACACCAAAATGTTGTTTAATGCTTTTGCCTGCTGCCTATTACTATCACTCTAATAAGCAATAATTCCTTCTGGTTTTCCAGAACCTCGCCCTTTGATATTCTGATTTTCATAGCCTGCGTGTTGTCGCAACATTGCGAGCCCTCTGGCAAGTGTATTTTTATAGTATGAACCACAAGGAGCAAGCAGTGTGTGCTTGTGGGTGTGTGTGGGGGGGGAGGGGGGTATTAAAAAAACCCAGCAACATCCCAACAGCACCCAGCGAGCTGCTACTAGGTGCCGGCAGTCCTTCCTGTTTCAAGCAGAATGGGTGCCCTCTGCAGGTAACTAATCTCAGATGATGGGTTTGGATGTGGCCCCCCCGTTATTTCTGAGCGTCAAGGTCTTTGCAGGATCGACAGGTGCTGTTTTGTGTACGTTTACAATCCTGGCTGCGCACCCAGGCAGGCAAACGGGGAGTGTGCCAAGCAGCTGGCTTGCACCCAACTATGGTTTTTCCCTGAAGGGTGTGTGTAAGGGGGGGTGGGTGTTGGAGCGAATATTTTCCCTGCAGTTTGACTGGATTTCATTGAGATTTTTAAAAGTCATTTTTAACGGCAAGAAGCTGGCTGTAAAGTGCTACAGCCTGCCACTTGCACAGGGTGAACTGGCACAAGCCTGAGCGCTGCCGAGAGGGCATCCTGCCTGCCTTAGGGAGATCGCTGCGTATTCCACCCTTCTTCAGTCAGTTGAGGCGGTGCAGGTTGTAGCGTGAAGTACGCGGAGTGGAGCGTGTGAAGAGGAAGCTGTATGCCTCTCTGAGGCACAAGTGCTCTGAAATCGCTCCTTCTCCTGGCTCCGTGACACTCGGTTCTGCTCAGCCATGTGCTGACAGTGCGGAGGGCGGGATGCCGGCGAGCTCTGAGCTGCGCTTGATGTCCGTCAGCAACGAGGCAGCAGCTAAAGGCGCAGCAAGGCCGGGACCTCTGCCACCTGCCTCTCCTGGAGAGAGCGGCACCTGCAGCCTTGCTGGCAGCAGCTAAATGTAAAGGGGTGAGAGGAACCCAACTGCAACCTTAATCTGAACGTGTCTATTTGTTCTCTCTTTCTCTCCCACCACTGCAGTGACCACCTCTTAGCTGAGCACAACGCGTCATCTCATCCCAAAATGCTTTTCTGGCACAGCCAGCCTGAACATTATCACCATCACCAGTATCCCGCCAGTAACAGCAGCTACCTGCGGTAAGAAAAGAACGGGGGTGGTTTAAAAATAAGAATTGTAATGCTGTAACATACTAGAATGCCGACTGCAGAGCCTTTGCTGGTTCACAAGCTCCAGCTTTGCAGTAGAGCTGGGGATCGCGGACCCTTGGCGAGCAGTGCAGGCGCCGCGGTGGAGATTCACTTCACTGCAGCCCCACGGTTTTCACAAACCGTGCCACCTTAGGTGCAATAGGAACGTTTGACTGCCTGATGTGACACAGATGTGTCAGTTTGTCGTTTCTGTTCCAAATGACGTTCGCCGTCTGTAGATAAAGCTCAGTTTGTGCGAAGCGGTACGGGTACAAGTAGCTCGATGTTTTGTGCCTGCTCTGACGATCTGCTGAAGCTCAGCTGACCTGCAGCGTCGGGACCGTGGGCTGCTTGTCCTGTCAGTCCAGGCACGCTGGCTAAACGCTTTGCGCTGGAATTCTGATGCAATATACAGCGTATTGCATCAGCACATTCCTGCCAGCGCTGAACTTACTTTACCTCTTCGTGACTAAAATATGATTTGTGTATGGTATTCCAAGTTTCCTTGTAATTACAAATGATTATGCTTTGACAAGAGCTGAGCTCAGAGATGGCAGATAAACTTGATGTTAACTGAGTTTCAATTTAAAATGTGGCTCAGTCTGTGTGTTAAACTTCAGCTTACTGCTTTGTGGCTAAATACAATGTGCGTGAACATGGCAGCGTTCAATCATCCACCTTGATACGGCTGTTTGTGCGTTTGCCGTCTCAGAGCCAGCACCGTATCACGACGTTACTTCTGGTCTTGCTGAGTCGTTGAATAGCATGCTTTTATTAGAAATGGGTGAGGGTTTAGCGTTAAAAAAAGGAAAGGAATCGAGGCTGTATTTGGGTTCCGAAGTGTGAAACTAACGAAACTGCAGTGGGGCATTACAAATTTGATCCGTTCCAATACGAAGGCCGGGGTGGTTTGCAACGTAGATGTGCTAACGCAAGCACGTAGCAAACGCGGCGCTGTTCCTGTTGACTCAAGCAGTAAACCAGGAAGGAAGAATTGGTGCTGGAGTTCCCTGATGCAATCCGGTTTACGAGTGACGTGCACGGTTCCCAGCGCAAAAGGCACCGAACAGCAGGGGAAAGGGAAGTGAGGGTGTCCGCTCACATCTCCCATCCCCCCTTCTCCAACCTCTGCTCAGCCTAGAGGTCTATCCCCTCCTAACTTTTCTCAGGGCCCGTTTTCACCATGTCCCTGTCTTCATTGCTTCCCTGTATTTGCTTCTGTTTCCCCATCCTTGTTAAAAATCTGCCATTCGAGTCCCCCTGAAGTTACTCTTCCTACACACTTGTCAGCACCTGCCTTCAGGTTTGGATGGCAGCATGCACCTGTCTTGGCATCGAACCACCACGCAGCGGGGACCTTCTGGAAATTAAGGGTGCAGGAGCTAACAAGATTGGCCCTTGTGGCCCATTACCATAAGCCGAAGGAAAACAAACCGGTTCAGGCTTCAGTCTGGTCATAAACGTCAAGATTCTCGTCTCTGTCCTCAGTGCTCCATCCTCGTGAAGCACCGCGCTTCGGTCCCGCACCTGGACGTCAGTGAGGCTTATCCGGGAACGGCAATCCACTCAGGGCAGGATGCCAGCCAGCCTTAGCGGAGAGCAGATGGGGAAAGGAGTGTCCCAGGATCTCCCACATTCCAGTAAAACTGTGCTTTGAACAAATTTGTGCAGCTGTATTTGCAGAATCGGGCTCCCACTGCATACACTTGCTCTCTCCAGTCCCAACTGGTGGGACTGGTGGCAGGGATATGCAGAAATGGAATGGCAGGGTCACAGGGAATGTCATCTCTGGCAAGTTAGGCTTGTGGATTTGGCCTGCTCGGAGGCTGAGAGAAGCGATTTGAGATCTCAAAATGCTTAACTCCTGTTCTAGACAATCCCACCGGGCAGGTGGAAGGGTTTGGATGCTTTGCAGCTTAGGAGGGAGCCAGGAGGAAAGTAGTGTCATTCTATAAAGTGTCCTCTCTGTCCCGGAGCTCCTGCTCTCAGCCCTACTGAGAGCAAGTATCTACAGCCGAGGCACAACTCTGCAATCTCATCCTCAGAACAGCCTCGCGTGCCTAGCGTGGGGGACACTGCACGGGGCTTACATTCTGTGTTGCAGGCTAGGAATTTTGTTAGGAAAGGGGCTAAAAAATGTACCGTGTGTGCACAGCACGTGGATTGTTAGTGTTTCCTCTTTGGTTAAAGCTAGGTTAACTCCAGTTTTCTGCGGAATGCAGACAGCATCAGCAGTGTGACATGTTTTCCTGTCAAGACTGTTGCTCATAAAGAACAACTTTACTTCGGCAACAGAAATCTGTCCTCTTTACCGGCGTAGTCTTTAAACCAGCTTGAACTTGCCTCTGTTCACCTGGAGTTATAAGGCTGACATGCAAGTTCAGCAACAAACCATCACGGAAGTTAAATTATGGAAAGACTAGCTGAAAGATTAGGATTAAAATGCTGCGGAGCAGCTAGGATATGCAGAACATCAACTGCAGGCATTCAAAAAAACCAATAAATCCCAAAGGTAGTTTAAAAACTGAAAAATAGAAAAACCTCTGTTTTCCATGTTTCTGTTTGTAATGAGTACCTGCCTAGGGATATTTTTACACTCGGTTGACAAAGGTTTGAGAACCTGCATCATAATTACAAAAACTAGAGATAAGCTGAGTCCTTGGGCTGATTTGCACTGAAGCTACAGCTCTGTACATTGGAGCTGGCCAGCTCTGGCTGGACGGAGGTGTTGGTGTGTGCCGCTGATCCTCAGCAGCTGGTCTGAGAATGGGACTGATCGGGGAACCTGCCCCAAAGAAAGCAAACGCATCGCAGGCCTGGGCGTTGAAAACAACAAAACCCAAACCCACACCACAAACCTCCACAGAAAACTTGTGGTAAATTAGCCAGGGATACAAATCATGTTGAAGGAAAATATGTGCGCTGTAATATGCATCTTTTATCAGAAAAGGTACACTTTGTGTCCTAAAATAGCTAAAAATAACATCTTCAGACATGCTAACAGTCAGTCTGCTTGTCATGGCCAAGCTCTGCCCAGGTTTTAAAGCCTGAACTGCAAGAGGATGATGGGTCTTGCTGTACCCACTCAGGATACCCTCAGCAGGGGCTGGAATTTGTGCTGGGAGGAAACAATTCCCAGTATAAGAATCATCGGTTTAGGATCCTGTAACTGCTATGTAGCTATGTTAGTATATATACAGTAAGCAGATAAACCAGTTTTGCTGTGCGTAAATCAAACTGTGTCTGGCTTCTCTGGTCCCTGTCAGAAGAAGGAAGTGTACTACTTAGAGTTTTCCACAAGCCGCCGCTTACTCTTGTATCGCTTACAGAAGTGGTTGTCAGTGTTGTAAGTTAGGATGCCTTTTTTAAAGTCGGCTCTCCATCTACAAATGTCCTCTTAGGGTAAGTTCTGAGTTCTCAGTTAAAACTCATTCTTCAGGGACAGGAGTTCAAGGTAACTTTGTAGCGTGCCGTTGTTCGCCGAATAATGCCTGCTAATTTATTAACTGGACCATAAACATCCCGGAACAGTCTCTGAAATTCATTAATGCCATCGTTCGGGTTGTTACCCATCTTCAGAAGTGTGAACAACTATTTCTGTCGTAATAATAAATGTCAGGGTGAGAAGAGGTAGTTTGCCTGTGGTCGTTTCATTTCTCACTAAGCTGTAACTTGGTAGTGACCTGCCCGTAAGCCCATACCCTCTGCATAAATTTCCCCTTTTTCAAGCCTTCTCTTACATGCAGCTCTCATCTGTTCACAGACAGGCAGAGAAATCTCACATCAATTACAGCAGCAAAACCACCAGTACCGTTTTCTGGAGAAGCAGGCAGTCGAATCTGAACTTCGAAACTGCCTTTAGCAGTCATCAGTTATGGTCCACGCGCTTCTCCTTATCTTTGGGGGTGTCGTACGTACGTTCCGAACAACAGCCCGTATTTCGGCAATCGTTAACAGAGCTAGGGCCTTCCTGGCTTGTACCTCTTGAAAAACTTGCGCACTTGTACTGAAAGCACGGTACTATAGCATCAAAATACGTTTTACTGCCTCGGTACTTTTTTGGTAGTTTGCTCACTCATTTTAATGAAACTCCTCGTAAAACTAACAATCCTCTGAACGATTAATGTGTGAGGGCTTTTTGGGAACCCTTCTTTACATGAAGCCGTGGGTGGGTTACCCCATCGGCACCCCCTCACTGGACTCTTATGACCTGAAGGGACAGGATTAAAATCTAAACCCCTGGCACTTCCAATCCCTCCTACTGCTGGGCTGTTACAATCACTAAGAATGATTTATGAAAAGCTTAAGGGCCTCTTGGGTCCTTTCTTTAGAGAATATAATCAATTTGAGCAACAGTATAAAATCAAGATACTTTAGTAAATTTTACAGAATATAAATTCGTATCCCAGAATGACAAATCTGATGTTGTTTGAACACACCCGGATTTAACTGCGCTTGGCCTTTTAAAGGAGAGAAACACAGTCTTAATGCCTTTCAGAAACCTATAGAAAATGGGTCTTAAGGTGCTGTGAAATGGCCAAGAACAAAGGCAAATGTCAGAAACTGAGGAAGTGAAGGATTGTCTTGTCTTGGTACTACAGGTACCGCACTTTTCACCTTGCCGCAGGTGGATGCAGTGCAACCTGAAGGTGATGTTAGCTATGCATGCTTGCTGCATGTCCGTTCACAGCAAGTTCCTTTGGGCCATTAGATGGTAAAAGGGCTCTGACTTGAGTGTGTGTCTCAGAGCTCCGGTTGTTTCTGAGTTAGTCCTGCCTTCAGGTGCCATCCGAGCCTTCCCATTTGTGAACGCTGGTGGTTTGGCAGGCTGCAGACTCTGAGTCCGGCAAGCGGAGGCGTTGAGATGTTGCTCCTCCCAGCGAGCAGTGCATTTACAGTCTGTGTTAGATGCCATGCCAGACATAAAATGTCTTTCTGCCTTGCAAAGGTACCGCTTTGCCTTTTCATCTATCCTCCCATCATACTGAAAATCGTTAACTGGTGTTCCAGGCTGCAGCCGGTTTGGGGTCTGCAGGGCAGGCTCCTCCACGTTCTTTGGAAAACGCTGTAGGTCACAAGGCAATGTACTTTCCCTTCTCCTGCCCTTTTTCTCTTCCCCGAGGAATCAATGATTTAACGGGGTGTAAACAAAAGCCCTTATGCACTGGGCAGCCTGACGGGGGCACAGGGCTGAGAGGGGAGGGCAAGGCAGCGCGCTACCCCCTGCCGCCAGCCATGACCTGGGCCTCGCCGGTGCTCCAGGAGCTCCCGGGGATCGCCTTCTGCCGCGGGCAGGGCAGGGCCAGCGCCCCTCCGCTGCCTGCGAGCCTGTGCCGCAGCAGGCGCTTCCTTACACACGCTCCGGCTTCCGCCGAGGCGGGTAGTGCCGGGCCACCCGCCCAGGACGCGCGGTTACAGCCCCTGAGGGCGGGGCCGACACGCGGCCGCGGCGGGGCCTACCCCGGGGCAGAGGAGCCGCCGCACCACCCGCCTCACCCCGGCTGCTCGCGGGACGCTGACGCCACTTCCTGCCCGCCCCCCCGCTTTCCGCTTCCGGGGAGGGCGCTCCCAGCATGCCGAGCTGCCGCGGAGGCGGGGGGGCGGGGCTCCGGGGCGCGTCGCCCGGTGACGTCGGCTGGCGTGAGGAAGTACCCGCTCATTGGCTGGGGTTTCCCCTCCCTCCTCCCCGCCCTCCCGTGACTGGGTGTCTCGGCGGACGTCGGCCAATGGGCGGCTCGGAGGGCGGGAAGGCCCTGCCCCGCCAGCCCCTCTCGGGGGGGTGGGGGGTGGGAGCAGTCGCCATGTTGGCGTGAGCGGCGGCGCTGCGCGCGAGCGGCGGCCACGCCGGAGCGGCGCGCGGCTCCCGCGGCGGGGGGGGGGCGGGGAGCCCCCCGGGGGCGGCCGGAACAGGCGGCGGCGGCGGCTCCCCAGCTGGCGGCGGGTTACCGCCCTGCTGCCGCCGCAGCCCACCCCCCCTCCCCGTGAATGATGCGGCGGGAGGCGCCGCTGGGCCGGGTCGGAGCTCGGGCGGTGGCGGAAGCAGCGGCGGCCCCGGGCAGCGTCCGATCGGAGGCGGCGGCGGAGGAGGAGGCGGCGGCGGCCCGGTGCCTTGCCCTCCGTGGCGGCCGGGCGAGCGCAGGATGCTGAGAGCGACTCCGCGCCCTGGTCGCGCCGCGGGGAAAGGGCCCCCCCAGGGCTGAACGCGGACTCGCCCCGTTTCCCCCGCGCGTCCCCCCCTCCCCGCTTCCCACAGCCCCTCGTTCCCGCCCGGCGCCGCCCGCCGAGACGCCGCCTCCCGGCGGAGCAGCAGCGGCGGCGGCGGCCCCGGGGCCGAGCGGGCCCCTCCCCGTCCGGCTCCTCCCGCGGGAGCGCGGCGGGCGGCGGAAGATGGCGTGGGTGCTGAAGATGGATGAGGTGATCGAGTCCGGGCTGGTGCACGACTTCGACGCCAGCCTCTCCGGCATCGGGCAGGAGCTGGGAGCCGGGGCCTACAGCATGAGGTAACCCGCCCCGCGTGGGTGCCGCGTCCTCCCGGGCAGGGAGAGCGGGAAGCCGGGGCTGCCGCCTCTCCCCCTGCCCCCTCCCGCTGCTTCCCTCCGGCTCCCCATAGCCTCTTCCCGGTCCCGGCCGCCATGGCGAGGGGCGGCTGCCCCGGTGGCCCTGCTCTCCAGCTGGCAGGGGACCGCCGGGGCGGGCGGGCTGCTGCTGGCGCCGGGATGCTCCTGCCCTGTGCGTGTGATCTCTGCCCCGAAAGTGGTATTTCTGCCCCCGGGCTGCGTCACCGCGCCCTGCGTTTCAGAAGATCCTGCTGCTCGGCGGATGTAGCCCTGCTTCGTGATAAATAATAGCTGCTTGGCGTTTAAAAACCGTTCCTTCTCGGGCAGTTAAGGTGGTTGTCAGTGGGGCAGCGGAACTTCAATCAGTTCGTTACTCTTTAGTGTTTCTGTGTAGTGTGTGTCTTCGGTGACGCTTTCCTGGTGTTCTTGCCGTGTGGCTCTTTCTGGTCTCAACCCACTTGGCGGTTTCTTTACCTCTTGGATGGTTTCCAGGTTTTCCGGTAGAAGGGTTTCGGGTGTGCTTTTTCAGAGTTAAGATCAAAGCGTGCCTGCTTGAAATAACGTACCTTTTCTCTCAGCTCTGGGCAGAACGTGTGGATTCCTGAGTGACGACTTAGCGTGAAGAAGGGAAACTGCTCTGGGGACACCGGGAGACATTTTACACTAAGGTTCTCAGCGGGATTACTCGGTGTTTTGAGAGTCTGGAGAAGTAAAACACTGGCATTCGATAGCTTTGCTGGCCCAGCCTGTATGGAAGACACGTTCTCTCTCAGGGTTACCTGAAACGTGGGGGCCACCACAAGTTTCAGCTGTTAGATGTATTTTTAAGGCAGCACTTCCCAGGTGAAGTGTTGGAACTGCGGTGTCTTTGTTCAGTGGTAAATAAGGGTTTCGGCGGGGTAGCAGTGAGGAGCCCTTTGCTAGTATTTGGGATTGTGAGCTCAGCAGGTTTATGGTAGGATACGTGTTTGGGGGGTCGTTTTGTGTGGGGTTTGATTTGTAATTTTTTACAATAACTTTTGAGGACTTGCCTGTTCAGAGAACAAGGTGATTCACCTCTCTTGACGGGAAGACTCCTGATTTTCTATTCAGCTTGTCAGGATTTTACCCTGCTTCTGTCCCATTTCTGTCTTTGTCAAGCAAACACTCACCCCCACGAAGTGGTAAGCCAGTTTCTGTGGGCACCTCTATGGCAGTTGCCTGGATGGCTTCCCAGCATTTGGTTTCTGCTTATCTTTACCTCGTGCAGACACCAGCGTATAATGCATGCGCTCCTGTTCAAGAACCATCCTTCCTTCCCTGCCATGGTCCGGTTCTTTCTAGGATTTCTTACATCTACAAGTCCTCAGTTTTGACTGGGATGGCTTTTCAGAGATTTCCCTTTGTCTTCGTAGGCTTCATTTCTTCTCCAGTAAGGCACACTGTTTAGTTTCTTGAAACTTTAAGAATTCTCAACTTTACTGTGGTTGCATGGACTGTTTTTTCTGCTCCTATCGTCCTTTTACAGTGGGCAGCAACCCTAAGTGGTTTTTAGTTACGTATACCTGCCTAGGACAATATTTTGGATTACCACAAAGGGAGTCGTAGCAGTTAAAACCAGCTCTTAAAAAGTAATACCGCGCAAGCTAAGCTATGTGTTGGTCTTAAGTTTTGTTAGAACTCGCCCGATTGCAATTAGCGTTTGCTGGATTCACGGTGATTTCAGCGAGTGTGTTAGATATTTTAGGTATTGCTTAGATCTCTACTGCAGGGAAATCATGGCCTGGCGAGTGATGTGGGAGGGGAGGAGTAAGAGAAGTGGTGTAGCATGAAGAGTGAAGATCTTACTCTGCCACTGTTCTGTGTGCCAGTGGAAGCTTGTCATTTCCTTGCAAAAAAAGATGGGAGAAGGAAAAGAAATATTGCCTAGAGGAGAACTGTGGGAGAGCTCCCCGAGCTGTATGCCCCTGCGTTCTGTTAGGATTAGGGTTGTATATAGCTTGGTTGATGCCTCCTGAAGCTGATGATCAGTCAGTGCCCTGAAGTCGAATTTTGGCATTACTCCTGTGCTTATTCTTTTTAAGAAAACTGCTCATGTCCACTGAACAATAACAAGCTGGTTTGTGGGTTTTTTTAAAGGAAGCTAACTGAACAAAATTTCTCTGGAGATTCACATGGTGTTAAATAGTTCTCAGAACTTCCTTAAAGTCTTGAAACCTAGTTTTTCTGATGGCTGTTCTAACGTCTTCTCATGCAATAAATAACTGCCTCTGAACCCAACGTTCAATTCAATTGATAATAATTACTGTAACATATGTCAGCCCTCCTCCCCTCCCCTGGAAACCCGTATAAAGATACGGTACCTGTATTGATAGCAAGTTCTGAGTATTGCTGTTAACTTCAGTGGATAAGGACACCGTTACATAGATTTAAGATTCTCAGAGTGATTTCTTACAAATCCATCATAATATCCATTATGACACAGCAAGCATTGTGTAGTTTTTGGGACGGCTGGTTGCTGCTGTGGACTGTTTAAAAAATGGAGGCTATTTAATTGAAAAGGCAAGTTTTGGGAACTGCCTGCCATTTCGCTAGCAGCATTCCATTTTTAATTTAAATCAATTCATTAATCAAATAATTCATTACATGAAGTTAAATGAGCATTAATATAAGGACAAGTGCCTTAATGACTGAATTTTTATGTGTAATTTGGAGGCTTAGTGTATGGATTTATTTAAACGCCTGACGTTCCACTGGTATCTGGGGTGCTAAAATTGAAGCCTGTCACTGGGGAACTTGATTATTTCAGCAGTAGCTATTTTGGTATGTATTTCTAGATTAGAACCTGAAGTTTATTAAACTAAATTGGAAAGGATGACTCTTCTGAAATAGGGAAGTCTCTGCGAAAAACTGTACAAAAATCGGACAGTCCTCCGTTTTTGGAGCATCAAGTCCGTTGGCTGCCTCTCCCAAACACTGGGAGTGGCTTTGGAGAGCGGAGCTGGCTGCTGAGCACAGAAGCCTGCCGTGGGCAGTCTAGCTCCCTTACTGCGCTGTGGAGAGCCTCGGCTGGGGAGGGAGCTGGGGTACGGACTCTCCTCCACAGTTCAGGCTCAAGTAACCATGAAGGCGGGGTGTTAGGATTTGGGAGACCGTTTGTCGGACAGCTTAGCAGCTTTGTTTTCAGGTGGAGAAGAGAGGAAGGGTGTTGTCTTCTGACAGCTTTCGGGTCCCTGACATCCTTTTTTTTTTTTTTTTTTTTTTTTTGCTTCTGATGAACACCTTTGGGTCGTGACACTGTCTTAACTTTATAGTCACTGTGGAAAAATGGAGTTTTCTCATTCAGGCCCTGTTTTCCCTGTGGCTGCTGCTACTCTGGCAGACAGAGTGGCTGTTTATGCCTCGTGCTCTTTCAGAGGCTGCTACTGGTTATCTTGGTTTTTTTTTTTAAGAGGGGTGCTTACTTAAGATGTCCTGAACCTTTTTTTTTTTTTAAGCTGTGCTCAGTGTTTTCTGCAGAATGCAGTAAAAAACCTCTGTTGCAGTGGTCTGTTCTATTTTTATGTATTGCACTCTTGAAAAAATAATTTTCAGTGACATCTAGACTCTGTAAAATAAAATCTTAGGTGCTGATTAGAACGGGAGCTTGATTCTCCCATTAGAATGGGAGCAAGCACACCAGTACATAAATACGTGTCGGGAAATAGATATTTGAGGAAAAAGAAAATCCACAAACCTCAGCCTCCTCACTCTGTTGCCACAGATAAAACACGGTGAAAGATAATTGCCGTGCTCTAGATCACCGAGGTTGGGTTTGGGTTGGGATTTTTTTTCCTTCCCCAGTTGAATGTGTGAACACATCTCAAAGAGTCGAGGAGACCAGTTCAGTTCTTAAGGAAACGACTCTTCAGGTTGCATAACTCTCGGATCCCGTGCTCGCGGTGGACGGACGTGCGGGACTGAGAGCAGGGCGGCGAGTTCACCCTCATCTATGATGCTGCGTTACTCCCGCCTAGGAGCAACCTGTGCTATAGCTGCTGCAGATCAGAGCGGCTGCCTGGCTTCCCTGTGTCGGGGGAGCGGATGGAGAACCGGGGGTTTGTAATTGTGAACAAATACTGTTCTTGGAGCTTTTCCTCGGAGCCTTCGAGAGGACAGAGGTTTTGGTGGTGGGATTTTTGTTCGTTCTTTGGTTGTTCTTTGCGTTTTGTGCCAGACTCCCCGTAAGTTGAGGCCTTTGACTGAGTTTCCGTGTGACGGATTGTAGGATTCCCAGGAACAGCATTACTTTTGCGCCTGCCTTCTCCTTCGTGTTGCATTTCTTGACAACTGCTTCAGAGCAAGTTGTTTCCCAGCAACTACGTCCAGAGGACTTGCCTCGCACCAGACTTGCTTTTGTTGACACGGGGCAAGTGTTAGGAAGTATCAGCTCTCCCATTCCCTTGCATTCTCCTATGGCTTGTTCAGACCTCCTGACGGTGCGGAGCTTGGCTTTGAGATCGTAACTCTAATTCAAATACCACTTGAGAAACACTTTTTCCAAGGTATTTGTCCTTGTAAACCATGCTTCAGAGTTTCAAAAGACCTGCGTGTTCTTGGATGCTTTAGTACTCACACCCTAAAGTGTACAGTCCAGAAGACAGATAAGGCAGATGATTGATGGAACGTCACTTTGAATTCTGAGGATATACTAGTTGTCCTTCTTGTAAGGACAGGATGTTCTTCATTTATTTTCATTACCCTATTATTATTAGGCAGGTTTTGGTGGTGGTTTTGTTTGTTTTTAAACGCTTCAGAAACAGTGTTGACAAACAGTTTTACATTTGGAAGGAAACTGCTTTTGTGGCTGGCGAACACCTTTCCCTAGCGTGGGAGAAGGATAACTTACACTTCTCTCGGTCTTTTTGTGCTGTGCTCAGGTAGGCTACATAAGGTAGGATAGCCCATCACACGTGGTCCATGCCCACGGGACGCTTTGGTTCAAGTGTTAACATGCACCTTGCTTCCTCTTCCAGACCTTCATGCTTTTGTATGGGGAAGCTGCGTTTATGCACCGCTTGTATAGCCTAGCTAGCTACGATTGGGTGTTGGAGATGGGTGTGCTGCCTTCTTTTGGTGAGAACAAGACTGTTTCTGTTCGTTTTTCTGGGAGAATTTTCTCCTCCCCCTAGGAAAGAAGAATGCTTTCAGATGAATGCTTTAGATAACAAATTGTGAGGGACCAAGATAAGACCTTTTTTTAGGAGAGCTAGTACTTGCAGAATTTGGTCTCAGACTTCCTTTCAAAAGTTATCAGTGGCGGAAAAAGAACAGAGTCAGTCTCTCAAAGCTCTTTTCTCCTCTAGCCTGAAATCATTTCAACAGTAGCTATTTTGGAAAACCTATTTTTCCTCCATCTGGGCAACTCTGCCGGTGGGTGCTTCAGTGTAGGTAAGAGATACTTTGCTGTGTTAAAGCACCGGAGCAAAGCTGGCAGTGAAAGTGCCTGTCACTCGTCTGCACTGGGCCAGCTCAAGTCAGCTTTCACCAGGTGAGTGACTAAATGGAAATGACTAAAGGAAGCTGCAGTACACGTAAATATTGAGGCTGCCAGTGATTGACTGGGAGGGCAGGTAATTTGCACTGCCAGGCCGCTGGCTTATAAATGCAGAAACTGTGTGTGGGCTCTGAGGAAGACGGGAGATCTGAGAACACTGACCTGCTCTCCTCGTTTTTTTTGTTGGGCCTTACAGTAGCAACAGCATAAAATTAGAGGTGGTAAAAAGACCGTCATTTAGGAATGTGATGTACATAATAGCATCTGTTGTACGCAGTTTATCACTTACGTGATACTCTTCTTCAGTGTAAATAAGGAGGGCTGTTAAAAATACTAAATTGCTGGTTTCTGTTGGTTTCTTACTCTGAACTGTGAGCACGCCTGGCATCTTTTCTTCAGCTGTGCTGTGTGAATTCCATTTTATGGAAGTGCTTGTCACAGAAACGTAGATGGTCCCTATTTGAACTAGTGTAAGGATGAATGACGGGGGAGTTTGGACTCGGAGAACTGTGAGGAATGCTCTTTGTATTCCTGTGTTTCTCAAAGCTGCATGTTCCTAATGATTTTGCAGGTAAACGTACGCAGTAGCAATTTATTCTCCGATTCCTGTATACCTGTTACTGCCGATCGTGAGGAGGTAAACGGGTGTAAGTCATTATGCCTCCCCTCAAGTAATGCTTGGTAGGATGAGGGTTTCTCTACAGTAAGATTGGTAAGACTTGGGTCGCCTGCTTTTACCACCCTCGGTTGTGTAGCTGTGTGTTGGGCTGTGCTATGAACTGATGGAGTTCCCCACATAGCCCAGAAAAACACGTTGTAGAGGGGCAGGGTAGGGAGGGAGCAGTTCACGTGGCAGGAATTCTGTAGGCCAGTACTGCCCAGAAGATGTTTTGTGTGCCTGAGTCGTAGGCTCACGGGGGTCAAATAAAACTGGTCACCCTGTGTTGCTGTACAACAGGGACTGAAGGAGGGATAGACCAGTCGCTTCGCAGCAGCTTCCTTGGTGGAAGTCAGAAAAGATACATCACTTCTAATTCCTCTTAAAAAAAAAAAAATCTATTCTAAATCAGTTAACATTTCTTCATTGACTCTTCAGTTAGAAAGCCTTTATTCTTACCTTATTGACTCTTTTTAATTGCCTGCAGTTTTATCTGGTTTTGGATGGGAACGAGTGTTGCTTAAATGTGAAAACACCGATATTTTATTCTTTGAGTGACCAAATCAAAATGTTATTTAAATGATATTTATTTGAAGGTGGTCTAGGAAGAAGTTTTAAATTGCATTGGCTTCTCTTTTCCTTTGGAACGTACTAGTACTTAGAAGACTTCTTTTATAAGAAAAATGTACATTTTTATTTGGGAAAATAAATGGGGATCCTTATATTTGCCTCATGCTGTTTGCTGGAGCATTTTTTTGGCACTTCAGAATGCTGAATTGTAGGGCTGGGGGGCTGGATGTCTTTTTCTTCCATAGTGGCAGTTAGTCATTACCACTTTGTAAGTATTAGGCAAAGCAGGTTTAAAGCTAGCTAGATTTGCCTTCCAATTTGTATTTGTGAGCTTCCAGTGCCTTGTCTATTAATTTAACTAGTTCGTTAGCCACGGCACACGTTCTTAAGCCAGACCAGATGCAGTTTTTTTCTTTAAACAGGGGACGGAAAATGAAGAATTGAAAGATATTTTCATAAATACACCAAAGACTTCTCTTTAATCTCGTGTGTTACATGCAAGCAAGTGCTGCAGAACTTAGTTGAGAATTACAGGTTATTTGGCGAGACGCTTTGCGTGCCGCCTCTGTTGCACTTCAGCTCTTACGTGTGTATTTCAAACACTGTCACTGGTTCCGTGTTCTTTCCGTTCTAAAGTTGCTCCTCATAAAAACACCGACTAGTGATTTATGTGCCAAAGTGCGCGACGAGCTTCCTGGTGTGGGAGTCCTGCCTTGGGACGATGCTGCTCGCCGCTTGTCGCTGTGCTCCCTCCTGTGTTGGGTTGCCCTTCTTGCTGGCATCGAGGCAGGAAGCATCTAGTTGTTTCTTCTGGGTCATCCTCAACTAGCAGTCCATGGGTCTACCAACTTTTCCGGCCTACCTCTGCATGTGATGCTCCTTTATCTAGATAAGTAAGTTGTTTTCAGGGTGTCCCCTTCTCTTAAGCGTGTGAAGGGTGTTTCACGTTATCCTCCTTCGTGACTAGTTAAGGAATACGGACAGCCTCCTCCGGGCTCCAGTTTGGGGAGCTGCCATCAGGAGTGGCTGCGGTATGGTTCAGCAGGCTCGTACTGCTTCCTTTTTGGGCACTATCCTGCCTTCTCCTGCTTTCACGCTTGTTCGTAGCTTCTCCTGGGATTTCCTCCTACTGGAAAGGAACCTGTATTGGGTGTCTTTTTAAAATTCTAGTTGTTACTTTTGGGAGAGACTGTAAAGTCTCTACAAGGTATAGGCAAGCCTCTTAGACTTTTTCACCGTTCGTGTTTCCTCTTCAGGCTAATATATCTTCTTCCAGGTAGCCAGAGGGGTGGAATGTGATGTGGCTGGCCTGTACCTTGCTGTGTGTGGCACATACTCTGGAAGAAAATCTGGGGTGCCCCAGCTGCGCTCCTCGTACCTGGTACTTGTAGACCAAGTCTGGGCTGTAACCTTCTGTGACACAAAATTACTGGCTGTAATATCACTTTTTAAATTGATGCTGATACTGGTACTGTTTGATTCTCCAGATAAGAGCTGGAATTCAAGAGGAATTGGAGTTCTCTAAAGTCAAATTTATTTTCTTTAAAGTAAAGCAGGCTCTCACAGAAATGAGGAACAGCAAAAATAATTCTTTGAAAATTTTAGGGTATAAAGTGTAAATAATAGTGCAATACAGATAAGGCATAATTCTTTTACAAAACTCAATCTATGATTGGGATCAATTAAGAGAAATAAAAGATGCATTTAAATTAAAAACTGAATCGACAGGTGAGGTGGTGTGAGAAATCTTACTTCAGCTTAGAAACTAATTTTCAGAGTTTCATGGATCTGCAGATGAGAATTTCTTCACGAACAAAAGTTCAGTGCTAGAACAACACTGTCTTTGATCAGATGAAGGGTTGCTGTATACAAGAGAGATGAATCGACTGCTAATACAGAATACTGAGTTCTGTAGAAAGCAGATGTGGTTGCTGGTTGCAGTGGAGCTGTCTCTCTTCCCGCTCCCTGTGGGCAGCATGGATTGCTCTTTACTCTCTAGAAACTTTGCAGTTCCAAAGTTTTTGTGGTGGTCTTCCGGCTACAAGTGAAGTGAATCTTGGCATATACTTTCTACTTATGTTTTGTGAAGGTGCTGCGTAATCAGGTGGATTAGGCAAGCTTGCTGATGTTGACAAGTGAAAAGTTAAGAGTAAACTGATTTTTTTTCAGTGGAGGAAAGAACTGAATAAATTTTCAGAGGATCAGTACAACTGTATTCTCTGCTTAGGTTGCAGAGCATTGTTTATGAACTTAAAAATTTGGTGGAAAATGTTTTGGATACTGCTCACATTGGTTTCACTAATAAAGTCAGTATGATGTAATTCTGTATGTGTTCCACTGTGTTTTTTAAGTCACAAATAATTATTTTTTTTCTTTAACTTCAGGCAAAAGAGGGCCAACAGTCTTACAAAATTATTTGTTTGTTCTTTTCAGTGATGTTTTGGCACTGCCTATTTTCAAACAGGAAGATTCCAACCTTCCACAAGAAAATGAGACCAAACACCCACCCTTCCAGTATGTTATGTGTGCTGCAACATCTCCAGCAGTAAAATTATACGATGAAACTCTCACATACTTGAATCAAGGTTGGTATACATATGTAGCAGGCGTAACTACAGTGAGTGCAGCTTGTGGTGCACGTCTAAAGCTGGAATTGTATTTCATGCTTTGATACATGTGGGGACATCCAAAAGAAATGCATGTCAAAAATGCGGTTGGATACCTTGCTCGTAGTCTTGTTTTGTTCCACTTACAGGCCCCATAGCTGTAGTCTGTCTTTACTTCCCCTGCAGAGTCTGTTGGTTGTTTTGGGGTCTTTTTCCCCCTGCTTTTTTTTTTGCTCTGTTACCTCTCTCCACCCCCTACCTCCCTTAATAAAATCAAACTGACGGAGCTTTTAGGAGCCAAACTTCAGGTAGTAATAGCGTAAAATGCAAGACTAGTTTTGCATTCCTGTTTAAACCTGATTGATAACAGCAGATTAATTGGATGATATCTGCATAAGGTACACACAAACACCCCGCAAAATTCTTAATAGAAGTTAAAATGTCACTCCCTAAACAAAAAGTGTCGCCCAACAGAGGCCACTGTAATAGCTCTCAAAGTAGGTACATACCTGCTGGGAACAGTATTCTGTTTGAAACACGAACACAAGTGCAGCTACCTTTGTAGCTGCCTTTGGAGTTTGTGTGTCTCTCACTATTGCCTGTCTGCATTTATCAGAAATGAACTACATAAATATTTCACGTGAGGCTTCCTGGTTTTCCCTCATAGCCTGTGGTTGATTTGCATGACAACTCAGTTTTCCTTTTACAGAGGACACTGCTGAGTAAAATAATCTAACTGAAGTCACTGCCATGTGATAAAACCTCTCTAGCCTCTGGAAGTGACATGGGTGTCCTGAGTTGGGTCAGCTAGTGTTCTGCACTCAAATAAAACCATACATTGCTTCTTTGGGACCATACCAATGGCTTTGTGCACTCCCAACCCTTTCCCTCGGCTCTGATGCTGCAGGATCACCGTTCCTAGATTTAGGTTTGCCTTTTCTTTGTGCATTTGGACCCAGAATCGCTCAACAGACAGCTCTGTAATTGAAAGACACACTCCTGCAGCACCGTTTGTATGAAAAATAGAAACAGTTCTTAAAAATTACGTTCACCGTTTTTTTTCCGTATCCTACCGTGTTTTGGTACAATTGATCTTCTTGGCTCGGGTGCTCTGTGTGCAGTGTGCTGCTTCAGCGTGCAGTTAAGAGGGGATGGGTTGAAATTTGTACCGGTGCGTTTTCCTTGGTCTTTGCGAGCTATTTAACTTTTCAATTGGTTTTCTAGCTTACAGAATTTGTATGTTTTACATGTGTGTCTGCTTGATAGGATGTCCTTTCTGCTCAAGTTGAAATGCTGCCAGTACTGTGAAGGCAGGGTGGTGCATTTCGTCCCTGGGAGTGTTTAACAGTGTCTCTCCTCGAGCAGATTGTATCTAATTTGACATGCACATAGGAACAAAGTTTCGTTTTCAGCTTTCCATGGGAATAAAGTTACTGAGTGCTTCATCTTGCAGTATCCCATCTGTCTGAATACACCTTAAACGTGACTTGGCTCTTCCAGTCATGAGCACAGCGGAAGTTCTTTAGGTGATTTGTAGTTTCTTACAAACATGTGATTAGCCATTTGCTTAGTCAGGTTTACTGTTCACCGCTTTTTGTACCTCGAGTGTGCCTTTCAGGAGAAAACAGTGCAATTGCAGCAGCATGCTGGACCGCCAAGACGCTTTGCACTCTTTAAAAAACTTGGAAGTGCTGTATTCTTTCAACTCTGTAGAAACATACTTTTTCTTCACTGCCAGGGTCCAGCCTCCCTGGCCAAACATGAAGGTTTGGGGGTCAGCTCAGTGTCCTGGGGAACCAGCCCAAGGGTGGCAAGCTGAAAGAAGGCGGTTTTGCTCTCTCTCCTCTGAGAAAGGCTTGCTGTTTAAGTGGCAGCGTCTGAAGTGACTAGTTGTTTCATCTTTCCTTGAAAATATCTTTTAACATAAAGACTTCCTTTGCAAAGAAGTTTCGCTGGTATTCAGTGTCCAGCCTTTCCTAATGTTGAAAAATGAAGGCATTGGTGTATATATATCCTTTTTGTAAATAAATATGGAAAAAAATTGGCCACCTTGCCTTCTGTGTTCATACTTTAGACAGAAAGAGTGCTGTTGCTGCCTAGGTTAAGACTTTTTCCTACAACATTTTCTATTAGCTGTTAGTACAAACCATACATGTATATTTAGATGTAAAAAAAAAATAAACTTGATAGTTCTGAGATGACATCTTTCCTACTGAAGCCAGTTTGAAATAGGGATCAAAATAGTTCTGGTCACTTGTGTTGCAGTTTGCAACACCGAGTTGTACCGATATGTTTGTGTAATGAGTTGGATTAAGTCCTCTAGAAAAAGAGTAACTTTAATCCTGGTCATGTCAGTTAGGTGGTTTCTAGCTCAGCCCTGTTATCAGGCCATGTCTTGCCTTAAATCATATTCAGGAGGATTGGGAGTAGGGAGTACCATAGAAATCTAATATGCTTTTTAATTTCATCAGCAGTGGTCTTAGTTTACTGGATTGGGAAAACAAGAAGCAGCGGGAACGTTTTCCCTGTCTGTTAAGCTGCGCTGCCTTGTCCTAAGGCAATACTTAAGCAAGCCCTGACTTTACCCTCCGTCGGTATTTTAATTGGAATAGCTAAGAGTATTGTTCAGAGTTCAGGGAGCATCTGGATGATGCTTTTAGTCATCTGATTTAGTTTTAGGCAGTCCTGTGAGGAGCAGGGAGTTGGACTTGATCCTTACGAATCCCTTCCAACTTGAGCGATTAGGTTTTCAGCTGAAAATGCTTCTAGAAGTTGAAATCTGAGTGGTGATGGTTGGTTGTTCAGGGTTTTGAAGGGTTCTTAACAGTAAATTCTGCTAAATAAACCCATTGAGAATATATATCAGAGTTGGAACAACATTTTGAGTTGGCTACTGTTCAGCTAGATGTAGGTGAAGTAGCAAAAGTGGTATGGAAGAGAATTGCTTTTCATAGAATCATAGGATGTTTTAGGTTGGAGAAGACCTTTAAGATCATTAAGTCCAACCATAAACCTAACCCTGCCAATATCACCACTAAACCATGTCCCTAAGCACCTCGTCCACTGTCTCTTAAATACTTCCACGGATGGTGACCCAACCACCTCCCTGGGCAGCTCGTTCCAGTGACTGACAATCCTTTCAGTGAATGGATATCAGGAAAAATTCAATCTAAACCTCTCCTGGCACAACTTGAGGCCATTTCCTCTTGTCCCATCACTTGGGAGAAGAGACCAACAGCCACCCTGCTACAACCTCCTTTCAGGTAGTTGTACCTAGTGATAAGGTCTCCCTCGAGCCTCCTCCAGAATAACAACCCCAGTTCCCTCAGCTGCTTGGACTTATGCTCCAGACCTGTCCCCAGCTCTGTTCCCTTCTCTGGACACACTCCAGCACTTCAATGTCCTTCTTGCAGTGGGTGGCCCAAAAGTGAACACAGTATTCAAGGTGAGGCCTCCCCAGTGCCCAGTACAGAGGGACAATCCCTGCCCTGTTCCGGCTGGCCACACTGTCCCTGATGCAGGCCAGAATGCCATTGGCCTTCTCAGCCACCTGGGCACACTGCTGGCTCACGCTCAGCCAGCTGTCAGCCAACACCCCCAGATCCTTTTCTGCCGAGCAGCCTTCCAGCCACTCGTCCCCAGGCCTGCAGCATTGCAGGGGGTTGTTGTGACCCAAGTGCAGGACCTGGCACTTGGCCTTGTTGAACCTCACACAGGTGGCCTCAGCTCATAGATCCAGCCTGTCCAGATCCCTCTGTAGAGCCTTCCTACCCTCAGGCAGATCAACATTCCTGCCCAAGTTGGTGTCATCTGCAAACTTACTGAGGGTGTGCTTGGTCCTCTCCTCCGAATCATTGACAAAGCTATTGAACAGAACTGGCCCCAGTACTGAGCCCTGGGGAGCACCACTTGTGACCAGCTGCCAACTGGGTTTAACTCCATTCAGCACAACTCTTTGGACCAAGCCATCCAGCCAGTTTTTTATTTAGCACTGAGTGTGTCTGTCAAAGCTGTGGGCAGCCAGTTTCTCCAGGAGAATGCTGTGGAAAATGGTGTCGAAGGCTTTACTAAGGTCCAGGTAGACTACATCCGCAGCCTTGCCCTTGTCCACTCAGCGGGTTGCCTTGTCATGGGCCTGATCTCCTGGGTGTCCTGTATGTACTGCTTGATGGTACTCAGGATGATGCACTTCATAACCTTCCCTGCCACAGGGGTCAGACTGACAGGCCTGGCTGCCCTGGCTGTGAGATGGTGGATCCTGAGAGGATGAAGCAGGACAGAAAGCAGGATCACATCACTGAACTTCAGGAGAGCAGACTGGCCTCTTCAGTGGTCTTGGTAGAGTCCCATGGAGTAAGGCCCTGGAGGGAAGAGGGGCCCAAGAAAGCTGGTTAATATTCAAGGATCAACCTCCTTCCAACCTCAAACGCAGTGGATCCAAATGGGCAGGAAGTCAGGCAAAAATGGCAGGAGTGAGTGAGCAAGCAGCTCCTAGCAAAACACAGAAAGTAGGCGTACAGAAGGTAGAAGCAGGGGCAGGTAACCTGCGAGGAATACAGAGTCACTGTCCAAGCATGCAGAGATGCAGTCAGGAAAAGCTAGAGCCTGGCTGGAATTGAATCTGGTGAGGAATGTCAAAGATAAAAAGATGGGCCCTAGAGATCAGGGGGGAAGTCTGAAACAAGGAATAAAAACCCTTGGTGGAAGAGGGGCAGGTCAGGGAATACTTAAGCAAACTATCTGTATATAAATCTCTGGGCCCTGGTGGGATGCATCCATCTGTCCCGAGGTTACTCTCAATAGCCTTTGATGGTCATGGTGACTAGGACAGGTGCCTGAGGCCTGGAGGAAAGCAAACGTTGGTCTCATCTTCAGAAAGGAGGACCCGGGCAACTGCAGGCTGGTCAGCTTCACCTCCGTCCCTGGGAAGGTGGTGGAGTAAATAATCCTAGGAACCATTTCCAGGCATATGAAGGACAAGAAGGTCATCACGAGTAGTCAGCATGGATTCACCAAGGGGAAGTCATGCTTGACTGACTTGATATACTTCTGTGATGAAATGGCTGGCTTGGCAGACAAGGGGAGAGCGGTGGATGTCATCTGCAAGTCACTGTCTTCAGTAAGGCTTTTGCTATTTTCTCCTGCAAGATCCTCAGGGAGAAGCTGATGAGGTACGGGCTGGTTGAGCATCCTTGGCATACTCAGAAGCAGCCTCGACTTGGTCCGGGTTGACTGGCTCCGAGAGGCCCTGCTTGAGCAGGGCGTTTGGGCAAGATGACTTCCAGAGGTCCCTTCCCAGCTCAACCCTTCTGTGATTTTGGTGGCAGCGGGTACCACAGTCTCAGCGTTAAGCAGTGGGCAGTTAAAGTTCCTAGCATCTTGCGTTGCCTTGCTCCTGTGGCTGCTCTCCAGGAAAGAGCAGAGAAAAGCAGCATGTGTGGCTTGTAGGGATGTCTGCAGTCGATGCTGTGGTGCTTTTTACACTTTCAGAGCAGCTGTGTGTTCAAAAAACCAGAATGAAAGTTACCTGTCCCTTGGTTTTGAAAACTCCACATGCTATTTCTGTATTTTTGAGCCTGGCATTCCTTGATTTTTACTTTCATCAATTCTTCAGTCTTAGTGTTATTTTGTACCTGTAAAAGCTTAGCACCACTTGCTGAGCAAGCAATCAAAATGGGTTTTTCTTCCCCCCTCCCATCTTTCATAATAATGGTGAGCGCAGACAGAAATATTTGTGAAAGTTTTATTAATAGTGCTAGATTAAAAAACCCCACTCTGATGCTGTCTGTTTGCTCCATGTGAGCAAAATAACACTGATAACTGAGCAAGTATCTTTAACAGGAAAAAAATGTCCCTCCAGCTAAATCTAGGAAGAGAAATGACCTGTTGCTTTCCTCAGCTGCACTAGCTACATTTAATTTTTATATCGATTTATGTCACCAGTGATCAAATGCTGCTGGGGTGAAGAAGGCCTGTACATGTGTAGAGTATATACATAAATATCCTAATTGCGTTACAGCAAAAACAAATGCCAGACAGTCCACAGTTGAGGGTAACGTCAGTCTGTGAAGCGGTGAAAGGAGCTGAAGCACTCATTGGCTTATTCACAGGGGCATGAGAGCTGAATGTACACCTTACCTTGTAGAGTAAGCCAATAAATGTCTTAAATGTAGTAAACACTCAAGTGTAAAAGTAGTTTGGAGGGTAATGAATTTACTGCACTTGATCTTAGTGAGATCTTGAAATCTACTTCGTCCTGTATTTTAACAATCTATTTTGTCTTCTATTTTAAAAATTCATGTTTTCAAATGAGTATGTGCTGCCCACCTTAGAAGAACAAACAATCCTTGTAGTTCAATATATTACTTCTAGCTTACTCTCTTTTGAAGCATAACAGCGTGTCAGATTCACTGGGAAGTTAGGTTCACTCGTACCTGTTCGGAAATAACCAGTAGCTAGCTCTTCTAAAGGCTTATTTCTGAAATCCCACAAAGCCTACAAATCATACAAAGGTGACCGGTAGGTGGGCAAGATTAAACATGGGAAAATAGTATGTGTTTTGTATGAAGAGTATACAAACTCTTGCCAGGAGTTTGTTTCAGAAGACCAGTGTATAGTTCTCCTATGTTGCCTTTCATCAGTTTCAAAACTAAGGGAATTCAGCTTTGAAGGTGAGTTTTTCTTCAGGGGAAAAATAGAGGAACAAGTGCTGACACACATGTATAGTGAAATACTTAAAACTACAGGCACTTTCAAAGCTTCAGGGGATCAGAAATTTTCACTCTTTCGCTGATTCCTGTGCTGTGAAGGGAACCTTCTTACAAAAATCTCTTAGACAGAAGTTTCAGGTTCCGGTATTCTTGTGTGCTGTGAACCAAGAGCCGATTCTGCTGCGCTGACCAGAAAATAGCCTTGTGCTCTGACTCTTCTGCTGATACAAACTTTTTTTTTTTCTCTTTAAAGGTCAGTCGTATGAAATACGGATGCTAGATAATCGGAAGGCCGGAGACATACCTGAGATCAATGGAAAACTGGTGAAGGTGAATGGACGTTCTCTGGACAGCCTTACTAACAGACCTCTCTGCTGGTTGCGTATGACAAGAGCTGTTCTTAACCTCTTACTGTGCTCTGTCCGATCCACGGGAGGGGTGGCCCAGCTGATCTGACCAATAAGGAAAATAGGCACGGTGGAACCTAGTGCCTCGTTTTGTGGTTTTGGGTTTACTACAGATCAAAGGAATATACACGTATGCATTTCCCCATTTATGAATGGGTTCATTTCATGTACCTTTAGATAGCTAAAGGTGAGCTAATCGCTTCATGTACCCTTCATGAGGTCTGCAGTCTGATCTGGTTTAAGATGAGATGAATCCACTACATGTCTTTCTGCTGAGTAAACAGAAGCTGTGGTGACGGTGATCTCAAATGGCTGTCACTAGACACTTGTTCAGAATGAGTGTGGACCAGTGATATTTAAAAAAATACATGAATGTGAACACCCAGTGTGTAGAGTACCTGCATGTACTGAAGACTAAAATATTTTGTGCAAAGCTGAAGATACCTAGTTGTCTATAGGTTTGTATCCAGCATCATCTGAGCCATTTCGTTCTCCATTTCAAGTGATGAGGAGAAGCAGAAGGAAGCTAGAGGATCAATTAGAAAGAAGTGCAGGTATTATGAGCATGTTTCTTAAAAGGTGTTACGGGAGACACAGGGAGCCAACCTGTGGTTTCTGCAACAGTGGGATATTTGGGAGATATCCATAAGAAAAACAAATCTCTCTAATTTTGCCACTCATTGAGCGGTTTGTTCCACAGCTGAGCTCCTCATCCTTGTTGCAGATTTGTCTCCTTGTGCTTTAGTGGTAGCAGAAGGTACTGTGGGTCTGAGGTGTTGCGTGATGTATAGGCACGAGGCAGACTGAAAAATGTCCAATTCATGGTACAGATTATCAAAAGAACTGGTGAAGAGCTAGGGGTTTGGACTTTCCTTGTAAGCATGTAACGATTTTATGAAATGCTCTGAAAAATCTTACTCAGGTATTGGGATAAATGGTAAGTGGGATACTGGGTATCCCGTCCGTATTGGGATACTGATACGTGCACCACAACAGAGTGTCTGTGGGAGGCTGCGTCTTTACCTGTCGGCTTCGGGCTGTATCGTTTGTGAAATATGACTGGCTTGTGTGGTCCTGTGCCTTGTTCTTATTTGTCTCTGGGGTGCTTCTTCAGAGAGAATTTCAGAAAGCGTTAAGCACGAGCATAACACTGGGATTGGAGAGTTCTGTAATGAAATCTTTCACAGCCTGGCACGTTGACTCGCTGTGATAAGCACGTGTGGGGAATCTCTCTGGTTTGTAGGTTTGTGTATTGGTGATGAGCTGTTTGGTAGGTAGAACGGGACAAAGCAGCGTGAAAGTTTTGAAAAAGTGAATTTTGTCACAGCAAGGTACAGTAACGCTGCATCGACAAACGTTCCATTTTGGGCACTTCAGTACTGGCATCCCGGTACTTTAACAAAGAAGGCGTTCCGTGTTGGTGAAGGTGGCCGCAGAGATTCCAAGTTCCAGACTTGCCAGTTTGCAGTGGAAATACCTTTGTGTGTGTACCTGTGTGCACACACGCCCGTGCTTTTTCTTATCTCTGAAATAAACCCAAGGAAATGCAATGTGTCTTGACGAGGCACTTAGTTCTGGGGGGTTTTGGACGCTTTTATCCACTGTTAATACAAGACTGTAGACTAATGGAAAAAAACGAGGCAGACTTGCCGGTTTGTTTGTTCAGTAGCAATTCATGTGTTCAGCATTTTTCTGTATAACAAACCGCTTTGGATGTGCCTTCGTGCAGCAGAACAGAAACATTCCTTTAGTATGATTAACCACGCAGTTGTAGCAGGACTGGTCACAAAAATAGGTATTGTTGGATAATTGCTTCTAGCTGAACAAAGTGAAGTGAATTGTGGTATTTTTAGATTAATATTTCAGGTGGGGTAGTTGGAATACTTTGGAAGTTATTACTTTTAGTAAAATAATAGATATGCTTATGACTGCTAGGAAGGGAATTTTCTATTAATTTTATTTCTTAAAACTTCTACAAAAAATGCAGAGAATTCCCAGTGAAAAAGGAAAGGTCAGACTATATTCAGCTCTTTTCAGAATAAGTGAAGCCTTCTGTGTTTGTTTTCTGAGGTGCGCTGGTGCTGCCTACACAGCGTTGATGCTGTGCTGTCCGTGTTGCTCACTTCGCTGCATGTAATTCATGCTGACCTTTAGCATATGCAGTCACATGTCATTCTCTTTTGCATTTATACCCCGTTTTCAAATACCTCCCGCTGTTCAGTTCCACTTCTGCGTTCTGGAACATTTTGGGATACTGGTGGTTGCCACATTTTTTGCTGTAAATACATCTTTATCAGCCCAGTGGCTATTTCGGAACATTTTAACGCTTTATCTTCAGGCTGTTTCTAGACATACAGTAACCTGGTGGCTCATCAGATGCCTGTTTTCTTCTTTGTTAGAGCATTATAAGAGTTGTGTTCCATGACAGAAGGTTGCAATACACAGAGCACCAGCAGCTAGAAGGTTGGAAGTGGAACCGCCCTGGGGACAGACTTCTCGACTTAGGTACAGTTGTTTCTATCTGTTATTGCTGTACGAAATTCAGTTTCCAAATCAGGATTGATCGTGGTCAGACCTGTGCTAGGGTTGGTGAAAAAACACAAGGCAGTTTTCTGTGGTAGTGTGTGTTTCAAATGTGACTGTTCTTAACGCTTTCACATTCCTTTCGGTGGTTCAGAACTAAGGTAGCAGCTCTGCAGCCGTATACGTTGAGTAATCTTTCTCATTTTAATTACTGAATGTTACGGAAAAGAGGAGAGCACAGCCAAAAGTGACTTCAGTAGACTGTAGAAGTGACACTAACACGGTTTCTTCATTTTGCCTAACTTTATAGTTTTGGTTGCGTAAGCTGTGGGTGGGTGGTGGGAGGAGGGCAATCAAAACACCCCCCCGAACCCTGGGCACTTTGTATGTTGAGCTCTTCAGGTTGGTCCTGAGAAACTGTTCATGGGCTTAATGGTCAAGCTACCAAAGCCTGCCTTTTTCCACCCTACCCCTGTTTTCTGATGGCAACCTTGTATTAAAATGTATTTCTGGTGTTTTCTTGGAATATGGTTATTTTAAAATGCATACTACTTATTTTAATATAGATATTCCAATGTCCGTTGGAGTCATTGATATCAAGACAAATCCAAGCCAGCTCAATGCAGTTGAATTTTTGTGGGATCCAACAAAATGTACATCTGCTTTTATTCAGGTTTGAAACTTTACTTGACTGGATGTTTGTGTTTGGTGCCTTGCAGGTTATTATTAATTATTTAAAAAAGAAAAAATTACAAATAATTTAAATAAAAGGTTTTCAAAAATCTCTTTGCGGAAAGCTGCCATGGGTATATGTATTTTTAATTATATGGAATGTTGTAATTGACTTGTGGCTACAAAGAGTTTTAAATCAAAGATGTTTCTTGCTATGTCAGGAGGGTTCCTCATGGTAGGATTTTTGTTATTTATGCATTTGATATTCAGGGCAACTGAACTTGCTTTCTCTGGGAATTATTTACATAGGATGTTCAGTTTTGCATTGGAATTTTTAGCTTACTTTTGTCCCAGATCTGTTTTTATTACGGAGAAAAGGTATAGAGTTCGAGGTAGCAGCGTTTCTTATGGAGGCTGCCAAAATAGGTTAAATTCCACCCTGTCAGTAAATTAACTTTGTTCTGGTGCAGCTGAAGACGTTTTTCCTAGTAAGAATTACACAAGTAATGTAGTCTCCTTGCAGAACTGTGAGATAAACCATTGAATGTTGTGGTTTGTGCGCCTCCCTGGAAGCGATAACAGAGTGAGAAAAAACGGAACTGGTTGTTACTACGCCAGCATAGCTCGCTTGTTCGAAGGGCTAGAGAACACAGCCTGGCGGCACTGATGACGCTTAAAGCTTCCGTTTCCAGGCTGTGGTTCGCCCTTGTTGCTGGCCATAGGAAATAAAGAGAGAGTGTTGCAGTCACTGAGAGCGCAGGGTATGCTAGTGCCCGCGGTGCTTGGCTCCCTTAAAATTCCATGAGGAATCAAAGAAAAGGGAGTGCTGTCCAGTGAGGTAAGTCTTCTGGTACACTGACTTTCTCTTTAGATATCTTTTAGGGGGGTATCTCTAGCTTGTAAACCCAGCCTTCAGGCTGACGTAGCACTTGAGGCAATTACATACTGGTTGAAAAGGCTTTTGTAGGAAGTTGGGCATATTTGAAAATACCCTGATTTCATGTGAGATTAAAACCCCTTCAGCCAGTGACCTTCTGTAGCTTTGGTGATACGTATTACAAGTAACTGAAGCTAATTCTAGCTATAATGCATTGGAAAATAGTATCTTGGAAAGGTCTTTGCTCTATTTGTGTTAGATACAGTTGTCATCCACATATATTTTTCTTAAGATGCAGCAAGTTCTCATTTAATAAAAACCTCTAATAACTTCCGCTTTTTGGAGAGATTTTGGTGACACACGAGATTGTTTCCCTTCTTCCCTGTCAGCTCAAGTATAATGTTTTGGGCTTCATTTGCATGTGGACATGAAAAGGAACGAAATGTTAGTTAGGCAGCTCCGTCCTCAGATAAGCTGGGTAATTTGTTACTTGTCCTCAGAAAAATGCTTATGCTGTTGGTAACAATAAGATTCATGTCTAGAATACTTCTGAGGGTCCTTCTTGTTTGGTGGTTGGTTTTTTTTTTCAGGTACACTGTATCAGCACTGAATTTACCCCTCGTAAACATGGAGGAGAGAAAGGAGTTCCATTTAGGATTCAGGTTGACACTTTTAAACAGACTGAAAATGGAGATTATACAGATCATCTGCATTCAGCCAGTTGTCAAATCAAAGTCTTTAAGGTAACAGTAGAAACCAGATCCTTACTAAGTCTCTCAGAAGCTCTCATAAAGATGGGGGACATCTTCCTATTACTGCTTGACTTCTGAGATCAGCTTTTAATTATAAAACCATTTTCCAGTTGCTTTCTTGTTCATGTAACTGTTCATTTTTAGCCAAAAGGAGCAGACAGGAAACAGAAAACAGACAGAGAAAAGATGGAAAAGCGAACTGCACATGAAAAAGAAAAGTATCAGCCTTCATATGACACCACAGTTCTTACAGAGGTAACAAAACGGAATTGCATCTGCTGCCTGAGGAGAAAATGCATAGATACAGCATAACACCTGGCTGCAGTCCTGGAAGGGTTGGGGGAGAACTAGTTCTACAGGAAGACAAGCTTTTTGTTTGGTAAACTCATCCAGTGAGCAGCAACATAAAACTTTAAGATTCTGTTTAGTAAACTCTCAGTCAGGTACTTGAGGGTGCTTGTACTAAAACACAGACTGACCTCTGTTTGATGGACTGTACGGAACCCGAGAGCAAGTCTTTTGGTACAGGTCCAAAACCCTTGCAGCTGAAAAGCAAAAAAAAAAAAAAAGAGGGGGGAACCTAGAATTTAATTATCTGCCAAATTGGAGCTTCTAGGTGTATTTTTTGGAGATGACTGAATTTAGGGCCAGAGCCTCAGTAGGTTTTTGCATTTTCTTTTTATTTGAAAACACCAGTGAGTTCAATGCAGTTTTCTAAAGATTTCAGAAGTTTTTAAAAGGCTTTTAGATCTTTCCTCGCTGTATAATGAAAAGAAATTGATCCAAATCTTTGGTGTTTGTCCAGATGAGGCTTGAGCCTATAATTGAAGATGCAGTTGAACATGAGCAGAAAAAGTCCAGCAAGCGGACTTTGCCAGCAGACTACGGTGATTCTCTGGCAAAGCGAGGCAGTGTAAGGGACTTCTGCTTACCTTTTCATTGTGCAAGATTCCTTGTGCAGTGTTAGATATAGGAGAAACTTCCACTATATAAAGCAAAACTATTTTGATTGCCGTGTCTTAATTTTATTCACCTTTATGTATACCAATTACTCCATGTTTGTTTTCAGCAAAGGAATCCTTCCTAAATCTAACACTTAAACTGTTGCAGAGGGACTGTGTAACTTTTAAAAGTCAAGAGCTTTCCGTTACGTGAGTGTAAATGAAAGAGCTTTTTGCTTTCCTGTATGTGTGTAATTAGCGGAACAAGAGTGAAACTCCGCGTGGTGTTCCGTACCTGTGCTCGCGTTCGATACAAGTTTCCGTGTCCGTGTCTTTTCCGAACGCCACGTGGTGTTGCAGACGGTTGATGGTTGGTTACTGGTTTTTCCTTCAGCCATCTCCATGCTGTGCTCTGAGCAGGTTTAATCTCGGCAGAGGCAGCACAGCTTCGTGATACGTGCATGCTCACCCTGTGTGTGCCCCCCTCAAAGAACCTGGCCTATACCCTGCACACCCTTCCTGCCAAGGGTTAGCACTTTAGGTTTCTTACATGCTGTTTATTAAGTTCAGTATCACTGAGATGGTACCTTTATCAGATGAGAAGCAAACCTGCACCTTCCCTTAGTTGTAATGTCAATTAATAACGTGACCGTGGATGACCGCTCCTTGACTGTTCCTTGCACAGGCACATTGTGCTGACAGCTCTTTCCCAGCAGCGCTGGGGCAGTGGCTGTCTGACCCTTGTCCCTCAGACGGTAGTTCCTATTTATGGTCTGTGAAAGTGATGTTGTAAGGTTGAGGTTACAAAATACTTCAGTGTGTGCCTCTTGTCTATGAACGATGTAACTGGGGGGGTGGACACAAGCAGTATTAAGTCAGTCGGCTTTTTGAGGACTTTTTTCCCCTGTGTAACTATTCTAAGCACTGAGCTGTCTGAATTTACCTTCTACTCCTCTTTGCTTTTGATTTTTTTTTTCCCCTTTAAGATGCAGCCTTGGCATTCTTTGGCAATGCAGACATTCCTTTATTTGTTCCAGATGGCCCTGGGGGCGAGGTCCCGACAGGAGAAAACAGGATTGTAGCACTTTCACTTACAAAGTGGCATCTGAGGCATCCTTTGAAGCTGGTGCTTGCAGAGATTTCTACTCCCCTTCCCCTCCCCCAAGTCTCTGTTGATATAAGTACTTCATTGAATGGTTATTGCTTATAGGAATAATAATAGAAAAAGGGATTTTTCAAAGGTAGGACAAAGCCCTTGTCTGGAGTAGGACAACCTGTAGCCAAATGATACCTGAAAGTTGTCTAACCTTTTCTTAAGAGTCTCTTGAAATACTGACATTCTGTGAATGGGAGCCTTACCATAATTGTGATGAGGAAACGTTGACGTCGGGCAGGTAGTACTGGCCTCCTAATGCCTTTCCCAAAGGACGCCACGGAAAGTGTGTGCGTGTGTATTTCTTCACTTCTTGCTTGGGATGAAGGATGAAACCCAGACCGTTTCGGAATACCAGCTATGTACAGCTTTCCAGTTCTCTGTCTTGTGCAGCTGACTATTCCTGTTTCGCATTTGTCCTTAAGAAAAGACTGTCTTGAGATCATTTGGTCAGTTTGTTGAGACCATTTTGAATGTTACTCCTGTAGGATGAAATGCTTTGAGCCTTGCTAACGTGGTATCAGCTACAGATTTAAGACACAACCCCTTCCATCGTGACAGTGATTTTTATCATTAGCAAAATCAGGAGAAATCAACAGGCCCATAAAAAATACCGTGAAACACTGTTTGCTGTACTCCTAGTGAAGCCTTGGTAATCGCTGTGCACGCATTAAGTACTGGTTTTAACTGTGTGAGTGTGCAACGTGTTTGCTTGATCTAGAAAAGGAGTATCTGATTTACAGCTTGAAGGCCAACTCATCACCCTTTTTTTCTCTTGCCACCAGGCAGGCTCGTTCCTGTGGGCCTTGGAAATATGGTCAGGGGAGCAGTGCATGTTTCTGCTTAGAGCAGCGCTGTCCTTGCAAATCTGTGGTCCCAAACGCAGCCCTCGGAAGGTTTGGCGGCTGTCAGACTTGGCTCATAGGTGCAGACCAGACGCACCCTGTGTGCACAACAGCCGTCACAACAGGGGCTTAGGCACAGAAACTAAAGACCTGTTTCCCAACTTTTAAGAACTGACAGTGTTTTACATATTATGTCTTTATATATCATATACATATGATACATATTATATACTTTATGTGTCCTAGGAACGGTGATTCCATTACAGGAGGAAAATAGGATTGTTTGGAGCGTATTTTCCTTGGTGAAGTTGAGAGCGCTGGCTGTTACATAGCTAGTGCTGCTTCCTACATGCCCAGAAATAGTTTTGTTATCTTTTCTTGAATTCCAGAAATTTAGGTTGCTCCAATCTATAGTTCTCTTCAAAGCTGGCTATTGTTACCTTCCTCCTACACCTAACGTATTATATAGGCTGTCTTTTTTTGTTCCTTGCCTTTTGCATCTCAGTTTGTATGTCGGCCTTTTTACTTTGCCTCTCCAAGGTTCTGCTGTTCTGTTTGCTGGCTGTTTCTGATTTTGTTGGATGTTGGTGTCATTCGTTCCCCCCCACCCCTCCCCGTGATTTCTTTCAGCTCAGCCACAATCTGATTTCAACAGATTGGTTTGTTCCCGTGCTTCCTTCCTGAAACATTGAGTCTAATCTCTTTTCTTTCCAATTCAATTTGCGTGGGATTCTAACACAGTACAGAGTTAGGTGAGGCTTCTTTTCTGAATGGTCACGCTGCTCAGCTCTTCTCCTGTCCTTGCCTAAGGACCAGAGATGTTTTCTAATTGCCGTCACCCATCTTTGCTTTCTCATTCATTTTCATAGGAGTGCCATCCAGAGATGCGTTTCCGTTACTCCTTTTTATTCATCTGATGTTTCAAAATCCAGTGCATTCACTGCAGTGTCTGCAGTGCCTGTCTCCGGATTTTCCACACGGGCAGGTGCACAGTTAACTCGGATTCTCTCTCGTGGATTTTCTTCTCTAGAGATAAAAGGCTACGAACTTAATCCTGCCTTCTGGACCTCAGAGGGAATGTTTATGTACAGGTGACCTTCAGCCAAGGGCCATTTTAGGAAGGAGGCACTTTATTTTACTCTCTGTTCCAAATATATAGAAGCTAGAGAGGTTATCTAAGGAAGAAAAAATACCCACCAGGTACTTTCCCCTGCTTTGAATTTGAAAAAGCAGGCAAATTTGTATTGTGATCGTTAGGTCTTTGCACTTCTTTTTCTGTCTGCGGTATCTTGGTTGATTTTTCTATTAGTATGTATTCTGTTATAGGTCACAGGCTAGAATATGTAAAGCTGCGGTTTGCTTGAACTTGGTCACATGGTCATTTTTTGTAGATAGAGCTGATTATAGGGCACACAGAAGTTGGAAGACTTCCAGGTACAGACTTGGAAATAAACTGGAGCATCAGGTTTTGGATGTGAGAGACTGGTGTAGAAGTTAAATATTTTCTGTAAGTGATTTTAAACTGAGGATGTAAAACCTTCTAGAGGCCGAGAGTCACAAAGTGCAGCTGGAGCAAAACTGATTTAGCAACACAAGCATGTAGTATTTCTTCAACTTGTTTCTCCTTGCGTCCACCTACACTTCACACAGCAGTAGAGGTGGCCTACAGGATGTGTAACGTGGCTGGCTTCCCGTTTGGGGAATAACTTCTTCACTTCTGCATTCAGAATAGCTAAGCCTGCATGAGCAGAAGTTTTTTGCTTTTGCCAACGCCACCTGTGGTTCTCTGGGGCAAGAACCTGTTTTTCATAAGTTCCTTGAAAGCTCTGTCCCACGTACAGTAAAATTGCTGCCCCGCTCTGTAAGATGATGCTGGGTGCCCAAGTACAGCGAGCCTGATTCAGAGGCCAAACGCTTGGTTTTCATGTTGACTTGGTATTTGAATAGGGTGTGGAGTTCTTTGCCAAAGTTTGGAGAAGCACGAATTTGGGGAGATTCAGGTGGATTGGAAGTAGGAAGGGAAATGACATTAAACAGTGGCTTAGGATGACTTGAGCTTTTGCACCTCTTCAGGTGTTAGGAACGTTCTGGGTTTAAATGCTACAAGTGAAAAGTCATGCTTAGAAAGGTTTCCTATCTTCCTTTTTCACTCAGTAAAACCATTGGTCAACACTTTATAACCTCATGTGTGTCCTCTGCAGAAGAATGTTAAAGATCTGAAACCAAACTGATTTTCTCCTTTTCAAGATTTAATCAGGGTTTGGAAATTAAGGCATAATTCCCAGAGCAGAGCTGCATCAGCACTATTGTATCGGTGTAGTAGTGGAGGGCAGCTAGTTGAGACCTCAAAACCAACTTACTTCAAAATTTACCAGTATAGATTCGGTGTTATTACAGGTGAAGCTATAACCGATCTCTGTTGTGTTCTGTGATGGCTTTTAAAGAGCTGGATGCTTCCCTGTGACAGAGGGACTTTCTTCTTTCACGTGTACATCGAGCGGCCGGGGACTTCTGTATTAGCGTCACCAGCTTGCCGAATGCCCTGCGGTTTGGGCGTAAGACTGGGGGAAGTATCCTGATTGCTCAGACCACGAGTCGTAGAGTGCAGTGCTCTGTCCCCGGATGCTGTTCCAAGACAGGCTGCGGCAGGGAAGCCTTCCCGCTCTCTGCGATCCTAAACCCCCGGCGTCCCGAATCCTTGTGCAGGATGGTAGAAAGCACGTCCCTGCGGAGGCTTTTCAGTGTTGGTGGGTTTGATGCCCAGGAATTTGTCTTAATCCTGTTCCTGAACCTTTGTGAAGTGAGCGTGGGGCAGCTGTGCATGGGAGCGGTACCAAACGCACGAGCAGATGGGATTCAGTGCTGGAAGATGCTTGAAGAATACATGCCGTAGCCTGGTTTTTATGGTAGGCTGCTTTGTTCCTTGAGCCGTTCAGAGTGAAGTATCTCAGTGCTCATACACTCATTCCCCGCCCCCCCCCCCAGCCTCTCAGACAGAAGAAAGCAGAACTGAGCCAATGGGCATGTTCTGGTAGCATTGCAATTACTACTACTACGTGTATCAACCAACCGATTCGGCCTCAGCGGGTAGTTCGTAACATTTTTGCTGGGAGAGGAGACAGGGTAGGAAGGTGTGTTGATAGGAGAAGAAAGGCTGCTTGCTTTGTGTTGGGATTTTCTTTTTCTAAACATTCCAGACGTGCTTCTTCCTGCGTTTAAACTCAGAGTTCCGTTGTGAACGGCTTCAGCTGGGTTGGAGGGACAGAAACACGGACGTGCCCTGGGCGTGGCGCGAAAGCTCTCCTCTGACGCCAGGGCATTCGCCCTGCCCCTGGGTTTAAACGGACGCGAACGGAATCTTGTAATGGGTTAGTGACTGAGGGCGTGCAGCCTGCATCTCTGCGTCCAGATAAGTATCTCGCGTTACAATTTAGGGAGAGAAGGTCAGAAAATTAAAGAAAATTCATTAACGCTTTCAAAACAGTTCAGAAGGACAAAGTTAACGTTATTATGTTGAGCTTTCATTTTAAAATGATGGCTTTGGACCACATAATTAGGGCTGTTTTAACTCCCTGTTGAAATACTGCAACTTTTGAGACTACCACTTCACTTCCCGAGCTGGTGTTGACAGCAGATGGGAACATACGGAATCGGAGGCAGAGTGGGTAACGGCAGCAGGCGGTAGGCGAGCATGCTCTGTGTGGATGGCACCGGCTGTAGTCTGCTCCGCCTCTCTGATGAAAGGCAGCGTGTACACAGTGGCCAGCAAAAATACTGTTGGAATCAGATCTCAGACAGACAAAGAATTTCCTGATTTTTAAGCTGCTGGCACGCAAGATTAGGGTTTTTTAACTGCATGTGCCATGCTGGGGAATTTATAATCTTACTCTGACGAGCGAAGACCCGAGTCCAGCACAGAAATGTTGCTAACTGTTCTACAGAAGGTTGCACCTGGTGTTGTGCTCATTCACTGTTTCCCCAGGTAGTGAAAGGGTCATAAAACTGTTGAAAGGCGTTTCCACTAATGTTAGGTCATTCTTGTTCCCCTCCCTCCCCCCCTGCAGGGCCATGATGTAACTGGGGATTTCCTTACAGGGTATTTAGCTGGTGCCCTGATAAGGGCATCCGATGTCGTCGTTATTGTAACAGGCATGGTCTCAGCGCGCTTTATCCTGGCCAGCTGCTTGTTTTAATCCTGTCCATTTGTCTTTGAACATACCGAAATCTGTCCGTTCTTCATTTTTCTTGAAAATACTGGATTTACAGGGGTGTTGGAACCACTAAGAGCTAGTCTCCTTTTGAAGGGCCTTTATCACGGGGCTTTAAGAAGTATCCAAAAAAGACGGGACTAAATCGGACCCCTGGCTCATAATATACTTGTGGTGACTTAAATTTATTTATTAAAATTCCAGTTTCCCAAGCAGTTCAGAGACAGCAGGACATGTCAGCATCATTTTAGTCCTGCAGTAAAGTCATAAGAATTATCAATTCACAGAATGTCTCCTGAAAATTCCGCTGGTATTTAATTGCTGCCAGGGGCAGATAGATTCTGTTTACCCGCAAGGTGAGATGTAGCTTTGCAGTTCTGCTTACTGCGGCTGAACATCTGTTCTCAGGTCACGATACCTGCGGTTTGGACGGTCTTGAACACCCCTTGTAGGATGGAAGAAGGTTTTTCAGCAGATGGCTCGCGGGTTGGTCCGTCGGTTTGTTTTAAACGGGGTAATCTGTGCCGGTCTTATGTCAGTTCCACCGCTACTGCCTTCGCTTTGGGAACAGAAGACGGTATAAACAGGGGTTGTCTTGAAAGAACAAGATAAAACTGATTGTTACCTGGGGCATCTGCATGTAATGCGTGGGATGGAGGGAATCTTTATTTGGAGTTACAAATGAAAATTCTCTGTGGAACAGACCCTGGCTTTAAATGACACAACTGTGCATCACAGTAAAAAAATGTGTTGTCAAGAGAAACTCAAGTTTTGGTTCTTTATCTTCAGTGCTCACCCTGGCCTGATACTCCTACAACGTTTGTAAACAACAGTCCTACTCCTGCTCCAACTTTTACCTCTGCTCAGCATAACACCTACAGTGTCCCAGACAGGTGAGTTGCTTTTCTGTATCCTGCCTAAAGATAACATTTTAAAATCAGGCGATTTTAAAGTCACTTTAAAAAAGTGTTTTCTGCGTAATTCCAGGAGCTTGCAGCTGTTCTTTGGTTCCACTGGGGAACGAGAGATTGTTTTGACCTATCTGTTTACTGTAGAGTTTGACACATGCGTGTCGTGATCTTTCTCTTCAGCTTAAGTTTCACTCTGTGCTGCGTTCGTTAATTAAATTAATTGTTAATTAAGTAGTGATGTTTCTTGGTTTGGGAATTTCAAGTTAATTTTCAGCGATGCTTCAATATTTCGCCTAACAGAATTCTAGTAATATGTTTTTTTTCTTCCCCCCCCCCCCCCCCCCCCCCCATCTATAGCAATTCTTCCTCCCCAAATCATCAAGGAGACGGAACCTCTCAAGGGTCTGGAGATGTGAGTGTTTACTTTCTGGTATCCACCATAGCTGTGTTTGTGTCAGAACGTCAGATTTACACGTGCTTTCGTATTAATGGGTACTGAGGAAGTGTCTCGGAGGGAGGGTTTTATAATGGTTTGGGGATTTTCTTAATATCCGAATGATCATACCCACTCTCGTTCCCTACAGCAGCTTCATCCGTCAGCCACAATCCAGGAAGCTCAGCAGTGGTTGCTCAAGCATAGGTTCTCTACCTATACAAGGCTTTTTTCAAATTTCTCAGGTATCTATAGTTTGCTTTTGAGTCTCTCTAAGTTTTGTGGGGAACATCATTCTGTAAGAACAACATGGCATTGGTATTCATTGCAATTTACTGATTTGCGTATTAAACGGGCGGTGTGCATTGAAAAGCACGGGTTTTCCGGTTGCGTTTTGCACAGATTTGCGCGCTTGCTTAGCCCTTTGAGAAGAACAAACGGGTTGGGCGCGCCAGGCCAGCAGCCGTCTCCATCGCTGCGCCGTTTCCTAACGGCAGCTGGTGTGCGCTGATGGCAGAGCAAGAAGTTGCTGGCATCGGCCCTATGTTATGACTTCTCTTAGGAGTCAGATTTAACTGTAGGCTGCGGGGCTTCCCTCCTTCCACACTGCAAGGCTGAGAATAGTCGTTGGGACTCACGGAAGTGGCCAATGCTTTTTTGTATCGAGCTCTTCTTCAGTGCCGTGCAAGAGAATTCCTTCACCTCCATGGACGGGTTTTTAGTTTGGGGATTTTTTTTCCATTTCAGCAGAATGTCTGGTTGCTTTTCCTTAACCATCTGCCAGTGTGGTGTCCGCTGCACATGCAGAAGCGAGGAGTGGCAGTAGATGCGCTCTCCGGGGCTGTCCTTTGCTGCTCTAATCTCCGTGTAGTTGTGCGAAGGGCAGGAGGATGCAGTACACGCCACCAGTAAAACCCCTTCTTGGTTTTCTTTGGTGTCACATGATGGGGAGATGATGAATGTCGCCTGCTCTCCACCTCTTGGCTTAGCTCCTGCTTCTGCCAGCAATCCCTTTGTACCAGGCACGTTAGGGAATGCGTTCTTCCGCGGGACTGCAATCCTGACTGGATTGAAGTAGGAAAACGTAATCATCCCGGCCACTGTCTGGAGGCAGAGCAGCCTGCTGTCTGCAGAAACGGTGTGCCTTGCAGACACTTTCCCAAGGATGTGAACGCCATGAAGCGAAACAAACCGCGTTTGGGAAGTCGGTTGGTTGGTTAGAGTGCTCGCTGGTGCCCGTTCTGAACTTCACCGCCCCGTTCGTGCTTGCAGGATTCCGTGTTTATAATGGTGGAGTTCGTTATTCTTGGTTGAAACGAACATACCGTTTATTTTAAAAAGTACGGACAATCCAAAACAATCTTCATCAGATCCTCGTGTTTCTCCAGGTGCTGATTTATTAAAGCTGACAAGAGATGATCTGGTACAAATCTGTGGTCCGGCCGATGGGATTCGGCTGTATAATGCACTGAAATCCAGGTAACGTGCCGAGCTTGAGGTTGAGCGGGTTTTGTTCTGGCACTAGCGTCCCCCGTGCTTAGAACTGGGAGATCTGGGGTGGGCCCCGACGCCCGTGCGAGCTGCCTGGGGAGTTGGCAGCAGAACGTTTGAAAGAGCCGCCCGCCCTCCTGCGCGTAGCCTCTGGGCAGAGCCCAGGTGAGGCGGAGGTGCAGGCCGTGTGACTGCTGCCCACGCGGCTGGGCACCGTGCCGGGTGGATTTGCTGCCGAGACACAGGACTTGTCCCCGGGGGGAGCCGAGAACCACCCTGGGCCTTGTGAGGTTGCAGGCCTTGAGTGCGAACATGTCCCGGCTGCTGAATCCGCGTCTTGGCTGAAATGGGCGTTCGCTGCTGCTGGCCGTCAGGAGACTTGCCGTCCCTGCTCGGTAGTTACGTACCCAGATTCCAACAAACCACATCTTGGTGAACTCGGAACTGGCTGAAATCTTGTTTCAGTGACTGTGATGTTAATTTTGATTTCTTTCCCTCGGGGAAAGAAAACCCGTCACGTGCACCATTAGCGTACCCAACCTACGTGTGTGGCATAGCAGTTCCCCTACGTCCGGGGTCAGTAACCTTTCCTCTGCCGTGTGGTTTCTTTGAACTGCAGGTCTGTGAGGCCCCGTTTAACAATCTACGTCTGCCAGGAGCCGCTGAGGAGCATACAACTGGAAAGACAAGACGCAGGCAATGGCGACAGCAGCAACGGTGCAATATACGGTACGCGGGGCGGGGGCGTCTCTTACTGTACCGCTTCTCTCTTTAGACAGTCTGAGCCAGGATAGACGGGAAGGGAAAAAGAACAGCCAAGAGGCTGAATTTGTGTGTCTGGTGTAGAGAGAAACCAGAGGAAGCTGTATTCAGAAGGTTAAATCATCGATTGTTTTCAGTCCACTGATAAAACTAACGGCAGTTGCACGGTAATTAATTGGGGAGCTCTCAAATGAGCTGCACCCTGTTGTTACAGCCCAGGTACTCGCTAGAGAAATGCGGGTGCCCGTAAAGCCGCGTGCCGACAGAACGCTTAGATTCTTTCCCATTTTCAGTTAGGTTTTGCTGCCGTTTTCGCTGCAGCTGAACTATAGCTGGTAGCGCCTGGACAAGGAAAAGCAGCCAAGTGGTGTGCAGGGCTCACGGTTTTAGTACCATGTTCCTGAGAGAGCTGTTGTTTCAACACAGACGGGAACTTGGACGTAAACTCACGTCAGTCCTACAGTTAAGAGAAGGGAGCTATTCGCAGTGATTCTTTCCTCGCTCTTGGCTTTGAGTGGAGAGGCCTCCCTCCGCAGCCGACTGACACCTGGACAGGCTGCTGCTGTGACTGTAGCGGTGTATTTTCCAGGCAGGAATTGAGGTGGAGGAGGAGCTGTAAAGGGGATCGTGTCTCTGGTTTGGGAGGGAAGAATGTGCAGACATGGAGCTGCCGGGGCCTCCAGCACAACAGAATAAAATAAAGCTAGGGAACCGTAAATGCAGCATCAAACTGCTCAGCTGCCGTGTCTGACTGTTCTGCTCGTTTGCCGTGTTGTACTTCCACCCTGCCACCTTCGGCTCTGAGGTGATCCGTAGGAAGTTCATTCAGGCAGTTGAAAAAGGCTTTCTTTACCAAAAAGGAAGTAATCTACATCCCCGTTTAAAACAACAGCGCAGTCGTACGTGTCGGACCTATCACCTGCTGCTTTCGAGGTGGTCCGAAACCACCTGCAAAGTCACCTTCAGGTGACAGTAAAGCTCGGGGTGTGTGAGATGACTGTGCCTTTTTGTGCAGGAAACAGGGAAAAACGGGGAAGTTGCTTTCAGCATCAGAGGAACCAGATGCCTCCCCCTTGTCAGAGAGCTGTGCTCGTGACTGCACCCTTGCAAGAGAAGTCCGGCAGGTCACGCTGCTTGGAACGGGGGACAGCAAAGGATTCTGGCGTATAAAATGTTTGCCAGCTGGGCTCTGAACACACCCAGGTGTTTCTCGTACAGTCGCTTGTTACCAACTAGTACCATGCTTATGGAAATGATTTTTTCTTGCAGTTTATCATGCAATCTACTTGGAAGAAATGGCAGCCTCGGAAGTCACACGCAAGCTTGCTTTGGCATTCAACATTCCCTTGCATCAGATCAACCAGGTTTACAGACAGGGTCCCACAGGTATCCACATTCTTGTCAGTGATCAGGTAACGGAGTTCTTATTTTCTTGACAGATTTGATGCATGAACTCAATAGAACGGAAGTTTTCCTTATGCTTGCTTCTTTATTAATGTGGGTTTTGTTGTTTGCTAACACAACCGAGTATTCTCTGACGTTCAGAGTATTTTCCCCTTTGCATTAAAACACGCCAAAGGATCCTTTACATGCCACTTCCTCTCCTTGACTGAACTCAGGTTACGAGGAGGGCAGCTGGTCTGTATCGTTCTGAGGTGCTGCCGTCATTACTTAGTATGGGTTTGTTCTGAACACGCCCGAAGGCTGGGAGTGTTCAAATCCTGTTGAACTCGGCTTATTCGAGCACCTGCTACACATATTCAGAGTTCCAGAACCACAGAAAACAGAAATTAACAAGCGGTTTTGTGACCGTAATGTATTTTCATTTAATCGGGTATACGTGTGCCACCTTCGAACACTTGCTGAAGGAACACAAAATAAGCAATTTCTTACAAAAGGCTGTTTAGTATCGGAAGTATTTAGATTTTTTGCCCCAGTCGTACTCAGGAGGGTTTCAAAGCTTATTTTCTTTTTTGCAGATGGTTCAAAACTTTCAAGATGAGAGTTGTTTCTTATTCACCACAATAAAAGGTACAGTGCCTTTTGACAGTTAAAAACGTCATCGCTGCTTCCACCAAGGAGCCTTTCTTAAACCGCAACACCTTTCTGGCAAAACCTTCCCCTGCACAGAGGATCCAGTGAAGGCCGACTGCCTCCTGCCCACCCCCGGTGGCGGCAGAGAGCATCCACGAGTTCCCCCTCCCTTAGCCAGTTGCAGGCTCCGCGCAGCGCCGCCTCAGCCTTTCTCCAAGCTGTGGGCTCAGAACCGCGGCCAGTCGTGTCTGCAGAAACACTCCCAGCTTGAAACCATTGCTGACTGGGTCTTCAAGCACGACGTTTGTGTGAGGAGGGCGTTTTTAGGAGCTGCGTGCGCACTGTGGCTGAGCTGTCTTTTGAAAGCCTGCTTGGCTTTAGCAGCGCCCTAACTTGGAACCGATTGTTCTGTGTAGTGTAAAGTCACTTCCCGTGGTTAGAGACCTGTTCGTCTCCGCTGTCAGGCCTTTCGGTGGCGCTGCTCGCTTCCAGGTGTAAAATCCACAGGGTGTTTTTAACCGCGTTCCCACTCGGCTTTCTGGTTCGAGGCCGAGCATCACCAGGTAGATTAAAACATGTGCTAAGGACGTGGGTTGGTCTTGCAGCGGTCAGCTTCCTTCTGTGATAGTAACTGTCGGATGAGGTTGGGCTGAAGAGCTCAGAAACCACTGCAAACCAAAGAGGTTTTAAAAAGTCAGTTGTTCTTCTGGCGTTCAGTCCGAGTGGTGGCGAGTTTCTGATGCTTCACCTTTCCAGTGTAATATTTCATGGTAGCAACGAACCCCAAGCCCATAATTCAATGTTGGGGTGCGTCGGCTGGTATATTTACGGTTCTGTTTGCGAAAGACTGTGACCCCTGTTTTTTTCTTTTTTCCCTTTTCAGCTGAAAATGGTGAAGGCTTCCATATAATCTTGAAGTGACGTCACGCGATCGCTAGGCCGATACTCCGACACAGAATGAAGTCCTGCCGAAAGATCATGATCATCCCGACCCTTAGGATCTAACTTCACCGTATAAGATGTTTCATATTGAAAACACAAAATGACCTTTCTAATGAGCTGTTTGATAGGTGAACTTTCTTATCACTGCCAGAGCTAAGTGTCCTCGTGAGAGGTATAACGCCGCGACAGCTTGCGTACAGGCATGGAAGACAAGGCGAGCAAAGGTGCTTGCCCTTCACCGAAACAAGGCAAATTATGGCCAGTAGATACAGTTTCTAGAAGCGAAGCGCAGCGCTGCGGCTTCTCTATTACCTGTATCCGGTTGGAGATGAATGTAAACTCGCTTGGGGGCATTTACCTTTTCTGTGCCAGTTTGTCTTATTACCTGCTTGTACCTTAACGCCGGTTTTATTTTTTTTTTTTGATGTTAGCAGAGCACATATTAATCTGTGTGGAGATGAGTCGTTAGGCTGATAGCGATCAGGTTGTCGGGTCTTTGAGAGTCAAGCTGTCAAAACAGCTTCCCGTGTAAATTGTGTATAAGAGTGTATGTAAGAAGTGTAAATGCCAGAACGGGGCTTTTAAGAAGCCCTCGACAGATGCAATATATGCATGCAGCAAACTGCATTATCCACAGTACCTTATTGGCGGGATTAATGTAAATCCCAGGGGGTACCAAGTCATTGTGTTTTGCTTTAACAGATTTAATGGAAGAGAATTGCCTATGCATCCTTTACGTTTAGTTTCCTCGGTTCTCTGCGGAGCGCTGCTGCAAGTTTAACTCTCTGCTTGTACCACGGCGGGTTTCGGGACAGTGGCAGCGAGAGGCGGAGTTTTCGTGGCTTAGCGGAACCGCGCCGATGAGGGAAGGTGACCCGCTGGCACCACGGGGCTGTCGTTGCGTTCAGCAACATCAAATACGTCACCTGAGAAACACTAATTAGGCTCCTTACCAGCAGGCGAAGGCCTCGCTGGAGTCGCCGTCGCGGACGAGGAGCGTCCCACGCCCTTTCCCTGTCCTCGCCTGTACGGCTGCGCGGCTGTTACAGTGCCTCTGCCCCGTCACCAAGCAGTTACTCCTCCCTCACGCAGGCCACGCGCTTTTTCAAGGTGCCGGATCTTTCTTGGAAAGGCCCCGCACGGTGTTTCCCGCGTTCCCGTGACGTTTCGGCTGGGTAGGTACTTGGGAGGAGGGAGCCCTTCGGAAGGTACCGAGGCGACAGTTCCCTAGCTGGCGTTCTGTGCCTTTGAAACGTTCCGCCTCGCGCTCCGGCTTCGCGGCCTGGGGACGGTTAGTTTGCTTTTTATGCTGCGGTGTTCAGTGTAAACAACGACTACAGCATGTTAAAAAAAAAAAAAAAAAAGGCAACTTGGATTTCATTCATTCCCTCTTTCCTAACTGGCTCAAGTGCTTAGCAGAAAAGCTGCTTCAAGCGGTAGCGTTTTGAGAAGTTAAATTCATCAAAGCTTAGAGTTCCTTTCCTGTTTTTTATTTTTTTTTTTCTGCACTGAAAGTAAAATTTTATGTACTTAAAACATTTCTGCCTATAAGTTGTTCATCTTTGGGTATTGTTTGGTCCTGGTATTTTCTTGAACTGACACTTGTGTCTTTTCAGCTCACACCATATTCAAATCCAACTGTTTTATATGAAAAAAAAAAAGTGGAAAAATCCTTGATTGGAAAGTATCCAAATAGCTAATTTTAAAGAATATCGAAAGTTGTACAGTAGTTTCTCCAGCTCACTTGAAATTGGGATTAAATTATGGCACCAGCAAATTGCTTTTGTTTTTTAATAAGATGTACACATTTCAATTTAAGTATAATAAATGTTTTTCAATAATTTTGTAAACGTGCTTTCTTCTTCTGTACTTGTTTCCCCCCCGCCACCTCCCAGGCCCCTCTCTGCTTGCTAGGATTTGGATTGACCACGCGACGGCCCCCGGGGTGACGGCAGGTAAATCCTGTGGCGCAGCCAGCACATGCCGGCGGGAAGCGTTCGCCGTGAAAGAACGGAAACACGTCAGCTCGGACACCAGCCGGTCCTTTATTGAAGTGTCCCGTATCGGAGCACGTTCCGTTTGGTTTTGTACATCTTTACTGCGAGAGACTTACAAGGTTCATTATATTTCTTAGGGAGAAGGAAGAAAAGGAGCCAACGAAAGGCAACACGTCTTGACATCCCGGTACAGCCGAGAGGAAAACCTGCGTCACGCTGCCCGCGAGGGCAGCGTCTTAAGGGAACCCCGAGCGCGGCTGGAACGCCGCTGCTCCGCTGCCGTGCCAAGCAAGCCCCGGCTGGCTTATTTTGCAGTAGTAAAGAGAGTCAGGGGCTGCGCCTGTAACTTGGCCGCCACGTGGAGATCTTGATTTGCCGTCCCCAGCGCCCGTGGGAAGCGTGAGCACAGCCGCTCTGTCCACGGATGTCATGGTGTTCACGCTCCTGACAAGCGGCTTACAAGTTGCAGGGGAAGGGCAGCAGTATCCGCAGCGGCTTCTCCAACTGCTTTTTAAGCCAGTATTTCTAATAATTTTCAGTAAACACACAGGCCCCTGAACCCTTCAAACGTACACACAGAATCAGTCTTACACCAACAACTCTCTGAACCGTTGGGTTCATCTCGGCTAACTAAGTTGCTTAATATAAAAAAGTTTATTTATCTAACCCGCTAGCACTGAAAAACTAAGGATGAAAGCGTGGCCTTAAGAGTCCATGGGCAGGTTTCGTTCTTACCAGTCAGACGTTGACAGCTTCTTAAATAACCCAGCTACGGAGAGTTTGGCGTCCTGCCCTGGAAACAGACGGGTTTGGGTGTTGCCTACGCCTGTACCTGCCCGCTGTGCCCCTGAAAGGGGTGGGACAAGCAACTCCAACCGCACTCCTCGTAGTTCCCGTAACTCAGCCTGGTTGCCCTGCTTCACCCCCAGCAAAGCATCAGCGACGCGCCCCTCTTCCCTTCCTTAGGAACCGAGGAGGTCGCGGGGTCGGCCGTACAGCGAGCGCCGCGTACGTTGTGCGAGCCAATCACAGTAGAGTGCGGGAGCTCTACCACGGTGGGTTTCTTACCCCTAGGAAAGGCCGATGGCGTAAAACGTGCCCCAGTGCCGAACAGGCTTTGTACCGGCCCACGCTTCAACCGACCCAAGTTCGAAAACTCGCCAAGTATTTCTATGATGGGCAGTGTTGCATGAGGTACTGTCTTACCGTTTGACCGATTACGGCCTGTTACGGAATCAAAGATGAAGCTGAATCACGAGAAAGTAGAAGCTGTTGGGCTGTAAGAGCTCGTTACCTTGCGGTTTTTTTGGTCAACGTGTGCGAAAGCTGGTTTGTCCTTACAGCCGGTATTGGATCTGTGGTGTATATTAACAGAACAGCAGGTCCGGTTCCGTGGTGCGACGGCCAGTGGCCCTGTGTTGGGTCAGGCCGTCGCGCTCAACAGCGCTTCCGAGCGCTACCGAGTTTGGCCGCCTTCCGCCACGTCGCCGCTGTGCCGAAACGCACCCCCCAACACGTTTTACACGGGGCTTCAGTTCTCATGCCAACAGAAGGAAGGAGTTACTAATACAAACCGAAGCATCACCAACTTAATCCACAGCTGCACATCACGGTAGGATTTTTACCTGGAAAAAAAACTGCTTTTCTTGTCACAAAACTGGATGACCGAACACCCACCACTAGGACCGTCAGGAAAACGGCTCCTTCCACTGACGTGTGGTCCCGTTCTTCTCTTCGACGACGACAATGTTTCCTGCGTGGTTGCCTTATGGTCAGAGAATAATACAGCATCTGCAGAGGCGCTGGCCGCTCCCTCCGACCGAAGGAGGGGGAGTTACCGGAGCAAAGTAAGCGTGGACTTTGACGTGAGGTAGGTGAGCCTGTGGATGAAAAGGCTGCATTGTAATGGCGGAGAAGGAAGCCCAGCCAGCAGCCCACCTCCACCGCTGCCAACGAGTTGGCTCTCGTTAAGGTGGGGTAGCTAAGAACACCCGTACGCTTGATACTCTCCGAGCTGTCTTCTCCTGATGGGATTCTCGTCTCGCATCTGGCTGAGGCACACCGGTGTCCGGGCACACGTGCCCGCTCCGGGTTCCCCCTTACTTCCCAATAACGTGCCCCTCCCTCAGGAGACGGAGGGAGCCGTGGCTGCTGCGGGCACGTCTGCCTCTTGTCTCCCACATCCCTGGCTTCTCTGTCCCCTAGAAAGCAGCGTGGAATAGAACTCGACAATTGCTACTGCTGGTAGAGAAAAGCCACGCGTAGTGCCTAGAGGTGCGGACCTAACAGAACAATACTCAGACTCCCTTTTTCCATCCTCCCTTGCCCAGGGCATCTGCAGGATTCATACGCTCCCAGGCAGCATCAACAGCCTGGGCATTCCCACCGGCGCAAGTCAGCGAACACGTACTCTGATGCGTTTGATTCCCGCCCGCGTGACTTGCTGGCAGTCGTACAGCTCAATTCTCTCCAGGTTGTGGCAGTTCTCCAGGTGTTCCAGAGTCACGTCAGTGATGAGAAGACAGTTATCCAGCTCCAGTACCTGCAGCCTCTCGTGGCCACACGTGCTGTTGCTCAGATGCAGAATCCCGTCGTCGGTGATCAGTTCACAGTGAGACAAGCTCTAAACCAGAGAGGCAAACAGTTACTGACACCGCTCCGTCCTCCAAACGTCACAAGTCCTCTCCAACCTCCCTCACTCTAGTGGTTAAACAAAGAACATACGGCTGAAACCAGGCGGAGTAATAAAAGAAACAGCTCTGCCTACCAAAAGAAGAGCTGTACTTTAACTGTGCTTCAAACCCCGCAGAGTCCCAAAACACACGGCACTGGCAGACGCCTCAGGCCCCTTTGCTGCTGTGAAGGCGGGAATGCTGTTCCGATTGTCACGCACCTCCGTTACAGGTGGGTGCAAACCAGCACAGGACAGTTTGGGTTGGAAGGGACCTTAAAGCCCATCCAGTTCCACCCCCCTGCCATGGGCAGGGACATCCTCCACTAGACCAGGTTGCTCCAAGCCTCAGGATGATCTTCCAGAACGCAGAGGAACAGGTGGGGATGGATCTGCTGACAGGGTTTCGCAGGTACCACACCCTCATACACGCCACTGGGACCCAGCCTGGGCAAGTCCACACAGATGAAGCGCAGTCAGACCGGACCGATTCGCCAACCAATGGTTTCAGGAAAACCATCCGCCCGTACGTGCGAGGAGTAATCAACACCTTGTACAGCTGCAGGAGCAAGCCTTTTCTGCCACAGTCAGCATAACAAACCAAAGAATTCTGCTCTTCAGCGTATTTTTCACTCCTTTGAATTCCAAGAACATGGAAAAAGTTGCGGCGTCTCGCCCGAGAGCACCACACAAAGCAGTTCCCTGGTTCCCTCAGGGAATTGGTGACTTTCGGAGCAGCAGTGCTGATGACAACAACAGGAGACAGACTCGCCTCGGAGGAGGCTTAAGAACTGCTCTCTGTCGCCCGTGAAATGGGCGCTGCCAAGGCTGCTGCACTGGAAACGCTCGGGACCTGTGAGCTGTCCTCCCCTCGCCCCGGGCACTGAGCTAGCTCCTCGCTTCTGCTCAGCCCCGGCTCTCGCCTGTACTTGCAGCGCAGCCTAACGGAGACTGGCTTTGGGGTAGCCTTCTGTTGCCACCAGGGGTTTTTTCAGGCAGCGACCGACGAGGAAACACTTGCAGCAATCTAAAAGTGCTTTTTAATTTGGCGCAAGCTCACTAGCGCTCAGAAGTATCTCCTGGCAGTCCTGTGCGCCAAACGTAACCCTCCACTGAGTACAGCACATCCATCTCCCTTTACGTCAGCCTGACGAGGAAGCCTGCGAAGTACCCGCTGTGCCTTACCCTGCTTTCGCCTTCGCTTGCCGGCTACCAGACACACGGGGTCTGTCCTGCCCTTCAGAAACCTGCCCCTCAGCCTCCTGTGCTCTCCGTTGCTCAGCAGGATGAACATGGAACCAGAGAAGAGGCTGGGAGACAGGTCTGCAACTGCCCTCGACTCTGATGGGGAGACACCAGTTTTACCCCCCCTCCAAGCGTGAGCAGCACCGACACTAGCGCACACCGTCTCCTAAAGGCGACAGCAGTGAAGCGCTCGCCCCCATCCAGAGGGTTTTACCTTACGACGTGTTTACGTTCTGCAGGCCTATCAACCCTTTAAACACTTCAGTCCTCTCCTGCACCTACTTGGCACACGTGTCCCGAGCATTCGATCTGGCTCACGGCCTGGCAGCCACCCGCAGCTGCGGGGTTAAAGACCATTTACAACGGACTGTTTCACGGAAGGACAGGAGGTTACGTGAAGCTGTCGGCTCCAGCAACAGCACTCTGCTGCCTAATTAAGCTTTTTCCGACCCAGGAAGTAAGCAGCTTATAAAATTCAGCTGTCCTGAGACAGCGTGTTCGCTACTGAAAGGGCAACACAGGATGTACAGCCGAGTTCGCCGAACTTTGTGAAACAAACAGGCCAGATGAGACTCACTTTGCACTGGTTTTTATGACTTCCTAAGCCTGTTAGAAAGTGTTAATGACATGGAACTGACGAAGATAATTACTTGAAATCTTTAGAGCAAAATGATATGCTAAATTCTTGTTTTGATAATGCACAATAAATGCTGTGTATCAATCAAATGTGACACGATACACGGTGACAGTAAGAAACTATGCTCAACACAACTGAAGACTTCTGCCGTCTTCTCAGCTCCAGGAGTACTATGAGTATTTCACAGTTTCTGTAATAATCTGAAAGTTAAACACTTTCATCCGAAAGCACTTCTGAAGTCCAGTAAGTAATAAAGCATGTGAGTCCTCTGATACCGATGAAGATGTAACCGTTGCTGATCACTGATCTAACAGTGCTTCTGCTTATCTCCACCCTCCAGTGAGTCTCCAAACACCAACAAGTTCAAAGTTGATAACTTCAACTCTGAACTATCTGATTAAACTGCCAATATTCTCAACACATGCTATAAAGCACAGCCACAGAGGAGCTTACGGAACCACCAACAGCACACGATTTCACATTTGAAGTATCGGGACTCGTTCACGTAGGGTGTTTGGCACCTGCTAGTCCGTTCTTCCTTTCCATGTAATTCCCAGCCATCACTGTTCGCTCAGGCTTTGGGTATGTATCCTTACGCACAGCACAGACGCACCAACAAAACCGATCAGATCTTCTAGTCCCCTTAGAGAAGGCTGGTTGTTTTACCAATGCCACGCTTCCCTGCCTCTGGGCTAACACACAAAGGCCAGCAAACAGGAGGAGGTTCCGAAAAACACTTGGAAACTCTGAGGTTTTCTGCTGTCTCTGGTGAAGCACTGGCCGAGCTGGTACTAGAGTTCCCGTGCAAGTACTGGTTACAACTGGGATGACAACACAAACACCCATCCCTTGCAGAAGAGCAGGAAGTGTCCCATATAAATGGCTCCACATCTCCTGACAAGTCTTGTTTGGCATAACAAGTGGTACAGAAACAAGGCTGGACAATTTACAAGCAAAAATAAAACCCAACGACAATAACAAGCTCCCTTTTAAAAGCCATCTCTCCTCGTGTCGCTACCTTAGTAACGCTGAGTAAGTAACACTAACTAACCGTAACACAATTTAATTAATGAAGCGGCAAACCTTCCTTTAATCCCATCTAAGAACAGATTATAAATAAAGCTGCTTGTTCTCTCACGTCGATCTGTAGTAGTGTGGAACAAACCTACACTCATGGGACAACTGGCCCCAAATACAGGAGCTCCTGTTGTAAGGCAGTCTAGTAATTTTGGGGTACCTGGACTGAAGAACAGCCAAATTCCTGTCACCTGAAATTAGTTCTGATGTTCTAAAAGATCTAGGTGAGCACTCCCAAGAAAACAGTTCTTTGAAGTAAGCTAGGCAGGGCACCCCTCTGAAGGCATCTCAATCCTCTACAACAAAGTCTATGTCAAAAAACCTTCCATGATTTACTATGGAAATGTAGTCCTTGGGAAAAACGGCCTGCAAGCCAACCTGACTACAGAGCGATCACCCTTCTCTTCACTGGGTGGTTTTGTTTACCCAGTGTTTGATGTGAAGTGTCATACTCCCTAAGAAACCCATTAGTGAACACTTGAGAGTCTCTATAAAGGATCCGAGTACTGTAAATTGAACTCAGTAATCAAATACAAAGGATTTCAACCATAAAATACAAACTTTCCAGTTATTACTCACTGATTTGGTAATATTTGTTTAATCCCAAAACGCATGTAAATATTTTAGGAGTAATCTGCTTCTTTTAGAATACTTACGCAACTTGCCTGTATTTGGCACAGTATCATTTCTAGGAATCAGGAATTTTCTCTGGATAGAGAGCCAACAGCCCGTTTTTACACTGCAGGCGTTGTGTACGCGTGTGGGTTTGGGGGACTGGAACGTTGAGGAACAGAGGGCGGAACTTACCAGTGCTTGCAGCTTAGGACAGTGTATAGAGAGCTGTATCAGCGTGCTGTCAGTTATCTAGAAATAAAAGAAACCAGCCATAAGCAACGGGCAGTAGGAGGACCAACCCCCAAATACGGTATCTCTTTCTCCACCAGACAGAGCTTCTGTTACTCCTGGAAAACACCCCATCACCCGTCACTCTTCCAGTTATTTCCCCGTACGGAATTTCCCAACCATTATTTTTATGTACTACCACAGACGCAGCGCTATTCATAAAAACCAAAGCACATCTAACTGACAACGCCAGTGTTCATCTTGGCACTGCGTTCTTACACTGGATCTTCAATATTCCTTTTCACAGCAAATCTCACCAAAACACATTCTTCCAGGTCCATCTTCTCCAGCTCGTGGCAATTCTAAAATAAACAAACAAAAAAAAAACCCCAAACAGATAAACAAAAGATGAAATAAAACAACATAGAGACATAAAATCACACATGGGGCTACTAATATGGGATAGCACAGTTTCCAAGAGGAAATTGTAAGCTAAATCCCTTCAAGCATTTGGATCACCAACAGACAAAAAGTGGTATTAAAACAGGAATCCACAAGCAATACACCCCCTCCTTCTCAAACTTTTACATTTCAGCCTCTCTCTTACTAAGTGACCTTCTTCCCTCTTGCCCTGTAAGGCTTGAATGCATCGGTACTCACCCAGCCCGGCTCCCCTTCACCCTTTTGGGTCAGCTGCACTCCAAACCCGTGGCAGTTACAGCCTGTGCCCTAGAGCCAACCGATCTGCACACAGCCAGATCCGACCGGAGCGCGTCAGCCTGCACCAAGCTAATCTGAAACACCCTCAAGCCTGTGGAACATCTCTCTTCACCAGCATACTTTGGAAAGGAGCCTTAAAAACCATTTGCACTGCTAATGAATGCTGACAATATTAAAACTGGGTCCGCTTTAAGGCTGGGAGAGAGCTGCACTTCACACTCATGCGAGCAATTTTCCCAGTATTGCTGCCCAGCAAGCTTTCAGGAGGGCGTTCAGTATCTGATCACAACACATTTCAGGGCAGGGATGTGAGCTTGTGACCTCGCAGCAGACCGCACGCTGCCTTGGCACAGCCCAGACCCCAACCCCTGTTCTTCGCAGGCACAGGCAGGAAGGGCTCAACTTGCAGCTCCCAAGAGCGGGCCTGAGGTGACCACGGGAAGCCCAAGGCTGCAGTGCTGAATGATTACAGAAGCACTCTGTTTGACCCCTGTGGCTAGGAAATAAACCACTTCCATTCACACTACAGATCAGGGTTGACAGAGTATTATTTTTGTGTTAGGATTTCCTAAACCTGCAAGCACGCAAGGCCAACTTGAGCACCTGATACCATCGATGTGCTGACTCCACGTGCTTACAGCATGAACGGGCGCACAAGTGTCCGTAGCGGAAGTGTTTTTGTAACTGGAAGGTATGCTCAGAGTAATCTATCACACGGTGATTTCAGGGTGTAGATATCACAAGTGCATGTGTCATCCTTACAGGGAAATTTGGCCAGAACACCTAACGCAAGTTTGGAATTATGATAAGCATAATAAATCCAAAGGAAACATACTAAAAAAAAAGGGGAAGAAAGTGAAAAATGCAACGATAGATGGCAAAGCAGATCAAGTTGCAGCTTTAAGTATAATCCAGAAATAAAATCTCTTTTTAGTGCCCTCCTCCACTGGGTTCTTCCTTCTTTATTTTCCTTCTCCGCACATTCCTTGCCACCAGGACGACATCGATTCACAGCTGCTGAGCAGCAGTGCAAACAAGGCGAGCTCCAACCGTCTGAAGTGACCCTTACCCGTGCTAGAAGGGTAAACCCAGCATCTGTAAGATGTGAACATCTTGCAGCTTCCAAAATCCTGGAAAAGTTTTAAACGTTAAAGAAAACATTAACATAGAGAAAAGCAAATGCGTTTGAGATACAAATCTGTCTTCTACAAGTTAAAGCTCCCGAGAGCCAGTGTACACATATGCCTATTTTTCACCATAATTTGCAATTAAAAAGCATTAGGCAGACTTTTGATCCAGCTTAATAGAACAGATTAAGTTCAATCCTCAATTCTCGCCAACACTGAGCGCAAAAAAAATTACATATAATTTGAGGCACTTTGACCTCTTGTTTCAGTACGACAGCAGAAAGCTCAAGTTTTCCCCTATGTTATCTGAGGAAAGATGTGGGAGAATAAGCCCTGAGCTAAGGAAAATGCCTGGATCTAAAACCTGTTATTTGAACACAGGATGCTGAGAAGCCACGAAACTGAGAAACCACTTACTAGAAATTCACTCGGAGCCTCTGCATGAATCACAGTGAAGCACGTTACCAGAAAGCAAGTGGCTTAAATTCTCCAAGCCCGCAGCAAAACCAATGAACTACAGCAACACAACCTCAAAGAAAATAAGAGTGCTCTGGAAAGATGAATCTGACAGGCTTTTGAGAGGTACTGGGGAGCAGTACTGACAAAAAGAGGTGAACTGCCCCAGCGGCACCGGGAGGCCACAGAACAGGTCTCTGCCCCGTAACTGTGTTTTTGTTGTCATCCCCTCCTCCTTTTTTCAATAAACACTGGTTACTCCGCAGGGGGAGAAAGTATCGAGATGAGTAAGGGGAAACCGCGGCGCTGTGCACCGAGAAGCACAACCTAAGCACAACTTACCCACCGGCCACAGCAAACGCTATGCCTGTACTGGGGTCGGTCGGGGAGGAGGCAGGGCAAGAAGGATGACAGAACCTCTTGCTGTGGTGACACTCAGAGGCACCTAGATCCTTCCGCTGGTAGAGGAGGTCATTGGAAAGCACCCTCTCCGTGGACAAAGTGCAAAGGGAAAAGTCATGCTGTGTGCATGAGAAAAATAACACCCCACTGGAGGGGGGATGTGGGGGGCCTCACTATGACTGTGTTCGATCCATCTTTTCCAAGCCACAGGCAGCGGAGGTGGGTGTAAGCTGGGCTGTGTGGGGTAAAGCAGCCCCCCCCGGCTGCATCTCTGATAACGACTCTGAGTGCCAGTCTTCAAGGAGCGGGATGGAAACTCAGGAACAGCCAACAGAGCGGTACAAGACTGGTACTGCTTTCCAAACTGGATGGCTGAAACACCTCTGGATTTCCTTTCCAGACTCGTGTTTGGGAACTTTGTGTCCTTTGTGCCCTTCCACTGGGGGCAGTTAGCAGCCTATGGTAAAATGCTCTCAGCAACTTTGAGAATGACCTAGGACGCCAGACAGGAAGGGTAAGAAAGACCCACCACCACCACAAACCCCATGATTCAGGTCACATTTGTTCCCCTGTACCTCATGTCATTTGCTTTCAACCCCACCTACGATAAAACCATTGGATTCCCAGTCCCATTACACTTCTGACTGTAAAGGGGGCGGGGGGAAATGCCACCCGCAGCGTGCAAAGTGGTGGGGATGCTACTTACTGCCCATCTGGTTGAAAAGCTCTGAAGACTGTGGGAACAGGGGGGCAAGAAGTCAGAAGACTAGGAGCTCTAGCCTTCCTGAAACTGGGTGTACAGTCAGTCAGAAGAGCGGAATGGGGGGGAGTGAGCTATATACCTCCCACGATGAAGACCAGGTGGGAAGGCGCTGAAGATGAGTAAAGTTCTAATTTTTGCTTTGTTTTAGCGATTGTACTTAGTGACAGAGGGCTCTTCTTTTTCCAGATACAGCTGGCATTTCTTTCCCATCCAGTGATTCCTGACAAAGCACCTAGCATAGGAGGTGCCGAGGCAAAATGATACCCGAGAGCAGATTCCCCGCTCTTAGAAAAGCACCTTCTCCGCGACAGACTTCCCAGTTGCATTTAGCGTCTGCAGATGTCTCCTGGGCCCGCTGCGCCTCCCTACTCCTGTTGAATCAGCAGCAGGTGGGAGGGAACGCTGTTGGGGTTAAAGGCAATCTGAACCTAATTTTCACAGCCCCACCTAGACATTTATGGGTGCTCTTCTCAATAAGCCTCACCGAAACGCTTACAAGTACGGTAACACTAAAAAGTGCCAACACAGAAGAGAGAAGGTATAAAGCACTTAAATGAGCAGATACACCAAGGGATGAGGAGGCACCTATACCTTGATGTAGGGGAAAAAAACCCAGCAAAAGGTAGTTGGTCAAGCTCAGGGTGTTTTTCTTTCAAGGTGTCACTTGCGAGTGGTGACAGCTGCAGTACGTAGCAGTGCCGTGGAAAGCAGCACCGTAGGACGGCCAAGACCCTGGAGTAGCACGGCACGGGAAATACTCCAAAGCTTCCTAACAGGGCCAGCATGTCCAACAGGGGCAGGAGAGTTTTCTTTCATATTCAACACTGAAATATTCAGAAGGTACTAACAAGAGTGGAATTACATTTCCTTTTGATTTCCAACATAATTTTTGTCAAGTACTTTCCGTACGCGCTCCCAAAAGTCTAGCTGTAAGCAGCTGTATCATCTGCCCTTCCACTGCAGATTCCTCCGCCGTCATCACTGCAAAGGGTCTGTTTTTTCCTTATGCTGCTCCTGGCTAAAGGAGAAGAACGGCAGACGCCTTCCCCCTCGTGGCACAGACCGGGGCTAACAGTTCACCTACCAAAGTCAAGACAATTCCTGCTACAGTTGTACTGCCCTTGGGAAGAACTGCACAACAAACAGCACTTTAGGCCTCCTTTCATTTCCAATCTGAGCTATGAATTCAGAGAATGAGAGAAATTGTGAAAAAAAAAGACCAGTAGTATCAGCGCCACTGCCTAAGGAACACAATGAAGTGTGTCGGGAGGCTCCTAAGCCCCAAACACGGGCACACATCAGCTCCTCCAAGCATGAAGTGTTACGAGAAGGGGACTCCCACACCGGAGTTGTTTTAAGGATGGGGTTTCCATGGTTACAAACGCAGTTTCACTCCATCAGCTAAAGGAACGCTGCATTGTGCACACTGACACTTGAAGGGACCTTCCCCTAATTTGTACGACCCACGCTTCGCTCCACTTATCCGTGACTGAAGTTTAACATGGTGCGACTCCTGCACGTTCCTGTCATAAATGGCAACCTAGTGTCATCCAAAAATATTTTGGTTTAATTTGCATTAAAATTAGACCTTACAAGAAGTGTTATGTGTCTCGACAACCAGAGAGCTGCTGCATGAATGAGCTTTGTTATTAAAGCTGAATCTGTCCCCACCTCTGAGAATACCACCGTCATGTTAGAGCAAATGACACCAATGTAGAAGTCTGTATTACTTCTAACTGATGAGCCCCTAACACATCCCATCAAAACACATCCCATAAATATCAGTCCTCGGTGCTCGCAGAGACACTAGCACGCTCCATGTCAGAGTTTAAGAATGTTTAAGGATGTACTACAGAGCATATTAAAAGCATACTTATAATAATAATCTATAAATATAATAGGTATGATTCAGCGATTTTTTTCCAAGACAAACGAGTGCACAGAACCACATCAGAGTACAAACATGATAAGACACAACACAACTACAGACATTTTTACCTTTTAAAAAAATAATGGGCTTTAAATCTTCTGGCTTGTAGTTAGTACCTAAACTATTTAGCCAGAAGCACAGAACTGAACTGCCAGGTTCCACACGAGTCATTTTCATACATTAATTCTTGCTTTTCCAATACAGAGCGGACGACATTCGTACGGTGGCTACAGAGAACCAGTTTGCATTCAGCTGGTACTTCTCACTTCATGTTTTGATTGCACAGGGGCCAACACGAAGCTAAATCAAACCTGTGGGTACCAGCTGATTATCTTCAGAAGTGAATTTCTTAGACTGGGCCAGTAATAACGTGACACACTCACGACACGCTCGTGACATACTCACTTCAGTCTCGGACAGTTTAGACCAAGCGCCGTGAGAGAAGCGTCGGTGAGGTTGCTACAGCCTGACACACAGAGCGACTGAAGTCTGTGACACCCTCTACAGATTTTTACAATGCCTTCATCAGAGATTTGCTGCAACACAGAGGAAAGCTGAAGTTAACTTTGTTGCCAAGTAACTGGTTAAAAACAAAAATCAAGTCATGTTACTGAACTGTTAGTGTCACGCTGTATGACCACGGCAACTTGCGGACTTTCAACCCAAAACCACCATCGTGTAACCACGTTCATTGATAACACTGAAGATAATCAACACACACAATTCCTGCTGATCGATGTATTTTTCCACAGATCTCAAGTACAGCCTGAAGCACAGAGGGAGAGTTGTTTGTTGCCGTCTTCCTCTCTCACTTCACTTTTGCTTTATAATTTCACACTTCTTTTAAACTGTAGTTGTCATTGTGTAAAATAGCTCCTTTCCCTTGCTGCTTTGATTGTTCGCAGGGTTCAGGTCTTCCGTTCCAGTGGCTGTGTACGTGCAAAAGAGAGCTTAAAGCTCGACAGCAAGAGAGCTTAACCGCCTATTTTGCAGAAGAACCCGAGGGTTAAAATCCTTCACCTCTGGGTAATTTTCAAAGCAAGAGTTACAGGTAAACAATTACATACAATCCGTTCCGTGCAGAAGATAACTGTAAAAGCCAGGTTTGCCCTACCCTATGCAGCTGTCTTTAGCTGAAACATTTAACTTGAAAGAGGGCTGTTCATTTCTCAAAACTGTTTTGTACTAGACATTCTGAAAAAAGTAACTCTAAATGTAGAATATGAATAAAAAAGTTCTCTCTCTGAAACAGGAACTATAAGCAGCTGCACACAAAATAGCAACAGGAACTGGGTTATTAGGTGTGTGTGCAAATGTTGTTTTGTTTACAGGGCTTTTAGTCTGGAAAAAGTATTCTCTCCTCCTCCTGTTCCTAACCCCAAGAATTTAATTTTTCTGCTGAATGACTAATCCTTCATGGTGAAACAGGTTATTTTATTTTGTGGCCTAACGTTAGTTTTCCAATGATAATGAAGACCTCTACTGTATTCTGAACTGAAAATAGGCGTTGTGTTTCTAAGCCACTCATCTAGGTACGCTAATACTACTATAGCACATTTCTGAGGCTACTACCACAAACCTCGCCTTTCACAGGTGAAAACAGTATGAGATATAGAATCACAGGCTGGTTTGGGTTGGAAGGGACCTTAAAGACCATCCAGTTCCACCCCCCTGCCATGGGCAGGGACACCCTCCACTAGACCAGGTTGCTCCAAGCCTCATCCAGCCTGGCCTTGAAGGCACGAGTAGCTCAGCACAAGGAGACCTGCTGCGTAAAAATCAGTGCTAGCCCTTAGGCCATGAAGAGCCTGGCTGCTTTGGGAGGCGTGGTTCTAAGCCATAGCGAGCAGGACGCATCTCCAGTGAAATAAAGCTTTAAAGCAGACGTAACTAGGTAGGACACGCAGACTATCAAATCAAAAAGGAAAAATACTTTCACTCATGAGGGTTTTTTCGCTTGTACTTACTGCCTACATGACAACAAGCATACTGGCCAAGGGAAAACTCTGGTACACTTCTATGCCAATGCCCCTCTGATGCAGGCGAGATCGTAACTGATCACCATCAGACCTCAAATAATCAGAAAAGGCTGGCCTTGATAGATCTCGTTAGTCTCAGGTAAAACACAACAGAAAAAGAACTTTGGAGGGGGATGACAGTGAAAGGAAGAGTCAACGCAGAGGAACTTCACTGACTATATTTAAGTGTGGTTCTGACCAAAAGAAGGAACTTCCTTTCACTACCATTATTTTTAAGTGCCCAACTTCAGTGGGCACCTAAATTCAGATTGAAAAATCTGAAAATCCTCTCTCTCTCAGGAAGCATCTGGCTCACGGAAGCTCAAGCTTTATATTCATATTGCTCTTAACTTCCGTAATTTTTAAATGTAATGTTAGAAATCCATAACACACCAAAACGTTCAACACTTTAAAGAAATCTATTAGATCCCAATATTTTCAAAACAGGGTATACGATTCTTAGAGAATGTATCTTTTCAAATACTTACTGTACAGGATTGCAAATTCAGGATTACGAGTTCATGACAGTGATTCTGAATGTGTTTCAATGCTTCATCTTCTAACTGTATTTAGCAATTTCATCAGACATAGGAAAAGAAACCAGAAATTAAAAGCACAGCAAAGCAGCCCAAAGAATGTACACATCTGGTAATACTGAGTAAAAGTCTATAACCAAAGTGGTATTTTTTAATTCATGGAGATTTCAAAACCCCAAAATAAAATGTTATTCCTAAAGGATCACCCAAACAGTTATGTACCTGTGTGCAACCTCTAAGAAATAGAGCTTTTAGTCCACTACACCCTTTCACCAGTGCTTCAATACCATCCTTCGTAATCTGATCACACCAGGAAAGATTCAAATGTTCCAGATTTCTGCAACCCTCACTGGGAGAATTAAAAAAATACATAAAGTTAAATCCAGCCTTCAAATAGTCATAACAGTGGGAAACCCAAATTAAACACACTGTTAGAAATTAATAATAGCCAGTGGACTGTGCCAGGCCTCCACAGAAAAGTCATGAGAAAAGACCACACACAAACATCACAGTCTCCACCCAAGAAGGGCTAGATACAGGATATAGTCGGTGCTGATACGCAGGATTAAGGGTCAGCACTGCTTCTTTTTAACTTTATTGAAATGTTGATACAGTCTTTAAATGCGTTTCTTTAACACAAAACAATGAATCTTCTTACCTTAAGCCTTTCAAAGAGCTGTTTGTGATGGCTACACAAGACGTCAGATCCAGATGTTTCAGCTTGGAACAGAATCTGCTAAGACTGTAACACGTGCTGCAAAACAGCAGACACACTAAAAATACCTTCAGCTACTTCTTTTTCCAAACTTCCCCATCAAACAAAAAAAATCCTTTGGCTTACCTGTCAGTGATTTTTGTGCACCCGTTCAGGTTCAAGTGTTCGATGTTTCTACAGTTCTGTGCAAAGGTCCTAAAACGGCAACCAAATGCTGAATGAATGTAATGTCACAAGTTGTAGTGCAGTCACTAGAGTGCGCTGTCCCCTGCCTCCTTCCATCTCAGTCAAGAAGCTTCAAGCCACAGAGCAATTGCAAAGTACCTCTCAAACACATCTGCCTCAGTGTTGGCTTTTTTTCCTTCTGCTACTGCGAGTTTCTGTCTCAGATAACTCCTGAAACCAAGTGCGACTCCCCTCTCGAATACCAGTTGTGCAAGGTGTTAATATCTGTCATATACAAGCCACAACTGACTTCCTTCCAATGCCGTAACTACAAACATTAAGGGTACCAACAGCAAGGTTCAAATACCACATCAGTTAAATAGTAAGCTGCTGGGGAGACTTTTCGCACATCTCATTCCTGAAGCCTCTGTAGCTCTTACGAAGGAGCTCACTCCCACATCAAGAGAGAAAGGAACATATCCCAAGCAATACAGAAGTGGGACCTAAGCCTACTGGATTACTAATGGACAGCCCTGTGGGTTGCAAATCAGTTATTTATGATTTTCAAAATTAAAATGCATCTGTGTGCGCTACTGGGTATGAACTCTGAGGAAGATTGGAGCTATTATACCCGTAAAAGCCTGCATGTATCATTACACTAATTACCCAGAAGAAATCCATAAACTTTCTTTTCATCTCTGCAGAGTAATATTTACAGCTGCATTGCATTTCAGAACACTGCTTTTATGCCCATGTTTCCTCCAACTGCATGGATTTTATTGGCAGGGGTGGAGGAAACACACAAAAACAGTTTTGTCTGGAGGCTTGCCGTGGTTAACAGATCCGACTACACACTCGGCTGGTAACAACTTCCTGGCTCTCCAGTGTGGACGGAAAACAATGGAAAAAAACCCAGCAAGGAGTTATACTCCTTGGTGAGAGTTTCCACTTGAATTCTCAAAACACCTATTCCAAAATTCATGTACTGGAGGGAGATTTACAATCGACACTCATCAAATCACTTGGAAAGACGCTACGCTCCGTAATAACTTACAGAAGAGGAAACTTTGCTGCTGAGATTTAAGCATCGGGCATGTCCTGACAGAGCTGCCACAAACATTCAGTGCTTACCTAGCCAAGGCCGACTTAGCTAACTGGCTAATTTTTAAACAGAAGTTGATGTAGGAGAAGGATAAATAGAGAAATTAGTATCACCCACAAAACTAACGGATCTGGAAACAACTGAACACAAAAAACCTCATAGGAAAAGTCACTTTCAGAACAAATACCTGAAAATTGATGCCATTTTTCTTATGCTAATGTTTTGAAAGTCTTAAAGCTCATGCATTTATTGTTCACGCGTCCATTTCAGTATCACCTGCTTGTATTTCAGGGGCGAACCATCTTCTTTCCTAAAGTGTGGTACATACTACCATCTGCACCAGTGAATTGTTAGAGATGCAGGTAGTATTGTACCATCCCTACAAGGTACACGTGGTGCACACTGAACTGCTGTGTACTTAGAATAAGCGTCTGTTTACTGAATATATCATTATGTAAAAATATCCCATCTCCAGCCCTCCCCCTCTTCTCACATGCCACTGATACCTGAACCCACTTTGGATTTTTGGTTCTATTCACAAGCCTCACTGCAGTCCCCTGGTCCCAGTAACCTGAAAAGCACAGCTGGGAGCCTAAACCAAATGTGCAGATGGAGTTACTGTGGGGAAAACGGTTACCTGCTGTCCCCACTCTTTCTTCCTACACCCTCCTCCTCACCTTCCCCGCTACCTTCTCCTCATGGCACTTGCTACCTCTGGGCGCCTGCCTTCCCCCGTCCTCCACTTCTGCTGTTCCTTCCCTACTGAGGACACGGGGACCGTCTGCGTGAAGGCTCTGGGAACTCGGAGGAGCTACCTCTGGCTGGGGCTACCGCTTTTTTGACAGCGATTGCCAGTAATCTGGGAGACAGTAATCATTTGCACTTTCCCCTGAGGAGGGAAGACTGCCTAAAGGTGGCAACACACCAGGGAGCAGTTCGGGAGATGTCCTAGAGGGAAGGAAAGCTCTGGGCGAATCTTCAGCTCTGAAGCTAGGATGCCCATTAGGGTTACTAAAGCAATCTATTGCTTAACTAATTGCTGGAAGAACTTACTCTAGATACAAAAGATCAGTGAATCAGACATAAAATTCAGAAAGAGCTAAAGGTCCCAAGACACCAACTTAATGCCCACTGCCTAACAAAAACATTTGTGCTTATATTTTCCACCTAAGAATGGCCACGCTACGTGAGACTGAACGCCATCTGCCCCGTCTCCTGGGACAGCGGAGGAAAGCCTAACGGCAAAAGCCCATACCCTGAGGCTTCCTCCAAACATTCTTTGAGCCCCGGAGTACTTGTAGCTTAGGGACCCTCCAGCTGGAGGTAGGATCTGTGGGTTTAAATAACTCTGAGAAATATCCACAGAGAAATCTGGTTAAACAGTTTGCATACAGAAAAAGCTTATATGGAGTCAAACAGTCTTCTGGGAACAAACTGCAGAGTTCAATTTATACACTGTGTAAAGAAGGGCCGCTGTCACTATTTAGAGACTCCCGAGATGTTCCTGTTGCCTGCCTGTTCCTGTATTAGAGCAAGAAGAGAATCCCAGGCCTTTCCTGATTTTGCAGGCACTCAATCCTATCAGTCTTTATTACTTCTCCTACTGCTAGAGTCACCTCTTGTCCAGACTAGAAGATAAATGATAAACTGACTGGCTACTAATCTTGAAATTAATATTGTAGGACGCCAGAGTACAGGTCTGTAAACATTTTAACTGCTTGAAAATGGAGAGATATCAACATAATACTAATGAAAGAAAAGACAGACATTTCTGAAAAGCACAGGTCTCATTTCTTAGTTCATTTCCAGAAAACAACAGCAGTAGCTATACTTTGGTCCCAAACTGGCATCTCATTTAGTCATTATTAAGGTACTTAGTACTGACTCAAGCACCCCATTTAGGTCATTAGTACTTAGAAACCCAAACAAACGTCACAGTAATTGCTCTGGTCCAGACATTAGGAAATAAGTGATGTGTCAATCTAGGACTTGACTTACTTCAAAGAGGAGTCTCCAACGCCAAGACATCCTCTCAGACTAAGTTGTCTCAGGAACCCACCACACCTTTTCGATATATTTTCCACAACACGACCCTTAAACCAAAAAAAAAAAAAGGAAGATTTTGTTGAGTTTTATTCTGACATAACATTCTAACCAAATTAAAAATGCTGGGAGTGAAGAGCAGCCCCAGCTATACCCCACCAGAACTACACCTCTTTGAATTTCTTTTGCCACTTTAAGAAAAAGCCGTTACCTGTTGAGAATCTCCGCTCACGCTGAAGTGCTATTCAAATTCAATTCAACTTTTCGTTTCCTCTTCCTTTTTTTCAGTCTATCACACCTCGCTCAATTTTTTGACTCAGCAAAACCTACCCACCATTAAGACTGCCAGAATGACCTTCAGATGTGTAGGGAACCTGAAGAACTGCCCCAGAGGCGGAACGGGAGGCATGCCCGTTCCTCAGGGATCACAGTTTCTACCAGAGCACCTAAATTTAAATTGCCCACGAAGATGTGCTTCGGCTAGTGCGTCACGCTGAACTACAGCCCCCGGCGAGTCCCGCTTTACAGTCCCCGCTACAGGGATGCTTACCTCTGCAACTAGAAGGGTGCTGAACACCCCGGTGGGAGCAGCCACTTTAGTAGCCTCCAGAAGATTTCCCGGAGCCCACCTGCCAGTCTTCAGTGTCATATTTAGGTGTCTGTGCCTAACACTTGGGAATGCCAAAGGACTCCTCCCTCTGCGAAGCTTACAGACTTTATGCCTTGTTATTTGCCAAAAGCTGAAGCACAGCTTACAAACAAAACTTCCTGCTTGACCCCACATTTGCTACAAACTGCTTTGTGTTTGCATCCTGAAAGCGCCCGTTGCTATACATCAGGATCAAGCAGAATGGTATAGTACTGCTAATCTGACAGTAGCGTTATGGAAAAACGTTATGTAAACTACAATTAAAGTGTGCTTTGGGTTTTAAAACTTTTTTTTTGGTAGGGGAACAAGATAAGATAGCAAAAAGCAGGTGGCCACTTTACAAACTGACTAGAGATTGCATTGTGTCTAATTTTAGGGAGGTAAGGTAAAAGAAATGAACACTGATCATTTAATAAACAGGACTAATACCTAACAGCACCTTTTAGTTTAGTCTCTCTCTTTTTATTAAAGAATACTTACAAAATTACAGGTCAGTGGATTTTTTTGTTTTGTTTTCCTCCCTATGGAGGATGGTAACAACTCTACCGAAACAGTAAAATGCTTCTTATATTTTGTTGTTCACCTCTAATACCAAAGTCCTGGCTAGCACTGTGCAAAAGCATTTTATCAGACCTTGTTCCTTAGTCCGTAAGTAACACTGTTTACCTTATCTCTCAGAATAATTTACACCAAAGCACACAAATTGAAAATCATTGTACAAACAAAATGATGTATTTTTTAAAAGCTTTCTGATTAGTCAGAATTACTTCTCAGCAGAAGCCAAATATCTTCACCGTAAGAATAGTCTTCAATGCGTAACATACAATGCAAATTCAATCTACAGTGCAGAAAAACGCCACGCCCTAACGCATTATTCGAAGAAAATAAATAATGAGATACGTTTTCCCAAACCCATTTATTTATTTAAGCATGTAAAAACCACAAGAAACAGCATATTCAAAAAGACAACTTAAGTGCATTCAAATGGATTTAACTGTTTGAATAATTCAGTGTCACTCAAAAAACTAGTTCTTCAAACTACCCCATCCTACATTTGATTCCACGTATCAAGACACATTTAACTTCAAGATTTTCACACATCTTTGTGATAGAAAAGAAACATTTGTTCTTCATAGTGGGTTTTTTCCTCCCTCAATTCAGTCTTTACCAGGAGGTCTTAAATACTGAAAATTTCACAACAAAACCTAATTTTTCATTCTTTGATAGTCCCGGATCAAGTGCTGCTCACTGTTATGTGAAACATCACCAACAGTACAACATCCAACTGACCAAACAGTTGCCAAATACAATTCGCAACTTTTATTTGTCCTAAGTCTATAGACAAAAAAACCCTGTTACTAAAACAGCTGAAGAAAAGCCAGAGTTCTTAGACACCAAATGTGAAAGTGTATCTTGTTCAAAACTACTTTATGTAATAATTGCTGGCTAAACATAATTTTATGAATAAATTTAAGGGGTTTATATTACAAGTGTGCTTCAATATAATATATTGAAGTAACTGAATTGCTCCAAACCACAATAGCTTCTTATAGCAAAAGAGGATCGTAACTTAATTTCATTCCTTCTCCTGAACCCCATGCTACAAACAGAGCACCTCAAAGGGCGACACCACTAGGTGCAATGCAAACAAACGTATCGAAAACATAAACATCCAATACTGTGTTTCTAAAGATCAGAAAGATTTCAGGCACGGAAAAGGCTAACCAACAGAAGGACCACAGACCTGTGGGTGTTTCTTTATTATTTCTTAAGAAATAAGAAGCACGAGCTTTTTCAAAGGCAACTGAAAAGATGATATTAAAGCTCCAAGTCTTTTTAGACACATTCAGATAGACACAGATGCCAGACACATTCTCGTACCTCTAAGATCTTCATGTTTACCATCAGTATAGCAGAAAAGTTAGCAATAAAATTTTAAAAGAGCAGTTAAAAAAAGTTTACCCTGTATATTACTGTAAGGCTTTAGGAACAGTTTGAGCTACACTTAGCAAAACATACCAAATGAATCCCATCTGGATTTTATTCCTGCAGCGAAGAAGCTAAAACATAAAATCCAGAAGCAAATTCATTATTGTACTCTAAATATCATTTTTATCATCAAACAACAAATAATAGACTGGTTCAGATTCAGTTAAGGAATCGTATTTCCCCATGGATTTTTGTCTTCATTTTCAGATGTCGTATCTTATTTTGTTACGCACATCTATGATAGCATTAACGCAGGCATGTTTTTCTTACAGAAGACAAGACTGCCCTGTCTTTTCATCACATGCTGAAAAGGACTTTAATCCACATGTACCTGCATTTCAGGCAAGGTTCAAACCTTATAAAACGGTAATCAGCTACGCACCAAACCAAATCTAGGCAAGGCGGCGGTAAGAGTTGTCGTTCAGCATTTTCTCGTTTCAATCGCCAAGTCCTATAGCCAAGCGCCCAGAGGGCCTTCAGCACTAGATGGCCCCCTCACAGAGAGACTCCGGACCATCAACAACATTATCCTCTAGATCCTGAAAGTGATTTGGAGGATCTTACTCCATCCAGAGGCACCAGTTATACCTTTACTTTCTGGAAATGTGCAGCTTTCATTTCCTAACCACTGTATGTATATGATATATGCAAATTATTATCTGATACCTAGGTGGCAATCGAAATTGTACTACTTATCCTGTGTAAAAAAAGTCAAACACAGAGTTGTTTTTCCATTTGCTCCTTCAGAGTATTACTGCCTTGAACTTTAGCCTTTAAAACGTGTGAATGCAAGCACAGCCTCTGGGATACTCAAAATGGGCTACGCTCTTGAACATCACTGTAGGAATGAAAAAAGACCAAAAACACTAACCTCTATATCCGTTTGAAAGTTAAAGAGGTCTATTCTTTGCCAATTGCTTCCGTCCAGAGCTAAAACATTCCATGCCTACAGAAAACAAATACAGCTTTATTACCTCCAGTGCCTGCTCCCTTCGTTTGCCTCTCAGCAATTCAAATATAACAAGCTCCAATGTAACAAAACATACCATTTCAGGTAGAATTTTTAAAAAGGAAATATAATTGTAGATATTAGTAGTCATACAATATCAACTAGTTAAAAACACAGAAGTTGTGGAAATGAATCTGAGATCTCCTAAATGGATTACACTTCAAAGGCTAACTTAAGCCCCAAAACACTCAGAAAAGCAAGAAATTAAATGTAAAGTATGTACATGGACACAAGATTTATCCCTCCATTTTTAAAAAAGCTTTTTTAAATTTGTCTCATGACAACCTAGATCTATGTGGAGAAAAGTAACTGCAGATGAGATTCCTTCCAATAAAACCACAGTTGCTCTACCTCACTAGTTACTATTCTGAGAGGAATAGAAGCCTTTCAGAAAACCGCTGACTTTCCACTGTTAGGATCAGGTCTTTCCTTTACACGTGTGAAGTTACATGTACGTGTCTGAGAATTTCTCCTTCGCTGTCGAAGCAACAGTTGTTCAAAGTAGAAGAAAATAAAAAAGCCACAGAAACACAAATACGCTCAGGAAAACAGGATACTGCATCCAACTGACAGTTCTGAGAGAAAAAAACGTAACTTATTAAATCACCTTGGTGTTCTTTCACTGTATTTTAGGGGTTTGCTGAAGGTTCTAAGAATACCTGATATTAGCCCACAAAACTTACTGAAGTTGCAGACCAGGGTGACAAGGGTGGAGGAATGAAATTGTTACACGCTTAATTATACATTAAATCAAGCAAACAAACAAAAAATCCAACAACACCCCCCTCCCCCCCAAGAATCCTCAATAAAAGAAGGAAGCAAAGCATGGAATAAATATGTTCATACATGTTGTGTAAGAATACACTCCATTGTACACACTTGAAGGAACAGAGTATTCTTCAAGGGGAAAAAAAAATCAAGACAAGCTAAACATAATAGCTTACTTAGCATGCTTTCTCTATTATCTTCTGTGTGCCTTCTTCCCCTGCTAGTAGTCCACCTACTTAACACCTTTTGTGCTTGGCAAGCGAACGATGGATGTACTAGTTAGACACATGGTGCACATTAACCGAACTACATGGAATTTTAAGCAGAAAAAGCGTCTGAAAAATAGTGTTATACAGCCACATGTTTTATAAAAAGCAAATGCCATTATGCCAAAGCAGGCTTAATCCTTTCTCCAGATACAGAGCATACACTACTGTATATCTTTTCCATAGCCTTTAAACAGAAGTCTAGTACATAGCAACTAATTCCACATCTGAATGCGAAACTGGACTCGCTGTTTATTTATTTTAACAAACAAAGAGGCTGAGAGAACTACTTGATTTTTTTTTTTTTTTTGGACAGGCAGCAGATTGCCCTAAAGGCCATGACTTGCAAGTAATTAAGAAAACAGCTTCCCAAAGAACAACAAAAAACCCCAACAGAAATACTTACCTTGGACACTTGTGCACATCGACACAAAGTAACTATGTCCAAGAAAGAAAATATTCTAGGAAGAAAGGAAAAGAATAACAATTAAAATGTTTTATTATAAATTCAGACTAACAAATGTATTCACAGTTCTCTATTTCTATGGAAAACCAGCAGTTAACACAAGAAGCAAGTTAAACGCAGTATTAGTATTTTACCAAACTACGGTACTTAGGGAAACTTAAGGAATAATATCATAGTGATGATCTAAGGACAGGCACCACCACCACACTAGAACCAGCAGGTGCTGCTTGTGCAAAATCTATTTTCTGTTTCCCCCTCCTTACTACCCAAGCATGTATGAATAACATCATCTTTTCTCTTCTTTTTAATTTTGAGAAACTAGCTTATATACCTTTAATTGTGCTACAATTAAAGAAATAACTTACACAAGTACAGGTGAAGATTTTAGAGGCTGGTGAAGAGTAAGAGATGGAAAAGAACACACAGATAAATCCAAGTTCAAGAATCTAAATACTAACACACAGAATGATGACCCAAATTTCTAAAGGGGTTTCACAGTGATTACCAGGTCTAGCAGTCAGTACCTTTTTTTAATTTACTCTACAAGAAACAACTACAGTTCAAAATTTAGCATTGCTATTCTGATCATGGAACCAATTCCTCAAGGCTGCCAACTCTGCTGAAATAAATTTCTCACTGTCAAAATGAATTTTGCTAAATACCATTTCCAAGCAACAATGAACCTGGTTCAAAGACTGTTCTCAGCAAAACAAAAATCATTATCTTAAGCATAAAATATGGATCCTATTCCAAAATCAATTTCTATTTAGAATGAAAGATATGAAAAATATGAAAGACGTTACTGTAATTCACTGTCACCTGCTCGCCGATGAACTTTTTCAGTCATCGAAACAATGAGCAGCGATAATAACAATTTCACCTTATAGTGAGATGTTAACATGGAGGAGCAGACATGACTTCTAAGAGAGCCTGAATTTAATCAGGCTGATTACTATTTGCCAAGTGGAAACCTGAAGCTAGAGCTTGAAATGGATGTCTGCATCTTAAAGGCTGTGATTTTCAGCTGTGGTAAGAGTTTTGAAATGTAATGGAAGTTAATGGAAGTACATAACAGCCTTCTGGATGTTTATTATGATCACTTCAGGTATTAGTTTCCCAATGTGTCATTAACACATGAGAACACTTTCTCTTTTTCATTTTCTCAAAGAGCTACTGGCCATGCAAACAGAAGGACAGACATTCTCAGAAGCTATGAAACAATTTATAAAACCCTGTTGATAACATCTACTTTGACAGCATCTATTCTGTCATTTGAACATCCATTCTGAGGTCTGACACTTTCAGAAACTTTGCAGCATTTCGTACACGTAATGTTCTCGGCAAGATTGCGAGACTGTTCAGGTGGGCACCGAAAGCATCGTCTCTTTTAAGAGCAACGCTTATACCAATGATCCACCACAAACCCTCTTCTGAAGTCACCTTTCCCCCCGCCATGAGGCAAAGTACCTTCCTCACAGTATCACTCTGTGAGTGGAATCAGAGGGTTATCTTAGATTTGCAGAAGCTGAAGCACAAAAGAGATTCCTACAGCATTTGTAACTAAGAAAGGAAGGGCTGTGACAAACCATTTCATGACACAATACTCTTGCCAAAATGAAGAATGTGACACGCTTTACAAGTGATGTATCAAGTTCTACTGAAATAAGAAATAACAGAAGGTATTGTAAGATGTTGAAGAAAGGGCATTTTATACACCCCCACTGCTCTGAGTTGTCTGGCAGTCTGTCTTCATGTTTGATTGTTTATTGCTGTTAAGGGATTAATGTTGATGCATGATTTCTGCTAAAAAAAATTAAAACCAAATGCAGAACAGATGTATTTATTTTTGCTCCATTCTGTATGCAGTGACTTATTAAGAAGTCCAAAGCTAGAAGCAGTCATTCTGTGTTAAAAGGAGAATATTTTAGTAAATGTAAACATTCATGATGTTTTTAGGTTTTTTTGTTCTAAAGAAGAAACGTTCTTGCAAGGCAGCCCAAGATGTCCCCATCAAAACAGATAACATTAGGATGCATTATGAGCCAGCAAAATCAGAATTATTGTGGTTCAACTGAATACTGCAATAGGCAAGAGACAGCAATAAATTCTTTCACAATTCCTGAGTCACTTTGCCAATTTGCTTGAAAACATTTTTTCCACATTTTCTATTTATTTACCCTCTATAGTACTGTCCATGTAAACCACTAAACCACACTTTCTTCTCTACTTGCAGTCCTGCAGAACTACTAGCAAATACTTACCAGTCAGGGAAACTAGTCAACAAGACAAAAGACTCTAAGGTTTAAAGTCATTCAAAGTCTTCAAAAGACTTTAAACGTAACCAACAGAGACGGAGATGGCAACACTGACATTGTCTGTCACCTGGTAGTGTCAGACACTGAAAATGTCTGGCACCTAGGGTGAGGGACTGTGTCAGCAGGCACTTGTAATTTTAAAAAGTGGAAAAAACTACCAAGTAGGGCAGCTGATGGTTGTCTAGCGCTTCTGTCCGCTATGACCACAGCTATGTAGACGGAAGCTAATGCAGCCAGCAGCAGGGTTAATTTCCACTTAAGTCTCTGGCATGGATTAGTACAGGGAAACTGGAAATTAAGTTAATAGATCCACAGTAAAGTTTAGGATCATCTATTTTGATTTCCTGTACCCCAAGCTATTAACATTTTCCATAGTTATCCTGTATCGAGCTCAAGGAGGAGAATCTGCTTGCTAACAGTAGGAGCTTTTTGGGACAAGTTCTTCAGCTCTAGGCACATACACTCTGGACAGATGCTTCTCAGTCTGGCCGTGGAGATCTTTCAGTGTTAACAGTACCTGCAGCACACATGAGCTTCATGCCAAAGGCACAAAGGGTTGTACAAGCTCACAGGTTCCTCAAGTCTGTCATGGTAAACTTGTATTTGGCTAAAGCTTAACCTCCAGAAAAGGATTTACTCTTGATTTTGAAAGCTTTCAAGAGATGGAAAATCACCACCACCTCTGGTAGTTTGTTCCACTGGCTAATCACTCTGTTAAAACGTTTGCCTTCTTTCCAAGGTGCACATCTGACTTCCAGCTTTACGCTTTTTTCTACTTTTCTTCACCAAATTAAAGAGTGCTTTAACAGTTAGTTCTTTCTCCTCACTGAGTTTTAACGCCACTTACCATGTCATATTAAATTCTTCTAACAATCTTTTTAGCTTAGTTCTTTAAATCTCAGCTTCTCTGTCCATTCTTCGTTTTCCCAGTATGTTTCTTCAAATGCAGACATCAGAAGCATGTGCAGCATTAAAAACTTTAGTAGTATCAACAAAGCTGTACACAGACATAAAGTATGATTCCACTACTCCCATTTTCAGAGCCGTATCATGCCACTGTAACAGCATTTTTTGACACAGCATCAGAAAAGAAAATTACAGTATCTTACCCATTTCACCCTCACATCCTCTTCTGGGACTACACACTCCAAGGATGACTTCCTTCTGTAACATTTCTTAGTCCTGTGAATAATCTTGTTTGAACACACCCCATTTATCATGTTATTTGGACCTCCTTGGGAGAATGCCTTGTCTTCACTCTAGTCTACCTTTACAGTTCTTTTTGTATCATCTGTAACTTGCATCTTCAGTGAACCTGTAACTTGTATCTTCAGTGACTTCTGAAGCAGTGATTTCCAAAATGTTGAACAAAGAAAGAAATTAAAAATAATTGGGTCTACCTGTTGACTGCTGCAACACTGTTAACCAACCCTGAATCCCTTTAACACGCACTGATATACTGTGCAGTGCTACTTTTCAAATGAGAGGTAAAATGTTAAAGTCAAATACCTGAGTAGATACATGTCATTTTGGTTGGTAAAGCAAAGCAATTTTTAAATCTCCATGAATAATATTGTCCAATCCACTTTCCACAAAACTACAACAACTGTCAGTTATATTCTTCTCTCTCAATTTTCTCTCAAACAAATCTGGAGTGAAGTTTTTTTTTTCCACAACATACTGAATATGAGGCTGAGATTTCAGGTCATCTCTCCCTTGCTGAGATAAAAAGTCAGGATTCATATTCTTCTAGTCTTCCAGAATTTTCTTGACACCCAAGACTCACCATAACTCAGCATAAGAGGGTCACAGACCTCGTAAGTCATCTTTTTAAGGGATTTTCACTGCAGTTCATATGGTCCCACCAACTAGAGGGACTACAGCCTCAATCATCTTTCCATGTACTTCCACAGATACTTCAATATTCCCATGTGCTATACAGACTCTCCTGTGTCTTTCCAAACACAGAAATGGTTGATGTCGCTCCTACTATTTTGTTTCCCTCCCTGCAGAGCCACGGAAAGAAAGAGCTGTTTCTCAAAAGCCCAGCACTGTGCAGCGTACCAACTACAGAGCGAGAGTTCAAACCGTGCAAGAGTCAAACTGCTTCTCGCCCTTCCCAGTTCAATCACAGAAGGAATAAGCTTTTGCAGTAACAGACTGGCAATTATTCATTTTAAGTACTTTGACATAATACTATATGGATTGATAAGAAGTGGGTATCAAAATGCATACAGGAAGTACCACACACATATACTGTGACTTCCTGGAATTTTTGGCCCAAACGCCAAAATTTGGTATCTTTCCAGTATGACAGAAATGCCTGATAATTTCTAAAAAGCTTCAGCAATAACACATGAGGGTTTTTTTTAATAACTGACTTGAGAATGGAACTCTATTTCACAACTTCTGTCTTTCAGGTCTTTTAAATTTACAGTGGTTTTGCACACACAGAGTGGTGACAAACAGTGTCAGAATGAAAATCAAAATTATAAGAATGAGAAATGCCTGACTGAAGACAGCACATCACCTAGATAATCTGCTCGCAAAAGCCTTTAAACTTTATCACACCATCTAGTTCTTACAAAGCAAGCACGTGACAAATTTGTCACGTCCTCCCCATTTTTAGACTATGAACTTGTTATTGATTTTGACTATACGCTGCATAGCAAACCTGCTCTCATGAAAATCCTTTACACACTATTTGAATGTATATGCAATACAAACAAGAGAATCTTATCCATGTGAAGAAGTATCATGGAGAGAAAAAAGAAGAAAAAAGTTCTTATAGATCTGATTTTCCTCTTTCAGCAGGTTTTTCTCAGAATTTCTGGAAGAATGCCCTGCATACCCTGTTAATGACCGACGGAGGAAAAGAGCATCAGACGCTCTCAGTTCACTGCTGATGACATCTGAACACACGCAGTCATAAACCATTGCAGCCACCATAGAAGCTCTCTTGCCTTTCTCCTAAAACGTCATATTCAATAAATACCAAACATTATTACAATTCTTTATATGTATATCTATTATTACAATTCTTTACACGTTTCTCTCCTTCCTTCTTCCCCCATTTTACTAAACACCCTACTGATGTATGCGGCATGTCACCAACAACTGTAGTCCAGCAGAACATATGAACACTACAATAAGAACATGCAGGCTAGAAAACACACACATAAGCTAAATAGTTCATAGCCATAATCAGTAAAAGTAGAATTTTGCGTGCATAAATTTATACCTATATGATTAAATTAACAATGTTAGTGGTGGTGGTGTTCAAACCTTCACCAGTTTTGCAGGTAGGAACCTGCTCCGTTGGTAAATTCCAAGCAATAAATTCAATAAAACTCCATAACAATACTTGTCTTGGAAATGGGAATGGTGAGGCATATTAAAAGCTTGATGAGTCTGACTATTCTCTATTTTTAAAAAAGTACCTTCTAGCTCATTTCTGTCAGGCTTGTTTTCTACAGCATGTCACAAAAAGCTGACAAACACCAATTTCTACATGAGGCACACATCCACTGACTCATCTCACCTGAAAGGTCAAGCATTATGCCAAATCCCTTTTTACTAGGGGTGTGCTACTTTGTGAAGTAAAACACTTCAACTACAACCTGTGTGAGACACTCCAAAACTGTCCAGTAACTTTCACCCCTGCAATTTCCCCTTGTAAAGTACTCAGGCTAAGATGCCTTGCTCAGCAGATGTACACAGCAAGTATTTCAATAACAAACAGGGCACCAAAACCCATTTATTTACAAGCCAAACCTTTTCTTTTTCCAAGACGATTAATGCTACAAAATCCTTACATGAGTATTAGCAATTGCAAAAAACCAGGCTGTTTACAGGATGCCTAACATCTATTTTCAGTTGAAACAGAAGTCAGCTTTGTCTACAAACCACCAGCTCTGCTGGATACGTTTTATACTTACAGGACAATGTCTAACTTTCTATGGCCCATACATTACTTGCAAGACAACTGGTTCATATTACTCACTCCTTAAAAAACCCCCAAACATTTTACTTATTCATGCTGTATGACCATATGTAACACAACTGCAATGTTTTCAGCACACGATGCTCTTAGTATGTGAAAGAAAATGCCCAATAATACATTCCAGAAGGGCCAGTTCTGTTTAACTTACCAAATATACAGAATACGTCAACTGCATTACATGGACATTTCTTTTGCAGGTTCAATTACGTAGCTAATATATACATAACTACATTATGTAAATTACAGAGTAACTTTAGTCTGAAAATGAAATGCAGAAGATAGCAGCCACGCTGCATCTTTGATTTATATTTATTTGGATATTACAGAGGAGTAATGCAACTTAAAAGGTCGTATTTGCTCAGAGAGGTGGTGGAGTCTCCCTCTCTGGAGATATTCAAAGGCCTCCTGGATGCATTCCTGTGCAATCTGCTGTAGATGAACCTGCCTTGGCAAGGGGGGTTGGACTGGATGATCTCCAGAGGTCCCTTCCAACCCTGACCATTCTGTGATATTTTTGTAACCTTTCAGAAGTTGAGTTAAAGCCTCAAACACAAAACATACATATAGTAAGTGTCCAAGAAAAGCTCAACCCGTGAAACAGATTGTATCTTATGTTTTGCAAAAGGTCAGGTATATGCTGCAATCAGTTTTGGCATCCTTGTTTAGCACTGTTTCACTCAAAACAGCTGCCGACCTAACAATTCTGAGCAATCGCCTCATTGCATTGGTTATCCCAATTCATACCACAGCAAGACATGAGACTCCTGAGCAGAAAAACTCTAACAGCTGTTATTAGAAAATAATTTTAATATTTAACATTATTAAGTCTCTAATAATGCTGGTTAGGAATCTCGCTGCAGTGCTTCCAGAAGGGAAGCTGAAGTAGAAAGTTTCAGAATCTTTTCTTTGCTATGAGTTTTCCATCTCTTGCTTTTATTTTTATTAAAATCATCTTTCTCCTTTCCCAAGACACTATTCATTAAAGACCAAATACTATCTTTGAAACAAAAGGATGAGGCAAGTCACGTGCTTTATTTAGACATGAAGTGGTAAGAAGCTAAGAGGACTCCCAACACCCCCACCCCCTTCCTGCACATCAGTATCTCCACAACATCCTTTATGCCTTCCTAAAATTGGAATATTTGTAGAGGGGGATTACCCAGATTACTAACTTTACAAGAAATGATTAAAATGGACAATCCATGGAGCTTTTAGTGCTGCATGAGCTACAATGTTCTATAATTTTAGACCCCTGCATGCTGCAGCTCATATAACACTCTAGCTTCATTAGGAGGATTTTTATCAGTTTTTATCTACAGCACAGGGTTTTTTTGGGGGGGTGGGTGGGGTGGGTGGTGGTGTAATGGTGGTTTTTTGGGTTTGTGGTTTTGGTGGGTTTTTTTGGGGTTTTGGTTGGTTGGTTGGGGTTTTTTTAGGCATTAACCAGTGGACAGAATACTGTTAAGACAAATGGCGCCCAACTCAAGATTTCTAAATTACAGAAAAGCATTTGATTAATGAGAAATTAACCACTGCTTATGGGCAGATGGGAATTCACAAATGGAGAGACAGCCTGGGGAGGATACCTCAGGCACCCATAAAGGCTGGGGCCATCTGACTCAAAGCAGCTTTGCAGAAAAGGGCCTGGTGGTCCTGGTGAGCCCCACATTGAACATGCCTCAAAAGCGAAGGTTTGGGGGGGATCCTGCCAGTGTGTATAAATATCTGACGAAAGGCAGTGAAGATGACGGACTCTTCTCAGTAGTGTCCAGTGACAGAAAAGAAGCAATGGACACAAACTGGAATGTAAGAAACCCCACTTAAACAAAACAGAAACTTGTTTTTTTCCTGAAAATGTTGTCAAACACCAGACCAGGTGGACTAGTTGTTATTGTATCATTAGTTATTGTAGTTATTATCAGTTATTAGTTATTGTAGTTATTATCAGTTTAACTACTATCTTTAACACATCTTGCTAAATAAGAGCAGTTAGCCTAATGATTGGTTCAGAGTGGTTTAACTTGCAACTCACAGCCCCAATCCAACCTGCTGGCCGTTCCAACTATCCTACAGTCTATCTTTCCCACAAGTGAAGGGATTATATAGTTTGGGCACAAAACAGTCAAAAATCAACCACACCCACCCTGCTAAGTAGAGATGTGGAAAAATAACCTGATGCCCTGGTGGCATGCAGCCTAGGGATGCTCCATAGAACATGATCGCTACAGCCATAAACTTTATGGAAACGTTGATTAGCTGCTGGACTAGGATTTGGTAGAGTTGATCTGACCTGTAGCTTTGCTACTGGCCTGGAGGATGTCCTTGAGCAAAAGATTTCTCCTCCTGACGCCTGTGTCTGCATCAGGAAGGCACAGGTAAGAAAGCTTACCTCTTCCTTAAATACTGTTACAGAAAAAAAAAAAAAAGTATAAGTATTTGGCATTGTCATTTAAACTGTGTAGCAACAGTATTTTACAAAATGATAAAACCTTTTTTTTGTAGGGAGTTAAAATATCTTTTGAATTGCCTTTATGTTTCAATGGCACTTCTAGCAAGGAGATGAGGAAGAACATTTCCCCCTCTGCCTCCCAAAGCTCCACATAAAGAGCATGACTTCTTTATATCACTCATAGTTCTGAACATTTGTGCTAATTTGTTAATCAAGAGACTGAGTTTAAGCAAGACTCCAGTTTCACGATAAATAAAACTCTAAATGGAATTAAGTCGTGCTTAGTTAAAGAACAGGTTCTAAAGAGAAGCTTAATAGCAAATGAAAGAAAACCAAAATAAAACAAAATAAAAGGTAATGTATGACTCCAAGAGTTGTGTTAGTCATTGCTATACCCCCTTTAGCTGTTACTCCTGCTTGAAATGCTCATTACTCACTTTTCTTTGTTCCAATATGGCTAATTCTTTGTCACAAGGATGTTCTTAGCGAGAGATACTATCGGTACCCGAACCAGTTAATGCTGAAGCATTCTATTAATTATAAAGTGCCAATTATTCAAGCAGAAACATTAAAGAAAGTATTTCCTTTCCACAAGTCACAAATCTTACTCAGCACCTTGACAAAAAAAAAAAAAATTTGTTTGTGAACAAAACCAAATCACTTAAACATATTTAATATGAGGATAGCAGCTACCTACTCCAGTTACAATAGGTCAAACAATGGACCACACAGTTATTTGCAAGTGTCCAGCACCTCATACAAAGAAATCCAGAAAACGCACACAGCGTGCCGAGCAGCGAGGCAAAGAACTGAAAAATATAAACTTCCATCTGGAAGTGATCTTGGCAAGTATTTCATAAGCAGACAAACAGTACTTGTAGCACTGTAAAAAAAAAGGTCAACATGAAACCTTTTCTGAAGGGGGTACCTGACCACCAAGCTATTGATTCAGTCTTTTGTTTTCTTAGACAGAGCACAAGTTCTGTCCTGAATTTGAGGTAAGTTTTAAAGTTACCCATTCCTACTTCCCAAAAAAGTTGGAAAATTTTCTAACAAAAGCCAATTAATCAGAAAATTGCAACTTAATTGCATTCTCAATGAATATTTGAAGTTAGATACACTACCTTGAAGGCTGAAGGTACAGAGTAACTAAATGACTATCCATTTTAACATTAGGTAAATCATGTTAAAAAAAACCAGTATTGGTAGTGTGATATTATTTGTCAATTGCTGCTAAAGGACATAAAGATTCTGAAAACACCCAGTAAGTCTTAAAACAGTCCTGAAGAACTTTCAGTCTGTTATTTCCCTGGCTAAACATCAAAATATTTAATCGCTTTCCAGAGGCTTTATCTTGTCCATGACCTGTGCCTGTGGCTCATTCTGATCACTTTTGGGGAGGTAAGGACCTCTGGAAATGAATATATGACTCCACAGGAGTGAGTCTGGATTTGACATTAGGCTATCAGTTGTATTGGTTTCGCTTGCTTCCTGTCAGTGTTAGCCTTGGTATTTCTAACAAACAAATACGTTTCCCTCACCCTTAAGTAAAGGAGTTTTCTATATTGAGTAGGCAGTGTGAGATCTGAGTGCTGTAGCTGCTCTGCACTAATTCCTTGGACAGACGTATTTCAGACATGCTAAATCAAAGGACTTTACTTAATGAAAGTTACTTGTACAAGACACTATTAGACTTCCCTTTACAGAAACCACAGATTTGTGTAAATAGAAAGGAAGTAAGTTTTACTTTCATAAGCAACTCTTACACAATCAGTTTGGTTCATAATGCAGCTCATGTACTTATATCAATTGGGTTGCTTCTGATTCTAAATAGCTATATTGTAATTGCTTGGCAGACTACCATAGAGGACTTCAAAGAGATGCAAAACATGGTCTAAAATCAAAATTAAAAAATTCCATGGGCATTATAAAAGTGGAATGTTTTCCCAAGATTGTCAAACACTGAACAGCAGTCTTTGCTACTCAGGGTGAAATATTGCCCTGTTTAGTTATACAAATCCTTGAAGTGGAGAAAACGAATCATGTTTGAGATGAATAGATTTCCCCCTCCCCCCTTCAAAATACATGCATTGTTTGTCTGCTTACAAAAGTCTTACCAAGAACAGTCCATGATACGTGTCTATATTTTTCAGTTCTTTGACCCACCAGTCAGTACTTCGTACACTAATACACAGCAGCCAAATTTTACAGTGATTGTGGGCCATTTAAGTACCTAGAGTACCTAAGAAATACCAACGGCATTATGACAATTTCCTGTTGTAATCTTTGTGGTATGTCTTTTCTGCTTCCCCCGCAGTTAAACACTGAGATGGTAAAGCATCACTTCAAGTATACCAAATTGTTAACTTCACTCATTTTAAGCCTATGGTAATTTTTCTTCCCTACTATAATGAACACACTAAAAGCTGACCAAAAAGCAGTGTGTAGTAATAAGAAAACCCCCAAAAACCAGAAACATGAAACCATATGTAATACCTCATTAGCCAACCCACAAGCTGCGTATTCTTGCACACAAGAAAAGCTGCTGCTGGAACAGAATTTCTGGGTTCCTCTTCTGAGTCCAAAAACTTTGCTTATCTGCTTTTGAAACTGATTGAGCACTCAAATTCTGAGTCTGATGTCTAAGACCTGTTATTATTCAAGCACATGCACACACTAAGTAGGGGTTATAGCAGAACTCATAATAGCTTCTACATTTGTGGGGCACTTTATGAAGTTGGTACTTTGTGGCAGAAAGGAACTGAAACTGGTTCAAGTGGCTGAAAGAAAGAAACATCTCTGTTTCTGAAGCTTGCCATTTCCATGCACAATCTTATAGCACAGAATATTAGCAATTAAAATACAAATGAACAAATGTTATCTGTGCTTCTGCATGTCAAGAGTACTAGCTATACCTCCATTTTCAAACATGCATTATTACTTTTTATCCAGCACAAAAGTTAAAAAAGTATTTTGGGAAGCTGTTGAAAAGTCAGGACATTCTAATATCAATTACATTCACTTAAGTTTGTTTGCAATATTTTTCAAATTCATACTGTAACTTTAAAAATTCATTTGTTTTTTCTAGCAATTTACAAGGAAAAAATAAAAAGCTGATCATCCTCAAGGCTGTGACCTCTCACTGGAAAAGCTGTTGTTGTTAAAATTGCAGTAGTCTATCACTGCTCTGTTTTTTTTATTCTTCTGATGACAGTGACCAGAGGGCTGGAGCACCCTTCCTATGAAGAAAGGCTGAGAGAGTTGGGCTTGTTCATTCTGGAGAAGAGAAGGCTCCAGGGAGACCTTATAGCACCTTCCAGTGCCTGAAGGGGCCTACAAGGAAGCTGGGGGTGGGAGGGCTCTTTACAAGGGCCTGTAGTGACAGGACAAGGGGTAACGGGTTTAAATTGAAAGAGGGGAGATTTACATTGGATATCAGGAAGAAATTCTTCCCAGAGAAGGTGGTGAGGCACTGGAACAGGTTGCCCAGAGAAGCTGTGGGTGCCTCATCCCTGGCAGTGTTCAAGGCCAGGCTGGATGAGGCTCTGAGCAACCTGGTCTAGTGGAGGGTATCCCTGCCCATGGCAGGGGGGTTGGAACTAGATGGTATTTGAGGTCCTTTCCAACCCAAACCGTTCTGTGATTCTATGATTGCTGTGGGTTTATTAACGTTAGACACCAATGGCAGATCCATAGCTAACGTACGATATAATCAAATGATGCTTTTCCATAAACACACAGGCTAAGAAAAAAAGTAAAGCTACAATTGTCTGAAAACATTGTTTAAATTACATGATTTATAATACATCTGCAGGATTCTTACTCAAACATCATACAACTGAGCATTTATTCAACCTTTTACTTCTTATATAAGAGCAGAGGAGAAAGTGTTCCTTGCCAACTGGCAAACTAATAGCACTGCAACAGCTAACAGGGGTGATCATTTTTCTTTTGGCTTGAACAGTTCTACAAATCAAAGCTTTTAGAAGCAGCCGTTTTCTTTCACAGGAAAAAGAAATCCAGTATTACAAATAAATGCCCATAAGCCAGAAAAAAATTACAAATTAAATGCCTCCCTCTCTCCACTCAAACTATTCTACTTCCCTCAAAACATAACTGGTCCCTCTAAACCAGGGTTTTCTTCAAAACCACCAGGCCATACTGGTCAGCAACCCTCTTCCTTCTCTGTTATCTGGGTCTACTTGAGAAGGAACAAATAACTTCTGGTTTTGTATCCTTTCAAATGAGTTTCTTGCCTGAGAAGCTGAGGTCTTCAGTCATTTACATAAAAGTGTAGTAGGTATTCTGTAAAAAATGTGCATGAGATGACACGGCCCTGAAAACCTTCCAATTCTGGTTGTTAGCTAAAGTTTAAATACTTGATGCAAATGAGAACAAGACCAATTCTTGCAATAGAAGAAATCATATTTTCATCACATTTGCAGATATTTGTAACAAGATAGCAACCACTCTTTTTCCATGGGTCAAATTTTATATGGTGTATGGGTTTTTGTTGTTGTTGTTGGGTTTTGTTTTGCTGGGGTTTTTTCCCATTTTTTTTCTTTAAAAAATCAGCTGTAGTGCTTTCCAATGGTTTTCATATATATATGATATCAGCAAGCAACAAACTAATTGCATTAGATGTCACTTTCAACAGTATTTACTATTCAGTTCTGGCACTGTGCATGAAATGTTTCCACTGTAACTGGTTTACTCTCCTTTTAATTACAAGGTAGACTGCATAGTTAATATAGTAGAAATAATTAGAATATTAATTACACTCACTGCAGCAATATATTAATCTCTCCTGTCGTAACCTTATGGCAAGACAATTTTAAAACTTCTTGTAGCACGAGCACAAACTGTTTTAGGTGTTGAAAGATGTTCAGGTTCAGTCATACTGATGTGCAGTAAGTCTTACGTGCAGGAGCATGTAACACAGATTCCCCACTGACAATACTTCAGAAGGCCAGGTTTGCAACCCTGAATTTCTTTAGGTATCTACACTCTGTCGGGATTAGAACTCAGGCTCACATCCCATCATAACACTCGCTCTAACAGGCTCAGTCTCTGGCCTTGCGAGTTTGTCTCCGCAGCAGTACAATTTCAAAAGGAGGTTTACAGAGCATCTCTCCCACCCATCCCCTTCCTCTCCCTTCCAAAGCCCCGATGGTCAGCACAATATTGTAGGTGTCACGAAATGCGGCCTTTATTTCTCTCTGGCTATTGGCAGACCATCACCCAAGTCCCAGCATCCATCATGAGATCATCATGATCCATACTGAGAAAGCTGACTGTCCCACTTCAGTTTCTCAGATCATCAACTCTTCTGGCTACAGCTGCAATGCTACTTTGGCAGATGACTGTGAAATTGCAAAGAGGACATATGTGCACAAGAACAAGATGGCTGGCTGCATGAGTTCTGTGTATGCTTGGCCTGGGCTGTTTTATTCTGTTGTTCCAGCCTCAGAAAGCCCTTCAACCATGCAAAAGGCTCCTTTAGGCACTGCCACGATAGATAGTGTAGTAGCAGTGCCCTAGCTGTACCACTTCCTCAGCTGGTCAAATCCAAGATGAGCCTCTATATCCTCCACGTTACTCTGTATGAAGTTACCTTGAATACAAGAGCTCACAGCTAAGCCACCTAGTACTGTTCAACTACTTGTACATGGTTTTTTCCTGCTGCGTTCTCCAAAGTGTCCTGTATAGTAAGATACGTATTGGTATAAACACACTGTCCAGGGAAACAAACAAGCTACTCCCTGTATAACACTTCAAAGACCTTACCAAATTTGATGTTGGCATACCCAGTTCAAGAAACTGACACCTAGTAGTTAGATGCAGGAATTCACAGTAAGCCTCAACACATTCATATCAGAGATGCCACTTATCTAATTAGCACTGACAATAATTTAGGAATTTAATATCTATATAGCTTCAGATATTTTATTTTTATCTTACAATGAAAACTGAGGCATGCCACATAAGACATCTTTTGAAAGAATATATTGATTTACTATCTCAGTGCATGATACTTTTCACTGTCTAAACCACATCAACAAGTTTCTGTGGAATTACGTAAATGGGGCAAGTAGCACCTGCAGCGGTGGAAAGGACAGTCCTTTCCACAGATATTTGGAGAGACCTATTGCTGGAAGAGAAGTGCTAGCAGATTATGATTCTTTGCGAAGGAGGCAGCATATTAAATTGACTTTTATCTTGTGGTTCATGTGTGGCATTGAACACAACAAAGCAAAGTTACTAGGATTTCTGTTCAGAACATCATTCACTGACACATCTCTTTTAATCACATTTTCTAAACAGTCTCTAAGTCCACTGTCACCATATGGAATGATTATTTTTCAACAAAAAATGAAAATATTTTTAAAATTCAATTCCTTTAACATACTGCTTCTTTAATACCACCAAGACAGCATTGCAATAGTACAGATACTAAAAGAAGTCATAATATTTTAAGAGCACTTTCTTCAGACACAAGATGCAAAATACCATTATTTGAGACATACTCCCAGTTGAAGTCAAACAGGAAGCAATAACATACATACAAGTTAACATAAAAATCTCCTCAGTGATCATCAGATCAATTTTAATAACACCATCAATAAAAACTGCAATTGCACCATTATAAGTGAATACTTTTTTTTTTTCCTTCTTCCCCCTCTAAGAGTGGGCTGGAACAAAACTAATATGCAGGTAACAGAAGACCTTGCTGAGCTGGTTCATTTCCAGCTCTGAAGTGGTCACATCCAACCAAGTAGCATCTCCACATTTGGCAGTTTACGCTTTGCTTGAAAGCAGCTTCCAACAAGATGAGAGCGTGAAGACGTCCATCAGCATCTCAACCACAGGCTGAACTTACTGATCTTTGTGTTGTAGCTAACTCCTGCAAAAGTGATCTACTCACACACCAGAAAGTTGATGAAATTTACGACTACAGTAAGAAAAATTATCCTGTTGGTTCTACCTTATATAACACAGACTGGCAGTAATGGGAACAGGCAGGGTTTTTCACTGCAGTGACTTCATGAAAGCTTTGAAGTTGAATTTATATTTTATTTTGTTATGACAAAGTTCATGACACAGAGTGTGAACTACCTTAGCGAAAGGATCATAGGCTCTTCAGACAGATCAAACATTGTGCAGTGTGGAAGAGCTGACCACTCTCTACAACAAAGCTTTTTGGACATTTTATTGCACTTCTTTTTCTGATATGGAAGGAAAAGATAGCTATTAAATGACATCTTTCACGGTATAATTCAAACGCATTAAAAGAAATCAAGACTAAGAAAAAGACAACAAGTTCAAGTATCCCAAGAATTAAATCCAATTATGTTATTATTTATTACAAGACAGACCTAAGAAAGAATGAATAGCACCTGATAGCCTGTAAGCCACATAAGCAATATATGATCCTCGGGTTTTCACTCCTTAACACATGATGTAGAATTACCTTAAAAGAAGTTCTTTGGGTAGTTTTTTGTTAATAAGGGCTTCATCATTACTTGAGAAAACCTGGAAATAGAAAGAAAAATATAATTTAAAAAAACAACAAGTAAAACAACTTTTAGACAGTCTTTTCACCTTCTATTTAGGTGCTTAATTCTTTTAAATTACTGTTAAAATCAGGTTTTCAACATGTTAGTTGGTAATACTGTAAAATTATTTCAATATACACAACAGGGCCTCACCCACGCATACACCTGCTGTTCTCTGGTGCTAAGATTTAACTGCACAAAAACTGTGGAGCAACTTAATAATCATTAAACAAGCAATCAGAAGCTTCACTTACTCCCCATAAAGTTTAGGCAGTAATAAAGCTTCTAGCAATAGCAAGACACAAACATGCACTAGTTGCATAGTTCTAAAACTGCCCTGTTACAGGAAACTAGACACTTTCCAGATCTTCTGGTCCCTTCCCTCAGTCTACAGTATAAATTCTTTGGCCCAGGTATGTGAAGTCAGATGATAAACTAAAGACTTAAAGAATTTACTGCTACAGATACAATGGCAACTGCTATATAAGCAAGGAAAACACCTCAAGAAATGCTACGAGAACCAAGAAATGCCTCTCACCCAAAACTTTGTATTACTAACATCTCTCTAAGAAAAAGAAAGTGGAGAGACTGAAAGAAAATGCCCAAGGGAAAAAGCAGGGAATGCTAAGATTATACAGGAAAACTTTTCTGCAAAAGGAGAAAATAATCAATCAACAGTTAAATAAAATACAAAACAAAGGAGATACTGACCAGATTTACAACTTAGTGTAGATACTTGGGCTTGAGAAATTTTGCCAGAGGAACATAGCGATAAACAAAACAGAAGCTGAATCAGAATTTAAGGAACCATGGCATAAACTGGAGGAAGTCAAAGTCACCAAGCAATCACTTCCCCTCTAAAGTGAAGACCTTTATGGAGCCCATTTGTTGTCCAGATTACTAGACAGAAGCTAGAAAGAGGGATCCAGAATACTACAGTCTTCTGAATGCTAAAAGTTAAATATGAAATCCACACAAAACCAACATGAGAAAAAATGTAGAAGAAATCTTTCCCCATGCTTCTTCACTAAGAACATGCTGTTCCTGACTCAAGCATCCAGGTATTACCCCATGTCCATCCTACCATCAACACCTATCACATACTTGGTAACTATCTGCTTTGCTTCTTGGTTAAAAGAAGGGGAAAAAAAAAAAAAGGTACATCAAGCAAAGAATGAAAAAAAAAAAAAGCTGAATATAAGCTTGTCTCTGTCTTCATAAGAGAGGAGACAGAAGAAAGTACACAGCTGGGAATTCTGAAAATATCTCTCTAAAAGAGATTAGAAAAACTTCAAATTCCTTCTGGTTGCTGCCAAGAACCTTTTCTCTCTTCCAGTACATCCTAGGCTGATTTCAAGTCTAACTGCAATTCAACTTTGACACAACAGCAAAAGCCACTTTCTTCACCCACCACCACTGCGCACGGTTATCCACACATCTAAGAACAATAGAACTGCCAACTTTCAATAGGACCAACAAGTTTAATCGACCTCCTTTTCCTGCAACTGGAGCAGCACAATTATTCAGACTAGTGACTGTAGACATTGAGTGTAACACACGCATATATATTTCAATAGGACTATTCTAGTTCCTTCAGAAGGGAGACATTCTTGGCTTTAAGCAGTTCTGCATGGCTGACCACAGGTTCAGGTTTGCTGTGGTTCTGCTTTACATCTGATACTCCTTGCTGTCGGTATTTTCAGCCTTTACAGTGAAATACACTATGTACACCCATACTGGATCTAGACCTGGTTGACCGCTCTTGAACTTGGCAATTCACAGATTTATGGATTATGTGCATATATGCCATTTTAATATTACACGCTACTCACAGTTTGCAGCTTATAGCCTGAAAACAACAGTAGATATTGGGAATATATTTCAGAAGCACAGTCAAAACACAGGCTTAATTGTGTTCACTGCAGCATTCACTCAGAAAAAGGAGACACATATGTCATCCTCATAGAACTTAAGATCACTAAAGAGCTAAGTGGGGAAATATTCCTGTGCATTACAGGTTAAAAAGATGAAGTTGCAAAAAAGGGAGTTACCTCCATGAGAGAACACAAGGTCTGCGTTAAAACAGATGAGCGAACTTAGATCATATTAATTCTGGTGTAGAATCGGAACATTCAGTATCTTAGAACAGTAAAAATCCTCTCTCAATTATTCTATAGTTGCAGATAATTCCTCAAAAGTTACATCATCTAGAATACGCTTCCCACTTATATGCATAAATAGGTGTATTTGCAGACTGCTAGAAGTTTACACATGTGCCATCCCGCTGCCAGTACAAAAGCTGCCATTATCTATTTCTTCTTTACACCACAGATTCCCAGATGTACAGTAACATGGATATATGCTCACTGTATGAAGGTGATATGGCATTTAGGTTAGTGAGGTATGAGCAAGTTACTGTTTAATACAAACAGCTACAATGCATGCTCAAGACTTTTGAGTATTACCAACTCAGGCATTAAAAAACCAAATCACCACAAATCATAGCACCGGCTTTTGGGGACAGTAAGTATTTTTCTACTGAGGCCAAGCTGAAAATCTAAATCTACCACCAAACTGGCAACTCTTCTGGAAAAAGGGCTTATTATCTCCCTGCTTATGTGAGATATCTTTAGACTTAAGTTAAAGTAGGACAAGTGAGCTAACTGGAATACATGACAGCAGAATACAAGAAGCGTGTGACTTGCCCAGACACACAAGGTATGATGTCTGCTACACAAGTCACAGATGAGGACACAGATGCTAACCTGTCTTCCCTCAAACAGTAAGTCCTATGTGTTTTTGTATGCATTAGCTATAAAGTATTATTCTTGTGGAATAAGAATATTTAGAAACATTTAAGTGTCTCTTTAAACTACTCTTACTCTGAAAAAAAGTGTATTAGCCCCTAGAAGCATACTGCACTTGTATCTCAGAAGAGAGGGACTTCTTTAAAGGCTCTTCAATATTAGTTTTCCCCCAAATGAAGAACACGCATGGGATAACAGGGGTAGTCATCTTCCAGGTGAAGGTGAAGGTTTGCAATGTGTGCAAGCAGGGTAACATTTATTCTTTGAACATTTCCTAATCTAAAACTTCCATTAGTGAAATAAATACCCTGAGTGCATTTATGTATCACCTATCTGAAGTAAACAGTGCCATCCTTTTTATTTTTTACCTGATTTTTATCACACAATTTTGTTTGCTGTTTCTATTTATAACACAACAAACCAAAAAAACCCCCAAACTCCCCAAAACAACAACAAACCCCCCAAAATACCAAACCACCAGTCAGGGAAGTGTAAAAACAAATTCTAATATTTGTCAAATATGATTTCTTTTTCTTCAATAATACAAAATAACAATTCAGAATACTATGGATATAGAAAGAATATTTCTTCTTTCTTTGCTTTCTCATTTGGTACCCTGTCATTATGCAGACATGATATCTCAAACTCTAGAGGTTTTAACTGTATAAAAACCTGAATTACAGCAGTCAAACCTGTGCACAAGGGAAAAAACCACGTGAGATTGAACATAGTTAATAAATGTTACTCTAAAACCAGCTCTAAATTTCCTGTAAACATAAGAGATACAGAAAATCTCTACATTCTTAAGGGAATTACAAGAACAAACAAAACCCAGGAGACAAAACTAATTGCTTATTACTTTAATCTTGAGCTATTTCTTACATTCCTTAACTGACCTCTCTTGGTGGTATCTTCACTGTGCTATTGAAAGACTGGTCATAATGAGCTAGAAATGGAGTATTTGTTTAAAAATTACTTGCTTAGACTAAATTTCTTCAGTAACTACTACTTTTTTTTAACCTCTATTATATAAAGTATCCATTGTGTAAATTTGTCAAATCCAAAAAGAATAAGCTCCCCATTTTGCTTCCCCTTTCATATTATTAAACATAATAATTGCCACTCATCCTAGAATGTAACTTCTTGGCACACCACAGTTAGCTTTGCCATCATTGACAGCACCACATATTATTCTCTTCTGGTCTACCAGTTAGTGATAAAGCTCTCCTACATTTACCAGAATTACTGAGTGGAAGAAACCTTTTCTGATGGAGTTGTGCATTTGTGGTTTTGTACCCATTCTGGCAAAGAAGATTCATGCTCAAAAAATTTCACTTTTCGCTAAAAAGAAACAAACACGATAAACCAGAATGAATATTCCTTTATCTAAAACATTCAGAAATTCACTTCAACTAGTATTTTAAGATCAAAATAAGTTTATACTACTAATTTTGTTGATATTCCTTAGGGTTTTTTTAACTATAACAGTTTGGTTGTCATTCAGTCCTCTACTGAAAAGGACTATTTTCTCTACAGACATAAGGGTTTTATTAGCAGCTCAGCCATTATGGCTCAGTTCCACAGATATCTATGTATCTCAGTTCCACTGAAATCAGAGTAGTTAAGGCCTTTCAACCTGTCAACTTTTCAAATCAGAAGTTATTAAAAAACAGACCCTCAAAATCAGCCTTGCTTAGTGGTGTGCTAAAGCGAGAAATTACGGATAAATGTAGATTTGGGAAAGAGGGCAGATAAAGATAAACCCCAAAGAACATAAGCAAAACCAGAAGACAGATATACTGAAAACAAGGCTGAACTCTTTATCAAGTCAGGAATAAACCCCAACATTGGGTCATTGTTACCAAAGAAGACAGTAGTTTAAAATTAAATCCATACCCTTCTATGGTTGACAGAGCAAACGTCTCAGTTAAATGGTAAATACTGCCATATGTAAAAGGCATCAAGTCTCTCATGTTTTCCCTGGCAAGAACAGTATTTATTTAGTATTACTTATGCAGTAATAGGCATCGTAAGAACAAGATGTTTTAAAGGAAAATCCTGACCAAGTAAAATGAAAGTTTTGTTCAGTTTCCCTGGTGTGCAGATCTTTGTTACCAAACACAAAACCCACCAGCTTGTTGCACATCTCCTCAGTAGAGATGCCTAATTGTTGTCTGTGCAATTTCCCCTTCACCACGCTACTGAAATTGCCTCTTGCTATAGCGGCAGGAAAGCCAGCAGATCAGCTTTGCTACCCAGAGCAGTTCACACTAAAGTAATGAATGGCACTCTAAAAATTTCTATATTTAAATACACCAGGAAAATGGAGGAGGACGAAGAGAAAGGAAAACAATTTTCCTTCACCACACATTTTGAATTATCTCACATTACACTACAGAGTGCTGTCTAATGGCCAGAGAATTGCTGCTAGCTGGCGCTTCCTCCAGAAATGTACAATTACTGCATTAGACTTAGGCAGACAGGCAGAATCGTTTAACACCCCGCAAGTAGCAAAATGTAACCGTATCTAGGCAACAAAAGGAGCATTAGGCGAACAGATACGCATTGCCAACAGAACTGAAATAAGTGATATCGAAGACACAACAGCTGATGGCACACGGCTGCCGTTAATTTAGAACCCATGGTAAAGCTTTTTGTAGAATTGGGAAAATTACGACACAGCAAAGTAAACCTCGAAAGGCGATGCCATCTCAAACCAAGCTTGTCTGCAGCAGAGACAGACTGGCAACGTCTCTTATTTCAACACACAGACACTATCTGCCCTCCAGGCTCCCACTCCTATGCTCCAGCTGGTCACTGCTCCATCTCAGGCTTTGACTTTGTGCATTTTAAAATCCCAGTCATCCTGGTCTGTCAAGGTCACTACGCTCTTTTTTCTTTGGACACCCTCTACCGCAGCCCAAGGCATTGTCTTCAGTAGGCTTGTAGTTTCCTTCCCGTTGCCAAATATCCACTGGATCTTTTGCACTGGTCTTCCCTCAGGATCTTTTCTCTTCCAGCACTGTGACAAACCAACTGATCAAAAGCACCTAACGACTCATATGAAAGCCTTCTGCTCTTACTGTGTTGGTCATCTTAGTTAAGGCTCACCTTCAGAGAACAAGATCAAACGCACCTGGAAACATCTCCCCGTCTTTGCATAATGCCTTCCACTGACTTAGGGCAGCCTATAAGAGCCATATTTCTTTCAAAGTTTCCACAGAGTAACTGCTGTCCAAGATAATAAAACCTGCCAGGCAGCAGCAGCTGGTCACACTGCCTACTTTGCTGCTTGGTTTTCTTCCAGAAGAACCCTCATTCTCATTTTGCCAGCACTGGTATTCATACCACATCATTCACGTTTTACTGGAGGGCATCAGTCTGGCTCTGCAACACCCCATTCTCACTGGGTGACACATCAAGGTCAGCTGTGACCTTCAGAGCTGATGTCTGTAGCTGCACAACTCTATCTTGAGGCCTTTTCCCGATCCAACTCAACTGTCTCTTAGTGTGGAGCAGGAGGTGCTTGCAGGTTGCCTTGCCCACTGTCTCGAGCCCGCCAGCTCATTCTCAGCTGACCAAATAACTCACATCACTCTTTCCTGTGTCTTTTTGGAAGGGCAGTCACCTACTGCCAATGACATATTTGGAAGTCACCAACCAAGCCTTTTCAAGGCTATGGCTTAATTACTGCCAGGGTATTAAGGCCTAACTGGTTAGACTGACCTGTTAGCTGAGCTGACCATCCTTTAATGCAAGACTTAACCTCGTCTCCTACAAAGCCAGCTAAGAGACTGCAATCCTCTGAACTATTAAGCATACTTTCACATCCTGCAGTCTTACCAGCACTGTTAGTTAAGGTGTTTTGACACGGATTTACTGAAACATTTAATTCATTGTAAATTCTGATAAAAATAAAAGAAGCACAGAACGAACTCAAAGTTGCATAATTCCTTCTGTCCCATGTCAATATTTCAGACTGATTTGAGTGCAAGAGTTCCTACTTTAACCTGCTAAAAATTATGAAGGAGAAATGCAATAGTTTGCAGAATTAGTGATTGACCTAATTAGCTGTAAGCCTAAAATTCAGTTGAAAGACAGCATTTTATCGATATTCGCTATCACGTAAGTGATGTTTGGTAGCCTGCAGGACAGAAAACATTAGGTTCAATTCAATACCTAACCAAAAAAACCCAGGCATTGCACTATTATTTGCAAAAAAAAAAGTCTGCAAGTTCTGCTTCCCCCACATTAGTCTCAGAAAGGAGCCCCGTGGAAGACTAAGCCTCCATTCAGGTTATGATCCACCTAGTTCACACTTTGTCTTTTAAAGCATCTTGGTCTAACCACTACCAAAGATGGCAAAACCAAACCTGAACCACATGGTAAAATAAACTATCCCTTAACTAACCTTTTAATGACTACAGGCTGACTCAGCTCAGGGAGGGGGATTAAAAAATAAAGACGATTTTTCTAACGACTAGTGTTTAAAGACTAAGAAATTTGGAAAAAGCTGTTAATTGTATCCCTGTATGTTCTGTAAACATGCATAAAGAGAGAGCTGAAAAACGAGATTTGATAAAGTTTTATCCTCATCATGTTAGTCATACATGAATGAGTAAATATTTAGTATGGTTTTTTCTGTAAAAAAAAAAAGTAATTCATGACTGGGTATTTCCTTCTTCTGATATTTATCTATTATTCCTCTTAAGATTATGCCCTTCCAAACAGAAACAGTACATGATGAACCATTTAGACATCATTCCTAAAAACCAAAACAAAGCATTCGATTAACAGCGAAATCTCCAAATCACTTCCAGGTTGAATACGGGGAAACTCGTATTACCTACTTCACAGACTTGAAGATCAACAGACCTGTGGCAGAAAATCAAAGGGATGGAGCAGTTGCTGATGACCGCCCATCACAAGGGTAGATAATCCATCATACAGATTCTGTGCTTTCTTTTTCTTGAGCAGGTAAACAATAAATCTTTCCATAAACATCAAGAAGAGACTCAAACGTATTTTGCAAAAGCTTAAGTTCAAGACACCCAAGAAAGGTACTTTCCTTTCACCACTCAACTCGGAGGATCTAAGCAGAAAGACTGAAACAGATTCTAAGGCAGCTTCCATCAAAACACTCACAGGGACTGTCTGCTCAAATTACAATTTGTTTCATCACAAAACCAATCCATTTGGTTTCATGCAGTCTTGTGGAATCACACTATATAATACATATTCCCAGACATCCAGAGTATGATATGTTTCTGAAAATCAGGTCGAGAGAAAAGTTGGTGTCTGTTTGTTTTAATGCAGCAATATTTGGTTAGGGATAGTCATTCAGTCTTAGCCATCCAAATTTAATCCACATTACAAATTCATCAGAGCCCCTAGGGGGTGAACCTTTCAAAAGTCCTCCTTTGAATCATCACTTTTGCATATAGTTGTCTTTACTGCCACACTTTCGGCTAAGTTTTATTCCCAGTCTCCAATATTAGCACGTAAACTAACACACAGATGGCATGACAATGGAGACCTGCAATCCTCCCAGAGCATGCACATGGAGATTCTTCTGCAGGCTCATTTCCCCAGGAGTTTGCACCACTCTAATTTGGACTGACACAGTCCTCCTTCCAGCCAAGCAATCCCACATCCAGAAAAGACAAAATCTGTGTTGTGGCTCACATGCCATATATATAGCATAGAATGAATAAAAGCTTTTAGTTACAAGAGACAAAATTAGGCACCTCTTCATGATTACAAGCAGCAATTATAACTAACTTCAAAGGAAATAGCACCATAGTAGCATTTCCAAAACATGTTTTTCAAACCGTTCCAAGAAAGGTTAAGAGGTTGAGATTTAGAGGAGAAACTGGACATTCACATAGTATTTATTTATTAGTATTTGACACAATTTATGGTTCTTGAATTTCTGCAGAAATAAAATCCTCTCTATACTTTTGCTTATGAAGTGGATTATAAACCATTTTCAGAATGACAAGCACAGTCAGATATTTTGCCCCTTAATGTTCAGATAACTACTACATAAGATCAGGTCATGATAGGGAAACGCCTTTCCTCTGTGAAGCTCTGACCTCAATTTCAACCTCTGAAGACAGACAAACTTGCCATACTGGTAGAGTTTTACATTTATGCAGATTTGATGTCTCCTTACTGATTTAGATGTACAGAATATACTGGTTAACCAGTTGAACAGCAATCAAAACCAATGAAAACAGAGTTTACTATTTCATTCTGCCTGAAGGAGAACACAGGAAAACACTGGGATAGAAAAAGACAGTGTACCATGAAGCACGGCCAACATTTTAAGGGTAACAGCTTGATACCAAAATTTAAGTACTTTCCTGTGGGCTACACAGGAGCAGCCTGTGGTTCCAAGGAGTCACAAATGTGCAAGCCCAGAAAAGGGCACATTTCCAGTTCCAATCCTCCTCTAGCATGAGTGCAGTGGTTCCTCCAAGGCAAAGGTAACAACCCAGAGGGAATCATTCAAGAGATTGGCTGTTGTTTGTATCAGCTCAGGTACCCTTGTATTTTAAACAATGCAACTATTGTTGCATTTCCGTTATCTCTCTGTATCCAACAGAAATTATTTCAGTCCATTTAAAGGCTTAACTTCATACTGTAGTTTTGCTTGGGTTTTTTCTTCTTCTTTCCAAGGTGTAGGGTGGAGGAAGAATGGGATGAGGTGGGGATAGGAGGGAGGTCACTGGAGTCAACAAAAATTAATGCATTTTACAGATACTGCATTTTCTTTTTCTTCAGAAGGTAAAAAAATCCCTCCCTTGGACATCAAACACTCAAAATGCAATTTACAAAAGCTCAAAACACCTGAGAAAGGTACTTCCCTTTGACCATTCAAGTAACTTTGAGACTGTACAAAGAAATACTGAAATACAATCTAAGGCAGCTTCCACCACAACATCATTGACAGGGTCTGTACTCAAAATTATTCTCATCACAACAGTAATACGTTTGGTTTCATGCAGTCTTGTAGAATCACTACATACACAGATTTTCAGACATTCATAACAGTACGTTTTGAAAAGTTAGGCTGAGAGAAAACTTTGATCATCACGAGCTACTAGTAAAAAAAAATAATGTTCAAGGTCAAGAAGAACTAGTTTTAACTTTGATAGAGGCATACAAGTAATTTCTTGATCCTGAAAAATAAATTGACAGAGGAGATATCAGTGTGCTGTGAATTTCAAGCCCATCATTATATCCTTTTAGTGACTTTGTGTACCTTTTCTGTTGTGACAATGGATAAAGACTTCCTGCATCTTTAAGAATGCAAACCTGACTTTCACAGTTTAGAAGTTACTCAATGTTTACTATCTTCCATCTCAGAAGTTTTACCATTAGACTATCCCACCCCGTGTTAAAAGTTCAAGTGGGAAAGCTGTTTTGTAAAAGCTCAGACATCAGCTGGATGCCAGCCCTGTCACCTTCAAATCAAGTCACTCTAAATACACAGCTCAAGTATGATCAGAAATTATAACAGGTTTTGCACTGTGCCTAAATATAAAGAGAAAAAAAAAAAAGAAGAAATCAATGGAGTATACAGATCACCTTCCTCAAGAGGTTATTAGATAGAATGCAAGTGAATGTTGTGGCTATTGTCTAAACTAGCTCCAGGCTACTGTCTGAACTGTGAGGGAGGACAGTGGTTTCACAATTTCAACTGGGTTTGTCCCACTTAGCATATCCCGTTTATGTGTATTTCTGATTCAGTAGAAACGCTACCAGAAGTACAACCCAAATTGATAGCAGTTTATACGAAATTAGTGCAGTTATTCTGATTTCTAATTGACAAAACAGCTGAAGTACTGTTAATGTGTAGCCTTCTGCTAGCATTCAGATCAATACTGTCACACTGCCAAGATTAGTACTACTTTTCTACACTAGCCTAAAAATAGTTGCCATGCTTCAGTGAAAATCTGACTTTTATTTTAAATTTTCCACATCTGCTAGCTGCAGGTTATCCCTTATTTTAACCAAGATGAGTAAATATTCAGTCTATTGTCAAAATAAGAAAACAATAAGCTAATGGTCCTTCTGATTTGCAGGAACACTGATACTCCCTATACTAAAAAATCTGGTGTTAATTGGTCAAAATTTTTCTTGAATTTCCAATTATTCAGCTATTAAGAATTAAGAGAGAAAGAACAACCTGAACAGGACTAACCCTATAACAGACAGCAATTCAAGCATAAGCATTCATTGAATAAAATACCTGGAAAACATGAAAATAATTTCTTAAATGACGTTATTTCTTCCTTTTCTTATCAGCTGTCAAGTGCAACTAAGGCGTTGCCCAATATAAGAATGTGCACAACAATAAAGCTTATCCAGTATAGTTTCCGAGCTTCTACCTGTGCAGTTAGAGCAACAATTCAGTGCTTCTTTACAGATTCTACGCCTGCTGAGTTTAGACTGCTAAAGGTATCCAATCAGCAATGTCAAAATGGACCATGAAGGAAAACTCCATACCTCGAGTTTGGTAAATGGAAAATATTTACTTATATTGTAAAACAGCTTATAAAATACTTTGTTCATTGATTTTTCAGTCTGTAATGTTTTCCAGGTTTAGAACACAAGATAAATCCATTTTGTTCAACTGACTTTTAAGATACTCCGTATCAGAGAAGATACAGTAAGATGTGTGATGGAATACTAATGTGTAAAGACATGTCATTGAGCCGCATCGTACTCACTTCACCAATACTAAACCAGCTGCAGTCTCATTCACTGATGTTTACTCCTCCCTGTAGCAACAAATATATCCCAAAACCTTTGCAAGCCAAATCAAACATGATTCTACATAGAAGCACACTCTAATCCCCCACAGTCTATCCATATTTTTACTCCACCTCACGTTTTAGTTTTCAAGGTTTTCTTTGGTTTAAAAAACATACCATCTAGAATTGGGAAGGAACCGAAGGCTAAGTGCAGGGGAAGAAAGAGAAGGAGCACAAACAAGCCTTGGTGCAAAGAAAGAAGAGAAAGAAAAGTTAACCACAGGCATATGCTCCTTCCCTTTGCTAAGGCTGAGAGCTCTCTCTCCCTCCCCAGAACTTGCTACAGGAAACCTATTATCATTACACACACATAAATATACACAAGAAAGTGATTTTCTGCCTTAAAACACTGTACATTTCCTCACGTGTGAAAGCCTAGCACCTGTGTCTTCTTTCTGTATAAAGCTACCACTGCAAAGTAATAAAGCATCCAACACTTAAGCTGTAATTGAAAACAGGGATCATATCAATACCCTTCCCAAACACGCCATGCCTGTCCTACTCACTCCACCTTACATGCCTTGCCATCTTCCTTTCACAAACATCATGATCCACCCCTCCCCTGCCACTTGCTGCGTACACGTACTGCATCGCATCTCCACATACTCTCCCCACAGAGCAAACCTCAACCGCTCTTCCTCCTTTGCTGCACCCTCCACAGACACACGCTCCATGACACACCATCTCTACACACCGATGCAACAAACCTCATGCCCACCACATACATACCACACATCTATTGTATTTATAAACGCATCTATGCGTACACATAAACCATCATGGCTATGCACTTACACATATAAGCAACTGCCACTCTGTACACACAAAATCCCATACCCTTTATCTGCTACGTACATATAAAAGTACAGATAATCCTCACCACACCCATAGCATACATGCCCATCAAAATATCCACATTATGCCACACCCAGTGTTCACTATATATACACATGGAGACACAAGCCCATACCAGACAGCAGTATAGACACAACTACACTCAGATGATGTCATGTCCCTGCACATAATGTCACATCTCTGCTACAACACACACGCATATCTGCAGCCCAAACCATCGGAGAAACGTACACAAACCGACACGGAGATGTAGCATCACCCTCACGTTCTCTGCTATACGCGCACATCTCCCAGGCCACACCCTGTCTCCCTGCACATGCATAAGCACACAGCACAGCACCCCGCCCCAGCACCCCACGCATCCACACCGGAACACCCCACACACGTTAGCCTCACCCCTACTTTATAGAGGGGGCCGACACACCCCTATCACACCCCAGCCGCTTTACGCACACGTTATCTCCCCGGTGTTATACAAGGGGGAACAACACATCCCGGCCACACCTGACCCGCTCTACCCACCGACTCCAGCCATGGCTGCTCCGGCGTTATACAGGGAGGCAAGACACCCACCGCACCTCACCCCCAGACACGCAGGCACTTCCTCCTCCTGCCTGTGCTACAGCGCAGCCCCACCTGCTCCGGACACACACACACACACTGTCTCTCCCGCACTGTTCCAGCGGGGGAGGGCACAGCCCGCCGCAGCCCCCCGCTCCCCGCGCAGGGCCGCACGCCCAGCAGCACGGCCGCACCACCACGGTGCACGCACGCCCGTACCCCGCATCCGCCAAGCGCAGACATTACGCCTGCCCCGGCCACCACCCTCCCCTCGGAGCGAGGGGCCCGGCCCCGCGGCCGCTCCACACGACCCGGCCAAGCGCCCGCTCCCCGCGGCGGCGGCGCCACCGCCCGCCCCGCCACCTGCCCGCCCCGCCTCGCCGTCGCTGCCCGCCCTGGGCCCCGAGCGGCCGGGCCAACCCCCTGACGCCCGGCGGCGGGCCGGGTCGGGCCGAGCCGGGCCGGGCCGGGCCTCAGGCTCACCATGGCAGAGGCGCCGCGGCGAGGCCGGTTGTCCTGGCGACGGGGAGCCCCGAGGAGGGCGCCAGGTGCAACGCCTGCGCGCGCGCCGCCAGCGCCACTGCCAGAGCTGGGGCGGGGCGGGGCCGCCGCCGGTCCACGTGACCGGCACCGCCCCTGCGCGGTGGGGCCGCCCCGCCCCGCCCCCTCCGCTGCCGGCCCCTCCCTCCCGCCTCAGGTGGCGCCCGGAGGGGTGAACGGCAGCGCGGTGGCGGGGCGGGGGGGTGCGCGCTGGTCTCCGGGGGCTGTGCCGGTGGCCGGAAGGGGAGCTGGGTTCGGGCAGGCTGGCCTGGCAGCAGGGTGAGGGAGGGCTGTCGCCCCGGCCCGGCCCCTCCCGCGGCTCTCAAGCAGCCGCTGCTTTTCTCCCGGGGGGAAGGCGCCGGTGGCCCTCACCAGCTGGGCTGGCGCGGAAGGGCCGGTTCAGCTGCCAGGCAGCGCCGGTGCTAAGCTGTGTGCTCTCCTGAAGGGCTGCTGGATGCTGCTAGTGCCGCCGGAGCTGCCCCCCGCTCCTCCCGATTGCAGCCTGGCACGCCGGCGCCAGTGACCGCTGGCGTCGCGTTCGGCCCGAGGCACTGCCGTGTAAACCGGAGGGGCTGCCACCGGCGCACGCAGCCGCCGCGGCTGCGACCACAAGTGTAGATGACGAGGGATGGCAACAGTCTAAATCGCCACGGAAAAATCCACTAAAGCTTGTCTGTCAGAGAGCCAGGCCCTGCCAAGCGATGCGCCCTGCCAGTAAGCACGACTGGCTCCTGCGGGCGCTCTGCGTAACCCCACTGGCACTGCCAAATGCAATATTGTTCATAGCCCGCTTACAGGTTACATCTGTTCAGCTGTCACAGTACCGCATGCAAAGCTGAGGAGGAGGAATCTCGGCAGGTACTGTTTTCTGTTGATCCAGTCATTCAGATTTCTAAGAAACATAAGTGGCCATCGTAGAATAACAGGAGTTTGGTATTTGGAACGGGCTGCGTTCATTCCTTTAAGGAAGGAAACATTCTCGTTTGATTAACGGTAAAAAATAGTTGCTTACGAAAGAGGCCTTTCTCAGAACCCGCACGGAAATAGTTGGTACAGGCACATACCATTTGTTGGCACATCTCTGAATCTACTGTCTTACACTCTGGATTTTGGAGAATGACCTCGTTCGTACAGTTGATCTGGTTTGTATAGTAGGGAAGAAAGCCTCAGAAATGTGAAATATGTATAAACAATTTAGACATGTTCAGCTGAATTGCAGAAGGCCCAGACTAGCAGTTCCTAAATTCTACTGGTTCACATAAAAAAAAAAAAAAAATTATAACATGATTTTTTTTTTTTAGTTCAGTGCAAATCTCTGGACTGTATTATAAAGATAGTGACATATTTCCCTATCACTATGGTAAAAAGGAAATGTAGGGAGCTAGAATCAGTTCAAATTGCAGCAACCTGAAGAAAAAGGAAAAAAATAAAATCTGATTTTGCAAAAAGAAGGGGACATTGCAAAATAATAACTGTGTTCATTGTCCAGGATAATTAGCCCAATTGGGATCTGTTTGTGCAAAGGAGGCAAGACAGGAGGCAAATGTGCAAGTAGACTCAGTGGCCTAACGTCAGCTATTTGATTGAAAGCTGTCGGAAGGAGGGAACATTACAGAATAAATTTGAATCAATATTTTATGTATAAAAAGACTATAGGAAAGAAAGCTGCTTGTTTCTTTGCCCAAGAAAGAGAAAACAGCCATATATTTGCCACCTGTGTATTTGTTTAGGATGCAAGAGAATGAAGTCCCTATCTTTGGATCTGGACCAGCTAATGATGTCACAGTGCCATGCTACTCCTTTTTGTCTTTGTGGTATCACTTGAAAATTCAAGAAAAGCATACTCAGAAAAACCCTCCTCTCTAGATTGACTTAGATTTTGTCAAATAAGCAATTGGTTGTGGAAATGAGACTTCAGAAATGCGTGTACAGAAGTGTGTGCATCCTGGTCTGTCTTCTTCATTTCTTGTCTGTGGAATGTCTCAGTATATACATCTTAAATGTCAAGAGAATATATCCATGTTTAGCGTCCTGTTTTCAACCAAGCCTCAGCAGTACTGTGTGATGAAAAATTTTTCATCCAAAAATTCCCAGCTAGCTCTAATTTTAGCATTATTTAAAAATCATTAGGGTTTTAGATAATGCCTTTGCACTGGTCATTTTATAATGACTCATTAAGTAAGTTATTACTGATGCCTTTGTATTTTGTAAGCCGCAGAGGTTGACCTTTTAACTTGACTCTTTGAAGTTCCTCCTAATTGTACTAGACTTCTGTTGAATGCTGACCCAATTCCCTTCTTACTTACCTTTTTACCAAACTTAAAAGAAATGAAAAATCTTTTAATTTTAATTTAAATAATTAAATTTTTAAATACTTGTCAGAGAAAATTAACAAGTGCCACTCAGGAGAGGGTGGGTTAGTCGTATGATTCTGGAGGTCCTTGCTCTTGCTAAACAGCAGCTTCAGGGCCTCAGGGCTGTTAGGTCCCACAGCCAGAAGAGACTTTCAGATTCCAGAAAGCCATCGCAGAGACTGAGTAGCCCAGTCTTGTGAAAGGAGTTTTGTTTCTGGATTCCACCCATTCATGCTTTCCCCAGCTTTGCTCTATAACCAGCGATGCCAGGCTGCAGTAACTGAACCTTTTCAGCGCAGGAGGACGCTTGCGGTGCGGTAGCTTTCCTCTACACTGGTCCTTTGATTGTTGGGCTCCCTTGAGTGTAGAAGTGAGTCGGCATTCTTAGCAGTGGGCATGTGCTTATAAATCCACATGTGCATTTTTTCAGGCATTTGCCTCGGTGGCTGAAGGAATTTGATTTGAAACAATCTAATTGTTATTCCTTTTCATCCCTTTTCCCCATCTCCCTCTATGTAAGTCAAATGAAAGTACATCCCAGAGAACAGGCACAATAAATTCAGGATGCTATGGTTCCCAGCTGTGTATTACAGCTCTTGCTTCCCCCGCACAGCAGAGGCTTGTGAAGCTTACTTGGTGGTGCTTCAACCTAACTTGCATTGAGACTGATGAAGAGCTCACTTAGGATCGTGTTAACGCAACTCAGCTGTGAAGAACTTTGGCAAGTGTTTAGGAAAATGGTTGTGGGTTGCTAGCTTTTTAACCTGCTACACTGGAGCTGAAGGAGCTCATCTTTCCTTAAGTTACATGATTTGACAAGAAGATGCACATCTGTTAATTGCCATTATGAGTAAAAAATGGTCAAGCGAGTCTATCTTCTTTCTAGGATGCTTTTTTGGTGTGCTCTGCATGTTCATATTAGAGCATACATAGGTGATGTTTTAATGTCTGACGTGGCTTTTCATGTACTGCCCTGTAAGAACTGATAGATCAAGACTTTGCAAACTGTTTTTCTTCCTTGAGCGTGGCACCAGCACCTGCCAGCTTTGTGCCAGGATTTATACTTCTGAGGTGCTGTTGCCTTTTCAAAAGTTGCTTTCATACTACCAGTATTGCACATACCATAGATTTGAAATATTCCGCCCTACCCAGATAACTCATGGGGGTCCAAATGAGCGACCTGACAAAGTGACACAGTGCATCCTCAGCCACCTCATTCCTGGACGGTGAGAAGCACATAACTTGCTGGCAGGCAGGGTGGCCATTCAGAGGTTGGTGAGCTGCAGGAATGGGCTGATAGGAATCTTGGAGCACTTAGCAAAGGCAAATGAAAAGTCCTGCATCTGGGATGCAGTAACACCACCCACCCCCCACCCCCCACCCCCCGCAAGAGCACAGGCTGGGGGCTGACTGGCTAGAAAGCTGCTCCGCAAGAAAGGACCTGAGGGTCCTGGAGGACAATGAGCTGAACATGAGTCAGAAGTGTGGCCTGGCGGCAACAAAAACTGCATTAGCATAGGGGTGGCTTGGAGGTTGAGGGGAGTGGTCATACCCCTCTGTTCAACACCTGTGAGACTACATCTGAAGTACTGTGAGCAGGCGTGGGTCCTGATGGTGAAAGAGGTGTTAACAAAATGGAGAGTCCACTGGAGGAGCACGGTAGTGCTTGAGGTCTGCAGCATATGCCAAGCAAGGAGAGCCAGACCAGGTGTTTGTCTTGTCTAGAGAAGGAGGAGACCAGGTGGGATCTAATTGTGGTCTTCTGCTACCTAAAAGGCAGGTTGTAGAGAAGATGAAGCCCGACTTTCCTTGAAGATGTCTTGTGAAAGACTAAGAGACAATGGTCACAAGTTGCAACAAGGGAAATTCCAGCCAGATATAAGGAGATTTGTGGCAATGAGGGTGGCTGAGTACTCAAACAGGGTTCAGAGAACCAGTGGTGTCTCCACTGCTGGAGGTTTTCAAAGCATGGACAAGGTCATGAGTAACCTGCTCTTACTTGAAGCTAGCTCTGCTTTGAATAGAAAGTTGGTCTAGATGACCTGTGGAAGTTACTTCCAACTTGCATTATTCTGTCAATTCTAAGGTGTAAAATTGGTTGGCAAAATATACACATGGGCTATTTCAAATGAAGCCACAGGAAGTGCAGGAGAAGAATCATACTCCCTCAAGTTCAGAAAGCAGGGAATGTGTGGAAGTCTGGAGATGCCTGAGCAGTCAGATATACACCGGTTGTCATATCTGTGCAGTCAGCCCAGTGTTTTCCAAAAGTCACCGACTTTGGTGCATATGCAGACCTGTGGGTATGTCCCAGGTTGTATTCACGCATGGCAGCCTGGTGGTAGTCGCTGTACAGTGACTCTGATCATGCTACCATACATCAGGAAATCCCAGACAAATAAGGAAGTCTTCTGAATGTCAACCAGACAGTATTTTCAGAGAAAGAATACGTGTGGCAGCTTTTTGTTTAAGACATTCCTGTAACACCCATTTTTCCCAGTTCTGAGAGGTCAAGGTTGGTACTTCCTTTATGTTCCCATTCTTTCAGAAAAATTCGAATGGGTGCTTTTAAACTCAATTCCGCGTTAGTGAATCTTTGCTGCAGAGAATTACTTTATACAAAGAACAAAGATTCAACCAGATAAGGTCAGTGAACTTTACTACAGTCACTTAAATGATAATGAGTTGTCAATTATTGTCTCTGTGTGAGACTTTGGTAAGCCATGGCATCCATCCTACAAGTGCATGTGTGATTGGTTATCCTCAACTACTGGCGCAGTTCAGTAAGCACAAAAGCAGAGGGCTCCTGTAGACGTTCCTACGTACCAGCTCTGCAATTTTCTCTATAGGTACTTCTGCTAACGTGGTACATTTAAAGTGTGTTTCAGAGCATGCTTTCATTTACCATGTAGAAGGATCTCTGCTCAGCCGTTTTAGTTTAATTTCTAGTTTAATTAAGAAGTGTTGAAATTTCTATCACATTTGCCCTCAGAAGATTTCTTTTTTTTGGTGAAAACTGGTTTGATCAAAGTTTGGAAAGTTGACTTACGTTCCTGACAGGACATAGTGCATATGTTTAACTGCTGTTGCATATATCTATCAACAGTACACAGATACAGAGCAACTTTCCAATGTGGTATAGACTTATGGAAGCAGTTTGACCATGCATGACTTCCCCAGTAACCTAGTATATTTGGCTTAGAGCTATGTTCAAAAACCAGAAGTCAAAATTAGACGAATGAAAAGTCACTTCAGTAACATTTGTGTGGTTGCAAATAAAAATAAAACTTAGGTTCACAAGTAGAGTCCTATTTTATTGCCTGTCCTAATCTTCTGCCTGTGTCAAAGTAAGTTGCCATAAAACACACTGTTTAATATTACTTTGAATTAGTTCCCGTTTGTGGCATTCATGTGAAACATATTAGGATGACAGAAGCTGTGAGGGAATAGGATACCCTTTATAAAGAGTGATAAAGTCCTTTGCTCATATGCTGTGCTGCTGTGCTTTCTGCTTTCTTCCTTTTAATTTACAGCCAGTTGTAAGCCACACATTAACAGACACAAATGTGAATTCTTAAAGATATTTTGCAAAGATTTGTGCCTGAGCTTTGTGTTTTGGGGAATGGATGTATATTTATTTGCATAAAAGTTCCAGACAAAAAAGTTTTGATTGTTGCACTCAAATGATTGGTGAAGTTTAGTAGATCTAATTTGATTTTAGATTAAGTGTGTGGTAGCATCCAACAATTCCACAGTTCGAAATGATGTTTGATAAACCTGTTCTACACTGTACATTGTATCATGGAGTTTTCTAATAGTGTTAGTTTGCAGCTGTGAAATAAAAGCCTTTTAATGACATTTGTTGTTGGTCAGGTAAACTAATAATCATTGCGTCTGTGTTGTCTTATCAGGTAGAAACCTGAATGGGGTTTTATTGGATAAAAGCAGAAGAGAACACAAATACTAGAATTCTCAATGGAGAATGAAAATGATTGTGGTCAAACGCCTTGGCAGCATATCTGCTTTCTCTAAACTTGGAATACATGCTGTTGCTTTAACAGAACGGATATTTCATGCCTCTGCCATTTCCATTATATATTTCTATTTGTGATTTCTTAAATGTAAAAGATGTGCTTGATTCTTTGAAAAAGGAAACGTCATGGAACACTGGACTTTGGATCAGACTTCTCATCTGGTCACCAACCAAATGTTGGAGCGCAGTAGGGAACTTAGATGAAGAGATAGCATAGATACCTATTTTGTACAGTCTTCTGGGCAGTTTAGACTCCCCGCTCCTTTCAGTGACGATTCCTTCCAAAATTACTGCTTTGAACTGGACGCCTGAGGCTTTTCTTTTGTTCTCTTTGTATTCAATTGCCCCAATGAGTGGTGTTGGACACAGATGGGGTTTAGGCATATAAATTAGCTGCTTAAATTAGAAGAACAGATTCCCTTTATAGTGACCTGTGAGAAGTTAAGAATCCACCTGCTCCCTATTGCCTACATAGGGAACCTGAAATTAGATGCCTCAAGACATAAACACAGTTATATGGACACAGTAAGTGTCATCAGGATGCTCTTCTTTGGTGTTTAGTGTAATGGGCCCCTGAGTGGGACCACTAGATAGCGCAGCTACAGAAACAGTGAGTGAGAGTTACAGATGCGAGGCCCACATAGAAATGAAGGGTAGGGTAAGTTCTTTTAGAAAACTCTGTTTTTCACGGACCCGTCAGGAGGGTGTATTCTCGCTGAAGACCTCAGCGTATTTCAGTCACTGGCACAGTTAATTCTCAAATTACTGAATGAAGCGCTGTGTTCCCAAATGCCATGGGACAGTTTTTTGTTTCCATTCTAAATCCAGGTAAACTGAGGCATGGAGACAGTACAGCCCATGTTCAAGTAGATACAGCTGGTCAGAAGCAGTGTTAGAAATGGAAAGCAGGAGTTACAGAACACAGTATACACTTGTAGTGTGAAACACAGGTTGCCTAAATGTCCTCTCAAAATTAAAAGAACATTTGCAGCCTAAGCTCCAATCCTCCAGACTCCCATTACTAGGCAGAATAGTTGCTACTTCGATTTCACAGGGACTGTTAATGGTAGCAAGCACTGCTTTGGATAGCAAGTGTTTGCAAAAGGATCCCTAAATTGCCTTCTATGGAATAAAAATGAGAACAAGAATTTTGAGGGAGGTTGAAACAACTGCTAAACCTATTACTAACGGATGATTGGAAATACTGCAACATATCCAAAAAAGTGTGCAATAACATAGAAAAACATGCGAAAACAAGGCCAAGGCCATATTTCTAAAGAATTTCCATAATCTCTGCATTTTTATGTGGGAAATATTTTTAAATATTGAATACATGAGATCTAAAAATAACTTTCAGTTTGGTTTACATCAAATGGTGACAAGATCCTAATGGCAACCTTTCAGCTATCTGTTGTAATAAGTGCATTAGTGAAGAGAATAATAAATTATGAAGGGCGAATCATACTTATTTCAGATTGGGTATGTTATTAAGACAATATATGGATCCATGCAGAATATATTTTTGTGTCCTTTCAATACCAGAAAAATAAAGGCACACCAAAAAAAATATTCACAATTTAACAGCTTCTTTCCTTGACAGTCACAGAACTAAATTTATCTCCACTGTAATTCTACCGACATCCGTGAAATTAGTTCAAGAATTCATACTGTGAATTTCTTTTTTTTTTTTTCTTTTAATTATACTTTATATGGAAAATAGAAACAGCCAAGCAATCTCAAGGGATTTCTAGAAATTATCAGTGAAATGCCATCTGCTTTCATAGAGCATATCCACTGCAATACATACTTCTTTAGTACATTTATTATAATGCCATTTTAATTTTCTGGAGGACAAGCTCTTTGCAGGAATAAAGATTTTCCAGAATTACAACAAATACACACACAGCATACCCCAAGTAGAGCAAATCTTTCAAAGACACAGAACGGGACAAGTGCGTTAGTCTAAGGACCAGGTCCCAGTTTCATTAAGTCCTTTGGAAAGATGGCCCTGATATCAGTGAATCAAGATTTGGCATGGTTTAACATTTCCTTGGAAGTCCATAGACCTTTTGCCTTGCTAAGCAGTATAAAAACATGTGCCTCCTGCGTGGAGAGGCCCTGATCTCTTGAATAGCTGCTGTCGGTCCCGTCTGACACTGATGTCCCGTGACTGGGAGAAGGCAAACAGAAGTCCTCCAGGTTCTTCCTCGAAGAGCCTGAGCATCACCTGCCACTCACGATGCCAGTGTTCAAAACCGTATTTGTAAGTGCCATCCATGGACAGCATGGATGGTGGGTACCACGTTTCACAAACATCCTGGATTTCGGGCCGTTCTCACGGCTGGTCAATTCAAGTGCAGTGTCTCCTTTCTTACATCGATCCATGTATTATTTAAGGTCACTTGCTGGAGCGATCTTTATCTGTAGCAGTATAACCAAGCCTGTGTGTTTTTGCATCCATTGCGTATGTTTTCTGCAACCCCGTGTGGCCGTACAAGTTTTCTCTCCTGTCAGTCTGCCTGGCACTGAAGGCAGAAACCAGTCAGAGAATGAGCAGGCTTAGGATCTCTAAAACTATGGAGAGAAAAGTCAGGATTAGGAGGAGGGTGAGGATGGATGGAAAACAAATGTTATGCAGAGGAATTGTGACAGCTGTATTGTATCGTGAAGTAAGTTTCAAGCAGGAAGGGTTATTGTTGTTTAAAGTGCGAGATTGATGCTAAGCTATTATCACCAATAATGTATACTGTGACCTTGTGTGGTGCACTCTTCTGGTTTGTTCTGAGAAAAAGTATCAATCCTGAAGTGAAGGCAAACAAAATAATGTGAGGAAGCTAGAGAAAGCTTTTTCCATCCCAGTTAAATTACTTTGCTCGCAAGCACTCCTTTTATAACGTTCTGCGGCATTCTCTCTTCCTGATGCTTTCGCTGTGAGTTTGCATGGTTGCGCTGGAATTATCCACGATCATCCTCCTGCTGTATTCCTGGCTTTCACTGACTACTGCAGCAGTACAGGGTTGAAGTGTGGATTTAGGAGATAGGATGCTGGAAGAAAAAACTCATATGGAACCATCATAAGTCTCAGCATTTTTCAAGAGTCAGCTCTATGGAGCTTATCAATTGGGAAGACAGCCATGGTTTTAGAGTAGCCTTAAAATCTTTCAGACTGCAACACAGTATTCATCTGTGTGCAGAATTTCAGACAGGGTGAAACCAACACATAAGAGGTAACTAAAGCTGCCTTTTCCAGCAGCTGTTTTTCTGAATATCACACATAATGATTTAGAATTACAGAATCACAGAATAATTCAGCTTGGAGGGAACCTCAGGCGGTCATCCTGTCTGACTGGCTGCTCGGAGTAGGATTGGCTCTGAGATCAGAGCAGGTGGCTCAGGGCTTTAGCCAGTCTGATCTTGAAAATCTCCAAGGATGGAGATGGCAGTCTTTCTGAGAAGCTTGTTCCACTGCCTGAGTATCCTAAGAGAAAAAAGGGGGTTCCTAATATCCAGTAAAAACCTCTCTCATCTCATGTCTGTTCTCTCTTGTCTTCCCCTCGTGTACCACTGTGTGAAGAGCCTGGCTTCATATTCCCAACAGCCTCCCAACAGGCACTGGCAGGCGTCTATTAGGTCCACCCAAAGTCTTTCCTTCTCCAAGCTGAAAAAGCTGTGCTCCCTCAGCCTCTCCCCACAGCACAAGCACTCCAGCCCTCCTCAACCGTCTTGGTGGCCCTTCATTGTGCTCACCCCAATTTATCTTGTACTGGGGATCCAAAAATGTGTGCATATTCCAGATGTGATCTAATGAGCACTGAGTAGAGGGAGACAATAAGTGATCTGGAACTACTACTGGCTGTGTTCCTGTTAATACAGCTCAGGATGCATTCTTGGCCTTTGCTGCCAAGGCTGATGTTCATCACTGCTGGCCGATGGTTGGCTTGCTGACCCTCAGGATCACCAGTCTTTTCCACAGAACTATGCCCCAGCCAAGGGGATGCCGCTTTGTTCTGACTGCCTCTTCACTCCCCGTTGTCTCTTCTGTTGACATGCTCCCAGAGTCTCAGGGTTCCAGCTGTCCTGCAGATGGATGGAACAAAAGGCGTTTCTTCTCAGGAAGGGTGAGACAGTCTAAGGCTGCAGATATTGCAGGATGAGCTGCAGCCTTTGTGTAATGAATGCAATAGAAGTATGTGTCTGGTATGTGTTAGGTCTGTAAACAAAGTCCCTGTGTTCTCCTTGTAGTGAATGAAGAGAGGCAGGCTCCTTTTTCAGTGAGGCAGGTGTGAGGCAGTGACTGTCCTAACAATTTCCCTCAGCAATTGCTTTTCTCCCATCATTTGCTCTTCCTCAGCTGAGGAAAAGTCTGAGGATCGTAATTTCACACCCTCATTACATGCTGTGGACTCTGAAATCACTGATGAATGAACACTATCAGTTCCAGTTGCTTTATACATCTTCATTTTTGTAGAATTATTTGTTACTCTTTGCTTGTCTTTTTGCCTTTCCAGATGAAAATGACACTTGACAGCCAGAATGACCGCTCCATGCTACAGAAATGAACTCGAAAATGATCCTGAGAAGCAAGATGTTTGCGTGAGCATATTTGTAGAGGATTAGGCTTCGGGTGGGTGGAATGTGCCTGTTGCAAAGGTTCTGTGGTAAAACTTACTGGAGCATAACACCGGGGATTTGAAAGACATGGATAAGCCAAACCAACATATGTGTTTGCACTGTTTAGAGTGGCATTTAAAACACAGGGTGGTAAACCAACCTCATTTCAAAACAAACCAGTTCTCCAGGCACCGTGTAGATCAGCAGGAAATTGAAGCCTGCGCTCAGAAAAAGGCCAGAAGAGAAAATGCTTCAGTTTGACGGGCAACACAGCATGGTGGGAGGTGATGAGGTTGGAATAGCTGAGAGAAAGTCAATGTCATTAAAGATTAGATAAAGAAGAGCTGTGCAATTGCTTTTAGATCCCATGTTAAAATTTTTCACCTGATAAAGATGTATTTTTCAGGAATATTACATTGAAAACAGTAAGTTATTGTGGTGACAAAAATTTATTTCCTTTATTCAAATTATTTCTTGACAAAAACAAGGTATTTTCTGTCAATTTCATAGTTACCAAAGAGTAAGTCACCTGTGGACTGACACTTAACTTAGTCTGATGTCAGATGTGTCACACTTCAGCTCAGACCAAGTGTGGTCAGAACCAGGTGTAGCCGTAATATATTTAATTGAATTTCACCAATTCAGGCTGACATAATTTGGAATAATACATTGGCATCATAGTAGCTGTTTAATTGCAGTGTTATTAAAAAAATCTGTGGTCATTCAGAATGCCACAGCTTTATACCACACATTGATACTCTCAGAGATACTATTAAACCTAACAGTTGGTAATTTCCCTGCGGTTTGAAATAACACCAATAGTCCAAGCTTCTGCTACAAATTATACATTAAATTATTTAAACCTGTCATTCAAATACTTTCTAAACATCCACAAACCCAGCAGTTGTATCCAATCTGTGCCCAGTTTGGGGGCATATGTACTTGCCCATAAGATTGCATGTCTAGCATCTGTGCAAGTACATTTAGGCCAAAAGTTTTAAAACAGCAGAAATTGCAAAAGAAGATAGCGAGACTTTTGACCTTTGGAAACAAGGTTAGTAGGTAACTGAATAAGTACTGACTTGTGAGTCAACCTGCTGACTCCTCCTGCACATTGTTAGAAAGTGGTTTATTGCTGGTGTTTCAATAGCCATGACTGGTAGTTAATACCAAAGTGCAACAGAACATCCATGCACACAAGGAGTTTATTTTGCAATGATAAATAAAGCGAACAGCTACTTCACACTGGCAATTAATGTGGCACTGTGAGCCTAGGAAGATAGAATGTTGACTTCCCAGCACCATTATTTTCTTTCAGAACTGCTATTTTCTTTCCCTTTTTCACTCTTTCTAATCTCCCGAATTGTTTTTTTTAATGACACAGCTTACGTGCTGTGTGATTTTGTAATGCTTTTCATCCAAAACAATGCCAAAGTGCTATTCAGACTCTGTATTGTATTAGTGAAGCTTCACAACAAATACATTTTTCTGTATTAGCACTCTCTAGAATAAAAAGGACCCTGTGTGCATGACAGAAAGTTCATCAAGAAGAAGAGAGCATTTATGATATAAATTGTTAGATTGGGAGTGAAGATTAATGTAGAACCCCCATTACTGTCTGTGGTTTTTTTCCTTTTAATAGTCCAAGTATTTTAATGGCATATGGGTTAAGGTTTCATGATTTGTACGATAATCAGTAGATACTCTAGGCTTCTCTAAGTTATGGAATTGAATGAAGTGGGAAACATAAAATGGACTATAAAAAAAAAAGTAATTCTGAATTTAATCTCTACGTATAAATCGAGTTTTCATTTCCATTTTGCCTTTTTTTTTTTTTTTTTTTTAATATAAATAGGTGTCTACAACTTTCCTCCTTTTTCTGTAATGGGGGAAAACCAGAGATTTTTGATGATTGTTTTGCAAGCGTAACTTACTGAATACTTTTTGGTTTGCATTTAACATCCAAAACATTATAGTGGCATGTACATTGTAGTATTTTTAAAGTGTATGGTATTACATATAGGTAAGGCTTGCATTTGAGATAAGTGTTCCCCATATTTTCTCATAATTAGTTAAGAACCTTGCCCTCGATAAGTCCTCTGGGATATAAACCAGCTGAGCTTTGCAGCTATTTAATGTCTCCATGGGGGTTTAAATAAAAATTCTGCATAAGAGTCTCTCAATCTGAGGGACTTTGAATTCTAACTTTGACCCCAGCATTTCAGCAAGGTCTAAACCAGGCTGATTATCTACCTCCATGATTACAGTGCTAAAAATGCAGCTCTATATCCTTGTAATGATGTGGAACTCTTCCTTCTTTCCTTGAATCTTAAATAACAGAGCTCTGCTTTCGTAGGAACCACTGAAGAGACCTACCTTTTCCAAAACTGTGAGGACCTGAAAGTATAGTGCCTCTGCAACTTCCATTTCAGCATACAACAAAAAAGTGGTGCACACTATATTTCAGTTTCCTCTCTGACAGGATTTCTGAGCGCTGGCTATGTTTGTGCATCACGTCTAATAGTTCTTGCATACCTCTTGCGTCTCTCCCTGTGCCATCATGTGCCCATAAGCATTGGTTGTTGCACGAATAACACATTTCCACATGCTCATTGAGACATATGATAGATTTAAATAGGATCTTAACAGCAGCCGTATCACACTACGATGGATTATCATTGCTGGACAAAACTCCGAACTCCTTATCTGTAGTGGTAGCCCTACTGACACAAATAAAAGATCAAACTTTCAGCATTGTTTCATCCTTCCCCAACAGCAGAAGTGCTCATTGGTATAAATTTATATTCCCTGTCACGTGTATGACAAAACTGAACCTACTGTACCATTCTCTGCCTTGTGGTTTTGATTATTTGCTCAAAACACTGGTGACCTTTGAAAGGGTGAGAAGGTGCTCTGCCATGACACAATGGCAGCCATCACTGTCATCCTGCTTAGTGGTTTGCCTGGAAATTGCTTGCAGTTTAGAAAAGCTTTCCTTTTAATTTGGTGCATATGTGAAATAAACTATACTATGGAATGGTGCTGTCAAATATTTATTTAATATCTCAGTACTTGAACTCACTTGCCAATCAGATAAAATTAGTTTTGAATTCTTTTATACTGACATCATTTCCCTAACTTACAAATTCACTCTCAGACACAGAAGTAACAAATGTTTGCATTGGCCTGTTGTGAATAGCAGTGATGTTTAGGAATTTTAATGTACAGTTTAGTGTTTTTATAATGTCACTGTGAATCAGTGCTTAATTTTAGCTAGAGACAACCTTGTCCTTAAACTACTTACTCTGTGTATTTTCCTATTTTCTAATTCAGCCTGAGTGTTAACGTTGGCTCCTTTTAGACGATTTGCATAGAGTTTCAAAGGCATAAGATTTCCCAAGACATCACTAAGCAGCAACAGTGGCTGCAAAGCCACGTGTATATTGCTGGGTCAATAAGATGTCCTTTTAACAATTAAATCGAAAACATAATTGAGAATAATGACTAGTATTTTGAGAATTGTTTTACTGTATATGTTACTTTGCCAACATCTTTCCACATAATCCTGATGATTATCTCTCATAAAAATAGCATATTAACTTGTGAAGTTTATGAAAATAAGGCCTGCCCTAAAATGTGTTGAAGTCAGTGCAACTAGTTTAAAAATAACTTTTCTCCTCTGATATTTGCTTCATACTGGATGATAAGTTGTTGGGTGATGCTTTAAGCACTTAGCTGAAATTTCATACAGAGTTAAGTTAACCAAGCAGTATGCAGAAGTAGCATCTTATTTGGATTCATTTTGTATTGCTAGGGGCTGGTCCAAATTGAAAAACTAAACACAGACAAAATATTAATCTATATGAGTTCGCTGAATTTTCTCGCTGAAATGTAGTAAATCCCGAAAACGTAAGAGCTCTAATAACATTGTGTTCCCCCTGCATATTTACCTTCTTTCTTTGTGTTTTGCGTGACTGAGAATTTTATCACTGTCAATTTTCAGTTGTAGGATAGAACATGTTTGAATAAGCTTTGCGTGACCAATGCAAAAAAAAAAAAAAGGAGAAAGCAGTACATGAAATGATGGCAAATAATTAATTTTCAGTGTCCAGTTTTTCAGGTTTCTGGTTGGACTTTGTTGCTTAAAATCTTATCTGTGTGGCTACGTTACTGATGCCTACATCACTAGTGAGGGATCACCAAAGCAGCAGGTTCTCGGGAGCACTGGTGGGAGCGTTGCTCAAGCCATTATTGGCAAAGAGTAGAAACATGGGAAGGTGAAAACGTCTCTGCCCCTTGTCTGCCAGGAGAGAAAGAGAATCTCTCTGTATGTGTGCTGATTGCCAAGGGTAAAACTTGAAGAATTAGGTTAATTGGTGAGCTAGGGACAAAAAAGATTACTTTCTTAAGCATTGTCATTTTTTAGGAAGAGGAATCACAATAAATCTGTATTTCTAGTGGTTATTTTAGTCTTTATTGATTAAAAGCCCTAACTGCTTTTATAAGGATCGCTTCTATTTAACTGAACCATACCAGCTTTTTACTAGAAGTTATAATGGAAACAGCAATTAGATATAACCGTATACAGTCTAACTTGGTAAGAGAGTCCAGCTTCTGTGGGGCCATTTACCTCTGTGATCATATAGAACAGCCTGTTACGGGATTATCCAAGGAGAGAGTGAACTCAGGCTGAAGAAATCCCAAGGAGTACTTCTGTATTCAGAATTTCTCAGTCAAAACCAAGTATGCAGCTTTTTTTTCACGTTGTGTTATGCACAACCAGACCATAGAAGGTATTGCTTCCACCATTTATGGTGAAGAAGGCCAAGAAAAAAAGGCTGAGGAATCAAGGATCTGAAACTGTGGTGTGTGGATGGACTGCAGAGCTTTTTCTTGTGGTTCATTGAAAAAAACATTGTAGAACTATAACATGGTAGATTAAGCTACCAGTACCGGAAGGGAACGGGGTCTGTGAGTAGATATTTTCCTTACAAAGTGGTCTGCTGACTGAAAAGCTGGAGCACCATCAGAGTTCAACTAATTGAGCCAGACAGCTTGTTAGACTGTCTTACAAAAGCTGGATGTCTGGCTAGATAGCTTTTGGCACTTTGAAGAATAGAGAGGCAGATTTATGAACTGGACAAATGAGCATTACAGTCAGGAATTTTTCTAACAGTTTGGCTGTATCTCTGAGACCCTTTGACTTTCAAAAAGATGCTGCTTCAAAAAACAGTTTCTGCCAGCTCCTAAATGCACCATTCAGCCTCAGATGTTACTGATGATTTTAAGCGCCTTCTCTTCCTGTGCAGTTCACGAATGAGCCAGGATAAGTTTAGAGTCTGTTTTACCCCCATTTACCCAGTAACAAAATGGCTTCAAAATGGTAAGAAGATTCAGGAGAGAGACAGATGTGCCTGCAGGTAGATGAGGAACTGGGTGATGTTAACATGCAGAAAGAGCGTGATGCACATCCTGAAGGATGAACCTGAATCTATGTTCTCCTGTCATTGCTGAGACTTTAGAAACATTCAGCTTCCTCACGACATATATTCATAGCGGGCACGCATCTCTGTGATTCACCCATAAAACTCTTGCATTAGGTTCAATTTGGACAGGAATTGCCGAATCCCGTCCTTGGCTCACCTTCAGCAATTAAACCCTCACTCACCGTGTCCTGCAGTACACTGTCGATTCATCTCCATATCCTTGCCACCAGCAAACAGCCAACAGCACTGCTGCCAAGGTTTCTGCACTTGTTTCTGGTTCTTCTGTGTTGAACATCATTCCAATTCAGATCCATCAAACTATCCACCACAGAAACTGAAGTATCGTGGGCAGAGGAATACACAAAATCAGAATTTCTTGGAACAAAACCGGTTGGTATAATTGTAAATAGCTGTTTTTCTTCTTTGCATGCTATTTCCGTTATAGATTCCAGTGTTTCTGATTTCCAAGCTTTAGATCAGCTTCGAATGGAATAGATGGAATTGTGCCTGAAAATGACTGAAAAATAAGGTGGTGGCTGCACAGAGGGGAGGATGTTATGTATTTCCAGTACGACTTGTGTTAATCAAACCAGAAATACTGTGATACCTACCAGGGTGACAGACACCTTAGCTACACAAACAGAAGGAAACAACTGAAAACAGGGAACACTGTCGCACTTCGGCAATTTTTTGGTGTTGCTGCTCCCCCACCTAACATAAAAAAAAAGAAAAAAGAAAATGCAGGGCCGATGATGAGAGTTCAATGCTTTTTCATCCTTCAGAATGATCTGGTCAATTTTGGATAACTTTCCTGTTTAAGCTGAGCTGTTACTGGGACATCGTAAAGACTATTAAAACCAAAGCAAAGCATACCGAAAGAAATCAAATACCCCCCAGACCGGAGAGGAAGACGATGTTGTGGCTTAACATGTTCCCATCTCACCCCTGGAAACCCGAGGACAAATAATACTCACCAATTGCCTGTGTTGTCACACTACCGCTGCTTTTTGTCATTATTTGCTCTCTGCGGTCACGAAAGGACACGTGGCGTGGTGCATCAGCCCTAGAAATGAGGCAGAAAAGTGCGTTGGTTTCAGAGCCGGTTTCGGAGCCCATCCTCATTTGGGAACTGAAAAAGGAGGGAGCATGGCAGTCACAAAATTCCTCTATTGCTTTTTTCAACCGCCGCTGCCTCTGCTTTTCACGTTTTCAGGGTGCACCCTGCTGTTTTGCTAGTTTGCAGGCGATAGATTTTAACAGCCTTTAAAAATCCTGCACTCAGGTAAGAGTAGAAGAGGAAGCAGATGTATGGAGGAAGCTCAGACTGATTTTTGGCAAATCCTATGCCTGATCCGTGTTGCAGTATTGCCAAGGCTAAGTGTTCCAAACTCATAGGTGATGAGGGTGGCTTAAAAATAATCAATTTGGAGTTCCTTTTTATTTGCCTTCTGGCTTAAAAATAATCAATTTGAGGTTCCTTTTATTTGCCTTTGGTTTCTTAGCTTTCAGGGTATGCTCAGATAATGTTTTCCCAGAAACCACGTGTGCTAGAAAGCTGCTTTCTCTTTTCCAAATAAAAAGTACTATGTCTCAAGTCAAACCCCAGCCCTGTGTGTACCAAATAGCATGAGATGTGCAATAATCTTACTAGAGTTGCAATCCTTCATCTTGTTCCCTTCATGTTTTGTTTTGTTTGTTGTAGTCCAGGGTAGGATGACAGAGAAAGGAGAAAGTGGACAAGTCGATATGGATAAAAACACGAGAACAGAGAGTTAGGGAAGGAGGGGCAGCGGCTTAATAGATGAAATAGTAAACAGAGTAAGGAAAGCAAGATGAAGCAGGAAGATGCAAACAAATGAAACAGGAGGGTGGCAATATTCAGAGTGGGGAAGATTCAGGAGGAGAAAGCAAAGCAAACAAACAGGAAATATCATTCTGCATATACATATCCTTTTAGTGTGGCAGCTGCTTTGGAGCTCTGGAAGCTGCTTTGGAGCTCTGGAAGCTGTCAGAGCTATAAATAGCTATGTATCTGTAATTAATGATTTGATGCTGTGCCAATATTTAACCAAGGATTAGCCTTGCCAACACAAATGGGCAGCAGCAAGTGGACCTTTGGAGACCAAGTGTTGTCAAGCTTTTAAATGTGGCACGCTCACGTTGTTTTGCATATCTCTGTCTTCCAGAGGGCAAAGTTAACTTGAAATTCAGAGATATTTAAGGGTGTTGGGCTGGAGGGACACTTAAAATTCTTGGGTCTGAAATTAAATCTGCAAACTTTGTTTTCTTTAACAGGTATGTAACTCTGCTTAGGGCTGCCACAGTCTGCTTTTCCATAGCCTGAGTATTTGTGATGCCTGACTTTCAGAAGGCTTGAAAGAATAATACAGAAAAACACACTGAAGTCTGGCTATTTTTTCAAAGTAGAAGGTTGTTCTCACTTTTAGAATTTCTTCTCCTTTTGCCCCTCTGTATATTTTTTTGCTAATGTTTCTCCTGTAGTATTCCTACCCCTTTCATTTGATGTAGAATTGTCTTTTCATTGCTCTCACTTTTATTAGGCGTTTTTATGTTTCCCTCTCTACCCCAAAAATGTGAGATGTTCATTGAACTGCCTCCCATCTCCTTTTTAATCTGTCATTGATTTGCAAGATTTCTGGGTATAACATGCTTGCTATGTATCCAGCTACTCTTTCTTACAGCTTGTGAAACAGATGCGTCATGTTTAGTCCCTGTTTAGCCACGCCATGTATCCTGTGTCCTTACAGGAGGAAGAGCAATTAATAAGTTATGGAGTTCAGGAGGCTGGATTTACCTTTGTTGTAGTTGGTGAGCCATGTTTAATCTAGGGTAAAGGTCAGGATATTTTTTCCCCAGATTTCAAATGCAAAGCCGAAATTAAAAGAAGGTTCCTGGTACAATCTACCTGCATGGAACCGAGGGAGGAATACAAAACCAGAGGAGTCTAAGGATAACCATAGAAGCATTGGTACTGTGACTTGGATAGGAAGCTGATTGCTTTTGTGGTACAACTCTGACAGGTAAAGAAGGCTGAATTGCTGAAAAAATAAACTTCTTTCTAATGCATTCGGAGGCAAAGGATATTTGCAATTGCATTCATGTGCAAAGCTCTCATGGACTCATCTCTCCTCTCATAAGACTGCTTGTTTCAGTAGTAAGGGTTGGTTGTGTTCCACATATTGGCTCACCACCTGGGCAAGAAAAAAATATCAAGGGCAACAAATAGACTGAAAAAGACCAAAAAAGATTAGTCAGATAAAGAGAAAAGAAGGATTGATAAATATGCTATGATCATAGACCAAACCAGAATGAGCATGTCTTATTTTAGGCACTATCTATTGGTCAATAATTCATTGCTAATTTAAAAGTGGCTTTTCATAAGGTAACTTGGATCGTCAATGCCTCAGCTGCTGAAATTAGATAGTATTTATTGTGTAACTAATGCCTGGTTTATTTATTCAAATATTTTATCAGATACCTTACTAAATAACCTCCCTATTCCAAAACCTTTTTTTGGCAAACACTGGGTTTTAAATATAGCTTCATCTCATGCCTTAGAGTGTCTTTTTCATACATTTACTGAAACCTATCACATGTTCAGGAGCTGCACAGAAAAAATACTGAAGTTCTCTATGTGGGAAGCCTTAGCCACAAATCTAATTTTGGAGGTATCAGCATATGATGACGTCTGCAACATTAGATCCATGTCTAGAAATCACCTATTGCCAGGTCCTGAGTTGCAAAAATAAAGAAGCAAGGAAAATTTGTCTCCTTTTTTCTCTCCCTCCCTCTTTCTCATACACCCGCATGAGCACACCCACCCACACATGTGCCTGTGCATGCATGCACGTACACACAAAAAGCTTCTGTTTTGACTCAGTTCTCTCAGCTTCTTTGTACAATTACAAATTGCAGATGTTCTAAACTTCAGGGCAGGGTTCAGTTTAATTTGCAAATGAAATATATGATTTATATATTAAAAAAAAAAAAATCAGTCATCCCTCAGTAATAATATTCAACCCCTGGGCTGGCCTGGGAATCCAGAGTTATTACAAATTTCCTACTACTTATAGAGCTAAAATTATCAGTTCTTTGAGGACACATAGTGTTGATTTTTCTTTTACCAAATGAGGGAGAATACTTATTTTTATTTTAAAATAAATATTTTAATATAAAAAATATCCTGGCTACTTCCAGTGCTAAGAGTGCATGTTTTGATGTCAGTTTAAATTTAATGTAACAACCTATATATAGTTTCAGTATTTTTTTAGCTAATAATAATCCACTACTATTTTTGCAGTGGGTAATAGAAATTGGTGGTTGCGAATGCCTTGCGTTTGTGGATACACCAGTTACAATCTCTCACATTGTTCAACCCAAACCGGTTTGCAAGAGCTGACCGGTTCAAGGGGCTGACATTAAGTCATAGACTGTTAAGACCAGTTACTGTTTTTGGTACACAAGTTATGTTGTTGCCCAACCCCAGCTGTCATTATGGCTTGTAGGGTGCACGTTAACAGCTGTTTAGGTGTTAGTCGCCTCCTGACGATGGCACCTACTGCAAGGATGGAAGAGTAGTAAAATTCAAATGTTGTGGATGGTATTTGGCAGGTAGTGTGGAGATGGTTTGAATATTGTGTATTCGCTTTCCCTGACACAAACCAAAGTGTTGCATTGAAAGGGAGAAGATGCAAAGTGTAGCCTAGCCATTGTAAAACTGATGGCAGGTAGGCCTGCTGTTGTAAGTAGTTTAGATATTTGATCTTATTTAAAACATTCTCGGTATCATCATACAGACCACTCCAACTGCCCCCTGCTCATGCCTCTGAACCCCTGGTAACCATCACTTTGCACAGCACCTGACACTGGCTTTGGATCAGTGGCACTTTTCTTGGCCCTGTGTCTGTTCAGCAGATCTGGCTCTGCTTCTTCAACCTTCCCTCCGCCCCGGGAGAGCTGAGTGTCTCAATGAGACTCAGAAGCTGAAGAGTTGGAGAAAAGATGCAGGAGAAGAGATTGACAGGAACCTGATAAACCTATTATTTTCTGCACAGATGGAAAGCCATACTGTGGCCAGGGATGTAGGTGAGGGATTGAGAAAACAGAAATTGGGCTTCCCCAGCCTAAAAGCTAAAGAGGTCATTTTTTTTATTTCCAGCCTCCTTCTCTCCATGCTTCAGTGCCCCAGACTCCCACAGTAGCTTGGTATCATCTGCACCTGCATTGGCTTTTCTGATCTACGCTCTGTCATGCTAATTCCTCTAACCATCTTTCAATAAAACCCTACTCATATCACTCCCAGATGCTCAGTTCCATTCTGCTCAAGTACCTGCATATCTTGGAGAGATCATGAAGTGGTGTGAAAGAGGTGGGACTGTGAAAGCCAAGTGTGCTCACTGGAGGAAGGGAAGATGGGGAGCGTGAAAGGCTATTTCTTTACCAAGAATGAATGACAAGAAAGACTCAAAGCTTCTGCAGGGTTTGCCTTTCTTATATTCTCTGTCATCTTATCAAAAATTTACCGTGACCTTAGTAATGGCATCCCTGGCTTGTGCAAAGAGGGAAGGCATTTCAAAGATTGGGTTCAACGGCCATGCCTTCATCTCCCTGTACTCAGTTCTGCTGAGTTAGGAAACATGACAACATTATCCTAACTGCTTCAGTGTGTTTGGGCAATGTCATTTTCCCCAAGTGGAATTAGAAAAAAACAGCACTTAAGAGTTTGCATAAACCTCTGCTTAAAAGTGCTACTGTTTAAGTGCAAAGCACTGTCAGAAGTTCTTGCATTTGCTTTGCAAACTGCAAAAAAAAATCACTACATTTCATGACCATGCCATGTCTGGCTACTGTGACAGCCTGCTATAAAAACCTCTTGCTTCAGCAGAGCACTGTGCTGTCTTCGGCTCAGCCGTTCATTCCACCTTGACCTCAAATTCCAGGCATTGAGTTGAAGAACTTTCTCAGTTGCGCTTTGCTCAACACAGCATTTGGTCACATTCCTATCAGCTGAGAACCTGTGGGGTGGATCAGAGGCACAGGTTGAGCCACATAAGCATGCAATAAATAAATTTCACTTGAACTGGTTGGTATTGTAAAATGCTGAGTGTTAGGTGGGCTGTATTTCAGAGGTCTGTTGTTTAAATGACTACAAGCAGACTGGTAACCCACTCCCAGGAGGCACAAAAAATGTCACAGAATCACAGAATAGTCAGGGTTGAAAGGGACCTCTGGAGATCATCTAGTCCAACCCCCCTGCCAAGACAGGTTCACCTGGAGCAGATCACACAGGAATGCATCCAGGAGGCCTTTGAAGATCTCCAGAGAAGGAGACTCCACCACCTCTCTGGGCAGCCTGTTCCACTGCTCTGGCAACCTCAAGTAATTATTTTTCTCCTCAAGTAGAGGTGGAACTTGCTGTGCTCCAGTTTGTGCCTGTTGCCCCTGGTCCTGTTGCTGGGCAACACTGAAAAGAGTCTAGAACCATCCTCTTGACACCCGCCCTTTAGATATTTACAAGCATTGATGAGATCCCCTCTGTCTTCTCCAGGCTAAACAGACCCAGCTCCCTCAACTCTTCCTCATAAGGGAGATGTTCCAGTCCTCTAATCATCTTTGTAGCCGTCCTCTGGACTCTCTCCAGTAGTTCCCTGTCTCTCTTGAACTGGGAAGCCCAGAACTGGCTCAAGTCAGTCAAGTCAGTTTGCTGAACACGTAGACTTTGAACCATTCATCGTTTGACCCGTCAGCTTTCAAACACCAGCTGGGTTTTCTGGGAAAGCCACGGGTCTCGAACACAGCACTCAGTTCCCATGGACATGCAGCACTAGAGGGCAGAGCTAGCAGCTAATGAGAAATTAAGGGTACCTTAAGGTCCAGGGCACACAGGTTATAACGCAGTTCAACAAACTTTTAGGAAATAGCTGGAGAAGGAGGCTGAGACACAAAAGCCAAAATATTAGGTGACTGGTAAAATAAATGGCAAATTAATTGCTATGCTGGAAGCAAGACAAACACTACCACCATGGCCTTGCATATTCCCCACAGCCCGGGTTGGGAGTGTTTGTGTTTCCAGCTTTCTGCACACCTCCTTGTCCTGTATTTGCAAGGGTCTGTTTGCAAACAGAAGGACTAGACCTGTCCCTTTGAAAACCAAAGCTGAGATGCTAGAGCACAATTCAGCCAGAGGAAGATAACTCCATGCCAAGTCCCATATTCCTGAGGTGGCACCTTATAAATTTGCTGGGCCCAAGCTCTTCCTGCCACAGGTGCTCTGGCCCTGCAGTATTCCTGGGTCTCCATGCAATGGGGCTCACAGATGGCTGGAGGAACTCAAGGTGGGAGCAGATGCAGAAGGTATGGGGATCTGCGATAAATGCTGAAGTTCAGCTGTTGTTTATTGGTCTACGTTGACCCTGTGTGTCCGGGTGAAGTGTGTCTCAGAGCAATGCTGATGCAGGTATGGGTGCTGCTGTGGGCACACTGTTTCAGAGGAGACTCCCAGCATCAGTGAGAGTTCTAAAAAGGGACTGTCTTTTCACTGGTTGTTGCCCAGGGACCATGAGAAGGTGAATTACACCCCATGCTTGCTCATGCCGTGTCTCCCAGGCAGCCAGCAGCTCTGGGCTGGGTGGGTCCAGGCAGCCTTGAATTTGATTTAATTGCACTCTCTCATCTAATTGAAGATCATGGCTGGTGAAGGTTAGAGGGTGTGGGAAAAGGAGGGTGAAACTGTGAAATAGGAATGGTTTGTCTGTAGGCTGAAGAGGGAAACCCGGAAAAGGTATTAGATTCTGTCTCTACCCAGACTTTCACAGATGCTCAGAGACCAAAGAGAAAAAAACCGTTGGCTAAACCTGAGTACCTTTTCACACTGCCTCATAATTTTCACCCATTAAACTGCTGCAAGATTTTAGAAAAAGAAGAAAGTAAAAATTATTGCTCTTCCCCCAGCCAAATAATGCTAACAAAAACTAGCCAGATGTTTGGTTTACCTCTGTTTGTCAGGAAAAAAATGGAGTTAATTTTGTACATCACTAATATTGCATCTGCTGTTTTATAGCCAGATATCTTCATTCTTTTCTTGATACTGCTCAGTCTTCAAGAAATGAAGTGTGATTTTTACAGTTTACATGGCAATGATTTATATGAGGGTCGTGGCCTGTCACATGACAACGCCTGACCCCACATAACATGATGTAAGTGTAAGAATCACACTCTTGCTCAGGGTCAGCAGCACCATGACACAGGTCCCTGTGTTCAACACGCCACCCACAAAGTGGGGCATATGCCTTTTCCCTTTTTTTTTTAGTGGTGTTTTTTTTTTTCTTGCCGGCTCCCTGAATTACTTTCAGGTAGTTTTGCACGTTTCTACTTTTTCATTTAATTAGGTGCAAACACTCTGTATAAATAAAATAAAAAGTTCCCTGCAGCTAGTAGACTGGTGCAGACTGCCAGACACTGAAAAATGTTTGTCTCTGTTACTGTTGCTTAATAATTCACGTTTTATAAACAAAGAAATCTTTCTCTCCTTTTTTCTTTTACTTTTCCAGTTGGCTTTTGGGGGTTAGAAGCTTGGATACAGCTGCAGAATAAGTTTGGATCCCAGCATACAGTAGGTGTACTATCCGTGAATACAATAGGTGTACAGTACTACCAAGGTTTCCTGCCTGCCTTTCAGTCGCACAGACTCCGTATCCTTTAGGAGATGTCAGTCACTGCAGTGCTTGTATGTAAATGCTGTATCGTCTCCTGGGTATTTCAGATCCCTCTACGTGGTGCTTGGCAAGCTGAGCCACAGTTCTTGATTACTTGTTTCTAGCAGCAACTCAAGTCATAGATTTCAGGAAAGCAGACATCCTCCATAATAATGATATGGTACTAAAAAGGTGTCTATAAAGACACGCTGATTCACTAAGAGTATATCAGAATGGTGTGTAAAGTTGGTTATCTCCATTTATATGTAAAGAGAGAGAGTGAAGACATTGTGCAGTCCTACAAATTGACATGTTTGTAAGCTGCAGAACTCAAATCCTCTTGGCTTCCACAGTTCTCACCACTGTACCTAGGGAGAGCCATCACCAACATGTCTGGCCTGTAGGAAATCAACTATTTCATGACATTTAAGTATATCATTTGGTATCTGGAAGTTTGGATATGATAACTCATACCTGGGCATGAATCACCACAAGCGGTTATGGAGTTAGCCAGCAGTGCCAGCATTTTACGCAGGCTCTGCAGCTGAGTGTAGGGCACATAGCAAAAACTCAGTTATTTCTGTATTTCTCTCCTTTCAACTCAACCTGGAGACAGTACTTCAGAGATTCCAGACTGCATGATAAATTCTAATAATCATGCTGGTTAGAGCAATTTAGTCACCACCTTGCTTACATATTAATGTAGATCTCTTTCTTTAAAAAAAGTAAATTAGGATGATAGTAAACCTGAAGCCTATATTCAATTTAAATTCAGTACTTCAAGCTAAATTATGCAGACAGTCAACATCTGAAGCTATTGCATTATGCAGGGAAACAAGTTAAACAGAATCTCATGCTTTAGTGACAGAGAAGAGAGGTATCTTTCTCTGAACAGAAACTTTATTTCTATTGTGCTTTATTCTGATGTGAAAAGTGACCTTTCCTATGACTTTCCAGCATTCTTCAAAGACCAAACTCTCTGCCAGCTGCAGCACTTTAACAAATCTGCCAACATCTGCCCAGCTTGGCTTGGGATAGCAAATGTTTCTGAGAGTGTCTATTTGCTCAAGGCCTTAGGATCCTAGGTCCTCAACTTGCAAAAGCTTAATTAAGATCATGTGTTAGACTTCTCAGAATTGGAGCCTTTACATTTTTATAATGTTTATAGTATGTGAATTTTTAAAGACAGAAAGTAAATATTCCTCGCAGTAGATATGAAGAGACCGAATACAATAATCTCTATTGTAAATACACATGTTCCTGCTTTCAAATGTGTCTTTGTACACTTATATTTCTTTTAGGTGTTTTATTTAGTATTAAAAACCCGCTGTAACTTGAATGACATATTCCAGATGTAAATGTATATAGATGCTCTTCAGGTACTAGATGCCCAAAGCACTATCGTACGCTTCACAGCCCATGAGCGTTTTGTGTGTGTGCATTCATATGCGTATGTACCTTACGGCCCAGTGCCTTCACATGTCTTACTCCCGGTGTAAAAGTTTACGTATAGCAAAGCACTGTTTTATAAAACATTGCTGTTGGCACATTTACTGCTCCCAAGGAAGGCAGGATCTATGAGTTGTGTAGAGCTGCACGTACAATTCATCTTTTGCAATGTGTCATAATACATTGTACGTCATCCACTGGATAGTTTGACCAATGTGATGCTGTAGTGCTATGAATGCCAAAGCAACATACCTACTTCTAAACACCTTAACTTCCAGCTGTCATTTTGAGGTTTTGGTTCCAAGCAGCCTAAAATCTAAATGCAGGATTTTTGCCTGATTAATGTTGAACTCAGTGCAAAACAATGCATACATCATTTCAGTAATGAAAATGAAATCTGCTCAGCTTTATGTAAATCTTCCAAAATATACTAGGAGCAGGGTTTTTTGCTGATAGAAATATTAGATTGGAAGGACAACTGTTTGGCAGTTAAGAACTGGTAAGTCTCCTTACCTTTCCACTCTTAGAGGCTTGCTTTGCACTGGGGATGGCAAGAAGCAGCCAGGACATTCATTCTATGAACTGTTCATGCCTTCAAAAAAGAACAGATCCTGTGGGCTGCTGTAATTCTTTAAAATCAGTAAGATGTTCTACTCAAGAATACATGCTGAGATTTTCCAAGACAGGAGCCAGAGTGGCAACATGCCTTTACATATATCAACACAAGAAAATGATCCAGTTATAGCAAAACTAATCCAACAGACCTTTGGGATTTTAGATGGAAATCCGGAAGATACCGTCCTTTCCTCCAGCTGCTTTTGCCAAACTCACGAGGACAGCAAAGGGCCAAAAAGTTATCAGCCCTATGACAAGTGTCAAGGAAACCCGGAACTATTGCTGTGGTAACATCAAATCTCTGTTAATGTCTGTGCGTCTTGCTGTAATTACTCAGTTTCATGAAATCTCATTGCTGTCTTACTAAAAGTGTGTGGATTCAACATCCTCCCTCATCTTTTTGTGTTCACTGGTTCTTGAAATAGGGGTAGAACTACTGGTGCATCAGTTGGCTAAAACCGCGTTTTATACCATTAGCTATGTCACTAGTAAAAGAAACAGAAATAAAGCCAAAGAATGCTACAGTTTTCTGTTTTCTGTCACGTTGTATGTTAATTTCTGTTGTACAGAGCATATGGTTTCTGCTGAAATGAAATGCGGTTACATAGCTACATTATCTCAACCATCTGATGTTAAGGCTGGAATGAGCAAGAAGCTGCCCATCCTTCTGATTCTGGAGGTGTTCCTTACAAGATGGGCTGGCAAGGCAATGCAAAGAAACCTGCCACCATCCCGACTCTCTGAATAAACAGAAAATTCAAAGCTACCTGTCAGAAGGCTTCCAGCATGCACATTCATATGCCGTGCATGGTTATAAAGACGGGAAGAAGGTTATGATGCTTTGAAAGTCAAAAGGATCAGTGCGTTATCTGCCCAAATTCATTAAACATAGGTATTTTTAAAGCTTCCAATATTATGGTGTCACTTGCTTCCTTGAATATCATATACAGAAGTTCCTGAGCTTGAATCATTCCAGTCAGGCTGAAACCAACATTGGGCAGGTTCATCATCATCAGAAGATGCCTGCAACTGCCTACCAGCACCTTGCCATGCAGGACACCAGGGCCTCTGGCCGGGGGGGGTCAGGTCCTTACTACTGTTCCTGGTAGCTCAGAGTTCTAGTAGACTGAGCATTTTTTGCCCAGCTTTGAATTTCTAAGGGAAAAAATGTCAAGAAGCTGAAATAAAAGCAAAATAGGATGGGAATATGAAAACAACATTTCTGAGCCCTGCTCAGTTCCAACAGCAACACAAAACTATTCCGTTTATATATTTAGCGAAATAAATCTTGGCATCACCACCATGTTTCCTCTTATTGTGGGGGTTTCTCCTGAGTTGTGTTAGGACAAATACAGGATGAATGAGAAACAGGGACAGATGTCAGTGCTGTAAGTGCTAGTGGGAGCTGGAACTCCCTTCCTCAGCTGCTTTCGGAGCGTTCAGACCTAACCAGCACCATACATCTGGACCAGCAGCGCTGATGGAGACCAGCTGACAGACTCCCACTTTGACCTTTAGTTCCTCATGTCTGCCCCAAACCTGGGATCTGAAATAGGAGGATTAAGCCATCCCAGTCCCGACCTTCAAGGAGGCTGAGCTGCCAGGATCCCATACCATTTGTCACCTCTCCTCAGACCGTCACTCGCGCTGCAGCAGCCCCTGACCTGCAGCCCTTAGCAGGGTACCACTGGCTGATTTCATGTGGCTGGGGGAAAGCACTCCCCATGCCTCAACCCATCCCTCCGGAGATGCACAGCTAAGCCCACACACTCACCGTGTACCAGTGCCAGCTATCTAGCTGCCCTTCTCCTCTCTGCCAGGGATTTCTTCTGCTCGTCGCTTGTCCTTCCCCCCTCCCTTTTCTCTCCCTCTTGGCTTTTACATTTCTTCCACTGTGATCCATTAGGTATTTACCGACAGGGTAATGTGACTTTTCACACCGGCTCTCTGCGTGCACTGCCCTGCAGACTGGGCTGGGTAAAGCCTCTCCCCAACCCCAGCTGGCTGGACATCTCCCCCCCCCCCCCACCTTCCCCTCCCCTTCACACTAGCCAAGCCAAGGATTCCTCTCTCCCTCCCTCCTTCTTTTTCCACCCCTCCCGCCTTCAGTGCAAACCCAAGACGCAGGATCCTGCCGAGGGAAAGTGCTCCTTGAAATCATCACCGCAGACCCCGCTGCGAAAGTGCAGAGGAGGAGAGAGAAAAAGCCTCGGCAGCCAACCTCCTGCAGCTGAGGGCTTTGCAAGCAGGGCAATGGCTTCAGGCTCTCAGAGATTCTTTTCCACCTTTCTCCAGGGTGTGGGATCTGTCTTCTTCATCCTTCAGATCATCTCTGTTCAGGCTGATGGTGAGTCCCCCATTCAGTTTGGGCTGGGTTGCTGTGGCTGGAATGAGAGCTGTATGTTGAAATGTGTTATTGCAAAAAAAAAAAACAAACCCAACTTTTTTTTTTTAATAAGTAACTTAAATACACGCCCCAGTTTGGGTTAGGAAACGTCTGATTCAGAGGTTTTTGAGACTCTGCAAATATCCTGGGGTTAAGCAGAGAAAGGAAATAAGATCCCAGAAGGCTGAGATTATTTTATTACAACAAAATGACAGGATAGTGAACTTTTCCAGAGGAAATAAGAATAATAAAAGAAAGCCAGAACACAAATAAGAAGACTCAGCCATAATTTAGGAGACGTCTCCTTATAATTAAAAGTATCTTTTCTCCAAAGAACTTCCCCATCTGCCCACTCCAGGTGCCCCCCAACATCGATTTATACGGGCAGCTACTTGAGGAAGGGAAGGCAAGAAGTCAAAAGGCTTTCACAGCCTCTTCTGTTTTGTACCACACACGCTGAAGATGACTGCTCACCTTTCTGCACGTGAGCTTCATCTGCACTTCGCTGCCAAGGGTTGTGATCAGGACAAGAGTTTGGCTGAAGCACCAGCTACCAGTTACTCTGAAATGGGACTTTTTACTGGCTGATGAGAAACCTGAATAGCTGCATCCCTTGAAAGTTTCCAGTAGCATATTGCCCTTTTAGTGCTTTAAGCCTATAGTAATGATGAGCAACTTGCCTTAGTGAAAACGCAATTTATTTTTGAAACAACCGTGTCTTTTCCTGGGAGAGCAGTGCTGAATGGCCACATTTTTTAACTTTCGCAGCTGCGATAGATTTATGCCTGATCTCAGGATTTTTTTATTTTGATACAGTAATCCTTTACCATCGATGTTTGCTGCATTATTCCAGAGAACAGATCTTAAACATTATAGGGCAATAAAAAACCTCTTCTTTTTGTTCTCAGGGTATTTTAACCTAAACTTATTTCAGCTGATGACAAAGTCTGGCAAAGGAAAGGGAGAAAATGAATCTTGCCTGTAAGTTTCTACCACTTTGTGTGAAGTAGCGTTTATACAACAGAACCCTGTCCTGTAAATTTGAAGAAAATCACTTTTCATTAATAGTAAAGGAAAATAAATGTGTCAGGCAACTGCACTGTGTTGCAGTAGGCAAAACTGCGACTCTGATTTTAGGAAATACTCCTTGCCTAGCAAAATGCCTCTAAAATATGGGGAAAAAATTGCATATCCATGAAAGAGTTTTTCACAGAACCTATGAAAATGGAACAGGATCGGAATAATTAATTTCCCTTCCTAAGAATGCTTCATCTAAAGAACCCCCTTATCTTTCCAAGAACACTTCCCAATTTGTATTATTTCTGTAGAATTAATGGCATTTTCTTGGTTCCTAAACAGACATGCTCTAAAACAGAAAGGTGAAAAAATGTCAGAGTTCATTTTAAGGCAGAGTTTGTGACAGAATTTAACTGACATTCAACGGTTTGTCAAATTTACTTCACAAATGCTAGGGCAGTTATAAGAATTGAAAGGTAGTATGTCTGAAGTACGTTACAGTTGTAGAACATTGTTATAATACTGTAGTTTCCTTTTTTATTTAACTTCTAGTATCATTGTGAAAAATGTGCAACATGCTCATCAGTGTGTTGTCCTGATATAACTATCCAAGAAACAACAGTAGCACTGTCCTATAAACCATCTGGCTTATTATGTGTTCATACAGAAGAAAATACTTTATGTGAACTTTAAAATTTACCACTACATGTAGTCTTACATATTTAAGAAGATCTGAGTGTACGAAACAGGATTAATACTTTCTTTTATAACAGATTCTGTCCTGATCCAGACAGAAACCACCTTCTCATTTGTGTAAGTTGTAGGTGAAAATACTGTTGTGCTACTCTCTAATACGTGCCAATGTCACTTAAGTGCCAAAGGACCATTCTGGGTGACGAATATTTATGTGTGTATTCGTTATTTTTAACTGAAAGTAACCGACTGTTTTGCAAACCGCTGAAGGGATTTTGAATTCACCTTGTAAAAACCCTGTAAAATTCAGACTGGCCCCCGTTACAGGCAAACCTCCGAAACTGGTCCCAGTATATTTCCCTAAGGAAGGCTTTCACTTTATTATCTCACACACAAATAACGACAGAGAGCAGGCAATAAAACTGGAGACCATCGAGGTCTGGTGAAGGTGTAAAGCCTCGAAGCTTAATTGATCTCTTTTGACTAGTATTTACCCCAGCGCATATTGCCATAGTGCAGATAGGCTCCAGAAAGGCCAAGGTGAATGCCGAAATAAAAAATAGCTTTGTTTCGCTTCGCAGTTTTTTTACGATCGCAATGTGCTTGCTCATGGCTGTTGAGGTCGGGGTCAGATGGACAGAAGGCTCCTCAAGGGCTTGCTCCTGCTCTGACGTACCATGGTGTGCCACGACAGTTAGTGCAGTTAGCGGAGCGCAGTACAGGTCCTCGTGACAAGCTCAGTGATGCCAGTGCAAATGCAGGCTTTTTAAATATCTCCAATAGAGCAAGGAAGCGGCTTCATGCATCCTGCATGGGAGTCGCCTCTTGCTTTTTTTGACTCCCTCTTTTATCTTTTCACAGCTGCTAAAATATCCATGCCTACGAACCATAGTTGCACAGAGTACTTGCTCTGAGACAGGGCACGTCAGGAGAGAATGATGAGGATTCGTCTCCCTTACTAAGACACTCCCAGTTAGACAGAATGTGCTAATTTCAAAACTTTCCTAATTGTTCCAGAGTGGAGTTGGTCTGTTGGGTAAATTTGGGTGACGTGGAAGACCTATTGGTCAAACCAGTCATCTGGTAGTGACCAAGCATAAGGACTGCAGAGGCTGCGGGTGGAAGGATCCTGAATCCAGAAAGACAGGCACAGTTGAGATAGGTGAGGATCTGAGACAGACACTTCTGACCTAGAACCAGATATGTCTGACGTTGAAGGTAGGAAAAAACCCCACTGTACTGTTTTCTTTGGTTTGCTTTGTACCTTTTTTTTCTTTTTTTTAAAGAAAAGGAAAAAAGGATACTTTTTCTCTTCTGCTCACCCTGGATACCTGCATTTGATTAGCAGGTGTCTGGGCACTTCAGGCTCCCACTTGCAAAACGGCACATATTGCTGTATATTGCAAAAATAAATACATAAGCAATTCCAACAATTTGATCCCAAAGCCTGTAGTAAAATTAAGATTTAAGCTCAAACTGAATTTAGCTGAAGAAGAACTCAAAGGTGACCTCCCACTTTTGCTATTTTTCTGATGATGTAATATTTTAAGCAGTTTGAATTAAATAAGACATCATTCACTTTAGTTTCTCACAGAAATAAACTCTACATTCATGAACACTAAGCCGAGCTGGCAATTACGCAAATCTCTGTCTGTAATTGTAGTTTTACTGAATCCCCCACCCTTACTGATACAATCAAGGCCATTGTTACACACAGCCATAGAAATGGTAATTAAATTGCTTTTGAAGTACAGCAGTGACCTTCCCTTCCTCTGCTTTTACCTCAATTTGAAATTTTTAACATTTAAATAAAAGTAAGATTCCACATTTGCACATATTTCACCACATTTATTTTGTTAAAACTGATTAGGTTTTATCCTTTGAACTAATAAGTGTCATGTCATGAGATCAGCACACTGGGGGTGCCTTTTAAAGTGTTTTAATTTTATGTTATTTGTGAGAGACATTTTTATTTCAAGGTATATTTGGCTATGCGGTTTTATGTTTCTTCCTCAAGCATGAGGCAAATCCTACTGAAGACATGGAGAACTTTGAACTCATTTCAGTGGGCTCTGAACCTTGCTGTATTCGTCAGAAGAGCTTGTTTTATCTGTTACTGTATTAGAACAAATTAGCCACAATCTGTCTTCTTGGTAACCAAGAAAATTCTGCTAATTCCACTGTGATTCTTAGAAGTACAAAGAATTGGGGTTTGGACTGATTTTATTTTTGAAGAGTCCCTTTTCTGTGCTTCCATATATTTGATTGTAGATGCCTCTTCAGTCTCAAAAGCATAATAAAGTCCAGTTGTTAGAAGCTGAGTTTAGCAAAATTTGAAACTGGAAATAAGGTGGAGTGAGAGTAATGAACCATTGGAAGAGTTTACTGTAAAGTGGGCTGTAAATTCTCCATTACTTGGAGTCATTGAATCATGACTGGATGCCTTTGAGAAAGGACGTGCTCTAGCTCAACCATGAATTTTTGGACTTGATGTTGGAATTACTGGGGGAAATGTACAGCCTAGTTACGCAAGAATTAAGCACGATGATAAAAATGAATCCTAGAAGCATTGAGATCTATGCTTCTATGGGTATGTTTTCAATCAGAATATATTGGAGTACTTTCAAATAAAGCTATGTTCAGCTATTGCTTGTTTACAAAGTTTTATTGCCAAACAATTGCAAAAATTATTATTTTATCAATATATCAAAATATAATCAATAATTTTTAATATTAATGATCAGATTATGACAGAGGCTAGCAATGTGATATAGGTTAGTTATTAAAGAAAGACTCTCTCTTGTTTCAAGTGTGACATTTTCTTCAGAACTATGAATCCATCTGTTAATAACAGTTGGAATAATTATGTCTTATAATTTATGTCTTACCGTTGAAGTTAAAACTATTCCACTGGTTTCAGAGGGGAACCTGAAGAAACTCACTGTGACAAGGGCATTTTTCATTCTGAACCTGCTAACTCAAGATGTTCATTAAGCCTCCTCAGAAAGACCACTTTGCATGGATTTTTATCTTGATCTTGAAACCAAAGGGACAGACTTTATTTGAAAAGGCTTCAGAAAAGTATGTAGGGTTTTGGCAACAAATTTCCACACCACCTGTCTCATCATCACATTATGGGAAACAAGTATTATGGGGCAGAAATTAAGGTAGAGAGTTGAGAGGGAGCTCAAATATAGTGGATGTTCAAAGATGCCACAACTAAACACACACTACATGCCTCAGAAATAATCACAAAGACATCATCCGTCATCCTGTGCCTTATGGAAATATATAACAGTCTCATATTTAAAAATTCATATTTAAAACAGAATGATAGTACATCTCTAGATATTATCTCAGTCAAAACTCCTCCACGCACTCATAAGGTGCTAGAGAGAACGGGGATACCATTTGAATTTTTTAACAACCCCAGTACCAAAATTGTTTGTGACATCATCAGGCAAACCTTTTTAAAAAACTTTTCATTACAACTAGCAGTGATAAAAATTTTACAAATATTTAACCAGGACCCTTTGATCCCAAGCTTGAACATGATACCACTTCTGTGATTAAAAGTGAGCAAAAATCAATACATGAATACCTCAGGTGTGTTAGCCATGCCACCATAACGTGTAGAATTCAGTTCTGGTGTTGTATTCTTATTTATATAAGGGGATTTCCTGTTTTGATGTTCTTTTTTATTTTCCTATTATCATGCTAGCATGTCTCCTATATTTTTTTCCTGTGAATGCCCCTCAGCAATGTGGCAGCTCAGGATGCTGGGGATCTAGCTGTTCCACTAGTAAAGCATCAGATACGTGAACGTTACTTGCTATTGTATTTTCTAAGTAAGAAATTAGAAAAAACAGAGGGCACATGTTAAAACCTGGGCAGAGGGCCATATTGCTTCTAAAGCTTTGGAGAAGATTCCAGGTCAGTCTGGTAAGCAGGAAAGCCTTCGTTATCCATTTCTGGCTAACCAGAATTTCCTCTAAAGCCGTTCACTATAATTTTCCCAACTAATAAATCCCTCCTAGCTTACTCTAAAACCTATTTGTCTACATAATTTGGATATCCCAGATATCTTTTTGAAGGACAGGAGTCTATTTTGAACCAGCATCTTCAGAGTTTCTAGTAAAAAGTTAACTTAAGTACTAGCAAACAGTAGTTAAGGAAAGCTGTCTTGGCCCTAGACATATCATAGAATCACAGAACGGTTTGGGTTGGAAGGGACCTTAAAGACCATCCAGTTCCAACCCCCCTGCCATGGGCAGGGACACCCTCCCCTAGACCAGGTTGCTCCCAGCCTCATCCAGCCTGGCCTTGAACACTTCCAGGGATGGGGCATCCACAGCTTCCCTGGGCAACCTGTGCCAGTGCCTCACCACCCTCTCTGGGAAGAACTTCTTCCTGATTTCCAGTCTAAATAAAGAAAGAGGGTAGGTCTTTCAATTTAAACCCATTACCCCTTTTCCTGTTACTGCATGCCCCTGTAGAAAGCCCCCCCAGCTTCCTTGTAGCCCCTTCAGGTACTGGAAGGCTGCAATAAGGTCTCCCTGAAGCCTTCTCTTCCCCAGACTGAACCAGCCCAACTCTCTCAGCCTTTCTTCATAGCAGAGGGGCTCCAGCCCTCTGATCATCTTCGTGGCCTCCTCTGGACTCGTTCCCACTGGTCGATATCCTTCTGATGTTGAGGGCTCTAGAGCTGGACGCAGCACTCCAGGTGGGCTCTCACGAGAGCAGAGCAGAGGGGGAGTATCCCCTCCCTCAACCTGCTGGCCACACTTCTCTGGATACAGCCCAGGATACGGTTGGCTTTCTGGGCTGCCAGCTCATGGCCAGCTTTTCATCCCCCAGGTCCTTCTCCTCAGGGCTGCTCTCGATCCACTCTCTGCCCAGCCTGTACTTGTGTTTGGCGTTGCCCCAGCCCATATGCAGGACCTTGCATGCGGCCTTGCTGAACTCCATGAGGTTGGCAGAGGCCCACCTCTCCAGCCTGTCCAGATCCCTCTGGATGGCATCCCTTCCCGCCAGCGTGTCGATTACACCACACAGCTTGGTAAATTGGGCAAACTGGCTGAGGGTGCACTCAATCCCACCATCCATGTTGCTGACAAAAAATGTTGAACAGCCTCAGACCCAAGAGCGACCCCTGAGGAACGCCGCTCATCACTGTCTCCACTCAGACATCAAGCCATTGGCCACAACTGTCTGAGTACAACCATCCAGCCAATTCCTTATCTACTGAGTGGTCCACTTGTCAAATCCATGTCTGTCCAATTTAGACACAAGGATGTTGTGCAGGACTGTGTCAAACGCTTTACACAAGTCCAGGTAGATGATGTCAGTTGTTCTTCCCTTCTCCGCCAGTGCTGTGACCCCATCGTAGAAATCTCGGCTAGCTAATCTCCTCTAAAAATGTAACTGTCACTTAGTGATAAAAATACTAAATGGTGAATTTAATGTCTTCTAATTCTATCTAGATGGAACTAAATTCTTAATGTTTGGGGGTATTTTTGTTTTGTTTTGTTGGTTTTTTTAATCTAAAATACTCATGGCTGGAAAATAGGGTTCACTGCCATGTCAAATTAAAATTTATGCTTTAAGTCAGATGCTACACAAACTTGCCCTATGTGTCTCTGATGATGCATCTCAATCCTGACAGCCAAATTGTGAAATGTAGAATGTGGACAAATTTTTTTGGGGGACAAAGCTTCCGTAAAGCATTACACTTAATCCCTTCTTACCTTTACTAATGAAAGTTAATCCACAGTATAGGAATAGTTGTTTAAAACCATTATCTTTCTGTTTACATTATCTCTCTCCCTACCCCGTGCATACTTCACTACGTCTATTCATGGCTTTGGAAACAACAGCCTACATTAGAGTCATGTGCATTATTTGTGGCATTTTGGAAAGAATCCTGAGGTTTTGGTACTTAGGACTGTAGAGGCTTGCTTTTTTCACATGTCCTGTGTAAACTCTGCAGTTCTATTTACAATTCATGGTATTGATTATAGTTGAGAAGCAAGAGACTATGTAATCTAGTGGTTAGGACACTTCTGGGTTGCATTTCTTGGTCAACTACTGTTAACTGTGTGAGAAAATCACTCTGAGTACTCTGAATTCCTTTGCCTTCTCATCACTGCTTTTCCTGCTTATTTAATGTGCTATCTGCCCAAGTCAGGACAACTGCTTACTGTGCACATGTAGAATTCCCACCAAAGCAGGGGTCTTCACTAGGATCCATCTGTGCTTGCTAACTAATGTAAACACAAATGACATATGTACCCCAAAGAAACGTTACATTTTCTTCTGTAAGGACTGCAATTCTTGCAGTAGGTTAAACTGTGCACAGGTGAGAACAGAAAGCTGCCAGGTACAGAGCTACCTTGTATCAGTTCCATAGATTTAGGTTGAGATTAATATTTATCAATTTGTTAAAACAATATGCGGTGGGAGTGGCTTTTGGTACAGAATCAGGCTGAACCAGTCTGAGGGATTCCTGATGTTGGTCAATATATCCTATGTGTATGAAGCTACTTGCATAGTGAACATTCAGGATATGCTGGAAGCTCTGCACCTACTCTGCTCTTGAAATAAGGCATAAGTGTTTCCAGGCGTTTGCTGAATGAACAGTGCTGAAAAGTTGTCTTCCTGCACCTGCAAGCAACCTGAATTTGTACCTTTGAAATTTAGAAGGCATTCTGAGGGATGTTATCTTCAAAAAGAAGGCACTTTTGGCTATTTAAACACCAGCACTGTAAACTCTCATTGTTTATTTATTTTTTTTTTTTCTGGAGACATCCAGCTAAAGTGTTTATTCCATAACCCAGTAATTTCTCAAGCTTTATTGCCAAAACCCCAACTGCCCTGCTGCCAGTTGCCAAAACCTCTAACTTTCACCCTTCCAGCTTTCACAGTGTTAGATAAATTAAAGTAAAATAAACTGAAAATAAAAATAACATGAAAATTGTTATGCTAAATATGCTCTCATGCTCATTCAAAAAAGCCTTCCATTAAGAAAAAAATTCCCTTTGTCTCTCCAGAAAGATATGAAAATAAAGTGGTTTTGCAGCAGCCTTTAGCACAAATTGCCATAGAATTTAATAATTTTGGTTTTCGAGAATAACTATAAATCTATCTCTGATGTGCAAGAGTGAGTTGCAATACTGGCTTTTAGGTTTCTGCTTAGTTTATAGATGTAGATGTTATAAACGTAACTGTAGTATGGTCCGTAATGAATTCCAGCGTTACAGCCTACAGGAGATGTTCAGACTCTTGACTCTCTATGTGCATGTGAGAAAAGTGGTGTCCTTTCTCTCTCTAGATTTAAGCACAGACCTATAGAGACAAGACAAGCTTCTCATACGGGCTGGGAATGAATAGGGGCTTAGCCAAACTTGCTTTTCTGTTGCTGAACAATGCTAAAAGAAAAGCTAAGACAAGGGTATTTACAGTGTTGGTAAAATTACTCATTCTAAGAAGTAGGCTGTGCCTTAAAATGAAATTAGTAAAAGCAAGAGGACTTTATTTGGTGATAATTTGCAATATTTTTGTTGAATATGTCTTGAATACAATATCATGACGAGTGACATGTCCTTTCTTGGTGCTGCAGGGAAAGTGTTTGCTCTTGAGTCCAAGAACAATTCTCAGGGTCTGGATTTAGCTGAAGCTGAGAAAGCTTGTGTTGACCTGAGTGCTCACTTAGCAACTGCAGAAGAACTGAAAAGGGCTGTTCTGGACTGTTCTTTCGCTGGCTGCACCACGGGATGGCTCGCTGGTGGCTCCACCGGGTAAGGACAACAGCATAACCCTTCCTGAGAAGTATGAATGACAGCTGTTAAGCAAGTTTTTCTCCTTGACTAAGAATATTACTGAAAAACACTGGCCACAATTGAAGCACCATGACATACAGCTAAATATGCCACTCTCCCCACTGAATCAATTTTATACAGCTATTATTGCAGGGACACAAATACTTTTCAGGCTCAGATAACATATTTCACAGATCTGAAGTGATTCCCTCTTCCTCTTGTCCATTATGTCACTGTGCTTCCTTTCCACCTGGCCTGTGGAGGGGTGCTGAGCCCTAAAAGAGTTTGCAGGCTGTGGAACACTGAGCTCAGTTTGCTGAGCTTCTGTTGGAAACCACCTGTCCGTCTCAGGTATTTACACGTGTCTGAATAGACAATAGGCATGTTCAAATAGGAATGACTTTAGGTGTGCTTACATAGGCTAATGCACACGTGGTGGAGCGTTTATTGCAAAAACTCTTCACAGCATGTCTCAGGTACAGGTAGACGGGCTTTGTATTTGACAGAGAGTCCAAATAATAGAAAATTCAATTAAAAAAAAGGAAAATCGAGGTGCTGAGGAGCATTTGTTGAGCAACAACAAACGTTTGTTGTCACTGAAGCTGGGACCATACAGGAAATTCCCAGGAGCATGAGTGGATCTGACGCCCCTTCTCTCTTGACTCTTTCCTTCAGCAGGCTTACCAGCCACAGCCTTAGCATAATATATATATTCATTCCCTTGAGGTGCTTTACAAAGTTCTCATGAGTTAGAGGGTAATATCTAATCAGCTGTCAATGTTCAACAGTGATGAAGTTTTGTTTTATCCAGGTGTTTTTTCTAAGTTCCCAAACTTTATTGTGTTATTGGATTTTGTGACACTTATCAGCCATTTAAGTAAGCATTGCAGATTATGTATTTTTAATGATAAAGTTACCAAAGGACAGAAAATTACTACTATTAATGAAAGGTGATATTTAAATAACTTCAAGCAAAAGCAACTAGTTCTGGTGATCCTTTTTTTTTTTCCCACGTCGAAGATTGAAAATTTATTTGTATGTGCTTTTGGTCATTAAACAAAAATCCAGAAATCTCTAAGTATATAATAAGACAGTGGTCTGAACCCTAAAAACTTCTTTTCCAAGCCAGTTGCTGGGATGTCATGGAGGTTAAAGAGCCAGGAAACCTACCCATCTCTAAGAAGTGCGTGGCAAATTTGTTGAACTGGTTCTTCTATACAGCCTCTGTATTATGGAAGTAAGGAGTACTGATGGGTAGGAGAAGAAACCCTCCCTTTTTTATCTAAGCAATACCACTAGTTAGTCCTGAGAGATCCTCAATTAATTACTGCAGGCACTGGAGCTACGACTATTAATAGACCAGTTGTCCCTGAATATCTTCAATATCAAAATTGGATACAGTGACAGTATTGTACCTATCACACCATGGTGAGAATGTACACATCATCATACTGATGGAAGGAAAGGAAGGTTTTTCATCCCTTCCAACTTTCCATACTCCATTCCTTCAGTAAAACTGTCCTTACCATGAAGTCTCTAAAATAGTTATCGGAAAGGACATCATGGGGGCACATCAGAATGCCACTGCTGTGCAGTCACCACATCTGACCTTCACTGGAGAGCTTCACCAAACAGTTCTTCAGAGCTGGAGTCTGATGCTCTCTTCTCTAGGACTATTTTACCCGTGGCTGGGCAAGCACCAGAATGTATGTTACTTGGTTCACTGAACTATTTTTGACTCTGGGGAAAACCAGGAAATGTATAATGCCTAAAAAGACTACACCAGTTTCACTGTTAGTTAACGCAGCTCTGGAGAAGGAAATGAGCAGTCGAGTGCAAAGTATGCAAATAAGACAAAGTTATTCAGGTTGGACAAGCTCAAGCAGAATATAAGGATTTTCAGAGGGATTTAGATGAATGGGCAAAATGGCAACAAATGGAGTTCAATGATAACACGTGCAGGAGGAATACGCAGTCTGCTTAAAAATATATTACAGGGTTCTGACTTACCTCTGTGAACCCAGGAAAGATATGAAGATACGGGCAGCACAAAGAAAACCTCTGTCAAACTGCAGCTGTAGTAAAAAACAAACAAACAAGTTGCTAGAGTGCTTATGGAATAGAATGGAGAATACGAAGAACATATATATACATATACACACACATATAGGTCAGTGTAACAGTCTCCTTTGGAATATTATACGTAATATTGTTACCACAGTACCTTAAGAAAGGTACTAAAACAGGCTAAAGGTACTAAAAGGCTTAAGAGTTATTAAAGGCATGGAAAAGTTACTGAGAAGAGACTTAAAATAGTTTACTAAATTAACTAGTTAATTTTTTAAATATGTCTGTGGGTACCTATTCAATATCTTGGGGATTCACTTGGTAAGTGGATACATGATAGCAAGGAAAAAGACAGCTGGTAAACAGGAAAACCCCAATCCACTCTCTCCTCAACTGATTTAACATGGAGAGGGGATAGCAGGCTTCACAGCATGCTTGGAAAGTTACAGGACTAGGGAAAACTATTTCCAGAATAGAGGACTCTTCACTGTTACTCATTGTGATGGATCTCCACATCTTCTAATGAGATGGCACAGCCTGGGAGACAAGTGTCCTCCCCATGTTTGCCAGGTCCAAAACCCTTCAGGACTTCATAGGTTGGCTCTAAAACTTGGGATTCCTCCCAGCAGCTGGCTGGCATCCAGTGCACATCACAGAGCTTTAGTCTAATATTCCTCCCTATCCCCTGGGACTATTTGTATCAGAAAGGAGATGAATAGAAGGGAACAGGTTCCTAATTTCTGGAAGAATGCAGTATGTTTTATTTATTTGGTGCCTGGAAAGTACCCCAATCTTTCCCCCAAGGAAAAAAGGATTAGATGTTGGCAGTAGAAGTAAACACAAACGCTGTGAGTGAAGTCATAGTGCTGCAGGTTTTCCAACACACTTCAGTCCTCCTTCCACCACATAGACTTAAAACTGAACATGAGCCCTAGCAGAGATGTAAGGACTTTTTCACCTCTAGATCTTTTTTTTTGAGGCTTTACACAAGTGAGTGACTCGTTCACTTCTGATAGCTACTTTATGGTCTTAGTGAATAATTACAATCACACTCTAGTAAATCTATCCCTCACTGTTGGCTGTTGTGTCATTCTTATTATTTTTATAGCCAGATCAGGGCCTGGAAACATGTGGGAGTTTCTCCTGTTATGACTGAGCCACATCACTGAGTCAGCATGGGCCTGTTTATACTGACCACTCTCTGGGCTATACCTCTTACATGGGCAATGACGAGATTTTGGTCTGAAGAACTGGCCCTCTTTGGGTAACTGTCAAATTTCTCATGACCTGTATGTAAATATTGATCCATAAAACTCATCTTACATAAGTATGCAAAGATTTTGGGATTATAATGGGACATCCTCTGTTGGACCCAACAAGGTTGTTGCAGTCCAGCTCACTCCGACCTACTTCTTACTGACCCGCTGCAGCAACTGTTGTCTCCTCAGCTGTGCTGGTAGAGGTGCTCATCTCTTGTCGATTGTAAGCCAGGAGCGAGCAGAGTGGGCAACCAGCTCCCAGTTAGGCTGTTAAACCCCATCATTCTGCAAAGTGCTGGCAGTGGAAGAAGACACCAATCTACTGGTGGAGGTGTTCACCTTGCATTCTCTAACCCACTGCAGTCCCTGCAAACCAGGCTAGTCCAAGCTTCAACTTATGTAGGATAGAAATTGCCTAAACAACTGATTCCCTGCCAGCAAATCCAAAGAGTAAACTTGGCAGTGCTGTGGTTTGAGCAGCCTGGGTCAGAACCTTTTTCACAAGCATAAGGAGATGTTTTTGTCTTCCACTTTCAGTTGCTCAGATCAACCCAATTCATAGTTCAGGGCTGTTGCTGGCAGGTCCAAGGGCTTGGAAACTTTCAGAGAAGAGCCACTGACTAAGAGGATAAGGAGTAACTTCTTCCAGCAGCCCAGAAGAAAACCATTTACAATCCAGTCCTGAAATGTGTAACTTATAAAGCATTACACATTGTTACATTTCAGGAAATGAAATGTCGTTAGTCAGGTCTCGTTTGTCAGATGCGCCGTAGTAGCTATTTATACTAAAATGACACTCTTACTACTTATTTGCATGTCAGACAAGTGAGTCAGTAAAACCAGCAAGCGATCTGCCAGAGTATAAATGAGAAAAAGGTGCTGGTGTTCTTTGAAGGTCTCTCACTGCTATCTTTTGAATTCGGACGTCATACTGGAAAACCCTGTGCCAGGTCCTCCAGCACGTGTTCTGTAGGGTCTTACGTTCATTTCTGGGGTTTTTGAAATTTGGAAAATGAACATGACACCACTTGTCTTGTGATCAGCCCTGTGCACAGAATAGTAGAAAGCAGCTATTTATTTTAGAGACTGTAAACATCTTCAACAGCTTCTATTAAAATATTCATAGCAAATGTGTTCATTTCCATCACTTTTCTGGGACTGAACAGCTGAAGTTGTTCTATTCCCTATCCTGTTCCTTATTTGTCTACAGAAGAATGAAGCCATGTATCCCTTTTATAAGGGCTTTGAAGCTCTGTGAAGACTTTCTATTCTGTAATAGACCTCCTACAGGGCTGCCAACCTGTTCCTGTGTGTGAAATTGCCCTAGGCTGGTTCCTACCCAGTCCCTGGACAATTTATCTCAGAGAGGATAACTGGAGTGAGCAAGCACAGTCAGCTAGAATAAAGCTTGCTGTGGGGGTCAGAAGACTGGGGTTCTTTTCTTGGCTGACCACAGACCAGATGTTTGCTGCTATGAAAATTACTTCATCTCTATTTTTCCTTCCTTTTGTTAGCTCTTCGGGTTTTGTGCTGACTCCTGTTGAATGCTTCTACAGTGTCAAACACAACAGGGCCCTCACTGCAGATGACACCAGTGGGAAACGTAATAATAAGGCTCAGAAATGACATTTCACAACACTACCTACTTCTTTGTCTGCCTACTGCCTGGGACCTGCACAGCACCTGGCAGTAGGGTAGTAACAGCACATTTCTTGGGAAAGAAGAAAGCAGTATCTAAAGAATGAAATAAGCGCCAGTCGCTAACCCATGTCAGTCCTCTCCTCTGTGTGTGTAGACCCTTGGGCTTGGGGGCCCCATGAAATCTGTCCAGGTGTACATGGTATAACACGTCAGCCTGCTTATTTGTCGAGAAGCAGTCTTAATGATACGTCAGTTTGGCAAGCTCTCTGTTTTATTTCAAGGCTGTGCTCTGCCTGATGAGAATGCATATGAATGTGCTCCCAGATATCTGTATGGGGTGAGCCAATTAATCCCCTTCAAGAGAAAAACCCAGACATAGCTGACAGGACATGGTCGTGCACTCTGAAATGTCTCCGTGTCACAAACTCTAGTCCCACAGTCCACGGTTGGTGTCATGCTCTGCTAGAAGATGACTTTGTCCTCTCATTGTTTCTTGTCAGTCATCTCAGACAATCTCATACAGAGGAAAAACAGAGCAGTTGTGTTTCGGGAATAAGGATTTCTACATGAAACTCAGTCAAGAGACTTGAGTTTCAAGTATGGACGTGGCTGGTTTACTCCAAGAGAGAAAAGTGGACTTGACCCACTTTACATCAACTTTGCGGGGATGTGAATCTTTTCACGGCACAACCTGATGAGACAGCAGGGGCAAAGTAGGACAGCCACAGTTCTTAAACAGACAGCCCAATAATGAAGAATTTTTTAGAAAATGTGCTTTTCCAGGAAAAGCATCATACAAAAGAAAACAAAATTGTGCTGTATTTTGTAGGGCGAGCACGCAAACCACCATCTGCTAAAATGTAGCATGACAGAATAGCCATTTACTTAGCTGGGACCCAAACTTTTAAATTGTATTTTTACTGGGAGTTTTTTAAGAAAAACTTTGAGGACTTTAGCAAAATTTCAGCAGACTTTGGCACAAAAAGGTGGGGCTATGCTAGTGAATTTAGCTAATGCCAGAAGGTTAGAACTCATTGTTAAGACCGAGGAAAATCACAATATTGAACAGGAGGGATGGCTGACTTCAGAGATGAAGGAATAGAAATGGGGTGAAATATAACTGTATTATGTGAAGGCTAATAGGAATTTCTGCCATAAGCTAGCAGTTCAGCTGGAAAAGGCAGAGCAGGATAGAGAACTGTGTGCATTCACAGAACACAGGATGGCAACGAGCCTGTCATAAAATAAAATAACTCACATAAAATTTATGAAAAAGGGAAATGCAGTCCTCCTAAAAGACATCCAGCAGCCTTTCCAGGAGGGAGAGGGCACTACTGAAGGGTTTGAACGAGGCTCTGGTGAGACATCACCTGCAGCAGTGCCACGTAATTCTTGGTGTCCAAGCTTAGAAGGGATAAACTCAGACTAGGATCAGTCCAAGCAAGTGCCTCTCTTATCAGGAGTGATTAAAGGTGATCAGTTTGTTTAGCCTAGCAAAACGAAGGCATGAGGGGAATATGCTTACTCTTAGCAAATGAACGACAGCAACTAATACCAGGATTTTAACTTGCCACTTAGTTCCAATGGGGTTGATTTTCTAACTTTCAAAAGAACTTAACATATTTTTTCCTTTTTTTTTTTTTTTTTTTAACAATCTCTGTAATGTTTAGTCCTATCTGAAAGCTTTTTGTCTGAGAATTGAGCTTCTTTGTAAACTAATAGTGCTCAGCAAATATTTTTGTGGGTTTTTTTTTCTTTTTTCTAAACCTTTTGGTAACTAATCAATAACATCTGTTATGAAAGCCATGGATTAAATCGAAACCCGTAAAATGAAATAGGGTAAAGCCACCTTTCTAGTGACACTTGCTGTGTCTTTCAGCACACAGCTAGTCCAGGCCAGGAAGCAACACGATTCTCCTCTACATGCACTAAGAATGCTCAAATTGTATGTGCATAGTGATATTATAGTAAAATGGCTATATAAAATCTTTCATACTAGGCTACAGTATGAAAAACTGCATGAATGGGCCATATTTATTTAATGAACAGAGGCCTTACTATTTCAGTAGTCATGTGTACAATTTTAAGCACAAAAGACTGCATTTTGGTGTATATTTTTAAGAATCTAAAGGATATTGGTTCTGCCTTGCTTAAGACCTCCTTTTGACATTTCCAGTGGCAGTATTGCTGTTGGAATGTCTTCATGTCACACTTAGCAGTTGCTTTCTTTGGGTCGCATCCAGCCAAAATTAGCCTCTATAGTTCCCAGTCAATGGACTTTCCAAAGCCCACCTGTGCTCCCCTTCATGACTTTTCAGGGAAATTTTCTTCCCTTCGGTAATCGTGAACATGTCATTTATATTTTATTCCTCATCAGAGCCAGCTTTATAATTTGCAGCTTCCCAAACTACAGAAGGGAAAGACTAAGAATAAAAATCCTCTAGTTTGGCTTCCAGACCACTGAGTTATTTTTCTCTCACCTAGTTACTGAAACACAAGTGGTAAAGCTGACCCATGAAAAAAATTAGCACAGGATGTTCAAGATTTATCTTGACTAAGAAAAGTGATGAAGTTTTTAACTTTCTAATTAGGGGAAGGTTCGTTTCAGTTATGTTCTCTTATGAACCAGACTTCCACAGTGCCTCAACTAACACATTGTTGATGTTCTTCTGAGTTGAATATATTCATATGCGAGTTCATACTACCATGAATAAACGTCATAAGGCCATTCTGACTCAGTTCAGTGAATGGAGTGACTAAGACTACAAAACTTACAATCAATTGGCAGATAAAGCAGTGACTCCAAAACATCCCAGTCCCACCTACTGGTTTCTGTGCTGATGAATCACGCTATGTCATATAGACATGAAACTTGTAATTTTCAAGTATTACAAAATTGCTACGTAATTATCTTAGAAAGTAGAAGTATCGGTAGATACAACTATAAAAAGAATTTATAATTTATATAAAAATATTATGTGCTTATATATCTTTATTATACATACATATATTCAATATATAAAATTAAGTATCATTATGATATATTTAATAATATATATTACATAATGGCGCACTATGGCCTATTGTGAAATAAATGCTATTCTTGCAGCTTTTTCAGCAGTTTCCTTCTTTGAACGGAGGAATTAGGAGAAGTGCAAAATATACCAATTACTCACTGGTTATTTAATAGATTAGGAAAAAATTAACCACTGCAAGAGTAAGTGGAAGGCTCCTGGAGGTCTGCTCCATACCTTATTGTGCTATATATTAAACTTTCTCCTTATGCAAACACATGATAAATGCAATACCTGAGTCATGACTCAGGAAAACAATGATCAGCTTGGCCAATCTCTGATCTTTTTATCAGGATAGGTACAGGGGAAAGACTCTCGTTCTTAGTTAGATGAATTGTACAGAAGAAATTAAGCCGAGGTTCAATACAGCACAGAACCTCTGTGGTTTCTTGCTTTCTCACTTAAGAGGCATCATGAAGCAGGTTGTCCTAGGCTGGGTAGCAGTGGACAGAAGATTTTCAGTAGCTTTTGGTTGTCTTGTCAAGGAATCAAAGGAAACACGGTCAGTCACCCTCCCACTTTCCATCAGAGAGCAGGGGCTGTTGTCAACACCACTAAACCCCTCCTTTCCCTTACTGATTACTGACTTTTTACCTTACTGATAGTATACCGTAATTATGCTGTCTATAGCAAAAGTATGTGTGATATTGATTTTTATGGTTTGATTGTGAGGGAGAGTTTTTCAGAGCTCATGGCCGTGTAACAGCAATTTTCAAGGATGCATGGATGCTTCAAGCAGATATGTATGAAATATGGAGGATTATTATGGACAATTCGCAGTCTGACCTCAGTATGTTGCCTCTGAGCATGTCTACTTTCAAGAGAGGTCTCCACAGAAGGAAAAATAAGATTGCATCTATTTATTAAATACAAGGTACAAAATCATGGATTACACTGCTCCAAGCATCAGATTATAATGTATCCTAAAAGGATGAGTAATGAGCAAGCCTGTGTAAGTGCAATTATTCCATGAAAGTAGCAATAAATAGAATTAAAGTTCCTTGCATGACTACATTCTTCTAAATGGCTGGGTAAATGGATGTACCCCTAAAAAGCTATAAACGTTGTGGCATTCTCTCCAACCACGATGCTTGCCCCCTGTGCAACAATTCAAAACCGTAAAAAAGTGGACTATGCAACACGTTTCTACAACCTCTCAGCAGGGTGCTGGAAAGAGCAGCAAAAATGTATGTTTCTTACTCCAGCATGGCAATGCTGCTGCTGAAAAAACTTAAAATACATTGAATTCTGAATTTATAACTGCTTTTTTGTCCTCAAATGAAGAATGTCATAAAGTTACAAGCATCAAAGCCTGCCTTTTAGAACAGACAAGAGACTACCTGTGTATTTAATCTATAATCGTAGATGAAAACCTAACATTTTAGGGTTTTGGGAAATGTATACCCAACCTCAAGAAGTCAGACAAAAGAAGGTATTATTGAATATTTTTAGTCATACCTGGAGTCCTGCTGACTGCAGAGAGACTATTGCTGTGCCAAAGGCGCTGCAGGTCAGATCGCTAGACCCACTACTGAAAAATGCCGAGCACTCTCCAAGCTCCTCTCAGGAGTGGTAATGACAGCTTACTGAAGATGTTTAAAGTATGCAGGATTGAGTTTATGGTAGGAAACTACTGACACAGAAGAAGGAATGGGAGAGAGAGATTTTTCCTTTGTTTTCCCTTTCTGTTTTTTGTATGCTTACAAGGCATGGCTTCTTTCATCTCAGAAGAATTATGTTAGAATGTTTGTAGTTTCAACCAGATCAACTTTAATATGAAACAAGTCCAAATTAGAGTTCTAAGTGAAAGATTAGGGTCTGGTCTGTTGTAGGAAAAAAAGAAATAGGCAAGAAAAGCAAATTTTAAACTTCACGTGGGAAAAGTTTAGTGAGAAATATGTTTTAAAAATCTTAATGTCATTTAAAGCCTTCTTTTATATATAAAGTTAAAACTATATGCAAGACACACCTTTGTAACTTTGGCTTCATTGGGTAGCAGCTAAGAAATGCTCTTAAAATTAATTAATGAATCAGTATATTCTATCAATCAACCACAAACTTGTAATTTACTGTGCAGTATTAAAAAAAACCCCTTGCTCTTCAGGTACACAATCTTACATGTGAGCCAGGTATCCTGTTTTGGACATGACCTGAATATACCAAGGTTGTGTCACCCACAGATAACTTTTTGTCCTCCTGAAGAAATGATAAAGAAATTACAGTGCTTTGAGGAGAAGCAAAATATATTGGCTAGAAAGATCGAATTAGAAAGCAGAAAAACCAATATAAGATTTTCAAAAGTGGCTTCCGAGTATCATGAATTTTATTCCTTGATTGAGCATAGACGGGCATGTGGCCTGGTTTTCAGAGAACACAATTTTATGCTGGCAACAATCTTCAAAACTGTTATGGGTTTGGATTTTTTTTTTTAAGAGAGTCTGAAGTCTTAAGTACACAATCGCAGGTAAAAGGCGTTAAGTTTTTAAAGCCATGTCAGTATCTGTCTACTCCGTGTTGCAGGGCATAAATGATCCGGATACCTAAGTGAGTGAGTAATTATTGGAAATACTAAGTTTGGTAAGTCACTTTTTGAAGGGGGATGTAATTGTTTCATTCACTTGGGCCTTGTAAGACCTAGTGGAACAATACATGAATACATGCAAAAATTTTCTAATTGATGGCTTGATTCTCCCTCTCATCTGAACTCATTTTGGCAGATCAAGTCACTTTTGTCCAGGTGCCTCTTTACTGACTTAGAGGACTCAGACTTTAAATGCATTAAATTTTAACTTGTATGGACAATATTGTCCTTCAGGTGACCCCCAGAAAAATCAAGGGTTGTTTTCCTTAGAAAAGAAACATACTGGATTTGAAATTGTAAAGGGGCTTTCACTAGGGGATGACATCACATCGTTTTCCAGAGCAGAAGCGCAGTAGGAGCAATTCTGGTACATACGCGTGACCACCACCATATGTCTTGTTTCATGTTGCTTTTGTTTGTTTACATCAAAAGAACATTAAAGTTGCATATTTAGCAGCTCGAAAGCTAACATATGCCAGAATTAAGATTGCCTTTACAATCGTAATTCACTCCACCTGTGTAAGCCTATTGTTATATAGTATTTAAGTGCGTGATTAAATACTGGGTTTCCACTGGATCTTTTCCATGCTCAGTGAATGGGCGGTTAGTCAACGTTTAAAGCACTTTTGTCTTGCTTTTGCTAGAATAGCTGACCGTGCAACACTTCTACAAACCTGCTGTCCACCAAAAGTAAACCCCACACCATTAATATACAGCTGCAAAGCTGGGCTGAGTTCACTTTCCCAGCCTTTGTAACCTTCGGTGTAACAGTAAACCCAGTGTCTTCTATAACAAACTGTCTTTTCTTTGTTAGTTTTAAGCAGCCAGTACAGCTGAGAGAAGAGATAATTAGTAATCTCTTCCTTTATGTTCAGCATCTAGAGAGTTGTAAAACCAAACACAGATGTATTACCTTTGCTCAAACCTATGAAGGGCAACAGGATGGATTAGGTACTGCTGAGTACCAAGACAGAAGAAATGGAGTTTACACAGAGATGTGGAATTACTGTCAAAAAAAAAAGACAGCAGCTTTTTAATCCAAGAACTCAAGACAAATTTTCTGAGCTATGTGTTCGCATTTGAGCAATTAAATATGCAACCTTAACGTACTTTTAATGTAAAATGATAATGATTTATAATCCTTCAGACCAAATCCTGAGCATTCTAATATTTTTTTATCCAGATGCCGTTGGTGGGAATATGTATTACTGGAATGTGAGAGCACAATGTGGCTTTAAATATGCTGGGACTTGGTCTGATGTTTAAAGGTATTACAGAATATAATAAGATAAACATTCTCTATTACTTCCTATGCCTTGAACTGATCTACAGCAAACATTTTTTTAATTACTTCTCATTGTCCCTTAGCTCTTATCATAGATCTTCCCACATGAATGCCTTACTTGCCAACTATTAAGCAGTTAAGCTGAGGCTAAAGCCTGACTACTGTGACAAAAGATCTCCAAATTTCATCTGCATCTACAACTCCAGAAGATTTCTGATTATTTTTCTCTTCTTCTTCTTTATTTTAGGACAATTATATGCAGAAAGACGGGCAGCAAACAACAGAGCGTGAAAGCCATTGATGTTAAAATTGAAACCGATCGCTTTGAGAATGACCAATATGATGCTTTTTGTGTAAAGGATGAAGGTCAGCACTGATATACTATCGAAATAATGCACAGTCATTGCTGTCTTGCAACACAGAAATTTTGCCTTCAATTTTTCTACTGCTGAGAGGCAAAGAGGGAATGTTAAGGAATAAATCCTTATAGTAATCGCCTGCTAAGTGAGCCAACGGCTACTCTGGTTGCAGGAAATAAATTGCAGTATCTTTTGTCTTTGCTGCTATTTAGAAAGTTCAAACAGCACTACTGATCCAGAAGAACTCATTTTGACGTTCACAGAATACACTTTATGGAAAAGAATATATTTAACGCCAATATAACAGAGATGCCTGAAGCATCTCATATACTCAGCACCGTAACTGAATGTACCTTGGAAAGCTGGCTTCCAGCTGCAAATCACTGTGCTCTTGCATCTGTTAGTATCCAACATTTGTATGCAAACAACTTCATTGCCTCCAGTTTAATTTTTCGTTTGTTTGTTTGGGTTTTCTTGTTAACAAATGTAGCCCAGCCTACTAGAGACTCAGGTATATCATGGATGATTCTGGAAACCAAATTATTTCCAGTTTAAGTTGATGCTTAAACTTTCGGTTATTCAAACACCAGAACCCACAGGCAAAGACAGACACTGAAGGCAAAAAAAAAAAAAAAAAAAAAAAAAAAGTTACTGATAGGCAGGATTGTGTAAAAGAAATTTGGGAACCCCTGAAACAGATTGTTGATGTCCTCAGTGAAGTTTCCAAGAAAAGCAGGGACAAGCAGATGGCATTTACTGAGAAACAGTAGGTTTGCAACACAGGCCGGTGTTTTGATGAAGAGTCAGTGGCAGCAGCGATCACGAAGAGATGGTTGAAGTGAAATGTGACAGAGGTGATACATAAGTGATGTGCTCCCAGTCATTCAAAAATCACAGAGTTTGACTGACCAGCCTCTCAAAAACCTCTCTGATACCAACTCCAGGCTCCGTGCTGCTATGAGCGATGCCAGCTCTGTCATCCAGTTGCTGATGTTGTCACACAAGCACCTTTGTGCTTTCTTCCATGCTGCTCCTCACATATAGGAGCAGCTCCCTGTAAACATCTGCAAAACTCTCTCATTGTCTTCCTTCAAATCTCTCCTTTGTCATCTTCCCCCCCTCGAGAAAAACCTTCTGGTGGGTGGGACAGCTGTGGCAGGCTGAAATCATTGCTCTGGCCACTATTGTTCCATTGTGCCCTTGTGCTCCCCTGTCCCTAGACCTGCTGCGTCTGAGCTTACACGTAGATACTGGATCCCGGGGTAGGAATCGTGTTTGCCTTTTGCATTTGGTTACTGCTCATGGTAAAGGGGCGCTGGGGAAGATAAGAGCACAGTCTGGCAATGCTGGTTGGAGAGGAGTACTACACAGGACTCAGAAACTGCACAGGCAAAACTCAGGGGAAAATTCAGATAATTTGCAAAGAAGAGATATTTCTGAACAATTTGTGTTGTACAAGCAGGAAGTTTCCTGATGATGGAATGGGATGATCATGCGAATGCACTCACAGAATAGTCCTTACACATAGAAGCATTTCTGGATGACAATAAGGTCTCCTCTTCTCTGAATACATAAAAATTTTTGGACGCAGAGTTGGTGTTTGAATAGAAAGGCTTAAACAAGGTGGTGTGGCAGAGCCTAGTCTGTGTTTGGTATGAAAACAGCAAAGTCCAGAAAGAAAATAGCCTTAACACGCAAGTGTAACACATAAGACTGCACAGAGCAGTTGACTGATGAAAGAACATCCTACACCTCAGGGATGCTATTTTCAGTTTTGGGAAGTAAATACCCAGTAAGAAGCAACAACAGCAGACCCCACACCACAGCCTCAGACACAGCATATCTGTTCTGGTTTGTACATGTGGCTAATAACAACATGTCCAAGTTATGATGAATGAATTGCTTCTTATTTGAAAACTCTGAAGTATTTTTTCTTTCAGTAAAGTGGAATTAATACAATTGCAATTATAATACAGTAATACATTAGTATTAAGACCTGTGTATTGAATTCAAGCACAAAAAGCAAGTTGGTTTGCTCTGACAAAAGCGATAAATCCCAGGTTCCTTACATTAAGACCTATGTCCCATACACAATAACCGCAAGCCCTTCCATTTCTTCCATATCCATCCAACCGATAAGCTGAAGTCCTTTATGAAATTAATCTGGTTCGTTCTCCAGTATTTCTTAACCTCACCCTCTTCCCATCATCCCCCTGCATTCAGGGCACTCTCAGCTCCTTGCTGGGTCTGGTCATGGCTGGCTGGGCAGGAGGCAGCAACGTGCTGTGCCTGCCTTGGAGGTACGAATAAGCTGGTTTGTCCACCCGTATGCACTGCCAGCACCACGTGTTGGAACAGGTAAGAGCGGAGTGCCTCCTGTGCCCATCCCAATGGAAAAAACATCTGGCTTTGGCTCTTCCCTCTTTTAAACTCATCAAAATGAGCAGACACTCAGCAGCTTTCTCTCTTTGTCAGACTCGGCTGAGGTCAGCCAAAGGCTCGGACAGACTTGGCAGGTGGGGGATGGACAGAGAGAACAGCCACATCAGCCCTCTCTTCTTCAGAAACTAAGTTGGTGGTAGTAACTCTTCACAACCCTGTTTTCAGTTCTTGGTGTTGTGCAAAGGGCATCTCAAACCACCATGAAACTTCTAGTGCAAACCACCATGGAATTCCCTTCTCAGGCCTTGATTTTCAATTAGTCTTTATTAATAGGTGAATAAGTTCAGTTGAATTGCTTAAGCATACACCTGAGCATGCCTCAACTGCCAAGGCAGTGGTCAGATGTAAGAAAAAGCTCTGGGTGTACTTACAGGGTCAGACTTTTACAAATAAAACTCCTGAAGAGAGAGATTCCTTTTTTTTGGTGCTTCTGAAATGGGTTTTGTTCGGAAAAAAACAAAGAAGAGTCAGTGGCAGCCGTGGTCATGAATATTTGGTTGAAGAATCACATAAGAATCACAGCAGGCTTTGATACTAAGAGTTGTGTTTTACAGGGAATTGGTACTAAGAGTTATGTTTGACAGGGAAAGATGTAGCTGCAACGTTTTATGAATGCTGAGAGTATTGCTGCAGTTTTCACAGCACGGAGAAACGCGTCTTCTCAGTTTCTTGGAAACAAATGTTTTATGCAGCCATTGGAGTCAGGAAGATAACTCTGTACCACCTCAGGATCTGCTGAGATCGGAAAGTTTTTCTCTTAGCCCCAAATGCCAAAAATCACCTAAAAATATGTCACATTCCACCTATTCTGAAAATGACATGTCACGCGTAAGTCAGACCTGGCCCACAGAGTGTGTATTTATTCTCTGTCAAAGCTTTAAGAAAATGCCTCAAGGTACAAAAGAGATAAAGTAAGAAAAACAGAAAGCTGGAATTTTTCCTGCCAGCCTTGTTTTTTGCAGGACTGCATACTGTTCGCTTTCCTATGTATATAATCCTCTCAGTTCTCTTTCTTGCTTTTTTAATGCAACAAAGGTAAGATCTCTTTGGTAATAGCTCCCAAGTTAAGTTTTACCGGTTCTTTCGGTGAACCACTGATATTTACAGGCAACAAGTGAGATCTCTATTCCATAAGTCTTTGATTTGCTGCCACCATAGAAAAACTAAACAGGCAGCAGCTTGTAGTAGCGTACAGCATAAATGCAAATCAAACTTTGTTAAACATGGCTGCTGGCTCCAGAAAAACCATCAAAGCTTGATGACTTATGTACATACTTTAGTTTGCCTTTTTCAGCAGTAAAAAAAAAAAAGAAATTAGCATGCTCTTTACAGAAAAAATATGAAATGTGCTTTACAAGAGCAATCGAACTGTGATTTGCTGTATGTAATATTGACACCTTTTCATTGCACTTGTCATGCTTTGCTGTGGATATGAATTTTATCATTTTTTCATTGCTACAGCTTCCTTTTCCAGAGCTTTGCATATAGCTGACGGCTCATTTCCAGCTACCTGGTGATGATATTTTAACTAATAAATTAAGGTATTCTTACGAGCCCTGTTGAATGAAGGATGTATCGGCATCCTAATGTCAGCAGCTTACAAGCAGCACTTTTATATTGGCTATACTGCATTTTGGTTCCTCTGTACTTTATTTATACTCAGTATTTTTATCCAAAAAGAAAAATCCCATATGCTCTAGTGTGTCTACAGTCAAGACAGAAAACAAACATCCACCCTCATCTTCCGTAGGGCTGAGCATTAAGAGTTGTGCTTTCCAATTTCTTAATGACAAGATGACATCCTATAAATTCCAGTTGCCTCCCTGGAAAAACTCCATTGAATTGGGCGGTTGTAAGAGGGGATGTTTTACGTCAAAGAGGATGTTTCATGTCAGCTTTCAGAGCATGGTACACAGCTAAAGTAGGAACTTTAACTGGCAGTTCTGCCAGGTGGTACGAAAGTTGAAGTCTGCATCTTTTTTGAGTTGATGTTCTTAGGCTGTCCTTTCTCTAGACAGTATTTTATTAAGACATCTAAAAAAAAATCTTAACAAACTGATGAGACACTTGTAGTTTAAATCAAGAAAATGTTTCTGGAGGAATCTGGATTGGGAGGAGGGGTGCTGTGCTCTTAAAGTGACTTGTGGTGGCTCTTTGCCAGAAATCACCTGTCACAAACTCCTTTCCACGCATGGTTTGGAGTTAAAGATACTCTTCAGAAGGGCCACAGTTCCTAAAAGCCAATCAAGACTGCATGTGCTATTTCAATCAACATGAGGTGTCTTCAGCCTCCTGCAAAAAATAGATGCTGAGTCTCTCAAAGGTCTGTGACCAGAGTCATCACTATCCCTAAGTAATGTATCTGTGGTCAACACTTGTCACACTTATTCCCATTCAGCTGGTAGATGTTGACTCTACCCTGATTTCCACCCAGGTGTATTGAGTTCTTTATGGACTGTGGTGGTGATTTTCACTCCAGGAGAGCCTGTGTCAAATTAATGCTGACATGAGGCTCTTCTGTGTGCTTCCATGTTGCCATGTATCCATGCTGTGCGATCTCACGGTATAGGTCAATCTATCCTTGCTTGCAGCAGGTCAGCTATCGGTGTGGAATCCTGTTAGGTGTTTGACCTCACTGTCAATATGTGGCTCAGGTTTGTAACATCTCTTCTTCATAAAATAGCATCCAGAAGGTCGCCTGCCAAGCCTGCTTGCAGCTGATGTTAGGACGTCTGAGCTCTCTGTGGCAACCCCAGGAAGGGTCAGTGTCCAGAACCAGATTCTGAGTTTCCAGGTTTGAGGATGTGATCTCGCCTAAGCAGGCAGAGCGTGGGACCTGCTGGATGGGGCCTGAGTGCTGAGGCAAAATAATCATAGAATCACAGAATCACAGAATGGTTTGGATGGGAAGGGACCTATGCTGGTTTACAGGAGGACAGATGAGGGTAAAAGCAGTGCTCCAGATGGAGAGTTCAGCACCCGCTCAGCACCGGAGGAGTCTGGTTACCTACCAGTGTCACCACTCCTGGCAACCCCTGTGGTCGCCTAAACAAAGAGCACTGCTGCTCCTCCAAATGACAAGCTGCTGCCAACACACCCTCTGCCACACTTCGTGGCCCAGGTCTGCCTCCTCTCTTCCAGCAATAAAACGGCCTGAGTGCCGGTGCTGAGCACAGGCTGTTGTTCCAAACAAGCCTGTGCTTTGCCACCTCCTGGTACAAAGGCTGCAGACAAAAACCTGAAGCGTGTCCCCAGAAGCGGCTCAGTTTGATGAGTGCTGTGTCAGTGTCACTTCTGTACATGTACCAGAAAGAACAGGCTTGACAAAAAGCTCAGCAGGAATTGTCATAGCAACTGAGACTGCAGCAGGATGAGGAGCCGTAAGATGCTGCAACCCTGCAAATTCCTGTATATCTTGCATGGGAGAGGATGTCAGCAAAATGGATGTAGGGACACAAGTATGTCTGCACGGTATCGGCTTTCACTTCGTCTTGTCCCTGCCGTCTCTCAATATGCTCCGCAGCAAAGACACGACCTTACAAAGTCTCAGATGAGAGATTCAAAAGTTCAATATACAGTGGTCATCCATGAACATCTTTTAAATCTCTCCTTTTCCTCCTATTCACACACCAGCCAGATCTCTTTCAGGATCTCATTAGTCTCTGTTACCACATGTTGCCAGATTTTACAGTAAGGCTCCCTTCAGCCTCCTTCTTTCCTGGAAGGTTATAATGTGCTTTTTGAATGTGTTTGCCATAAGGTAAATGTATTTGACTAATATAAGTGTTACTTTTCTGCTTCCTCTGGCCACAGGATTAAGGGGCAAGCCTTTGTAGATAAGAATACCCTCTGACATATAATTGTCCCATATAAATTTGGGATCAATGACTCCCTCAGAGCGGATACACAGCTCCCATTTGTACCGATGGAAGTAGCTACATAAATAAAGTACATGAAATGCAGGGTTCTGTAGCCTTCCTATGAGGCAATAAAATATTTTTTTATTCCTTTCATCCACATCAATCTCTATTCATCCGACAAGTTCACAGGAAAGGCATTAGCTGCTAACTGCTCCTCACTTCCCCAGATGCCAAGCCTCCATAAGACTGTACATAAACTAAGCTTTGTGTAGCCTCAAGAGCTTGTTTTTTCTGTCAGTATGTGTATGCATAACTCCCACTAACTTCTGAAGGTGTTAGACAGTATATATGTATGTGTACAGTATGGAGAATAGACTTCAAAGCTTTGACTTCAGTAGCGTGTCGCTTAAATTAGTGGCAGATGTTTTTCAGCACAGCCGGTTGAGAAGTGGTTAGTCAGGTCTATCAGACAATTTCTAAAATCCTGATCCTAAAGAACTTTGACACAGCGTGGATGTTTATTGTGGGATGTTCATTTCACTAGAAGGTAAACAGCTGGCAACGTAAACCCAGCGTATTTCTAAATAAACATGTATTTATGTGTGCCTGGGTCAGAAGTGGGTATGTGATGGGAAAAGTTGCCGCCAGTACTCACAAGGCTCTTGCAGAATGTCCTTGGGTAAAACCAGGAAAGCAGGTTCTGGAGAAAGTAGATTGAAAAAAGCTGTTGTGTCAAAACTAATGCTTATTGAAAACCCCGGATGTGAATTGGTGTCAGTGCACATGTTGTTTGCAACATCCTGTGCTGACACTGTCCTAAAAGTAGACTCTAGTGAAGTAGCAAGGGTGCTCTTTGAAGACGTTTCTCTTTCTGCATGTTTAGTCTTGGAAGTTGCTTCCAAGTGAAAGTCTTTCCAAGGAACATAATCTTTACTTAGCCAGCTAAAGTAATTAGGTTTTTGTACCAAGGCAAACTGTTTCAACGGGAGAGATTGATACTAGAACACAGACCTGGCCCTAAGTTTCCCTTACTCCATATAACTACCAGATCTCCTGAGCTACTGCCTATTATCCCTTTCATTTTTTGGTTGTTCCGTATCAGGACAAAATCAGATTTCAAATCCTCAGTTATTTTGGTAAGTGGAACAGTTTTCTTTGATGGTCAATAAGGGCTCTAGAACCACTGGAAAGAATCCCAGGTTTGAGAAAGAATACAGAAGTGTTTATTTGTACCAACACTGCACACCTTGTCAATTTGGTTTCCCAGTAAAATCATGTTCTTGCATTATAAGATTTTTGTTTGGTTGGTTTGTTTTTCTGTAACCGAAAGATGTCTATTCTGAAAGGGACTGTAAAAAATCTGGAGGAAAACAGGACATGGCAAACCCCTCTCGAAGCGCACTTCTGAGAGAGGAAAAGCTTTGAGAGAAGAGAAACCACAATGCCTAGCAGTTGTGACTTGTAGCTGTAGTAGTTGTTACTACTTGTTAACAGTAGCCAAGATTGTTCAAACCTGAAAGGGAGTTAAAATTCAGTTTACACTGGTGTTGGCAGTTGTCTGTCTGCCTCCTCTCTTCACTTCTATCATGCAACAAAAAACCTGAAAACAGTCTTGTTATTTTTTATAGTAATTTTGGCTTTTAGTGCTGTCAGCAGAAATATTATCATCTTGCTAGATTTTATATCCTGACAGATTTAGCTCTTCAGATTCCCATGGAGAGCAGAGCTATGTTACCCCTGGGTGTTGTTATGTTGAAGAGCACAAGTTACCACTTATTTTAGGGTGTCTCTAACCTAAAATAGGGGAAATTCGAGTATCTGGGAAGAAAATTTTGATTTTGAGAAAGGCTAGAAGATCAGAGATAGTCTGGAACAGGACTGGTGTCCACCCAGATCTTTTCTTTCAGTGAACATGGACTGGGTCATGGCTCAGCCTCTGTCTGCTTGCTATGGTGTAGTAGACATTAAAGTGCCAGCCCCAAACGGTTTCACAAGCTTCTCTGCAGTTAAGAAAAATGACCATGTCCAAGCTTTTGCTTTCCAGTCCCAACCTACCTAAGCCTTCGTAGAAGCAGGCAGAGAAGATGACAGCTGTAGCTTGATGTCCTGGGCTGACTTCTTGGAAACAAAGCCCCCCTAGGTGCATCACTGTTATAGCCCAATATATGTCTTCCCAATTACAGCTGAAAATAGTGATGAAGGAGAATAAGGGTGTGAATCAGATGAGAGGTGTGAGATCTGTGGACGTGGTTGTCTTCGGGGCAGATCCTTTAGCACCGCTGTTAGCACTGCATGTAAAGACTCTTGCAAGGTCTCTACAAACTCATTTCTTTTTTCCTTTCAGACAAGCCCTGCGGGGACCCGCCATCCTTCCCCCATACCATCCTGCATGGCCACACTGGCTTTGAAATGGGGGATGAGCTGCTCTATGTCTGCGCCCAGGGGTATGTCATGGGCAACAAGGAGACGGCGTTCACGCTGCTCTGTGACAGCTGCGGGGAGTGGTACGGCCAGGTTCAGGCCTGTGTCAAAGGTAAGCTCACCCAGCACGCAGAACATCCCTCCAGGAGGCCGCAACCTCCAGTTGGCCAAACCAAGATGGTTTTGGGCTTACAGGTGTGTTTCCTGTGCATGTGAAGTCCTGGTGAAGATGACCTTGGTGACTCGTCTGTGCATGTCTTCATTGGCCCAACAGAGCTTTTACAATCCCATTGGTAGACATCTCCAGTAAACCTTGGGAGAGGATAATTTATTTCTACGTATATGAGCGTAAAGTTTCTTTCTGGGTCACAGGGGCCATTCAAACTAAAAAATTGGATTTTTTTATTACTTTTTTTTTCCATATCTGCTAAGCCTATTTCAGGGATTCACTGGGTCTTATCCTGAGGTTATAACTCAGGTCCTGCCTTCCAGTCTACCATCTTCCTTCTTTTTCCCACAATACTCTTTTTCTTTAGTACAGAACATAATTCTTAATTACTGGAAAATAACCTTTGGGAAGATCCTTCACCTGTGTATTTCACATCAGAGTCAGCCCCTTTCTGGAAATCAGCTGATTATAATCTTGCATGCGCTCCTTCTGTTGCTGGATGAGGTTTATAACTTTCCAATGTACGCACTTGGTTTACCAAAGGAAAGGGATTGCTACAGACGTTACAAGAAATATCAGAGGTATTTTTTTTGCAGTAGTTCAAAAGCCATGCCCAGGCAGCATTAGTGAGCCAGAGACATTGTTTACCAGATAGAACGCACAATGCAGGTTTTTGTGTGTCTCCTGCTGTGTTTATTTTCACAAGAAGCCACAGAGTTGCTACAGAGCAGGCTACTGAAGTGAAAACTCAGTGTTTGTTCTCGCCTTTGGGAACCTAGAGCAAGTACAGAGAAAAGCCGGTGTTTCGTAAGCATGCACTAAGCATGGCCTGCACACAGATGATGTTTTTCCTTCTCACAGACATGCTGAGGCTGCCTCTGGCTTTATCACCTGGTCACCAGACTTACATCTTCACACGATGCTGCATGCGGAGGCCCTGAGGTAGCATCCTCCTTACAGAAAAGACAAAATGCCACCCTTTAGGTGTTCTTGGATTTTTATCTGGGATGCAAAATGCATCTTTTAAGTCCCAGGCTTTGTCCACTGGCTTGTAAGAAGATAGTTTGGCTGAACTGAGCTTTTACTAGCCTTTTCCTACTAGTTGCTTTAGCACTTTTGAACTTCTGGCTTTCCATAAATGATAAATATCACTTCCTTTTGGTAGGTTAGGAAAATTAAATACCTATGTAAGTTAAGAGAGTTGCTTGCGCCACACAAGTCTGTAACAGAGTGGCAGAAGTACAATTTGGGCTAGAGCTAAGGTGTGAGATGTGAAAGTTAAAAATGTGTATTATTTTTAACTTGCTCCGATAGCATACAATTTTTACCCGGTACCATGCTTTCAGGATCTTTGTCTGAAACACAACAGTAGCTACCCAAATATTTACTCCATTAAAAGAAATGGAAGTGGATTTTCTTACCAAATGCCTTGACTCAAGGAATCAGGCCATATTAAAACAACAAAACCAAAATGTAAAGCTCTGGGAAATTATAATAATGACATTTCATTAATTTAAACCTTCAGAAAATTAGCTAGCTTCTGCAACAACTTTTAACTTTCTCCTTGTTTAAACATAAGCTAAACAGTACCGTGAGTTCAGATGTGGATGTAATCCAAATTCTGCTCTCTCATTCTCTTTCTCATGTTACCCTGTTCAGCGCATAAAGCTCATAATTTTTCAATATTTAAGAATAGTCATCAGAGTATTTTACTTTTTTCAGAGAGGTATCACACCTTTGAGATGATATTTCTGGGAAAACAGATGAATGTTAAGCAAAGGAATGGGCAGCTGTTGAGCAGCTGAGCTATCTATATTGGGTGGAGTTAGCATATCCATTTCAGAACCCATATATTCCTCAGTACCCAGGGGCTTGCAAGGAATTATTTTTAGTCATGAATATATACCATCAGGTGGTGGATAATCGGGAGAAAAGGTCAAACTTGTTCTTGGCAGAAATGGGTCATGTCTGTGCACTGAGGAAGCAAATATTCAAACCCATCCAAATGGTATAGAGATTAAAAAAAAAAAATAAAAAAAATCCAACATCTTTCTGAACTATTTCAGCTTCCAGAACTATAATTACAAACAGCAGTTCAAATAATTAAGTGAAATACTGTGGAGGGTGGAAGAGGAGCACGGAGGGAGGGAAGGAAAAAGGAGTATCCACACCTGATAACCCCATGGGTCTGAACCTCCTATAATCCCCACCAAGTTAATACTTCTTTTTTTTCCTTCACTGAGGTTGGTGAAAATGCTAACTTTATTACACATAGGAATAAAACTGCATTACACCACGGTAAGGAAGAGAAAGAATCAGGCCATTTAAGTTGTATGTGTTTCACTGTTTTCCCTGGATAAATAGTCTATTTCCCCTGTTTTTCCTGAGCCTTTCACACAGCCGCAGGGGAGAGAAAAATATTTTTAAAAGAAATAGGAAAGTGTGGCTATAAAATCGCAAACATCAACACTGGAACTTGAGAGCAGATGTAAAATTGTGGATTATGATTTTTAAAATTATTTAAATGTAGACTTCATGCTGAGGGACTTCCTTTGATTAATGTTTTTCAACCACTTTAAGGACCTGGGATAGAAAATATTGTACATGCTGAATTCATAATTATATATTCAATCTTCCTGATCACAGTTCTTAAGAAGGAAGACTGAAATGTGTGATGCTAGTATTCATTATTTTTTAAAAAGTAGGAATTCAGTGGAAAGTACAAAAAAATGGAATTCAGTTAAAAGAAACCTGATTTACAGTTGACAGAATTTTGGGATCATCATAGTAGAGAAGTACTCCAGAAGACAGCACACACAATGCTTTTTAAGTGCTTTGAGGCAAGAGAGTAACTTCCCTGTCATGAATGGTAATGACAGGACTTAAGGGAGAATTTGTATCCTGGTCGGCAGGGTGGGCCATTTCTGTCCGAACTGGCTCACAACAGAGGAAAGATGATCGCAAAGCCACTCCAATGAACATTTAAGTGCCGTACTTAGAGGCTGGTAAGATGATACAGTTCCCTTGTTCTGCTTCTGTGCTGGGTAAACAACCAGAATTGTGAAGTGGTCCCGATGCTCTTACGCCAGCACAACAGGACCACAGGAAGAAAGCTGTGATCAGAGGATTAAAAGACACAGGACCTGTTCCTACATCTTGCACTGTCTCTGAGACCACATTCTCTGCTGCATTCTCCACTTCATCCCTAAAACAGCAATAATGTTTATCCAGTTCCATAAAGCTTTCTGAGATCTGTGGATGTTAGAGCTGCGTATTACTATCCTACCTGGTAATGGCCACATCATCACGCTCAGCTTTCCAAGCAGAGTATCAGACTCAACAGCAAAAATTGGGTTTTTCTTATGTTTATGCAAAAGCGTGGAGCCCGCTTTACATTCCCAGTTGCTCACCCAGAGCAGATTCAGAGTCAAGGAATTATCATCAGAGCAGCATCTAAATATAGCACTTAGATGTTCACTGCGGTAGCTTTATGATCATCTTTCCTTTCTGTTTTGATCCAGTTAGAACAGATACAGTCCATTCTAGCACCCAGGACATAAGTGTACAACTGTACAGTTGCCAGCTGTTAAATAAGATGAAAAAATAAGTTATGCATCAACACACGCATAATCCAAAATATGTTTGCAAACTTGGCTATGGGCATAACTGAACAAAATCATTTGGGATTTATATTAAATAGATTCTGGACACCGTAAAGTGTGCTGTAAATTAAGAAAACAGTACAGTGCCAAAGGCTTTAAAGTGTGCCTGCCTGGTAATGGACTCTAATTTTTAATCAAGATGCTTTTTAAGAAAAAAAGTGGCTCTGTATAGTTAGTGTTTTCCTGCAGCTTCTTATCATAAAAAGACACTGTGTTCCACTTGAAATCACAGGCATGTTCAACCCAACAAAAGCAACCTTAAGCACAGAACAGGGAAATACATGTTTTTGCATTTTATTATTTTTTCTGTTTCTGTGGAGAGGATGTATTTGTTTCACAAAATACATGCTGAGGATTGTCACTGCAGCAAGGTCTGAAAGCATGCATGCCACACTGGCTGTCCTGCAGGCAGGAACTAAAGTGACCGTTGCTAAAAGACATTATTACTGTTTTTTCCCCCCAAATGAACCACAGGATCAATATCCAGAGCGTTAATACTAACATTTCAGTGGGGGGATTGGGGCTGCATTGCATTAGGCTGCGTCCTTCAGGGTTTGTTCCCTCAAAGAGAAGGCAGATTAGGTAGATGGGAAATCATGTCACATCTCTGCCCTAAAACTGACTAAGAAGGTCATATATTTATCCTCTTCGCCTGACTGCTTTGGGGTTTTCTTCAACGATGAGCTTGTGGCAGGAGAAGCCTTATCTTCTGCACAGCTAAGGAACCCCGCCGGTGTCAAGGCTTGGATACTTGCCTAGTGCATTCAGAGCTGGTCTAACGTTTCCACGGTGAGGACCACGCTTCTGGTTTCAGGGTAAGGAGGATTCGGCTGGCTCTGCAGCTCCCAGTCTTTTTTGCCTGATCCAGCTATTGTCATTACTTCCAATACCGTTTTCTGAGTTTTCAAGAATAGTACTGATTCACATTCATGCGGTCTGTAAGCATGACTAGCCAGCAGAATTGAATTTTTTTTTTTAATGGTTTTTGATCTTATTTAGGAATGACTTTTTTTTTTTTTCCCCTGAAAGTGCAAAGGGAGAGTTGTGACAGACAAATAAAATAAGCAACAAAATACGTCCGTGGCCTGTCAAAACAATTGTTATGACAAACTTTGGTTCTCTTTCCAGGTCTGCCACAGAGCGGTTGTATTAGATTAATGTGAAATATTGATCTGGCATGAACTGATTCTGCCAAATCAAATTAGTTTACAAAATTATGATGGGTTATTTATTCATATTAGCAGGCTTTCTGCTGAAATAAAAATCGTCCTTCCTCTTGTAGCTGTTGGAAAAGACAAAAGGCAACACAAATTCTGTCTAGAGTACTGTGGTTGATTTGAGAGAAGTGTGCTCATGTGCCTGATCCAAGTCAAATGGATAATTCTTTGAGATGCTCTAGTTCACAAATCTGATCTTAGGCAAGTTGGGCTACATACTCTTTTCCTTCCCACCCTTACAGACAGATGCCAGCTTGTTAGTGTTTGCTGTGACTACTTCAAGTTTCTTAGAATAAAGATGTTTTTATACAGTAGAAATGTTTACGGTGATGGTCTACATAGAATCAAGTTTCGATTTCCTGTACTCCAAAAATACATGCACAAAATATGCAGTGCACTTTATGCTTGTTCAAAATAGCAACACTCAAAATAGAGCTCGGATGCCAATATGCTATCTAAAAGAAAAATTAAACTGATCCTAGGGTGTGGAAAACCAGGCTCTTTGTTTCTGCTTGTCTCTATGTTTGGTCACTGTTTTCACATTAGGATCAAAAGTGGAAGATGAAGTCTGTTTAGGACTGGATGCTTCCCAGAAATGACTAGCCTGAATTAAAAGGATTTTACCTTTTAATTGAGCTTCACATCTTTGGTAGTATGTCATTTCAGCATCTGTTCCTGTAAAATGTTCATTTCAGTCTCAGTAATCCCTCAGACAGTGAATCCAAACTCACTGGTCCTTCATTCTGCAAGAGGAGGGCAGGGGAAGATGAAACAATGACCAAATATAGAAAGATTCTGGTCTTGGACTAATTGATTTCAGCACTGGCTCTTCTTAAAACCAGACCTGCCCGGATAGGAAGGAAGATGCAACCACTTTTAAATCAGTTGCTAGCTAATTTAAAAATATGTATAAATAAATCTTACAACTATTGGGGTAAGAGGTGGAGCAGAATCTACTTCGGTTGTGCTCCTCAGTACTGAGACTAAAATTCAGAGAGCTGGAAAGCCCAAGAAAGTACTGAGGAGGTGAGCAAAAAGAAGTGCAAAAGTTGTGCAATCTGTTCTTGGAAAATCAAGCTCATGGCTGACTTAAAAGATTGTCATGGTAACCCAATCTCACTAAATACCAAGTCCAAGCCCCACTTGAAGGTCTGAGGTGCAGAAGAAACAATAGAGTATTATTACTGTGGAAGTCGATTCAGGATCGTATAAATCAAAGCTTCAGAGTAAGGGGGTCTGTATTTCCTTTGATGGTCAGAGAGCTCAATAGTTGCTTTCATTCTGGCATCCCATAAGCTAACATTAGTTATGTTGATAGTCTTTGCTCTAAACTATACAAATACAGGAGATTGCATATGAAAATACATTATAGCAGCTTTACAACATGGGCCACAATCTGATTGTCAGAAGGAACAAGCCTCCCTTATGCGGTGACGAGCAGCACATAATGAGCTCCAATCTCGGGCTCTCTTTAGACTACAATGGGCTTTTTCTTTCCTCAGCTGAGCATTAAGAAAGCACCGATTCATTTCTATACATGCAGGATCAGGCCCAAAGACATCAGGTTTGATGGAGACTTGACTGATGGTTCAACAGACCCTTAACATGTTCTGATAGACTGAGGACTCGTATTTTCCCAGGAGCACATGCTCGTTCCTGATGTGCCTCCATAGGACTTCCTTCTAAAGGGCTGAAAGCACACGGTAGGAGAGGCTTTGGGTTCTATAAAAAGCATGTTACTGGAGTTGTTAAGCAATCACCAATGATCCATAGTAATCAATAAGATGAGTACTAGCTGCCCATTCATATTGCTAACCAAAGAAGAGGTCTGGAGGAAACAACACAAGCGTATGAACGTAAATTTTTGTTCACAGATGCGTGTGCATACATTAGAACACTGTAACGTAAAAATCCATGTTTCCTCCTCTGCTGGATTACTGTAGTCTAAAAAGTAAATGAGTGGCAAAAAATAGGTAGAGGTGGAGACAGACTGGGGTAATGATTAATCTCAAAAAAGATGACAATGACCATCACAGTCAGTAATTGGTGACATTACAACGTTCCAGTTCATATATATCTAATAGACATCTATAAGCTGTCCTGAGAAACACTGGACTTTAGTGAAGCCGGCATGCCAGATACCAGCTTTTAGCAGGAGTCTGGATGGTAAGAGGACAAAATGGCTTGAGACACGGTTTCCATCCCAAGAGAGCACCAGGTAGAAAAATTCTTCAGTGAAAGCGAGACAAGGGAACAAGTGAGACTAGCATTTGATGGCTATTGTAATTGCTACATGGCGATGGCCAGTGCCATGCAGAGCTTCCTAAATATGTTGCTACAATGTTTTGGTATTCAGAGGTACCCTCCCATCATTAACAAAAGTCTGAAATACCGTTGGAAAATATTTTAGGATTAATAGAAAAGTCCTACCAGGAAGCTTTCCACTCTGAGGGCTGGATTCCCTTGTCTGTGAAGTCATCTTTGCACCAGACAGAATTTTTTTCCTGCATTGGAGAGGGCAGAGAGGATTCAGAGGATTACACAAGCGGATGAGGGCACTGGACCGGGAGGGAGAGAGGTCCGTTGTTGGCACTGCTGTATTGTGCGCTGGTTTCCCCCTACACCCTTGCTGTGAGATGGGAGGACCCACTGAGAATGTCCATTTCTCCAGTCAGATAGCTTTCACAGAGGTATTAACTCTCTGCAGACTATGTTGCACATTCCGGTTTCCTCAGCATAACTGCTTTGGTTTATGGTAGACCCAGATGCTATTCCAAGAAAAATACCTTTTGCTAATACTCATTCTGTTCTGGCACCTGGCTTAAGCCGTTCTGGCAAAAAGTAAGCTGGTGTGAGCTGTATCACCACTAAGTGTTTTTGGTCAGACTGGCTTGACAATGTTTCTAATCTTTCTTAAGAATAGACCAAATATGGCTTTGCCAGAAGTCTGGGAAGCAGTCTCCAAGGAGAATGTGACTCATTCGGAAATTGAGGTGGGCCCCAAATGAAAATGTGATTCAAAGTTTGTTGAGTGTAAAAAGACAAAAAAAGATAAGCCTTTATGAATGTGTTGATTTATAATACAGCTTCTCCTATTAATTTTTTGTTTCCTGTGTCATGCCAGGTCTATTGCTTCACTGTCTTCATGAAAGACTAAACACTCTCTTTAAAAGAAAAATTCTCACCATGATTCAGTTTGTTTTATTTTCCATACCCCAAGGCACTATTTTCTAGGACATTTAATGCCAGCATAAATCTCAGCAATTACATCAACTTTCTATGGAGTAAAACTTGTGTGAGCTGAAAATCAACCACCCTGTCTAGTTTGGAAAATTTTTCACTGAACTAAGGTTTTAGAAGAGTAGAAGAACTATAAATTACAATGCATTATTTCATTCGAATTCAAACATTTCTTTTCATGCTTTGAGTCAAGGCTATTTTGCTATGAGTGGTAGGTCTGTTGCAGCACGGGGAGTATTTCTAAAACAAACTCAAACTTCATGATGAATCCATCTTCTGTTGCACTCAGTTCTATTTTTGCTGGTTTGGTTTTGGTTTCTTTCTTTTTTTTTTTTTTTTTGTCTTCTTTCTTTTCTTTTTGGTAACATTTAGTTTCTTAACACTGGAAGCCCAAGGGGTGATTACAGGTGGTATTATCTTGATACTTAGGTGCTAGCTTTTAAGTGTGGGAGGCAGAGTTTTCTATCCTTGCGGTCGTGGGTGCATCTTTCTTTCTTCAGATGAAGAAGAGCAGAACTCGGTGTCAGATTTGGGAGGAGAGTCTTCCTCGGGCACCTCTGAAGAACAGTCATGGAATGAGAAATAACATTCCGCTCACCTGGCCCCAGGTGTCGTATCACTACAACACCAAGGTCATTAAAGTACTGTAATGATAAAACATTGAACAGAAGTACCGAATATAGTCCTTCAAAATCAATTGTCTCAAAAGGGATGAAGCTGCTGTAAAACTTGCAGTCTGTTTGTTTGTTTGTTTGTTTGTTTGTTTAAAAAAAAGTCCAATTAATAACTGATTACATTTTACTATGCATCCCTCTCCACACTAATTGCCTACTTGAATATGCTGAAAAATTTTCCTTAAGTCTCTGCAAAAAGAGTCATGTTAGGGAGACCAAAGGTTTGAGAAAACAATAAGCAATTGAAGGAAGCCTTTTAAGTGCAGACAGAGAGTTCTTTGTATACATTTTTTAAATCTGGAGAGAAGATATTAGTGGTTAGCACTGACACCTATGCTGATTTTTTTCTTAAACATTATATTGACTATCAACTTTGGATGGACCATCCCCTTTTCCAATGAACAATAACACTGAATGAAAAACACTGTCTGAAAGTCTTTCCTCATTGAACCTTTCTTCTTGGCTTCTTGCAGTGAATGAGCCCAGTGTTTTTCTGGAGAAACTAAATGTTGGCTTTTGTGTTTTATTTTTTAAACTTTTCTAGATGAAACTGAGGCACACATTGACTATGAAGATAATTTTCCTGATGACAGATCGATACCTATTGTTGGGAATGAACATGTCAATGGCAAAGAAGAAATCGAGCAGGAGCAAGAACACCTTTCCTTCAGTAAAAGTTCAGAGGAAGGAAGAACTGGAAGTGCCAAAGGTGTTACTCAGGACACACACACTTCCGAAAAAGGAAGCAGGGCACCAACTGAGTCCCCTGTGTCACTCCTAAGCCAAAAAAACTTGTTTTGGTTTCCATCAGAGGCTTTCAGTGGCCCTGAATCAGAGAAAGAGACAGATGATTCCACTAAAGCCCAATTTTCTGAAGGTGATAACCACATTGGAGTGAAGACAGCCTATGATGAACCTAGTGCCAAAATGTTTTATGACACTGAGGATTTCCCCATTGGGCCAATTCTCACAACTAATGACACAAAGACAGAGATAGATGCGGTTGCCATTACTGACGAGTCGTGGTTAGATGGCTATCCGGTAACACAGGAAGTGGTAGAGGATGATGAAGAAGAGGGGGATAAAGTTGATGGTTCGATGGGAACAGAAGACGATGTTGTCCTCACAACTGACCAACCAAATCACATCGAAGTTAGAAAATCAGGCAATGGCAGCCCAGCTCCGGAGGAAGGTTTAACACAGATTGTGGTAGGAACAATGAGGATGGATCATGAGGGGGCCAAAGAGACTCCGGTACCACTTACGTCGGTGAGCGGTCTGGAGAACTTAAGCGTGAGCAGAAGTTATGACGATGCTGCATGGGACCAGCCAACTACATCGCTGGAAACTGTGACTCAGGAGCTTGGTACAACGATGCTGTTTGATATAACCAGCTTAAAAACATCCATGTCAGAAACCTCTGTGATGGTCAGCCCCTCAGATCACACTCCGTATGCAGAACCAAAAGAAACAACTGCCTACCCAGCACAACTAGCAACCACTGCACCAGCTCCAGATGTCATTACAGAGACGTCGTCCCAGGAATTAGCCGAGCAAGAAAATCTCACCCAGGGCCTTGGAGAAAAGCTTGTCCCCACTTCTGAGCCATGTGAGGGAGAGGATTGTCCCAAGTCAAGTAAAGGTGCTATCATAGCAGTAATTGTGATTCTTCTGTGCTTGCTACTGGTTGCAGCTGTCCTGGCTGTGTGGTTTTTCAAAAAACGGCAGCAGAAAAATTCCGTCTATAAACTAAACGGAAGGTGTCAACCCAGACATCATTGCTACCACCACTACCACCACCAGCACATTGAAATGCAGAAAGTTTAACCAGGGGCTTTTGGGAGAGATGCTAGAAATCAGAAGAAAAACATATTGATGCTAGAAGGATCACATGACTCATGGATGCTAAAATCCAGCAGTGCAGAAAGCAGAAGAAGAAAAAAAAAAAAGCTAAAAGAACATAGAAGACAGAAAAGATTTCATTCTTTTGAAGTTGCCATTTAGCATATCTGACCTTTCAGAGCTAAAGAATCTGTCCATTTTTATCACAAGGGTCTTTTGGGGACATCAGCAGGACACAGCGTGCTTGGTAGAACGTCTACAATTTGTTCCGCTTTTACATTTTGCTCCTATTAATAATAAATTAATGGATTAATTTCTGTGTTACCTGGTTATAATGTAACGGCAGGGCTGGTCAGGCCTTCTCGGTCTATTCTCAGCGGAAGAGGGAAAGAAGGAGGGGAGAAGGATGTTTTTGGAGCAACCACACATTTGGTGTTTGTTCCTTTTTTAGAACCTGCCCAAGCTGGTCGGGATAAACCACCGTAACAAATTATTACCTGACTTGTCTTAAAAAGAAAAACTATTTGCTACCATACTTTAATGGAGAGTATTGCAGTGATGACTAAGGTACTTTTCTTCAGCGCTGTGAATTTAACAAGCCACAAATGTTAAATCACTGCGCTGTTTTTCCGGAAGGTGTTCTTTTAGCCTTAGTGAAGAAGTGCCGTTCTCATACTAATCTTTTTATAGACATCAGGACGTCTCCCTGGAATTCAGAGAATACTGTAAGTGCCATTCTTCCTTGAGTATCAGCAGGAGAGGAGTCAGAGCACCTTTGAGTCCAGGTGTTATGATGAATAGCCTCTTATTACAGAGCCAAACAGTGATGACGCACTTTCCAGGGGATCCCTGCATAAAGTCAGCTGCTTTTCTGAACACGATACCGACCGACCAAGATACTGAATTTTAATTCACAGCCAGTAGCCCCTCTGGCAACTGAAGCCATGTATAATACTTCTGTCATACGAACTCTGTGGAAAGACTGATTTTCACCGCCCTGCTCCTCCATCAGATGGAGGAGTGTCTGGGGTGGACATTGGCTATGGGAGATGGGTATCATTTTGAATGCTGCTTATTGTGATTTTAAAAATAAAGCAAACCTGGGAAAGACAGAAATTGCATCCAGTTGGTAAAATGCAAACACTTGGCTTTTAGACTGGGTGTTGGTGTGAAAACAGCGGCTTTTCCAACAGCACGTTCCATTTCCAGCAGTTTTGAAAATAAACAGGGAGAGAGGGGAGGATGTTTTCTAGCATCCCTTAACATAGTTCTGGTGAGTTTAGTATGAAATACTCTTCCTTACCTTTCTGAATAAACAGGAGAAAGACTGGCAACCGTGAATAATCTGCAGGTCAGAAATAAATTCGTCTGCCACTCTGTTGTACAGCCTTAACCAAACTACACCAGTAGTTCAACAGGTCAAAATGTTGGAGTAAGAAAAGGTGACAGGGTGAAGGTCACCCTTTTTCATGTTCTGCCTTGACTCACAGTGGTAACCACCTCTAACTCCATGGAAGGTAGACTTTATGAAATGGAGTGCAGAATTGGGCCCTTCGTACATACAGCCATCAAGCTCAGTGCTGGTAAGGAAAACAAAGCATTTTTTAGACAACAGCTATACATTATCTTGGAGAATTTCACCTCAGAGTGGTGAGAGTTGAAACTAATTGGCAAGAGCCACAGTAAATAGAGGACAGAAACTGTACAGATTTGTAAATATTGTGTTCTCTGACATATGCATGACTTTATGCTTTTAATTAATGCATTCTAGACTATGAAATAACCTAGAGTTTATGTTGTAAACTATTTTTTTATGCGGTAACGTTTTAAAAAAACAACAATGGATTTCGCACTAAGCAACTTTATGGAGGCTGTTAACTAAAACATACCATCTGTAATCTCATGGAAATATGCTGAAAAATAAACACAGGAATATCCATTAAAATATTGTTTAACTGAAAGGTACAAGTATGTGTTACAGTTCTGTGTAGCATCATTCAAAATTAAAAGTCAATACTATTTGGCTCAGGAAATGAACATGTAAAAATGAGAGTCAAAATATAATTACAAACACAAATTGTACAGGGGTCTTATCTGAGACTTAGAAATACTTGTTATTCATGAGCCAGAAAAAAAATGTACATTAACATGATGCTTTGGAGGTATTTAAATAAAAATCAAGTTACAAAAAAAGGGAAAGGAAGCACTTGTGTGTGTTCTTGTGCAAATCACCCAGTTTGCCCACAGGTTTATGGAGAAAAGGTAGGTCTGTCACTTCGGTAATTCTTGTAGAAGACCGTTTGAAATTAAAAAGGTAAGCGGAAAAATGTTTAGCTTAGGCTGCCAGCCCAGTTTGTTTCAGAGGACCACCTACCCCCTTTTGCAGCGGCATCTGCTTGTACTCACCGTTTTCACTTTACCAGGATGATTCAGGGAGCTTGAGAAAACTAATACACAGATGAGGATAAACAGCCCATGAATGATACATTTGACTTAGACCTACTTTGGTGTGCAAGCCTTGGCTAATCAATCAAAGACGGTAGGGATGGTGGACAATAAATATAGTGCAGTAAATACAAAATCTGAAGATGATAAGGTCAAAATACAGTAGGGGATGTGTTACTCATTACAGGAATTGAGAGCTGAAAGTGCCAGCTGTGGGTTGAAATTAGGAAAAAGGAAAAATAAAAGAGGGAAATATCAGTAGTGATTTTGTGATGGTGACATCCAGTCATTGAAATTGATCTGTTGCTCTGTGAGAGAAGCCATGTATCATCCTCTTCTAGGGAAGTATTACAACAGGCTGGCCAGAATCAGCTGACCAGTGTTAAGACTGAGATAGGATCTCCCCTTTACTCTCTTTTCCTTTATTAACAACTACCTATTAACATTGGCCCCCATTTCACACAGGTCACGTGCTGTATGAATTTGCTGTCAGGCAGGCCGCAAAGTGACACTGTGGGGTGTCACATTGAAACTACTGGCAGTGTTTGGCGGTTGAAGCCCTTGCAACCAAAAGGGGTTGGCTGCTCTTTGTACAGAAACACTGGGATCATGGGTTTTAGGTATTCAGTAAGTTCTCAGTCTGAAATCCTCTCAACTTCTGTGCTTGTCCTTTCATTTGCCAGCTAGGTGACAATATATGGTTTATTGCGTTGTACTGCCTTATTGCATACTGCACCTCAAAAGCTATTCTGCTGGGGCTTTGTTGCCAGGGGCATTGAAACCAGCATAGATTGATGTTTTTCCTTCACTGAAAAGAATTGGTGGGGTTTTTTATATGCAATAATTTGTAATGCAAAGATACAACATAATAAGTAGCTGTGAAAGAATATTTAGCTATGAAAGACCATTGTAAAAATTAGTCATAATAAGAAATTATTAGATAGTTGTACGACTTCTTAAGCTACAGGGTTACCAGCAGTTCAGGATAATACATAAATGTTTAATCCCCTTCCAGATAACTGATAGGGAGAATGGGGCAAAGGCATAAAGCCCCAGTATTTTTCTTTAAAGTTAGTAGGGAGATAAAAATCACACCTCTGACCCCCTTATTTCCACTTGAAAGTAAGTAAGTTCCATTACTTTGCAAAAGAATTAATCAGGAAAAAAGGACATTTGTTACTTCATTCCACTGAAAAGGCCTGCCCATGAGGTACATCAAAGGGAAGAGAAAGTTAAAAATAATCAAAAAGAAAACTGAGAAATATTTTCTACAGAAAAGGTTAGCATTTATAAACTGCAAAAATTCAGAGCTCTCTACAGAATTCAGTTTCCATATATCGTCAGTACTCTAAGGAGGGAGAAGAGGGGAGGGAGGAGAGATGGGTGTCTAAACCACCGAATGTTTCCTTGCCAAAAATAAATAAATAAATAGGTATCTATTTATTTTAATATTTTTTCCTAGGCACTGAAGAGGACTTAAGATACAAAACCCTGATTTGCTGGGGTGTGTGACCCAACTTACTTTGGCTCTTTCTTACTTAACTTCTTTTTTGTGTATAGCTTAAACTCTCCACACTAGGTCATTCAAGTCTTGAGTCACCAGAAAAAAGAAGTCGCTGTTTAAAGCATGGCAGACAACCAAAAGTTCAGACAGCTGCAATGAAGGATTAGTTGTGGGTTTTTCTCACTGCCTTGCTACAAACTGCATCACAGCTCTATGTTCAAACATTATTAAATGGGAATGTTTTCTCTGGCACTGACTACTTCTCCCCACAGTTTAAGTATTGAATTTTTTTAACTGAAGTAGCTTTGGTTTACAGCTCACATTAGAACTCAAAAACATATTTCCATAGTAGCTGGCATATGCAGGCAACTGTTTATTCTCAGTACCAGCCATAATAAACACTTGTACTTTTATAATCCAACAAATCTTTGTCTAATCACGACTCCGTTTTCAAAGCTGTAATATTTGCATGCTGGTTAAACCATTTTTCACGAAGGCTCTCTAGAAATGGAAAGGTTTCCTATGCCTGCCATCATTATCAGTATAGACCAACAGGGACGTGGAGGTACACGGTGAGCATTAGTTGCAACCGTGTGTTGAGAAAAAGCTTTGTAGTGCAGGACACGCTGTAGGATTTTCAGAGGAATACCTTGCCTTGTGGAGACCCACCTTTCATTCTACCTCAGACTTATTCTGGCAAGTGTGAAGAGACAGCACCTCCTTGGTCAGACGGGCTTTGCAGGTGAATCGGGAACAGCATCCGACTAACTTTTGGGTTTACATTTTAGCATTCCAAAGCAGTAAAGCTCTGGAAAATGGAGCAATTTGAGTTTACTTTTGGTTCATGCCTTGTCAACAGAAGTAATGAAGGTCTGCTTGCAGAATCGCTACGGTGAATGAAAGGGCCCATCAGGACATCTGAATTCCTGTTGGATTTGCCAGAAGTGATCATTCTAAAAGTATTTGGTTTTCATAGCTGACTTCAATGGCTGCCGGAATCGCCGAGACACAGAAGTATGGAGCCCGCCATGCTGTTTTATGGGAACAGAACTAAACTTTGAAGAGAAAAATCACTGCCACCTTCTTCCTTTAATGAATATTGCTACTTATGATGACGAATTAGCAAGAAGCTGGTAATACATGAAGAATTACTATCAGTAAGTGCAGGCATTAATTTGACAAAGATTACGTACTTAGCACAGTCTGTCAGATACATTGATTCCCAACCTGTGAATCTTGTCCCTTGCCCAAGCTTTGGTTCTTACGTGAGAAGGATTGTCCTGACAGCCAGCACACGTGTTTTTCACATAACTAAATACCCACTTCAGTGCACCGGCATTTGTGACTCAGTCTTACCTTCAGCTTTAAAGCAGGTCCCCATCACGCAGGACCCCATCCGACAAGAGATCAAGCACAGGACTCACACAGTGTGCAGATCCTCGTGCTCGCCTTCTGCCAGAAGATGGACTTCACCCACCGTTCGCTTGTGAGCGGTGACTGGACGACACGCTCAGTATTGCAGACTTGCTTGTGGGTGGCAGCGGAGGGTTAGAGGCCAACAGCAGCTACCCGGGGAGCCAGCTTTGTTACTAGAAATGTGAGCGATATTTAAAAAGCATAACTGTACGGCTCTACAAGAAGCAATGCTACCACCAAGGTCATTATGAATTTCATCCCCAGGATTCCTGTGTGATCTGCTCTAGGGGATCCTGCTCTGGCAGGGGGGTTGGACTAGATGATCTCTAGAGGTCCCCTCCAACCCCTGACACTCTGTGAGTCTGTGATCAGCCTAGGGTCAGCAGACACATGGTACTGATGCTGCATTCAAGTCAGTGACACGAACACAGTGGCTTCAATGAAATGACATTTGCCCGAGCATCAGTCATACTGCAAGTCCTGCCAAAAAAAGAAATGGAGGCGAAATCTAAGTAGCCCATTGAGTTAGACAGAAGCCGCGACATCTGAGGCAGACAACACACAACTGCAAGAATTTGGGGTGGCAGAAGGAAGGCAAGAACCATATTCCTGCATCCTCCCAAGAAGAGCTGGCAGGATCAGAGAAGTGGAAGAAAAGACACTAATTTATTGCAGTCACATGTAAAAGTTGGCATTTAACAACAGCAGCAGCAAAAGAAAAATCAGTTTAAAGAACCTGAGAATGCTGAAAAAAGCCACAATAAATACTGAAGAACTGGAAGAGGAGCGATTTCTCATTAGAAAAGAACAAGGGTTTGAGAACTACTTGTACTTATTAAGATTGAACTGGCTTGGGACCATATGTAGTGGAAATTAAGAAAGCCAGAAAAAATCCACAGACACTTGAACAAAATAAAAAAGGGATCACAGTGCCATTTCGGGAGGCCACAAGAGTATCAGTTGCCTCCTCAAGTTACGTGGAACAGTAAAGGACATCACACTTAATGTAGGCTTAAGAAAAATAAATCATCGGCTAATGGACATCCTAGTAAATCACAAAATCCCCACCTGAGAAGGCACAATGGCAAGGGGTTTTAGCTCTAAGATTGAGAGCTGAGGAAATGACTGAACATGGAAAGAGATCAGCTAAGGAAGCCTTAAGGACAGAATCCCAAGCTTCCTGGAATATTGGTAATACCCAAGAGACTTGCAATAGTTGAATAACTGATGAAGAGGAAAAAATTAGGCTTCATAGGTGCTAAGTGTATCCCCAGCGTAACTCATTGAAGTCAAATGAAACAGGTTAACTCTGGTGCTCAGTGTTCTACTGGTGGAATATTACAGTATTTTAGCACATGCTTTGTTCTTTAAAACACACTATAGCCATCTCTGACAATTAATGCTGCAGAGGGGGAGGGAGTTCTTTAACTGGAAAGAAATAATTCTGGGTGGCAAACCAGAGACCCTGGGTCTGGTTTTCTGTCGTCTCACACCTACCTACAGTAGTCTACGCTACTTGCTTCACCCACAGGGAAAATCAGATTAGAAGCTTCATGCATACTTGTTTCCACGCAAGATGTAAAGTTGTGGAAAACCTCAGGCCCAGGAACTTGAATTACAGGCAACTCCCTCGGAAGTCCTCAGGAAGTGTTGTAAAGCAAAGGCAATGTAGATGGATACATCCATCCCCAACCAGCTCCATGCCCTTTAACGGCAGGATTTCTGGATTTGCAAGCCAGAGCGTCAAAGATGATGTTATTCGGGCATATGATCTTGGCATCAATGGTTGCATTCCTGAGGAGGAATCAGGAGACCTCCAGGATAAAAGAGACCTCCAGAGCAGTAACCTCTCCCTTGAGCATACACACTCCTCCACCAAACTAGGGACAAACCGGAGAAGCTACCCCAGCTGTGTACTATAACACATGTATTTCACGGGGAAGTAAGTGATGATTTACTACCCATTGCTGGCAAGTTTTAAAAGCAAAGTTAAATTCTTACATAAAATGACAGTAAATGGAGTGCTGATATTGTGTGGAACAAAAAGCACAGGGAAATGTGATCTCCCCTCTGTGTGTTCAAGGCATGCAGCAAGCCAGACCCTGGTCTCATTACCACAGGTGGGGCTAGGTAAATCTCCTAAAGTTAAAAGGCTCTTCATAGAGTTGAGAATAAAACAGTCTGCCCGTCGACTTCAGCAGATCAGTTGTGATCTGTATTAAAGAGGCTAAAACACCCACTCTGATCTTCCAAGCATCTTTCACACACAACTTTTTTAACATTTTAAAAAGTTTCATTGCTGTCACAGGCCAGAGGCCACTTAAACCTGATCCGGTGGAATCCCCTTCTTACTCCCTGCAGAAACCTCAGTGGTGCAGACACTGTAATTCCACAGCATACAGAAGCTATAGCAGCCACAACTCAGCACGGCCGTGTACATCATGTTCTGCCTTTTTACAAACCTGAAGCAGATTTTGGGTTTGCAACTCAATCCATTCAGCCGAATCAGGGGTCAGTCATCAAGGCACCGAATGCTCTTGTCTCCCCTGGCTGTAAGCGGGATGAAACCACTTGCAGAACTTGATCCTTAAAAATGAAAGGGGAAAGCAAAGGAGGAAATCCTGGATCCTCCTCTGAGGTCAATGGGATTTCTCTCTACAGTAGTGCACAAACTCACTACTCATCACTCAGCATTTTCTGGGCCTTCACAGTACGTCTGTCTTGGACTCTGCCATGAAGTTAATAAAAGTGTCAGGAATTCACACGCAAATATTTTTCGCGATTCCACTTAAAATTGCCTCAGTCTCCACCCGTACTTCCGGATGAAAACTATGCAGGTAGTTCCACCAGACTGAAAAAAACATGCCAACTGTTTTTGACAGAACAGAACCCTAACTATATCAATCACGGTTATTTTATACAAGATTGGCCCCTTCTCACACAGGAACCACAAGTTGTTTCAACAGAAAGCATTAGGAATTGGTAGGAAGAAAGAATTCTTTATTATTCAGTTCTAAGTGACTTCAGTTCCCCATCATGGAATCTAATTCCGTTTTTAAGAAAGATCAACACTGCTTACCGAATTCTTTAAGCAATTTTTACAAATCACTATTTGAGATTTGTTAATCGTCTTGTTTCAGCTATTTAAATGTATCTTAACATCCTTCAGGTGCACTGGGATTCAGGATCTCTTTATTCATCATCACAGAAAAAGACATATATAAATAATACAATACATCGCTCAAAGTCTAGAGGAACTGGTACATCTTCTGTGGTTCACAATCTGACAGAAGTACTTTGGAATTTAGCTGTACTGTTATATCTCAGCAGAACAGCCCTGAAATGAGGAACCTTACTATTAGCCCAGAAAATACAAACAGTCTGTTTTGTTGCGCTGGTGTCAAGGAAGGAAAACTCAAGAGGAAAACCCATAAGCACCCATTCTGTAAATGCACAGTGAGAAGCCACGCTCATGGAAGAGTCAGCGCAGCATGGAAGCGACCTTTCGGGAAGGGACCTTGTGACATAAGGTGGAGCTTAAAGGACCAGCTTTGAGGTATATCTAACTGGAACTACAGGTGACCCAAAACAATAGTAAGGAGCAATGGTGAGTCTTCACTTCTGTAAAATACTTTGTGGTGATTTCAGTCATCAAGATTCCTTCTTGTCCTCTACTTCTAACAACTCATCAAGGAATTCCACAACTTCACCCTAGAAAGAATTAAATTTAACAGAAACAAGTTAACCCTGTACTGCAAAATCAGGGGAAAATTTTAACCATTTTAATCAAAACATAAGCTGTAGTTAGGTGCCTAAATATTTTTTAACACCCTTCATACAGAAGCTAACACAACAAGCCTATAAAATGCAAGTAAACGGCCCATAGGGGGATAGCACAAATACCTGCACTGACATACAGACCTTAAAATAAGGAAAAGTTACACTTCACAGGAAATCCTCTTGTACTTTTTCAGGTATTTAAACAGACAATGAAATCCTCAAACTTACTTAGAAAGCAGAGGCATAAATGTTTAAAGCACCTGTTAAATGAGGAAATTGTTAAAATACCATAAGACATTAACGAACTTTAGAAAGCTTTGAAACGCAAAGCATAAAGTGTTTTGTAGAACTCTGACTTTGCATCTGTCCGCTCTGCTGATGTCCTCCGTTACACCCTTCAACACACACCTCCTCCATTTTCAACCACTGATCTTCACATGCCATGCTTCAGTGCAGCAAAAATGTAAAGGACCAGAGATACTAGAATGTTTTCCAAACAGGAAACATATACATTGGGTTTAGATTCAGACCAGAAAATATTGTATTTACAAGCTCCACTCTGGTAGCAGAGGGTACCAACACAACATAACAATCCACCTTTCTTCATTTAAACTACTCCTGTTGTAGCTGTATGTCACACGCGGTACTCAAATGTCTTCCTGCAGTCAAGCCCGAGTACTTTAGGATGACACAGCCCCACCAGCAGCAGAAAATATTCTGCTGGAAAAATCTGATCAGCTCTTACTCACTCTCATGTTTAAAATAATGAGAATTTATAACAATTATATTGAAACCGAGTTATCCTTGCTTGGATGCTCATTCTCCCTCTTCCTTTCACCCCCCATTCCAAGTCTTTGTGAACTATATTAGGCTTCAGAGTCTGCTCGATGAAGACTGCAAACAGAATTTTACAATCCTTATTAAATTTTAAGCAGATTTTTGTCTAGAAAGGTATTTCTCAGGAAGACAGCACCTTCCAGACACATGCAGTTTGAGACTCAGAATTTTACAGTTGTCTATTCTGGTGAGGAAAGGGCATTAAAACCTCTGTCAGTGAAAATAATAAGAGGATATCAAGAATTACTTGTCTATTTTTGAATACAACAATCATATTATGGATATGGTGATTAAAAATATTAGCATCACATTTTTCAGAAGTGTGATTAGCAAGGAGAGAAATAACGAGAACCAAGCAAACAAAAATAAAAGTGGGAGAAAAGCTGGCTGAAACAACTGCTGCTCTTGCTCCCTGCTTCACAGTTCCATCTTAAAAGACTGTCCAGTTTTTGCAACTATGAAGTGGTTTTAGCAAGTCCTGAAGGATGGCAATGGATTTTACTTGATTTTGTTCAAAACATCTAAGCATCCAATTCAATAAAAACACAAGAAAAAATGCCAGCACTTTCATATTCCTTACTTGTCCTCCTGGTTGCAGGAAATCCGGCAACTGGAAAACAGGAATTCGACATTTCTGCACGTTTTCCTTTGTTAGAAGTATTTTGGTTGCCTAAGGAGCCCAGTTGTGGGAGGAACTCAATACCACTTCACACACGCACACCAAGAAAATAGCCACTAGGTCCAAGAGGCACTACGCAAGCAGCTGAAACTAATGGAAACAGAAGCACGGAGGACTTCAGGTCAAGTTTTAGAGCACAGCTCCTAAATCTGTGGGCTTAGGAGCATCTGGGTGCCTCTTGAAGGACGACAGACAGGCAGGTCCCATTAATGCTGAACAGAGTTACGGGACTGGGAATACAGGCACCTACTACAGGGGGCCCAGGTCTCATTCAGATTGAATTTTTTACACCTCAGGACCATAGCTTAATGAAAGAATAATAGATATTAAAAAGGATTTCTCTCCTTGGTCTATCTGCAAAGACAACCCTCAAAAGGTAGGAGAGGTAGGGTGAAAGGGATCAGCATCCATCCTATGATTCTACAATCTGACTGGATGACCCAGAATTAAGTATTAGGAAGACATGGAGATTCCAATATTGTTCCTTTAGTAATTCAACCACATGGGAACTTAATTTAATTCATATTATTGTCATGCTCATCAGAAAGGTAGGATATTTCAGAAGACAAGGAAGATCCAGATAGAATTAATTTTTTTTTTCTTCTGGTATGTTTTAAAATCCAGAAACACTCAAGAAGCCTGGGTTTTAAATGGAATAGGATATTTAAAAGCAACAGTATTTGAATAAACATTTGACTGCAATCTGAAATTTCCAGTGCCTGAAACTGATCTGTAAAGGAACGCATGATGGAAGCTTTTGCGCGCTGATGAGAAGAACCGGGGAGTAAGAGAGGCTGAATTACAGCAAAAACATAAAACCAGTTGCCGAAACAATATACATTCAGAAAATATGCTGTAATGCAACTGCATAACTGCCTGGATGTTGGTTCTTATTGAAAAGGCAAAAATTCCGGATTACAGTTAAAGCAAGCAAACCCTCTAGTTAAAATACTTGTGCCTGCACCTTCATGGTCAGAACGTAAGAACATAAATGTAAAACGTCACAAGAGCTGATCACACTGTCACACTAGTAGCTATGACCACACTGATCCTGTCCTTGCCCCATTAGCACTCACTTGACACTGCATCAGGCATTTTGCATGGCTGAAGTCAGCAAATATTTCACAGGTGTTCATTCCAGGGAAAAAGCCTCCTGCCCGCTGACAGCTTCCTGCTGTCCTGCAGACCTGGAGTCTGAAAATGATTCTCTGATAGGATTTAAGCATTCAGTGTGAAAATTCCTCCTCTTATCTGGTATGCTCTTTAGCTCCTACTTACCTTAATAGGAAGGACATAAAATTTTACATGCAAAGTCAACTGCAAACCTGTAATTCTTTTTGCTGCCTGCTACGAGTGGGGACAACAGCCACCCAGCTCTGATGCAGGTTACATAAATACGCTGCTCAGACACAGTGCTGATGTAAATCAGTGTTGAGCAATGTATGGCCCAAAGCATGATGTAGCTGTCTGGCCGGTAGCTAGTAAATCAGTATGTGAAGTCTGACTAAGCTCGGGGAAGAGGAGGGTTTGCTGCCAGACCAGCGCACGCCTGATCATTAAGCAGCCAACAACTGGAAAGTATGCACGTGCGGACAGCTTGGGTCAGCTGCCCCGAAGCACAGCCTCCTCAGCAAGCTGGCCCTGGGTCCACAGTCACTGCCTCCTGGTTTGCACTGGAGGACAGGTACGTGCTGCAGGTACAGCAGCTCTGCTGGCACCCCACGACCTCCCTTCCCTATGCCACCAACCTCTTCCCTCTCCCAATCCGGGGGCAGTCAGTGGGAGTGACGGCAAGGATGGATATATGGGAAAAGATGGGACACGTATAGCCGGAAATACGGGAGGCATGGTATCGAACAGCAGCAGGGGAATGCTCCCAGACTGGTATGAGTGGGAGGAAGAACTAGAGAAGACAATCTGATCAACTGTAGCCTCTAATTATCCATCAGATATGCAAACTGAGCACCCCTGGCTTAGGTTAACAACTGAACGGAGGCACAAACAGAAAGAACAAGGTTTGTAGCACAGTAAGTAATTCAAAAAGGTTTTATAGAGGGTACGTGACTAGGTGGATTGTAATAAAAAATAATTTTAAAGCAGAGTTCTTGGTCAGTTCTGAATAACCCAGCCCAGGCTAGTGAGACTGGTGCACTATTACAAGTGAAACTAGAGCATCTGAAAAAATAAGTCCTAAAAAGGAGAAAAATGCACAACTCCTCACTTCTTACCGCAAGCTGAGTGTCCAAGACCAAGGTACCCACTGGGCCAGGGATTGTTGCTGGCCCTTCCTTATGCAATACTAAATGCTGCATTCACACACACAAGATGTTTAGAAGAAACATCTGTACTTTGGAGACTCCTAGCCAGCTATTAAAATAAACACCAAAGAGGAAAAACTACCAATACGTGGCTCAGTTATGGCCCACTTGAAACTGATGGTCCAGCACCAACTTTTCTTTTGACAGCAGCATTTAAAAACAGTAGCAACCAGTAGTAGTTGTACCGCTCACTGACAGACCCAGCTGCTCTGCCTTTGGTTGCTAAGACTAAGCACTGCCTTCTGCATAGCAAATATTAATCGTTCATGGGTCCTTGCCTCCACCTACAATCTGTTCTGTCCTTTCTCGGTGTGGATTGGAAAAGTCCTGGGAAAAAATAGCTTTCTTGCAATAACCCATACTTTCCACGCAGATCTGCTGATGGCCTTTTCTATAGGGATTCCATATGCAGGGCAGTGGGATAGCCTGTTCTTCAGGGAAGTAACAGAGAATATTAAAATCAGCCTTCTAGAATGAATTAAGATCTACAGAAAAATATTATTATGGACATGCTTTCATGAATGATTATCAGTGAATGAATAAGAAACAGCCTTTAACCTAACTCACCCAACAAACTGAGCTGCAAGAGACAAAGACAGAGGAAAAAGAATTGGCTGGATCTTTGTTTCCTTCTAATCTATGACCTAGAAGGAAAATATTCATTCCACAAAATGTCCCCCAGCTGTCCTTTACAGCAAAATTCAGATTTTTCTAAAGTTAATGACTGGAAACTTATTCAACAGTGAGAGTAACAGATTTTGTTTCTGTATGTATTGGGTGTAAGTGGCAAGGTTATAGTAGCAGGAAGGGTTGCAGGGGTGGCCTCTGTGAGGAGAAGGCAGGGTTGCCCTGTAACTAATGAGTAACTGCCCTGTAACTGCCCTGCTAACTAATTAGAGTAACTAATGGGAGCAGTGACCAGGAGTTTGGTTCATGAAAAACTACAGATTTTGTTCAAGGATGAATAACCATCTTGCAAGAGAAAAGATGAAGGTTTGATATGGCCGACCGTGGAGGATATGTGCTCTGCGGGCCTGATAGAGCCTGGAAGTGCACACCACACAGCCCACTGGCCAGTAATATTCTGAGGGGGAACAACATTATTTCGGGGTAACAGTAAGGCATGTGTCAATGAGTGGCTCGGTCTGAAAGGTTTATTCAGCCTTCGACCAAGAAAAAGTTCCTTGATCTAACCTTCAGCTAAAACATGTGAGTTCACTGTAACCACCTCAAAGCCCTCCCAGATCCTCCACGAGCGGTACAGACCAGGCTGGACATTCCTCGCATTCTACCGGGGCGAAAAAAATCCCTCAATTCTTTGTGCAGAAAAATTATTTGGCCCTTAACTTGTTTATTTTTCAGATACTCAGTCCACAGTGTGACCCACTGTCACATGCTTTTAGTTTTGGGGTTTTTTAATATTAAAAGAGCTTAGTTGTTCCACACACGCATGTTAACTTCTTTTCTCAAATATTTTTACACTTCACTTTTTAATGATATATTCAACTGTTCTCTTCCCATATACTATGAGACTGCCGTACACTGCAGTTATTACAACAGTATTTCACAGTAATCCAATAAATGTGCTTTCCTCTTAACATTTTTGTAATGCCTATAAAACATGAGTCAATCCCGTTTCAGAGCAACTTCAACATTGCTCCCATCACACTGAAAACAGAAGCCTTCTAGTGGCTTTGTTTCTGAGCTTCGCTTATGCTCTCTTGGCTGCTTTATGCTCCACACAGAAACTTAAGAAAACCTGGGCAGGTAAAAATTCCCTCTTAATGTCAGTACCTGGGGGACAACCTGCCATTTAAGCCCAACCATGCTTCCAGCTTCCCACGATAGGTGGTTTAAATAGAAGGAGGAAACTAAGAGGGAAAAGCAGGAACTTCTGGACAGCCAGCCACATGGGCTGTATCTTCACTAGGAAATGATGATGAAAAAAATCTCCTTTTCCTTTAAAGCAGCATAGGTTGAACAGGAACCACGACGATGCCAATGAGCTGCCAACTCCCCCTGATACAGCTGCCACCAGCTCTTTCCAGTGTGGCAGTGCTATTGTAGCTGTGTTGGTCTGAGGTCACTGTCAGGGCAGGGTTTATAGGTCTGCATTTACAACTTGCTGTTACAAGTGCACTTGTATAAATCATTTGAACACATGCAAAAAAGTGAGTTAATAATGCTAAAACTATGTTGTTAGTGACTCCTAAACAGAAAAATAGGCTGAATTCGGATTATTATCTGCTATTAGCACTGGGCCCTCGTGCTTTGATGCTATTCCTTATTTTCTCCTTCCACCAGTCACGTTAGTTCAACACACATTGTTCTCTGCATCACACTTGGGAATGGAATTTCAGCTACTATACAAATGGACACACACATTATATACAGATAAAAAGAACAGGATGCCAATAAATGTAGGTCAAAGCTGCCAACAGTTTTTCACCTACTGATTAAGTACTGAAAGAAAAATCACATTGTAGGATCATCCCAGCCAAATACTTGTGGTTCCTATGTAATTTAGAATAGTTAAGTAGCTGTCCCTGAAAAAAACTTCCTCAAGAACACAGAATTTATGGGCCAGAAACATGTCTCTCATAATCAGCGTAGTGCTGAAGTTATATCTACACTAGCTGAGTATCTGGCTCTTAATGGCGTTCCAGGTTGCTATTTAAATCTGTGCAATAGGAGTTGTATCTGTCATAGCCTTTATGCATTACACATCTGAACAGAAACCAAGAAGCTTGACTATCCATGGCCAACCAAGATGACAACACTGTGTAATGTTCTTTTAACTTCACTGTGGAAAACTGTAAGGATATTTAATAATAATTACTTTTAAGAAAAAGTAATTTGTAGCTAGTTGGCGCTAATATTCTCTGTCACTTCTACTGTGTTTAATGTTTGAACTAAAGTATTTCATTTCCTTGTGGAAAAACATTAATAAAGTAACACGTACAGGACAGTATTTCTTTTAGTGACATATGCAAAAATCATTACTGCATGTTCCAACCTCAGCAATTACTGCAATGTATTATTGGAAGAAGCCACATGTTCTCACTTGCTTTGCTAATGGGATTTAAAAAGACACATGGATGATCTGGGATACGGCAGCACTGAGAAGTCTGAATAAAGTGAGATTCACCACTTCGGAACAACGACATATTCACATAGGAAGAGATTCTTTTACCACATCAATCCTTTTGTTTCACTCAAGGAAAGAGAGTGATTTTTTTGCTTGTTGGCCCAAGCAACCTCACAGACAGCAAGCACGGACCACAGAAACTCACTAAAGGCATGGCCTATGGCCCAAGAAGCACATGGTTTAAATAAACAGAGTGCACTAAAACCAGAGGTTGCCTCCATCCGTAACAATTTTTAATAAAGCTTTTACTGTAACACCTTATCTGGGTTTTTCATCAGTTTTCAGCATTCCTATAGAATAAACTTTTCTATCCATGCCAGGAGAAATATTAAAGAAAAAAAATTCCGCTTACACTACCCAGGTCCTGCCCATGTAGCAGAAACTGCAAGGTAGCGATTTTACCTTTGTGCTATTCCTGCTCTGTCTGGGCTCCCTGGAGGGCCCCTGCAGCCAAAAGAAGTTCTGGTAGCCAGGGATTTCTGAGTTCACTACCAAAAGCCAGCGCCAAGCCAGAGGCATGGACAGCCTCCATCCCTCCCAGGTTCTTCAGCCCTAACAAGGGAGGGCACAGACGTTCTCCAGCTTTTCCCCGGGAGAGGAGAATGGTAACTTTGCTAACACGGTGAGAGTGTGGCGTAGGGATATCTGTGGCATGACCAGGCCCAGTAATTAAGGTTGTTTAACCCAAACATTTAACCCAGTGTAATGTGACTTCCTTGACTCTTCCCCAAAAGTTTAATTGACGTTTCCACTGTATTTGGCTCTTGCTGACTGCAGGGTCATTTATAATGGCACCAGTGCAATGGGCTACAGGAATGAATGCCAGAAAATGAATGCTTGTTTATTCTATATCCACTGCTTGAGGCTGAAGATTGTTTCTATAATCCCGTCTTGTAGCACCATATGGGGAAAGCCCTCGCAATGGATTGCTTTTCTCCTTCCTTAATTATTCATCCCTGTGTTTTAAAGCAGCAGAGTGAAAGAAGGAAAAACTGATAAATTAAGTCTATGTCTAACATAAGAAAACATGAGCAAAGCACAAACCCACCAGAGAATATGAAAAAGTGCTCAAGCATTTCATATCCTGATGAAAACCCATACAGACTAGTCTTCATCTAAGCTTCACTTTACAGCAAGCTTATTAAACTGTCTCTCATGGAGTTTTACCACAATGAAAAGTCTTCCTAAATCTGGTAAACTTGCAGTGGAATTTTACGTATAGAGTTGTTTTCAGGTCACTAGCATACCAAAGGCTGCACAGAAATGTTATTACTCCTCCACTATAAAATATTACCTCTCCCTGTGTGCTGGATAACATAAAAATTGCAGACGTAGTTTCAATTTTTAACATAAACCATCTTTCTCTTTTCTAACTAAAACTAGACCTCTGCAGTGTCCATTATAGGTACCCTGCCCCATGCCATAACTGAACACAGCACTTTGCCAACTCCAGCAACAAAGTATTTGAAGATTTCATCTATCAATCATCAACAGATAATTCTATCTATCTTTCAAAGTATTTGAAGATTTCAGACTATTTGAAGATTTCATCATTTGAAGATTTTTTTAAGGTTCCCAAAACAAAGGAAAACCAAAAGGCAATCCAAAGCCTCCATGATTTAGACTTTAATTTCAGTTGTGGGAAACAAAGAAAAGCCCTTTCAACAACCTAGCTACTTTTCTTGCACAAAAAATCCACTTTACATATTTCCAGTCTAACAGTAGTCATTATATGTTATTTGGCCATGAATTCCAACCATTTAAGAAGCAAATCTGGGTGACCAAAACATCACTGTGCTGAAAACATATGACAGATAACAAGACTTCCTTTTGACAAAAATTACAATTTAGGTGGTTACATCTGGAACAAATTATAAGGATCTTTAAATCCAATTTAAACAACATTTCAGAAAAATAAAAACAAAACCCCACACATAAAAACGCTTGGTTTAAATATATATACTACTCTGCCCCCTGGTGTTACAGCTTGGAAAGTGGATTCTCTTTTTTTGTGGGCTGAGTGCATTGCATTTACCCCCGTGTTAATACTGCCCCATTTTTTTTTAATGGTACATGATGTTCTTTGGGTTTGTTTCTTACACTGCATTTACAAAAGAAAAAATGATGATAAATTGGCCACAGTTACAAGAAGATTCTTTCATATTAGCTAAATTCTGGAATTTCATCTATGTATCATTTTCACTTTAGTGTGATTGCAGTTTTCTCTGACCACAATTTCCTTTGAGAAAACTCACCTCATCATCATCCATCAGATGTTCCCTTGCAAATTCATACATTTCCAACTGGAGTGTGGTTATGTTGTGGTATCGAACTGCCTCCTGTCAAAAAACCCAAAATTTCTACATTACTGTAGGGTAGCAAAACAGGGGAATGTCACCTGAAACTAGTCCAGTGAAGTCAGACCCAGACTTAGTAGAAGGTTGGTCCCAGGGGGGTTATAATGTTTGAGAAAGGAAACAGCAGAACAGCAAGCAGCGTATCCAATGTCTTCTGTGGATCTTTCTAAACACAGGCTCCATCGGTGTGAGAAGAACAAAGCACTCTCCTCTTTCTCATGTTTCAAAGCACTGGCGAGTCTGAGAATAAGGAACGAGACTGCCAGAGCTGAGCAGCAGCCTGTGCCTGCATTCCAGCGGGCTTTGGACACGAGAAAGCCTCTGTCTCCCTGTGCGCTGGCGTACGGCAGCAGGCAGTTCTGGGAAAAAGAGACACTAAACTATTTCACACGATAATGACTCACCACCCCAGCCTGAGTCTGGGGTAGGGAAACTCTGCACAGTCACCCACCTGTGCCTCCTCACTTCCCCAGCTGTTTGCCTGGCCAGCACAGCTTAGCTCAGTCACCTACTCTCACCTTTTGCAAATACCAACAGTAATCTACTTTGATTATCCCGTTTAACTCTTTTTGGGGAGGAAAACAGGAGACTTCCTCTTCCACTACAGTATCTAAAGCTCAGTGCCAGAGCCAAATGCTGCTGTCATCCCGTTCCACTTTGTAAAAATAAACCAGAGGCATTATGGTTTTCATAGTAAGTGACTGGGACAGCAAGTGACTTTGGTTCATAGTTACATGGATCAAAGTATGAGAAAATACAGCTGTGTGCATTTAATATTTTATATTTAAAAATTAAATTATCTGTAATCCCCAGCTCCTGAGATGTTACCAAGGAAACGTTCAGAGTTAATGTGTCCGGTGCTCGTTCTGTCCTCTCTGCACACGTATGCCAAATCTGTTTGTGGTTTAGTTTTACGCTGTTGCTACCCCGCACTCCCACCACCCTCAAACGTTGTCTCCAATATGGGTACAAAGCACAGTTCAGATCCCAAAAAGCAGTGACAAAGGAGTGGCCCCTTTCCCCTGTGAGCTCAGACTCGCTGCTGCTGCTGCTGCCTGAAAGAACCAAATGCATTTTCACTGTCTTCTCCCTCAGCTGACCCTTCAGAGCAGGCCTAGGCTTCCAGGGTGCACATAAGGTGAGTTGCACACAACTCAACAGCTGTCCACAAAAAAACCCCACTTGACGGAGCGGTATTTTTGACTTGAGCTGGCTGGCCTGAGAGGAGGGAAAGTGTAATTACCAAATCAGTGCGAGCTACAAGGTGAACTGCTCAGCAGTGTTGCTACAGACAAAGCCAGTACCACATACGTGGACTGAGTTTAATACAGCAGTAAGAATCAAGGGGTATGCCTTTGGGTCAGTACAAGTCTCGGTGACTGAGGTATCTGAAGAACCAACATGGGAAAAGCAATTGGAATGTTACTCTGTTGCTTCAGCTAGGTTAACTCTTCCAGAAGAGAAGTCATACCCTAAGAAAAAGAGAAGGCACTAGATTTGATACGTGTATTGCTAACAACTACCTACTTGTACAGCACATACCACTGATGCCTAAGGAGTCACTTAGGTGTCACAAAGCAGTTAATTCAGTTGCATGACATAAATCCTGGTAACAAGAAATCACAGAAAATTCAATTTGATTGTCCCGAGTCCAGGCTGCAGGAGTCCAGAAACACAGCTTTTATATGTAAAATGCTTTTATATGTAAAATTATTTTGGACAAGGAAATTTAAGAACAGCATAGAAACCATTTTTAGAGTAATTTGTCAAAGCCAAATCGCAACCCCATTGCTGGATGAACCGATGTTTACCAGGTGCTTTGCAGCAAGTATTCTAACTGAGATAAATAGATGCAATATGGTCTTGAGCCTTTCTCTGTCCTCATCTACCCAACTGTGTTCTAAATGTTCTAAGTGGGAAGTGAGTTTAGCTGTTTAGTTTTAGGTTATCATAACCGGACACATTCCAATGGCCACAGAACCTGAAATGACAAGCAGGTGGGTAACTACATGTTGGCAAATAAAAAAAGTGATTGCCAAAAGCTTGAATGTCATTGGAGTGATCTTCTCATCAGGACATTTCAGGGGCCAGCTGCTTTATTTATCAAGGTGGCTAAGGACATCAATATGTGTGTCAGACAAGTACCAGCATGAACTTACTTGTCATCATATTATACCCTATTGTAGTGTATTTCAACACAAAGGGAAAAACTATAATGCCATTCACTATCTACACTGCACAGTACATCTCTGTGTACAACTTCCTATATGGTTTTAATAAAACTGTATGTGTTTAACTCCAGAATCAATAGATAACACTCATTTTCCCAACCTCTGACCCACTGAGTTTCAGGGAAATATCTGAATGTGTCTAGAAGGCATTTTAAGTAATTCACCTACCGATCTGGGCTGAAAATCCTCTTCTTTGAGTCCCCATTTGTCTTTGTGGTACTGATAATAGACCATGTTCTGTTTCATTACTTCATCTTTCTGGTCAAACAGAAGATAACTAGCAGCGCAAGAAGCTGCATTCTTCATGTCATTCACTAATTAATAAACACACACAAGAAAAAGCTAGGTAAAGTAAATGAACAAATTCCTACTATTATCTAAGCTCTGAAAAACTCAGATGGAAACAGGATGAATTTTCTACCTCCCCATCAGCTGTATAGGAAAATAAAAATTGTTTCTCAGAAAGGATATGGCTGTTTCTGTGTTCTGAAACAGGTAAGGCCATGATTTGGGGATTTTCTATGAAAAGCCTAACCAAACGTCCCTCTCAGGTATCCCAGTATCAGTGAGATATCAGCCCACAGCTTGGTGATTCCCACTGGGGCATTTATTAAAAAACTAACAAACAATCAAGCAATTAAAAAAAACCCCAAACACTTCTTTGTACTAGAATTGACAAAGAGGGAAGAGCCAATGTATAAAACATGTAGTCAAACAACATAAGCAAAAGTCATTAATGGCTTGATTCTACATGGCTGGATGTGTCTTCCCGTTGGTGCTGAAGCCTGCTGGAGTAGCTGAAAGGGCTACATGTGTTCTTTACAGCGCAGGTAGTTCCTCAAGGAACCACAAAACTCACTGAATGTTTTACCTACCAAATGTGTAATCACTGAGCACCTGAACACTACATTTTCTGTTAAGTGGTCCCCTCTTTCTTCAAAACCCATTTAGCCCCATGTGCCCCATTCTAACAGCATCGGAAGAATCCCCTCGGAAAAAGTGAATGGTATGATATACTCTGTAGGTTTGTCTGTGGAAGAAATTCCAGTCAGTCAGTTAAAAAATTGAGTATTCAATAGAGTAAGTGGTGTTATGCTAAACGTGTTGCCTTGACATCACAATCTTTCTTCTCTCTAACTGAATGAGTTACAAGTTTAAGAAAAAACTTCTTGTTACAGCTATACATTCAGCTGCTTAACAACCATGTAGGCCTCACATCTTGGCCACCATGGCTTTTTGGCACAAACAGGTGTACAAAATGGGTCAGTGTCACTGCACGTGTTCCAATGTATCAGAAGTGGCTGACACTGTTTACCCTAACATGTTATGTTGTGAGTTATTTCAAAAAGGTAGAAGATTTGGTGTAGCATTTAAACATCTAAAATACATGTGATGAACATTTATCATTTAGATGGACATTTCTCATTTATATGACACTCTGAAAAGTGTAAGCAACTTGTTCTGGCAGTAGGTATCCTACAAAGAATGCAGGACAGTGATAGATCAGATCACACTTACTCTGGAACTGCCTCATTTTCCCAACACCCAAGTGGAGTCCAGTCACAACCATACATAACTTAAAACAGAGGGGCCTGCCCTGGGCAAAACTCAGCCCTTATGGGACTTATGTTCACCAATTTATTTAGTCATGGACAATTTTATGAGCACGGGCTCTATACGTAACATTTATCTCCCACGTCTGTTAACTACAGTTGTGCAGGCAGAAAAAGATGCCAGGCAGCTCAGACTACATCCCAGAACAGGCTAAAATTCAGAATGCAGAGGTCACTATTTACATTCTAAAGCATTATAACTAAAAGGAAAAGATTATGAATGGGAACTGTCCCACATCAATCCCAATGTTATTTAAGCACATTAAATCACTACTTACATTTATAATAAGCAAACTGCAAGTAATGGTACATGGTGGCCACAAATTTATCCACGACAAAGCCTCCTATAACGGGTGTCAGATTACTCTCGCACTGCACTTTGCATGCAAGGACTTCAATATAATGATCTGGAAGGAAGAAAACAACGACACAGGATATGGATAGTGCACAGTGAATCGTTGTAACTCCCATCATCAGCTAGCCATTAATATTTGGCCTTATAATGCTCTCCTGGGTCCTGTCCATCTGAATCTTGCTGCCTGGAAGTACTGAGCATCTACAACTCCATCTGAAGTACATACCAAGTACTGGTATTCAGTCCTTCTCTAAAAATCGGTGTGGTCGGGACTTGAAATGTATCCAAGCTACAATTCCAGAGAACTAAGCAGTTAGGTTTCACTGACACCTACAGGCAGCCTGTGGTGGTAAGTTTTATACAGTGTTACGCAGTATTGCATTATTTCCTAACTGTGAACTTAACAGTCCTTTATTTTTTTACACTTTGAGAGCCTTTGCAATGTCATTAAATTATTGCATGAATAAGGTCCACGTGCTACTAAGAACAATTATGTCACAGAAAGAGAAATACATCAGGTGTTTGCAAAATAACCCTCCAGAGATGGCTACATTTTGTGCTTGCATCTTAGAAGTTCTACAAGAGAAGAAAGACACAAATATGCCGCTCACTACAGAACAACTTTCAGCCAAAAATGTTTTAGTTCACAAACCTACCCATCTACAAAAGTTTGCTGCAATCAGATAGGACTAGAGGTGATCTTAACTTCAAGAAAATACATCCTGAGAAAACCTGCCATCAAAGAATTACAAGAGTTTTCAGGATATGTAACATTAGACAATGCTACTGAACAGAACAATTTTAAAGCCTTAGTTTCCCTGTTAGCTGCATTTGGCAGGTAAAAGCAAGTTATCTAAGCTTGTGCAGCAAGTCTCTGACCAAGGCAAAAGAAACAAAGGCCCCTTCCCCCGTTTTCATCTCTGAAAGCTTCAGCATTCTTCGTATTAGGAGTTAACTCAAATGAAATTACCAGACCAGTCTTTTACAACAGCAATGGAGTCTCCAGACACAGTAGTGTTCAATTCCAGCCAGCACTTAAAGCCAGAGACGCAAGTTCCTCAGTGAAGCGATACCATGCAATGAGGACAGCTGGCTTCCAAACATAACTCATTGCTGAGGGATAAATATGCACCTAGTGCAATCACCAAATGCTTCTGGTTAACATTTTTTACTACATCTGCTTTCTGCAGTAAAAAGCTCGGAGGCAGGACGTATCTCCCTGGAGCAAGAGCACAGTTCAACCCAGGCAGTGCAAGTAAATTTGAAATTTCTTATCTCAAAATCAAAATATTAGAAATGCATGCACATGGCCATGATGACATCATGCAACAGCTCCTACCTTTCCTTCTCACCACTACTGTCCTTTCCTTCCAAGGAGGAAGAGGAAGGACGGCAGCAAGTGCCAATCACAGCAGAGCACGGACACTGTACCCTTTACAGCAGCTTGGGTGTTATCCTGATGCCGGAGCTCTGACCCACTGGAAAGAAGGCCTGTGTCTCTTGCTTTCCCGCGTGTGATTTGACCTTCACTCCTTACCTGATGTCCTGGGCACCTGCCTGCTTTGCCCAAGAGTAAAGCCAGGCTGTAGGAACAGCCTGCAATAGCTATGCCATGCCAGGTCCACTGGTGCATACCAGCTCCACACTGAGAGCAACTGTGGAGCTGCCCACATGCTTTACATGTAATTTCACTGTAATTCACATGTTTTCCCCTTGCCAACACATCTGATGGCTTTAGGACAAAAAGTTGGGCTGTCTTTCCTTCCAGCAGCTTAGAAATTCTGTTGCATTTTTCAGGATTTTTAAGTTTGTTGAGAAAACATGCAGGTGTCCTCCACACAAATACTGTGAACAACACTGAGACCAGAGCACTGGAGAAATGACTTGTTTCTTTCACTACTCAAGAGCATAGGAAGCGTGTATGTGACATTTTGACAACAATCAAAAAAGGTGGTAGCTTGTTTCCTTTGCAAAGCAATGGATTTTATTTTTTTAAGCTAGACACTAAAGAAATGTTATCTGCTAGCAAAACTCTCCTGTAGGAAAGATGAAAAATATGCAACAGAAACTTGTACTATTTATGAGAGAGCAGATACATATCACCAGACACACAGAAATCACAAAGCAGATTTGGAAGGCAGGCTAACTACTGAGCCTCAAAGGTAGCCAAACTAATGTTGAAATTACGGCCAAGAGGCCAGTCTGGACAATTACTGCCTTCTGGACAGAGTAGTTGTTAGTACTTACACACCTGTGTTATTCTGACACACTTAAACTGCCATGTTTACATAAGAATTCTCTGTTCTGATTTCCTAACAGCCACCCTCTTTTATGTCACTGGAATAAAAATTAAAAAAGTAAACCAGAATTCAAGCAGTTTTCAGTGAATCTAATAAACTCATATTGGCCCAAACTTAGCAGGGGGCAGGCACCATGTGCATTTAACACTGCAAACTGAGGAACAGGACTTTGGTAGCCAATGCTATGAAGAAACTGAAATGCACTCTTGGGACATCTTTCTGTTTCATCACCACTCACCTGCAATGGAAAGATAAAAGTCTTTAAAATCTTTGATCTCTCGGGAGCCTTCACAGGTTGCTGTGCAGTCATCATAGGCTTTGAAGAAATCAGGAAGAGCCAGTTCCATATCTGAGATAGATGTTCTCCAGTTTTCACCATTGTACGCTCTCACAGCCCTGACAAAGAGATTCTGAAAAATGGGCAGGGCTGAAAATCAGCAGTAACTGATCTGTGGAAAGCTGCGTGTAAATTCAAACGTATGAACTTTACAAATTCATTCATTTGTAAGTGATGTCTCTGCATTTCTGGATTACTGTATAAGCTGTTACCCAATTAATGTGAGGACAAAAGTACAGATGACTAATGGATTTTGCCAGGTATTTTGAGTACATATTTCCATTTCAGCTCAACAGAAAAGCCTGCTGGACAGAGGAAACAGTGTGAGTCTAAAGCACAGGTTTTGATAGAGATATTCAACGGAGTCCTAATGCCAAATATCTGAGTTATTTTACACTGTGCCGCTCTGGCACTCATGCATTTGAACAGCTCTAGGCACCTGCTTAGCTCCACTAGTGATCTGCATGTCCTACCTTTCAGGTATGCCACTCTCCGTTATTTATGGAACAACGTAAAGCATGAGAGGTGAGGATTACTGAATGCATCAAGGCAGAAGATAGATGATGGAGCAAGAGGGAAAGGAGAGTAAGAACTGAGAACGTGTAAGCAAATGAAATCCTTGAATCTCACATAGTAAGAGGAGTTCTAGAACAGTTCCAAAAGACCAGACTGAATAAAAAGCGTACCTCGTAAGGCTTTGTCTCCAAGTCTTTAATATGCTCCTCAGCATCAGGTATACTCTTATAGTAAGCCATATTCCTTTGCATCATTTCATCATCTGGATGCTTCAGAAGAAATGTGTGAGCTGCTGCAATAGCTTTTGGAAGATTATTAGCCTAAAAAGCGGTGGGGAGAGAAGGAAGAGGGAAAAAACAAAAGGTTAATTGGAAAAAACCAGTTCAAAGTTTCCCAGCTTTTGTCAATGAACTTCCCTGCAGTCTCTATATTCCCAGTCTTAGCAGATACAAAGGTACAGTAAAACTGATAAAATCCCTCTCAGTTTTACTCCTGGCTGCATCACTATGAACATTTTTTTTTTTAAATTTCAAACATCTATTATTGTTGCAGATAACACAGGTGATGATTGTAAGTCAAAAAGACAACTTCTTTTTCCCTTTCCCTTCCCCTGTTGATAAAGATGACAAGGCACAAGATTGTATTGCTGCTCCCGTGAGGAATTAATCTCACAGAAATTACAGATGCTAATCTATGGCTACTGGGCGGGAGTCATCACTTACCATGTTTACATGGTGTTCATGTCACTTACTTGCCTGGCAGCACAGAAGACAATATCACAATAATGTATCCTCCTGATGGTGATAGGGAGTTAGAGCAAACAGCAGGGACTTGCTCAATAATTGTGTCCTCATGTATTACATGATATTCCGTACCCATTTTTAAACCAACTGTAAACTCCATTAGAGATACTTTGTGAACTATATATTCCTCATCTACAACTGCATGTGCCAAATATGTAAGTACATATGTAAGTGTGCATGCATTTACTTTTTTACTAAATACTATATGGTATTTATACATATTTTCATAAACTATACAGTATATATATACACGTATGTAGGAAGAGTGATAAAGTAAAATCTTAAGTATTTGTGAAATGTTAAAACCTTTTCCTTTGTAAGCCAAGATCCGTATAAACCTGTTCAGCGTATTCCTGTGTAGGCAATATAGAGTTCCACCTCACATCTGAAATAGCTTATGGAAGCATACGGGTAAAACTACAAGCAAGATTCAGAAGCACGTATGCATATGCACTCTTCTGTTTGCACCCATAAAATGTACCCTTTCATTTAAGAAAAAAACATTAGAGACAACTACATCAAGGAAAGGCTTCAACCCTAACATGAGCTCTTGCTGCTGTGCCGCTGTAAGTGTCCCAGCACTGGAACTCTGCCAGCTGCCCTTCCTGGCTGTCCCAAAAATATGCGTTTCCAGTCAGCCCACACAGTGCTAAACACAAAGGGAAATCTCAGCTGCACTTTCGTCAAATGCCGGGTTTCTTTTGTGCTTTCTGCTTTAACCCTGTTTGGTGGTAAGCTGACAGGACTCTCATTTTTTACTTAGTTCATAATTCACTCTTGGTTTCAACTTTCACCACTTAAAAAAAGTTTTGTAGAAACACATTCCTCAGTGAACTCGGTGGCTACGAGAAAGCTCCCTCCAGAGGAGCAAGCAGCAGTGCCGAAACATCTACTCCCAGAATATAAGACGTGGCAAAATTTCACTGTGGAAGCCACCTGAATAAGCACATGGTCGCTCTAAAAAATTACATTAAGTGTTGCCCTCTGCCTTCTTCCTACACTATACATGCTGTTGGTGGAATGGGGAAAGTGACAGTCCTTTTTTCAGAAAACCAGCAGCCAGGAAAAAATCCTTTATACGCAGCAGTTTGTACCACTAGGACCATTCAGAACTCCCCATGAGAGTGGGAAGAGCTCAAAGCTGCACTACAATCTAATAAGAAAGACAGTATAAACTGACTGTAAAGGCAACACCACCAAACTGCTCTGCACAAAACTACTGCAAGTGTGATTGAAAAACAGCTTAAAGGCAGGGATTTCTCCAATTTCCTTCTCACATTCCTACCTGCCAGTTATTAACTGTATCAGAAACAGCAAGCAGGGATGATTTTTGCTGTGATCCACACATTGCAAACTTCGTATGTACCACAGGGAGGGGATGAATAGTTAAAGTAAGAAAGACAAGAAATGGAAACATATGTGGTGATGTCATTCTGGTATCCATATACGGCTTTGAGAATGTGAGGAGTGCCTTCCCACTCTGTTATTCAAAAGAGGCTTTAATGCATAAAGGTAAGTTCTTCTGTACTGTCCTAGGAAAGGCTTTTAATCCACAGAATTACGCTGGTGTGATACCGTGCATGTGGATACTGTTCTTGTTTTGTAAGAACACTTCTTCTTGCTTCTGTTTGTGTAATTTGGGAAAACCATTAAACATTCTCACGAGGAAACAGCACTCCTACAAATAAGACACAGCAACAGTTAAGAAGATGTGTGTTTTCTGGCATCAGTCTCAAAAAGAATGCAAAAGCATACCACCCTAAACAATGCATACTGGGATACGCTGGGAGGGAACTCTTAACACAGAAAACAATCTAACTAAGGAGTTCAGCTTGTTTTGCTCCCCCCAGATGTCCCACTGATTTGAAATGCAATTCGTAATTGTAGTATCTGAGGGGATGGCATGAGGGATAGACCTTGATTAAGAGAACAGAAGATGAAAATGAGAAGGAGAGAGAAAACTGTCAACCAGATCCTGGATAGAAGGATGACAAGAAGCTAGAGAAACAGGATGAAGTCTGTGAAAAGAGCTATGTCCCCCCCAGTCTTGGCTGACTCAAGAGGAAGAAGTAAATACCATTCCAGGGCCAGTATTAGTGTCAAACTTCAGCAGCCAGTTTTTGCGTTACTCCTTCCCAGGGCTGTAACAAAAGTGGACTTTTGCAGGCACCAGGCTATCTGCGAGTCACAGGCTGCTGCACTCTAAAGAACCAGAGCAAAGAGAGCAAGTTGAGGAAGACGGACACACCGAGGGAGAAGCAGTGGAGAGCGCTTGCCGTAGCAGAGTGGTGACATGAAGCGTCTGAAAAAGGTTTCAGAAAAGGTTACAAGAAAGTAAGGCGGGCGGAAAGATGAGGGGGACAGGGATGGGGAGGGCACAACTACAGGACAAGGAGGCACGGTCCAGTGGCTGGGAGCTTGGAAATTACTGGAAGAGCTAATGGAGGAGACATGCTGGATGATTTGTGTGGAAAAATAGGTGAAGAGCGAGGTGGACGGAAGTATGTGGGTGAGCAGGGGGAAAGAGAAGGCAGCTGGTTGGTCCCACTGTGGGCTACAGGAGGTGAGTGGGAGGTAGGGTGTCAAAGACTTCCCATGGAGAAGATGCTGCTGTGCGGGGTGGGCAGTCCAGGAGGGCAGGCCTGACCACGGAGGGTCGGAAATGAACGTGGGGCAGACGCCAACTGGCCCCTGGAGTGGTGTGGAGAAGGCAATGGGGAACGAGGCCCATTCTGCTCCAGGTCGGCAGGACAGGCGGCTTTCCCAGCCCTGGGCACACCAGCAGAGAGATGGGACAGGAGGTCAGGGGAGAGGGATGGAGGGCCTGGGCCTCACCTTGAAGTAGGCGAACTGCAGGTACTTGTAGGGCTCTCGGCGCTGGAAGTCCTCGAGCAGTTCGCGGCCGGGCTGGGCCTGGCGGAAGGCGGGCAGCCCCTGCTTGCAGCGCCGCAGGCACTGGGCCCTCCGCAGCACCCCGGCCAGGAGGCGCAGCTCGGCCAGCGCTCCCCCGGCGGCGGGGGCGGTGAGGGGCTGCCCGGCCGTGCTGCAGTTGCGGTGGCAGAAGGCCTCGCTGTCGCGCAGCAGGCGGTAGAGCCGCATGCTGACCTCCAGGTAGCTGACGCTCTCGGGCCAGTTCTCGGTGCTGTACTGGTCCAGGCCGTAGCGGTAGGCGGACTCGAGCGGCATGAGCTCGTCCCGCGGGAAGCTGCGGAAGCTGTAGCGCTCGTACTGCGCCCCCGCCGCCGCCAGCAGCGCCGCCACCGCCAGCACCCACATGGTTGCGCCTCCGGCCGCTGACCGGTCACCACGTCGCCGCCGCGGGGAGAGGAGAGCGGCGGAGCCGGGGCGGAGGGGCCCGGAGGAGGGGTCGGGGCGGGGAAAAAAGACGGTCCGGCCCCGCCTCGGGGTGCGCGGCCGGGGTGGGGGGGGAAGTCGGTGGTGGGACAGCGGGGCCGGGGCGGAGCGGGGAGGCTATGGGCGGAGCTGGCGACCCGCACTACCTTTGCGGGGCCCGATTTCAGGAGCTGAGCGGAGGCAAGTCCGGAACTAGTGGGATGAGAGCCTGCCCGCCCGGGACACCTCTTGGCCTCTGCCCCTCTCCGGTTTGAGGGTTTTCCCCTTCCTCTCCTGCCCTCGAGTTCGCTCTCCTCCTTCTCAAGCCTCCTCCCACGCCATGTGGAATTCGGCCGCCCGCTGGAAATGGCTGTGGGGGCGTCTCACGCCTCCTTTTTGTCCCGCCAGCGTCGGGGTCTGCAGCGTCAGCGCCGATGGTGCTGGGCTGGGGACCGCGAGGCGCATCTTCCACCTCCCTGCGGCGGGCTGGGTGGAGGCGTGAGGAGGCCTCTTGGCTCAGCCAAGGTGCTGCGGCGGGCGTTTCCTTCGCCGTGTCCGAGGAGCTGGGGCGAGTCCCGGCCCTGGGCCGGCCGGAGCCTGCGGTGCCTGTGGAAGCGAGGGCAGGAGGAGGCAGGCGTGGCGCTGATGGCAGAGTGCGGCGGGTGCCCGAGGGAAGGAAGGAGGGATGCCCGTACTGAGCCCGGCGGGGCGGGCCGGGGCTGGGCCGGGCGGGGCGGGCCCGGCCCGTCAGCTGACGCCGCCGTGTCACGGGACGGCGCGTTGTGCAGCGGTCGTTGCGCTGCTGTTTCCTGCCCGCCCGTCATGCTGCGGCTCTTGCTCCCGCTGGCCGGCTTGGCGGCGCTTCTCCGGGCGGCGGTGAGTCCCCTCGCCTCCCCCTCCCCGGAGGGTACCCGCTCCGCGGCGGCGCCGGGGGGCTGCGCCGTGCGGCCCCGTGGGTTGTTGGGTCGGCCCCGAGCTCTGAGGGGCGCGGGGGGCTGCCGAGCGTCTCCTCCCGCTCCCGGCGAAAGACGAGTGACTCGGCTCCGCTTCTAATCCGTCGGCGGTCTGTAGGTGGTGTTGCCCAGGGCGCGGGTGCTGGGCCTGTGGCTAGGCCGAAGGGGGAGCTGCCGGCGCGGGGGGCTCCTTTCCCTGAGCAGGCGTGCCGGCTCCCGGCCCCGCCGCCCGCGGCGCTGGGCCCTCGCTGTTTGTAGGGGGAAGGGCCGGGGCGCCTGCCCTGGCACCGGTGTCCTGGCACCGGGCCGTGCCGCCGCCCTCCGGGAGGTGATGGCGGGGTCGCTGGACGTGCGGCCGAAACGGTGCTGCCCGCTGTGCTCCCTCCACCGAGCAGTCTCCGCTGTGGGAGTGGTGTGTTACAAGGCCTCATTAAGCACCTTATGGCAGGGGGAAGGCGGAAATCGAGCTGCAGTTACCTGGTACCGACACTCCATTAGCAGATGCCACGGGAAAACTTCCTGTGGTGTGTGAGGAGAAGGAGAGGAGCTTTTCCCCTTCCGACCTGCTTCGGCATCAACTCTCTTGTTGCTTCTTTGTCCAGCGGCATGCCATACCGCTGTCTGACAGGGCGCCTGGGCAAATCCTTAGCCTTTGGAAGTGCAGTGGGAGCCGTGCCTTGTCGCTTACGCCTTGACTTGGGAGCAGAGTGTCAGTATTGTCTCCATGGGTGTTGCAGTTGAATGATGCAGGGGTGGTTAAAGCTGCGTGAGAAGCAGCGCAGCTTCACAGGAGACCTTTATCAAAGGAAAGATTGCGTGACAGTAAGTTTGGTCCCCGAGGGGTGGGCTTATGGCTGAGACATACAAAATTCTGAAGGTATGAGGAATGGAGGACCAGTGCGCACTAAATTTGGTGTTACTGTAAGAGGGACACTTCATGGATTTAGTCGATTAGTTTGTAACAGACTTAATATAGTGAATTTTAGGAATTTACCACTATGGGAGGTTGTAGAAGCGGGCAGTAGCCAAATTAAAACACGTCCGATTCATAAACAACATCCAACAATGGCTTGGCAAGGATTTGGCTTCTAACATCCCTAAATGTAGCAGCTTTATCAGTTGGAGAAGTTGAGGGAAGCAGCCCACAGACAGTGGCCAGAGGCATGTTTCTTGAAACAGCATTTCTCATTGCTGTTGTTCAGACAGAATATGGCCTGGTGTCTAGAGGAACTGCGAACTCAAACCAGCAGGGCATTTCTTACGCTCTTATCTTCCCAACTGTTTATTTTCTGTGGAGGCGCGTGTGTAAACAGCACTGTATTTAAGAATGATTTGTAACGGCTGAGAGGGCTGGAGGAACTGAGGCTGGGAGGCACACTTTGTGTACCAACCCCCAATTCCCTGACTGAGCAATGCGGGAAGGGGTCTTTTTAAACCTTGGTCTAGTTCTCAGAATACACTGGAGGTCCTGTCATAACAGAAGTGCTAATGTCCTTTTAAATTAGCCTGGGCAAGTATATGCTGCAAATAAGCAACTTGGCAAACTCAGGTTTGTAGGCTTCTGGGCTCAAGCTCACTGCAGAGTCCTACAAGGCTATGTTTGTGCCCTACTTCTGAGGTATTTTTGGCTGTAATGATTGCTTACTTTTTGTCTCTAGTTAAGTGTGGACTGAGAGACAGGAAGTGTTTTGAAAGTGAGTGTATGCTGCCCCGTGGCTTTAAGTAAGGTAGTTTGTTATCTTGACCTTTGTCTCTATTATGAAAGACTGTCCAAACTCTTTTCATCTAAGGTTAAAATAAAACAGTAGGTTTATTTCAAATAGAAATGTGCAAACTAGGCATTCATAGAAACACTATCAATTCTGAGTAAAATGCAGAGAAAAATGGGGAATTCTGATATGATTCCAACATAACTGATGCTTGCTTATTTATTTTCAATCTGTGAGTGGATGCATTACACTTAGTTTTCCTTCTAAAGGAGTAGAGTATTTGATGTTTTAATCCCTTTTCAACTTAAAAGCATCCTGTTAGACCAAGATATGCTGAAACACATGTCGAGTCTTAGGAACTGTACATGTAGTGAAAGTGAGCAGGAAGCGAGTAGAGGAACACAATGTAGGTTTCTCTGCTCCTACAGATTTTGAGGCCTTTGGGAAGCCTTATTCACAGCTGGAAGCAAAGATACCTGCCGATACATCATCTATGGTTTCTAGGACCACAGTTGCATTTGGTAGCTGTTCCAATGGGGGTTTCACTGCTGCTGTAGCATGTGTTAGTAGAACCTCTTGTATTCGGTAAGAATGATGTAGGGTGATACCTGCTTTTGGGATGGAGCCGACAGCTTGGGAAAAATAGAAAACACACATGCTCAGTTAGCAGCAGAAGCAGCTTAGTCCTAGAATGTGTACGGGGTTTACAAATACTATAATGATTGCTTGCAAATACTATAATGATTGTTTCCAGGACTCGTTGCATCACTGTTGTGATCTATTGCCAGCTACTATAAGGAAGTCTTAATGAGGAAAGAGCATATTAAAAAAAGGGGGGAGGAACCACTGAGGGAGGCTGGCAGGGAGCCTGGAAGGAGACTACCAGAATCCAGTGTTTGCAGTTGTCTGATTTATTCCCTATCAGGAAATCTCCTCTCTGTCTTTATGACAGTGATTCTGCATGACCCAGTGTCTTGGGTAGTATGTGCAGAGTAACGATCCTTTATTGCAATCTGGGAAAAAGGCAATGTATGTAATATTTTGAAACGGCTGATACTGGTTCCTGGTTGCAGGCTTCGTTGACTCAAGGCATCCCTTCATAACCACATTATTGCCTACCGGAGACTTCTGCAGAACAGAAGGCAGCGGTCAGGAAGCAAAGATGATCTCCTTCAAGCAACTGCCCCTTGAAGCAAAAGCTGCAGTGGCTGCAGGAATGGTTTTCTTCTCCATGATGCTATCGCGGAGTTATCTGGCAGAAAAACTCGATCTCAGGATGCGGCATTGGCTTCTCAGGCTGCAGATGGCACTATTTGCTAACGCGCTCATGTTGATAGGATCTCGTCATGTTTGGAGAAGCACAGTCACCACGTTCTCCAGGTCTTCTGCTGCCAGCTCCTTCTGCTTCATGCCATGGAAAATAGCTGTGTTCCTATTTCTAGCTTTGGCTCATTCAAGCTTCTTCACATTGCTATTTCTTGTTGCAGAAGAGCCCTATTTCTTTTCCTTAGCTGCCTACACTTGCCTGGGGGCCTATATCATTCTTATCTTCTTCCTCTTCACTCTAGGCTCTGTAGAGCAGGCTTACAAGTTCTTAGCTGGGAGAGGCGCTAAGGCAGGCGCTGGTAGCAAGAACAGAACAGCGATGAAACCAGTTCTGGCAGTCATGCTGACACTTGTGCTGACTGTTGTGGGGCTGTTAAATGCTTCTCAGCCTCCTACTGTGAATTCAGTGGAGATTCCAGTTCACAAGCTGCCCTCAACAATGAATAATCTGAAAGTGGTGTTGCTTTCAGATATCCACCTGGGGCCTACGGTTGGGAAGACCAAGCTTGCCATGATTGTGAGAATGGTTAAGGCTTTGAAACCAGATATCACCGTCATTGTTGGGGACCTGACTGACTCTGAGGCAGAGATCATACGACCTGCTGTTGAGCCTCTTGGAGAACTTAACTCCCCTTTGGGGACCTACTTTGTCACAGGAAACCATGAGTACTACACGTCAGATGTTAGCAACTGGTTTGAGCTGTTAAAATCATTGAACATTCGGCCACTGCATAATGAGAATGTGAAGATTGTTTCACCAAAGAGCACTGATGACTGGTTCTGCCTGGCTGGTGTTGATGATATCGAAGCAGACGTATTACGTTACTCAGGACATGGCATGGATTTAAAAAAAGCTCTCAGAGATTGTAGCAGTGAGCGTGCAATAGTGCTGCTAGCTCATCAGCCCATTGCTGCGAAGTGGGCCCTTCAGGAGAGACCAGACATAAATTTAATTCTCTCTGGACATACTCACGGAGGACAGATGTTCCCACTAAATGCTGGAGCTTATTTTCTGAATCCATTTTTTGTGGGCTTGTACAAAGTTGGGCAGAACACCTTTGTCTATGTCAGCCCAGGGACGATGTACTTTGGAATACCCATGAGGCTTGGCAGCAGAGCTGAAATAACGGAGATAATTCTACGTTCTCCTTGAAGAGTTTTCCATTTGACAGACTTCTTTTTTGGTCAGTATATTGACTCTTCCGCTCTGAAAGCGAATCCTTTTTCAGGGAAGCCAGAGAAGATGTGTTGGGGTGCACTTCAGCAGGTTCTGCTAAGTTTGAGCAGAAAACACTAATTGTATCTTGGGCCTATGAAACAAATTGGGGCATGTTAAAATACTGAAGAAATTAATTCTTTGAGGTCACTATTATTGAGATTCTGCATTTAAACATAACACTGATGTCACGGAGATAATGTGTGTCCTGTGGATGTTTAGTAATGTCTGTGTCCTGCAGTTACTTCATGTTCCGCTGTTCATTATCCATCAGGCAGCTGCCTCTTCAGATCTCAGGCAGGTGAAGTTCTAGTCTCCTTCAGTGAAATTGCTCATGCATGTTTTGTGGAGGGGACTACAGTGCGTCCACTGAGTGTGTAAACTCGAGAAACCGCCTGCTAGAAATGTTATGGGGAGGGAATAGTTTTGGGTTTTTTTTATTGTGGCTGGATATCTTTATCCTGCTAGCTCTCTGCAGCATGCACTAGGGCTTCCAGTCAGTGCTGCTTGCCAGTACAGTAAGTTGCCAGGCATCTGTTCCTGAAATTCAGTTTTTTTCCCCAGTTAAAAAGCTGGAAAGGCTGATATCAAAGAGTGAAAGTAGCTGTCTTTCTGCAGGCATTTTCCTTGGAGTAACTGGGCATCTAGTAATTACTTACTGAAAATAGCTCTGATAAAAGCAAATGAAATACTCCTAACTGCATAACTTCTCATGCTGTCTGAGCATACAGTACCTCCTTACGTAAAGCACAAAATCCAGAGCTGAAATACTCAGCCTCTTTCTTCTTCATTCTGTATTTGTTTGTTTGTGCTTAATTTCTCTTCTGTGAATTTTCCCTTACAAGAGTAAGGAAATGCTATTTGAAAACAATGCAATTAGGTTAATGCTTGAACTCTGTTTAAGGTTTTAATCTTTCAAGTAAATGGTGTCCTTTTTAAGAAGACTAACCTCTGCGGTGGGTGACTTTCCTCAATCGCATGTGAATGTCCTGGTTGTCTGATAGGCACATAGCAGAGTAACTGCTACAGGAAAATAAGGATGGAGAATTTCTCTCTGCCCTTCCTAGAAGGGCTTAACACAAATTAATATCCTTCTGGGAAATTAATATGCATATATTGTCCAGGCTGATGAAAAAGCTTACAGCTGTACGTCTTCTCCCCGCCCCTTGCACCTCAGTGTTGCGGTATGAAACACCACGAGCAATACAAGTCGGAGAATCCTGCCTTGGAAGGCTGCAGCCGCAGGGTCTCCCTTCCTCGGCCTTTCTGCCCACCAGTGCCCGGGTTCCTCTTAGGCAGACCCCTGTAGCGTGGGGCAAGAGATGAGTGCTTACATGGGAGACTGGGGACGGCAAGACTGGAACTGTGGTGTTCAGTCTTTCCCTGTCTTCCTGTGTGATCCTGAATCAGACGCGCTTCTGCTTTCTTCACCTCCTGTTCTCATTTTGCAGGAGGTTTGTGGGGGTCTATTTGAAGGGTACCATAGGCTTTGTGAGGTTGAGATTTTCTGTAAGTGAAATCTCGAAGTTTCACTTCACCCGTTCCCTTCAGCCCTGCCCCAAGCAGTTTCTAACTGCTAAGCTGGCTTTGTATCCTGTTCCTCTGTACAACCATGGTGCATTTTTACTCGCAGGAATATTTAAATACTCTGAATGTGTCATGTGTGCTGGAAGGTTGGTGGAAGAGTGGGAGAAGTCAGTCCCCTTTTAGTCTGAAAACTAAACACCTGACCAGCCACACTCTACTTGCCGAACCAAATAATTTCTGTTTCCCAGCACTTATAGTTTTGGAAACTTTTTTATGCTCGTGCAATAATACCTGCTCAAGTATCCTAAAGTTTCCATGTGTATTTAACGATGCCTCCACAGGGTCCTTCTGAGGTTCTTTCCTATCGGTGGTGTAGTGGCAAATGGTCTTCCGTAGAGAGAATCTCGATAGCCTGTAACCCTCTTTGCCTTCAGTTGAAAGCTTGTGTTCTGCGTTTCGTAGTGCAGAGTATTCTCTCTAGGCCAGTAGTCCAGGAGGGTAGCATCTCATATGCTGAGCATTATTACTGTGTTAAGAAGGCTAATTGTTAAGCAAGGAGGCTTTTGTGGGACTGTGTTTAGATGCTGTTAATTTTATTTTTTTTTTCCCCTAGCCTTTTTATTTCTTTCATCACTCTGTCCAAGTGTGTGTAAAAGCCTAGGTGAAGTGGTCCTGCTGTCCCAAGGCTGCATAGATGACTTCTTCATTACTTTGTACGTGCCCCTCTTGGAAGATCTTTGTGTATCCTCTCAGAAGCAGATACACATCCTTTTAGAAGTGGTCATATTGTCATTTCGTAAATTTATTGAGTTGGCCCAATGTAATTTCATTCTTGTTCATTTTTTTGCTTGAAGTTGCTCCTTCTGAAAGTTTGTTTGCTTGATGATTCGTTGTCACTTAAAACGTTTTCTTTCTGTGCCAAAACACTTAAAAACCTTCTCCTATTTTGCCTTTTTTTTTTTTTTAGAGATGAATGGAAAGTATCCTAGATCAACTTTCTTTTTGATAGTAAGAGGAATTAACATTTTGTAAAATCTAAGACAGCAATTCCTAATTGTCCTTCAAGGCTTTTTCTATACTTTTTCCAATTTGACTTGAATGTGCATGATGTGGGCCTGTGTTCAGTATTCTGGATGAAAAAAAATGGCTGTGCTGCTTATTTTATTTTTTTGATTTTATAATTTTATTTTTTGTGTGTGTGGAATGTATTTGATCTGTAGATTAAATGAATGAATATATATTTCTTCTTATAAAAGGCCAGTTTATTTGGGGGAGGAGGCGAGTTAATCACTGTGAGAATAATACCGGAATAGTATCATCACTTTGTGAAAGTTATATTTATTACATTATATAATCAGTATAGAGTGAGTTTGAAAATATGTAAATTGTGGTATAACAAATGCTTTAAATGTTGGGATTTAATAAAACTCTTATTTGCTTATCAAGAAAGATGCCTCTGATGACCTTTTATTTTGTAACAATATTTATCGTAGCAGTTCACGCTGAATAGTTTTAACACGCTAATTCTATTTGCCAACGAAAAGCTACTGGCAATAAATCTGGCTAGTTTTAGGAGATCTTAAACCCACACTGCTAAGAGAGGCATGGTGGAAAGTGGGAAAGGTAATGCCACTATTAAATTTCCTAGTGTCTACTAGGGGGAAGAGGAGCAGGCTGAAGGGATGAGGATGTGATGCAGAGAAGAAGACCGAGTGCAAGGGCAAAGAAAGGATACTAAGAGGATTTTTTTGAACGAGCAGAAGAAAATGAGTGGTTTGTGGTTCTCAGTTTTGATAGTTAAGCTTTGGGGTTGAGAAAGGGGTGTTGTATGTTTGAATGGTCTGCATAAGAGATGCTAGAAATCCTCACAGGTGGAGGGGTTAATTGTGGATTTGCATCCACATTTGTTTCATTCTCCAAATTTACAAAACAGGAATTTTTTCTTATTTGGAAAGTAAAGATTCTAGCCACTGTTAAATAGTTTTGTGTGCTGAAGCTATGATTTTTCTTTTTCCTAATTTGAGAGACATGCAATTATAAAATATTGAAAGAGCATTAAGGTTGTAAAAATAAGTTCTTACTTGATTTAAGGAAGGACAGATCTTTCTGCTCTTCACTTCTCCATGCGAGTATGTTCTGAGCATGTAAGATGCAACATTACACCATTGCCTGTAAGGGTCTGAATTTTCACCTGAGCATTCATATGATGTGGTATCCTACACAGTGCAGTCAGTTTTGTTTCTGTTGAATCTGCTTACCAAACTCACAAACCCACTACCCCATCTTCTAGGGAGGTGCAGGGCATTCATTCCTGCTGTATATTCACAACCATGAGTGTACAGTATCAACAGAGCCAGACATAAATTCATGGCCAGACCTGTTTTGGTTTTGTTGCAAGCCCTGGTCCACAAGCAATGGATCGAGTCTTGCATTGACAATAAAAGGATGTTGAGGATGATGAACCTGAAGGGAGGTCTCTTTTTCAGTGGGCAATGAATGAGGTGAATCAGGGCATGTGCTCTAGAAACTTCCTCCCTTTCCATCAGGAAGTGTATGTGTAGGGAAGGTGATTTACAGTTATGTTCATAGCTTTAAAAGTGTGGCTCCTAAATCCTAACTTGTTCAATGATGATCACTTAATCACCATAATTAATACCTTCTTTTCATTGTTTTATTCTTTCCAGAATGTCTTGTTTCTCTACCGGAGATGTCTGTCCCCTGAGGGTGGAGCTATGTACACAGTTGATTCAATGTCCATCATTTCTTGACTGTTATCTGCCATAAATGGAACAAGTGTCTTTTTCCTTAGTCTTCTTGATGTGGTTAGTCTAAATGAGAGGGCTAAAATCCTCTTTCAGAGGGAAACACTTTGTTATGACTCTCCTTCTTTATTTCCAGGTATAATGGATCTTTAATGTGTTTTTTTCCCTATCACGTAGTATTGTGGAATTGTGTTCCTGCACCTGGATTCTGAGTTTCATTTAGTCATGATCATTTTGAAGCCCTTAGCTCTGCATTAATGCTGCAACTTGTCACAGCATTTGCTTAAAGTAAAAAAACATCTGAAGAATGTGAAACATCTGCTTGGTGTTTTTAAGGGTGAATGGTTTCCTTCAGGAATACACACGGTACAATTCCATCCAAGTGCTGCATGCCCAGGAATGAAGATGCAGGTTATAAATTAAAGATCAGTAAAAAGTCACATATATTTGAATTGATAGGAAAGGAAGCAGATGGTACATACCTGTGCCTCCTCTGTAGTGGTAATTTACTTGAGGTTTAACAGTCAGGAGTTACTGCAACAACATAATTTCCCAGGGAGGATCCCAACCTTTGAATTAAATGGAGCAACCTGGTCTAGTGGAGGGTGTCCCTGCCCGTGGCAGGGGGGTTGGAACTGGATGGTCTTTAAGGTCCCTTCCAACCCAAACCATTCTGTGATTCTATGTTTTGTTTTGTTGCAGAGCAGTTGGTTTATATTTTTCAGGTCTCCTAACGTCCTGATTTTGTGGAGACTTGGCATGTTCATACCTTTGTTAAGATCTATTTCAACTTTAATGGAACTATTTGTTAAGTAATATTAAGAATGGGTCTGTGTTTGTGGGATTAGGGCTTAAAAAGCTTTCCTGTGCAATACTTGACAGTCCCTTGCAGTTCTTGTTTCCCTGCCAGCTCAGGGCTGTATCTTCTCACGTCTTTTGTTATATGTCCACCACACAGACAATTTCACTTGTTCACTGTTGGCAGAATGTTTGGGATTTCTATGTGTATTGAAGACATTTTCCAGAACTTTATTTTAGCTTCTCTGTGAAGAAATGCCTTTGTCACAGTTGCAATAAACTGTAGTCTTCAAATTTGTTTGTGGAGTGTTATCTCACTCAGTTGCTCTGTTTAATGACAGCGTAGGGATAGGCATGTTTACTCAGCAATTTCGTACTCCAGTTTTCTTTGTACTCTATCCCGTAGTTTGTAATCTGGTTCTTTTGGCCCATGACACATTGCACTGGCTCTGCTTTTGCTGCCTTGCTGCACTGAGTGTGCTCTGTGTTGTTGCAAGTTGTGTCCAGTTGTTCACCCGAAGTCTCAGTACTTGCAGCTTTATGGTTTTACACACCTGCTGTATTTCATGGAGTCATAGAATGGTTTGGGTTGGAAGGGACCTTAAAGACCACTATTTCCAACCCTTCTGCCATGGGCAGGGACACCAACCACTAGACCTCAAAGCCTCATCCAGCCTGGCCTTGAAGACAGCCAGGGATGGGGCACCCACAGCTTCTCTGGGTAACCTGTCCCAGCGCCTCACCATGCTCTTTGTGAAGAACTTCTTCCTGATACCCAACCTAAATCTACCCCCTTTCAGTTTAAACCCATTACCCCTTGTCCTGTCACTACATCCCTTGTAAAAAGTCCCCCTCCAGCTTTATTGTAGGCCTCTTCAGGTACTGGAAGGTCTCCCCGGAGCCTTCTCCAGGCTGAACAAGCCCAACTCTCTCAGTCTGTCCCCATAGCAGAGGGACTCCAGCCCTCTGAGCATCTTTATGGCCTCCTCTGGACTTGTTCCAGCTGGTCGATATCCTTCTTATGTTGGGGGCCCAGAGCTGGATGTGGTACTCCAGGTGAGGTGTCACAAGAGCAGAGCAGAGGGGGAGAATCCCCTCCCTCAACCTGCTGGCCATGCTTCTCTGGATACAGCGCAGGATATGGTTGGCTCTCTGGGCTGCCAGTGCACACTGCCGGCTCGTGACCAGCTTTTCATCCGCTGTTACCCCCAAGTCCTATTCCTCAAGGGCTGCTCTCAAAAATTTCATGCTTTCCATTCCTTTCTCTTTAGTTATCTGTAGTTGTGCACACCATTGTAACAAAATTGTTCACCAGTTAACAGAAAAAATTGGTTTCATGGGAGGGTTCTTTAAAACTGTCTGTTGGTCCCTACTTAACCTTTGGGCAGATTTCCTCAGATGTGTAGTAGAAGTTATAACCCAGCTGGGGTTATATGGTGGTCTACATCTCTCTTGCCTTTGTAATTTCATCACTTTTGTTTCCTGTAATCAATTTCCTAATTGCTAAGCTCCATTCTCAGTATGGGACAGGCCAAGGCCCATCTCTTCAAGAGCAAGACCAGTGCCCTCCAACAGCTTTTAATTTACGCTATTGAAAGGTGTGTTTCTTTTGGACTGGTGTAATGTCCAGTGGATCATGAGGTTTGTTTGATCGCCTTCTTAGTTCTCCATACCTATCAGAAAGTAACTGATTACATTTGCTGACTTGTGATTTTACTTCATAAATCCTTACTGATCTTTCATTGATGGGGTTATTTTTTTATTTCAATGTGCTCAGTAATTAATCTGATAAAACACAAATGCAAAGTCACAGAACATGAAGACGTACAAACAACTGTTCAGTGGTGTGTGGAGGACTAAAGTGGGACTGGTGACAGGGATGCGGAAGATATATGAGAGATCTAAGATGTGAGATGTTAATGTTTGTTTAAAAAAAAAAAAAAGGAAAAATATTTCTACAAGATTCTGAAAGACATAGGGCCAGGCACTTTTACAAAGATCTTCTGTTTTTCATTGTTTTTAGCACGCAAAGCAAGTCCTGTAGTCATAGTAGTTTAAATCTTGCTAGGATCATAGGCTCACTTCAGGAGTAATCCCATACTCTTGAACTTAAGGTATTTTTCTCGTAGCTGGGAAGTGCAGAGTCTTATTCTTAATTTGCTGCCTTTTTACCTTCTTCACTGGTTTGGGTGTGCTTTGCTGGAAAAGTATTGAAAGAAGGACCTTCTTCAAAAATTACTGATTTTTAGTGACTTAGATAAATATGCAGTTCACTAGACTGATCTATCAAACAGTTTTTATACTTACGAGGAACTAAGCTTTTAAACATGTATGTGTCGATACCCTGGAGCATTTGGAATGTGGCGTTTGTTCCTGAAAAGCTCCCAGCTGGCTTTTGCTTCTAGACTTGAGCGTGACATTAAGTTGGAATTAGGGTTGTGTTTTCCAACAGTTTAGTACGTGAAAGCATGGAGTACAAAGTGTTGGCATTCACCAAATCTCCCCTAATTAATGCTTTATCATTTGCACTGGTGTAAGCAGCTGCAAAATGTACCACTGCAGATATGCTTAGAAGTGGAGAATGCATGCAGCATGTTTGGGTGTAGTAGTGAATCCTGTCACTGCTGGGTGGTTGACAGATGTGATGTCCTTTGGTGTGATAGGCTCACGTGGGCTGTACGTAGCTAGTGGAGAGCTATTCGCCATCAGTTTCACGCCATTGTACATTCTATTGTGGACACCCCACAGATGTTGTATAGACTCTTCTCTATGTATTTTGAGGCAGAAAAAGATTACATTGTGGGGTTGTTGGTTTTTTGATGTTTGTTTCTGTACACAGAATATACCTCCACGAAGTTTTGGAATCAATTATGACTGCAACTGCTTCGTCAAGGATGGGAGACCTTTCCGTTACATCTCGGGTAGCATTCACTACTCACGAGTGCCCCGGTATTACTGGGAAGACCGCCTGTTGAAGATGAAGATGGCAGGACTTGATGCCATTCAGACGTAAGTAGCTGTTGACTTTCAAAGTGACTCGTAGTCCTGAGAGATGTATCAGAAGTAGTTAAGTGCAATGCCTCCTTTGTTGCTTGGTTTGTTAATTTTTAAGCAATAGGTGAGAAAGGTCTGGAGAAGTGAAGAGTGGTACAGGATGATCCCTAACAGCATAGACTGGGACAATTGGGCAGGTTATAGCTGACAGTCCACTTCCCTGCTGATAGGCAACACCACCTGCTTCACAACCCAGGGTGCAAATGTGACTGAAATAACATTGTTGGACTGTGAACTTTGGCAACTATGGAACAGTGGTATGTGCTCTGCCTCTGCCAAGGGCATTGTAGTGTCTGATCAAAAGGCAGATGAGGTGAGAAGGGACGGTAACCTCTTAATGCAGTCTAGGTTGTGTCACCCTGAAGCTTTAAAAATACTGGCAAAGGCTGCGGTAATATTTAAAGCTATTATACAGGGAGTGTATAAATTTAGAAAAACAGTTGGGAACTAGGTGTAAAAAACCAAAAAGAGGTTTAAACAGCTTTCAGTTGTGTATACCAAACCTTTAGTCCTTCTTTATTGTCTTTCCTACCTGGTTGTGTACTTAATACAACAGGTGAGGCACAGATTTTTTAAAACACGCAGCTTAGTGTTATTTTTGCTAAAGCTTCCTTGACAGGAGGAGTGGTAGAAAAGTATAAGGCACAGTCTTTTCAAGCAATGGTTGTAATTCCCAAACATGGGTGGGGTTTTTATTCTTTCCTAAATCATTACAAGGCTTAGAGCTTCTCCTTGGAACAGCCTGCTTGTGTGCTGTGGACTGCCAGACAATGTTGGTTCTGGCAGTGCAGAGCCTGCAGGCCAGGGCACTTTGCTCAGTGGGAGCTGAGCACCACCCCTCCATCCCCTCCCTTGAAATCTGTATTTGGTTTGACATGCAAGTTGCAGGGTTGCCTTGTACTCTTGGCACCATGATAAGGAAGGGTTAGCATGTGAAGGACAGAAGGCAGGGAGAGAAAGGAACTTGCCTTTTTTCCAAATTTAGGGTTCTCTTTTTTTTTTTTTTTTTAATGTCTTAAAACTCTTCCCTGCGTTGTGATGATGTAGTCACTCTTTTTTTGGTGTTTTTTTGTTTGGGGGGTGGTTTGTGCTGTCTTCCAATAAAGCAAGCAAATTCTCTCTTCCCTCATCACCTAAGAACAATGGGATTAAGTAACACACTTGCTCAGGGCAGGGTTGCTGGAATTGCCCATGTAATTATTTTTGTTGCAGAAAAAAAGGATCTCAAATGGACCTGAAAATTATAACCTTTTGATGCCTGGCTTGAAGATCAGCCTGGGTCCTGACAGTGGCTCTGTGACTCCTATGACCCATGGTGTCTCATACTTGCCTTATGTCTCTGATTTATTTTCCTTCTCTTCCCAACACCCATATAGCTTCAGTGCCTTCTGTTCATTTCCAGCTTTTTCAACCAGTCCCTTCCTCTTTGTCTTTGAAATTGACTGTTGCTGTCTCTGCTGCGTCACTGGTCTTTTGAGACAGGAATCTTTTCATTCCCATTCCCCCCATCACTGCTTTTAATGGCAAAATTGCTGCAGTGCTGTTTTGTTGTGTGGTGGGTTTTTTGGTGGTTTTTTTTGGTTTGTTTTTTTTTTTTTTTTTTTTTTTCCCTGTTGCTACCTTCTTCCTTTGTTATCTCCCATGGAAAAAGAGTTTTTTTTCCTTCCCCCCCAACTTGTTGAGATCTTACACTGTGCTTTACTGGCTTGCATTAGTATCCTTCTGCTGTGCAGAAAGGAATGGGGATTGTCTGGTGTTGCTGGTGTCAGCTGGCCTCTGGGGGTCTCGGGGGAGCTGAGTTGTTTCTGTTTCCGCACAGAAGGTACAAGTATAACTAACCAGTGTTACCATGTGGTTAGGTGACCTGTAGCCTTGGGTGTTGTTGCTCGTCCACTGATGAGAGATAACAGGTTTTTCACAACCTCCCTTTCTGTTTGTGGAGCAGACTTGGATTCTTTACCTTTCTTCCCCATCATTGCTTACCTTTGGATTTTTTCTACTGTGGCAAAAGATAGCTCCTAAATGTGTATCTTACAAGCAGAAAGTACCCTTCTGCCTTGCGTTTTCTACAAGAATCAAATCTATGCATCTTTCCATTTGACACTGGTCTCAGTGCTAAAAATAACCTCAAAACAAACCCCAAAACCCTTTTGTTTTTCTTTGAAGTTTGCAGATAATAAAGTCTTACTGCTCTTGATTATTTGAAATATATCAATAAATTTTCATGTTACCCCAAATAACTCTGCTGTGATTTTGTCTGGTTTTGGTAAAAATGGAAATTGGTCTAGGTGTTACTTAGTTGTGGTCTTGTTTTCTCTTCTTCTGCGTACTCTTTCCTGAATCCATGTATCTATTGGCAAGGGCCAGAGAACCAGTTGTGTGAAGATGTTCTGGAATGGGCAGCAGCACTTCCAGACCTTCTGGCACAATGTGGTAGTTGGTCTCCTAACCTTGGGGCTACCTCTGAACGCGCTGATTTTGCTGCTTGGGGTTTTTCCCATGAGAAAGGTCTTGCTAAAATTTAAAATATGGGAACCTACCTTTTTCTTACCAAGATGCTCCCAGGGAGGCTCACCGCTTCAGGAGGAACAGGATCCTTTTATTAAAGGATTGTCCTTGTAAATACCTTGTGGTCAAAGCAAGCCAGACCTGCTCTCCTTCCTGTTCTCTGCAGCCTCCTTCCCAAAAGACCCACAAACATCTTCAGCTAATGATTGAGTCAGCCTGGGACTCCTGGATGGGTGAAGTCAGAGCATGTATATAACCATCTGCACTTGGAAACATCTTAAGCAATAGCAGAATATGAGAACACAGGTGACAGGATCTTTCATTAATGTTTTTGAGATGTCAAGGCCTAAACCTTCCAAATAGCATGTTGAAATTGGATGATGTGGGTGGTGTGACATCCCAGATGGTGGAAGGGCACCTAGGAGCTCCACTCCTGAGCTCAGTGGGTAGCACACAGAGGGGTCTGGTCACCCCAGGGCAACTGTCCTTGTTTTCAGTTCCTGAACTGTGTCTGCCAAATAGAAACTGCTGTCAGTGACATCCGCGAAGGACTGAATTAGTGGTTCGTCTTGGTGGTTTTTGCCATGGAGGCATAGACAATTAACCACTAGATGGGGCTAAATATTTACAGGATTTACACGTTAGTGAAGAAGCCTCATGAAAGAGTTGCTAGTTACCCTACAGGCTCACAGAAAGTTAAGGAATATTGAGCATTTTGTTTGTTGGCTAACGAGCAGAAAATGGTAAACCTGTAGAAAGTCCCACTAAGGAAGAGCTGCTGGTTAGAATAGTTATTAATGAAAAATTAAGCACTATTTACAAATATATGAGACTTTAGAAAAAGTAATTTAACTAGCATCTATGAAGGGCTGCTGTATTATTTACGAAATCAGTGGAATCTTATTTTACACTATTAAAAAAAAATACCTGGTATTATGGAGAGAATTATCCTGTACATTAAGGTAGTTAAAGTGTAGATTTTGTCTGTTGACATCTCTCTGAAATAGGAGAGAAAAACCGTGACTTTTAAAGAAAAGGAAGATTATAGGATAAAGCTTAGGAATTGTATGTAATTGGAGAGTAAATGCTATTACTCAAATACAGAAGAAATACCATGTTTCAAGTTTGAAAAAGGAATGTGGCATTCCTTTATAAATTCATTATTCTGTAGCTAAGGCAGTACAGCATTAACTGACTATACATTTGTACAATGGTACATAGGAATTATACTTGCTAATAATAACAATTTCAAAGTAAAATGATTTAATATGAAGTGGTTGCTAGCTGTAGAAAATATATTGGGGGATTTAAGTGTATTGGTAACAATTTTTAGGCCAGTGTTTAAAATACAGTTATATAATGATTCTTTCTGTAAGAAAGCATTTCACATACTTTTTTTTTCTCTTCACTTTCTTCCTTCTCCACTAAAATCTGCTTTTTTCCCAGCCTTGTGGGAGAAGGATGGGACATAAATAACAGCTGTTTCTGGAATAATTCTTCTGTCTTCTTCCATGTTGCGTGTAAGGGAGCTGGACAAATCCTTTTGTCCTCACCTCAGACATTTTTAAGCATATTTAGACCCTCAACCTTGTTTCTAGAACAAGTTCATAAAACTCTCCAATGGGTATATTTTCGTAACTAACAGGCTACAAGGTATACTTGAATTACAGCTATAAAGCTTTTCTCATCTTGACCTGTAATTTATTCACCAGTTATGTGAATACTTGTTCGGTAGCCTAAAAAGAAAGGAGTTTAAGCAGCTGCTGTCTTTCTGTAGCAGTATTTTAGGCAGTGAGAAACTGTTATGAAGTTACTACCTAGTCCTCTTTCTTTAGCTCAAACAGGTGCAGCTCCCTGCTAGAAGCATTTTTCAGTGAGTGAGTTGCTACTTCAACATGCGTGTTAATTCCTCACAGAAAGTTTTACTGCAGTGTCATGTTGGTAATTCATACTCGGCACTTTTAAGTGGAACCTGCAGAGCCTTCTTGTATTAATACTGCTTCCATTTAATATTAATACTTCAATTTCCTATTAATACCGCTTTCTCATTTTGTATTTTTTGCCTTTTCTTATGAAAGAGAATTAAAAAGTGATAACTCTTAATTCCTTGTTGCTACCAGACCATGTTGCTCATTAGATAAGAACGTTTAGAATCCTGATCATGTTCACTGGCAATTTGGCAAGTGCTCCCCGTTCACAAAGCGTGCTGTGCGTTGCAACACCCAGATGTCAGTAAAAGCTTTGGGTATAGCTAGACCTACCAAAGACACTCAGGATACTTCTCAAGATATCCCATTGCTTTCCCAGCACATTTTGGGTTGTTCTTTTCTGGTTAATTTTTTTCCTATGTTAATGTTATACCAACAAGCTTTTTTTTTGTCGTGTTTTCTTACGGGGATGTTGTACAGCCAAGTACCAAGAACCTTGCTAAGTCAAGAGACATCACCTCGTTTCCTTTTCTCTAATCCTTTAGGCAAATTTTCCTGTGAACAAATGGAATTGGGTTTAGCTGTCCTTGACACGTCCATGGCTACATATATGTAACTTTAAAAAATTTTCAAAACTATTGGTTAGAAATAGTGACTAACATAGCTGTTATGCCTTAGAGCAAACTACAATTATTCTGCAGTGATAACAATATATTGGACATGGAAAGCAAGTACAATATGATACTCTAATATTGGCTGCTTTGGGGTACATTGGTAATTTGTTTGTTTTAAATAGGTTTCTTTTTTATCTACTTTGATCTTAAATGTCGCTCCTCTGCTTGAAACTTAGACAAAGTGCATAAAACTAAATTAACATTGCCTGTACTTTCACATGGTTCATATATTCACTAAATGCACATTTATGTTCTACAAGTGAGTTAAGTGTGTGCTTTGGAAACAACTAGAGCATGTTGACAAAGAAATAAAATACACTACATAGAGGGGAGAATCTGCATTTTGATGCCTGAGAATGTTGCTTTGACTCTATCCTGGCATAAAAATTTTAAGCTTTATTATGTCAAACAGATGCTTAAGATTTTGGCTTTTGTAAGACTATAATATTAACCAATGTTGCTGAAAGATTAGAGTTTTTGTATATGACGTTCATGTGCATGTATGTCTGAGTGTGGCCATTTCAGTATTGTGCTCATGTGAGGGTTCCTATTTTTCTTGTTTCTTGAAAGCAGTGTTTTCTGCACTTTCTTTCCCTCTTGGGTAGTTCTTACAAAATTAACTGTGGAACATGTAAACAAACCCAGACCGTAAGAAAAAGTGTTGCCTGAGAGGATCTTTGCTTCACTAGCCACAGTTTTGGTTTTACAAATTTTTCTCATATTTGTTCTGGCAACAATTCTTTTAGAGGGATTATGAAACTATGTGCAAAAAATTAAATACATGGAGATGCTGGTCATTTAATGACACTGGGGAATGAGTTGTCCCATTCTCTTGAATCCTTGCTCAGACTGTAGGCATTCCTAATTTTAATGTCTGTCTATGCTACAGCTGCCACCCAGAACTGTCCTAAGCAACAACTCTCATGGTTGTCAACCATGGGTCATAAGCTACAAAATTACGCAGAGTAGTTAGTAGATAACACTTCCCTTTGTTGTCTTGCAACCAAGTGTATTTTTTTTCTTTTGTGAGATGTTCTGTGGTGAGGTTGTGGTTTCCTAAGCCCTGGAAATAGGAGAGTGGTGTTCTTTCAAATGGTTATCTGCTTGTTTGGCAGCTTTATTATTTAGTTTAAGTTTTACTTTGTCTAGGCTTCTGGGCACCTTAGCATCCTCTAACTTGACCGTTCTTTCCATGCTGGTTTTCCAGCACTTGCGTTCTTCTTGGTCAATGAATACATTAAGTACCTAGGCATAATATCATTTGAGGCTTAGACATTTTTAAGTTCTTTATGGGGTTCATGTTTCCTGTGCAAGCTGGGTCATCCAAGTGCAAAGGTTCATGCACTGTTTTGGGCAAGCTCGTTCTTGACCACCTCCTTTGTGAGTGGTTTACAGCATTCATCTCTTCACAAACAACTGGCAGCTGACTTACTAACATCAGAACTGTTAGCTGCTTAAATTTTGGAACAGACGTCATGCTTTCAAAATGGCACTACCAACACCTGCTCTTGCATCGCTATGGACTCCTGCAGACATACTGCAGAGTTTCAGTATTAATTTTAACGTCTTCTGCCATATGAAGTACCTCACAGAAGAAAGCCTCTAAAGTTATTCTTGTGTTTTACTGATCTGAAGACTGGTTCAGCATTAGAGGTCTCTGGGGTGTGTAGCGCAAACATTTGTTATTTCGAGTTCTGGTTTAATCTTGGTTTCCTAATGGAAGGCGAACTTCTTTCTTCATAGGTACGTGCCGTGGAACTACCATGAATCCCAGATGGGCGTGTATGATTTTTCTGGTGACAAAGATCTAGAGTATTTCCTGCAGCTTGCCAACGACATTGGTTTGCTGGTTATCCTGAGAGCTGGACCTTACATCTGTGCAGAATGGGACATGGTACAGCCTTTTGTAACAGCTATCTCATTTCTAGGGTAAATCTAATGCAAGTATTTCTGTCTTAAAGTAGACAAACACACTTGGTGTGTCCTTGGACATGACTCTTGGTTTAGCATATTAAAATCTATGCATACGATGTGACTTTTTACAGCGCGTACTTACTCTTACTTTGTATTTGCTTTTTCATTGGGAATTAGTTCTTACTTGTGGAAAGTCAATCTTCAGGTCTCGGTGTATGTTTTGATGAAATGCTAAATTTTTATTTTTCCTAAAAATGGTCACTGAAGTGATTCCCTTTCTTTTCCTAGGGAGGTCTTCCTGCATGGCTGTTGGAGAAGGAATCTATTGTTCTCAGGTCTTCTGATTCAGGTAGGGGCATCAAAACGGACTAGCAAAAAGGCACTTTAGCAGCCAGGCAACTTTCTGTTTGAGGCCATTACTAGATAATTCCTATTTCAGCTTAAGTTACCCTATGAGTAAAATCTTCAGTATTTTTAATTGGAAGTGTGTATCCAAGAAATATATAGAAAAAGAACAAAGTAGGGTAGAAAGTTTCCAAGGTATTGGCAAGTTTCATGGAAATTGGTGCCAGGAGAGAAATCATTGTCACCACTGAGGAAAAGACAGGTAGCTTTCAGCTTTGAGTTTTTGGTTTTGCAACGGCCAACTGGCCACTCATCACGAGGATCCTTCCTGGCTGGTCAGTGTGTATGTAATCCCAGAACTAGTTACAGCAATCGTAAATGCTACCTGATCACAGACCAGACGTGGAGGGAGAGGATGAGACAGGAGACTAATATGGTTATTGGAGTGTGTATTAGGGAGCAACGATACATATTAGATGTGTTGCCAGTTCTTCTCATTGGGGGATAAATTATCTGTTTTAAAAAATAGTACACGTAGCAACATTCACATTTGTTTTCCTGCTGAAATGTATTAGGACAACATGTATGAGACACATTGAAGTCTCCCTGGTAATTTTTGAAGTTTATAAGTATTTAAATGTTTTATTTTTTGGAAAACTGTACTGCACGCTGACATTTATGGACAAGTGTAAGAGCACATCAGTTCATTAAATACTGTTCTGTTACACTTTACGTATTTAGAACACTAGGTAAAAAATACCAAAATATATTATTTAAAAGAAAGCAGAAAAGCTTTGAAATATTTATCTTTTGCGTATTACAGATTACCTGGCAGCAGTAGAGAAATGGATGGGTGTCCTTTTGCCAAAGATGAGGCCTCACCTCTATCAAAATGGAGGTCCAATCATCATGGTGCAGGTAACTGCCTGAACATCAAATGAACCCAAGCAGCATGGGTGCTTATACTGCTCTTGCAGACTCTCCATGGGTGTTGGATGGTTATGTCACTGATGTTCCTTAACAGTTACAGGTAGCTGAAAGAGTGATGAAATCCCTCAAGAACTACACCCACTGTTTCCAGAATTCAGAGAGCGCTTGTCTGCTTTATCAAAGTTGTTCCACAACTATAGAAAGCACTAGCGCTTTTTAGATGTGAGTTTATGCCAGTTCTCACACAGAGCCAAAATACATTACAATTGCCTGAAACCCTCTGACAGAAAAAAGGGGAATAAGGATATCTACAGATAGAAGCAAAAGCGGTATGGAGTAAGCCTGAAACTTATGACAAATAGAGCCTTGAAGTTTAGGCTTTTTAGTTCTTAGCACCTAACTTCAGCTGTAAATGTTTCAGGACACAATGTTATGCGTTGTAGCTTCTCTCTTAAACTCCCTCTAGATGTGCAATGGTGATTGTTCCATATTCTTAGTATTTGACTATAGCAAAAACTTTGGTTTAATATTTCAGTTTTTTTAAACTTCCTGGTTGGCACAGGATGGGATAGGAGATGGCTCTTATAGTATGCCTGGGATCATTGTTCTTGAACAATGTATTATGTCTATTGAGCAAAAACATAGGGCAGAATTATTCCTTGGCAGAAATAAGATGCTTACAAAAGGACTTTCAGAAATAATGTTCAGGTGTACGTGGCCTTGGTTGAAAGCCCTTGGAAAAGCAGCAAGATGTGTACCTCTCAGTAGTAGCAGGACGGTCCTTCTCTCCTCAGTCCTTTGAGTATGTTGCAAGGCTTTTCTGTTCACGTGAACCCCTTATAGGTGTCTGTTCTGGAAGTCCAATTTTGCTGTAGTTTTACAACCTGTTCTGTAGTTTTATTGTTCTGTTTGGGAAATGGGTCATAGTTCTCAATTTTTAATAGAGATTGTTTGTTGATTATTGTTGCTAGGTAGCTAGGGTAGAGATTTTTATGTGGAGTGTGACTTTTGTAGGAGAATGAGTTGCCTCCACGCAATGATTGCACCACTGTAAGATACAGGTGAGAGGAATGAGTGCCTAGAAGTGTTGTCTTATCTTACTCTTCAGATCTGGAGTTAAAATTACCTTTTCAGCATTGCTGTCAAAGGAAGTGGAAGGTTGGATTTGGGCTTTACATTTTTGGTATTGGATGGAAACTGAAATTGGCTACTGCTTTACTGCCTTGCTTTGTCTTTGCAGGTGGAGAATGAGTATGGAAGCTACTTTGCTTGCGACTATGATTATCTGCGTTCCCTTCTGAAGCTCTTTCGCCAGCATCTTGGGGATGAGGTGGTGCTGTTCACAACTGATGGTGCAAGCCAGTTTCACTTGAGATGTGGAGCTCTTCAGGGTCTTTATGCAACAGTGGACTTTGGTCCAGGTTAGAGATCACTCTTTGTTACCAAAACAATCTGGGGTGTGTGTTTGTGGCAGGGTAAACTGACTTGGCTGCTTGACAAACCTGACTGCTTTGTTTAAATGGGGTAGTGGGCATTTGTGTGTATTCGATGTACTCCTAGATGTACAAGAGTCACCCACAAGTAGACAGAGTCACAGTCACTTCCTTGCATCATGAAATCATGAATAAAAAATCTAAGTTGTTTATAGTGCATATCTCCTAAAAATCAGCAGTAATAGTTGGCATTGATTCTGTAGATTTTTTTTTTTTAATATATTTTTTTGATGTTGTGGTGTTTGGTGGTTTTTTTTAATGTCCTCTGTCTGTTCATCCCTCATAGTTCATTTCTTTTTAAGCCAGTGATTACTGGAAAAATAAACTGCTGCTGAAGATCGTCATTAGAAATGCGCACACTGCCACGGTTTGCTGTGATACAGGCCTGAGGAATGGCTAGGCAACTGTGCGTGTTCAGAAAGTGCCCTTTTGAGGAGAGGAGGGTTAATGGTGCGAATGTTCATATGCTGCATGGGCTTGGCAAAATAGGCTTAAGGCACAAGAAACAAACTCCAAGATAAATATTTTCATATTTTTTTACATATGGCCTCTTTTGTACATTTTGCTTTCTACAGTCAAAGATGTGTGCTTAACAGAGATCTGTTTTCTTACAAGTAGATTGAAATTGTGAACTCCTTCATGTGTCTCATTTATGAGACTACTCATGGAAATAGTTATTTCTGGTCCCTATGGCTTGAGCCACTAGGGGTGGTCGGAAGTGAAACTCCTATTCAGACTGCCCAGTTTCTGTTCTTCCCCATAGTTTTAGAACCGCAACCCCAGACCTGTACTTTCCAATGACCAAGTATCAATTCTGACACACCTCAGACTTTTTGGTGCCAGGTATCATTCCTGAGAAAAGCTGGGTTTTCAGAAGTTGGTTCTCAAAAGCAAAGACATGCACACGTACATGTATGTATATATTTTTAAATAAGTTCTGCAGCTTAAACCCTGTGATCAAGGTATTGATTCCTGTGTTTTCTGAGATAACTTTCTTGAGTGGATTCTTTTCTAGGTACTGGAAGGGGGATAAGACCAATTTCAGTAAAATGAAGCACTGAAAAAGTCATGGATGTAGCAACTCACTTTTATTTCTCTCTGCTTATAGGTGGCAATGTCACAGCAGCATTCTCAGCTCAAAGGAGCAGTGAACCAGGGGGCCCTCTGGTATGTTTTTCACTTAAATTTCTTGTATCATTCCTCATCTTGCAGCGATTAATAAGAGAGGAGTTGACAACAGTGTGTTGGACAGTTTTAGGAACACGTTCACTAATACGTAATTTTCAAGTCAGTCAGAAAAACTGAATAGAGAAGCTTCTGTGTGTGTTTGCCAAATCCACATTAACTGCTGTTCTGCTAATACTGTTTTGGTCTCAGAAAGTATTGATTTTGTTTCAGTATTTTTCCTCGCTAAGACAAATGTTTACAAAGCAGCGGAAACAGTAAGTATGATCAGATGAGTTACTGAGGTGTGTGTGGGTGGAAGTTAAAAGCAAAAATTAAAAGGGCAGGTTAGAAGTTGCTTCCTGTTTTCAGCTACCCTAGAGGCTTTACACAAGCTATAATGGATGTGAGATCACTGGAAGCCATTTTGACAAAGGGAAAAGGCCCGTTGAAGATACAAGATTATCTCTGTGCTGTGAAATTGTTTAGACCACAGTTTGAGTATTTGAAAGATATATTTTTCATTACATCTAGTCTACATATGCTGTTCTACAGAAAATGTATTAGTTCCATTGTTTATTTGAAAGCCAAGCACCTGAAACACATTCATGTTGACAGGTTCCAAGCAATCTGTGCTTTTTGGTACGTAAGCAATTATTTTCAAAGTGTCCCTATAAAATTATTGAAACAATCCTTTGATTTATTTGACCAGTAATCTGATGAAAAGGACTGACTTAGTGTATACTTTGCTCTATTTATAGTAATCTCAAAATGGCTCGAATGAGTCAAGGTGCCTTTTTTCCTTTCCTGTTACAGCTAGTAACCTTAAATCACATCGCCTTCTGTTCTTGTTCCCTCTTCATGTTTTCCCTTCCTCTTTTGCCCTTTCTTCTTTCAGGTTAATTCTGAGTTTTATACTGGATGGTTGGATCACTGGGGACACCGTCATTCCGTTGTGCCTGCACAAGCTGTAGCTAAAACACTTAATGAAATCCTGGCATGTGGTGCTAGCGTTAACCTGTAAGTGTGCCCTCAGTAGAGGTTAATTTGGCGGGGGGGGGGGGGGGGCGGATTTTTTTCTTTCCCCAATTCAGCAAAACCTGATTTAAGTGGATGGCTTTTTTTCCTTTTTAGGTACATGTTTATAGGTGGGACTAACTTTGCCTATTGGAACGGTAAGAAATTATTTAAATGATACTAATGATATACGGGAGTTGTTTATGAGTCAGTATATCCTATGAAAGAATAAGCTAGGCTTGCTTTCACGTGACAAAAGATGACTGTGCTGGCTCTTTTGTCTGTTGCCAGCATGTCACACTAAAACTATATGGTATTTACCTTTACAAAGGCTACTTCTGCTTCACTCAGTCCTGTGAAACAGTTGAACCATGGATAAACTTGTTTCTTTTCAAAATATTTTGTATGACTGTATAACAGAGCAGTGTGAGCTCACAGAGTCTGGCTGTGATTGGAAGGAATTCTGAAACTTGCTACTTTTGGGAAAACAACCAACCAGCCAAACAAAAACCAAACAAACCAGCAGTTCTTCCACTATTCCTATTGCTTTTTTTTTTCCACCCCTCCCTTAGGTGCTAATATGCCCTATATGCCACAGCCCACTAGTTATGACTATGATGCTCCACTGAGCGAAGCGGGGGATCTGACAGAAAAATATTTTGCCTTGAGGGAAGTCATTGGTATGGTGAGTGTCCCCAGGACATGTTCAGAATGGTTCTTTGAAACATCCCGGCTGTACTGAAAACTCTCGCGCTCTTGTCTTGGTATAAATTACTTTAGAATTTACTATTTTCTGCATGTAAGGGAAGTGAACAAGGCAATTAGGCCAACCTTTCTGCTTGTTGTTATAAAAGGGGAAAGATCTTGCACCTCTCTGTCTATCCTTTTTGTCCTGATGGTTCCCTCCTTCCTTTCAGAGGAGGGGATACAGGTGCAGGTCTGACACTGAAATGATTCAGCTCTGCTTTTTTGCTGTGTTTCGTTTCTTTCAACTGGAGGTCAGTAAGCTGAATCAGCTGTCTCGGTTGGGTGAGAGCCTGTGCTGACACACAGGGAGCCAGGGGAAGGCAGGAAGGGTTTGGCTGGGAGTAGAGATGGAAGAGGAGTGAACAGAGCTTTTCCCCTGCAGCATCGATCAGCCAGTCAGCTCAGGCTCATCACTCAATATCAGCCTGATATGCACTGGAGCGTAGTGCTTTGGCTATCTGTATCCCAAGCTTCATGTTGTGGTTTTGGGCCTCTGTGAGAAGGTGCGTGCTTATCCAAATGAACGCATCTTGGTTTTGTGATGCCATGAACTGCAGCTAGTGGGTGGGACCAGCTTTGCCTTGCTGTAAAAAATGCACAGTATCTCTACAAACTGGAGATTGAAGTGAAACATTGAACCTGAACGTGGATTTTTGAATAGCCTTTCATCGGAGACTGTTCAGAAGAGATTCCCTGGGTATCTGAAGGCTCAGGCTTGTCCTCGCTGTCCTGTTGCATGCCAGCAAAATTCCTATTAACTAAAAGACTTTTTTTTTTTTGATGGGTCTAGATCTCCCGAAAGTGTATCACTTTCTCTGGGATTGAGCATGCCTTTATCTCTGTACCCGTGGAAAGCCTGCTGTGGATCATTTTCTCCAATTTCTCCATCATACCTAAGCTTTGTGTTGATGGGATAATTTTAATAGCCTTTCAGGGGGAACATTCTGTCTCACTACAGTTTTTCTCACCAAAGAAATTCCCAAATTTCCTGTTTTTGAATTGTTTTCTTCAAGGCAAGATCCCTATCTGAAATGTAAGTAGCGTTCTAGTGCCTTGATAAGATCTGAAGTGTTCGGTATAACCTAAGGTGTGTTGGGTCATGGTACAGCTTTTTTTTGGTGTGGTTTGTTTATCTCTTACCTTCCATATCCATAGGATCTCAGTGAAGTTTTCCTGTCTCTGCTGTGGGTTCTAAGCACATAAAAGTATCACTTGCAACTTGAGGTGGAGCTGATGAAAGCAAATTAAGTTGCCTGTAACTAATGACATTTGAATTGTTTACTGGTTCCTTCAGTTAATACATTTAATAAAGAAAGGTTTCAGTCTACAGCTTCTTTCAATTGCTGGCAGGATTCTCTGCTTTTTGGGCTGAAATTTTCTACCTGTGACTTCTTGTTTTGGGTGAATATAGTTTTTCCTTTAAGCTGGAATATCATGATTTACTTTCAGATAAGACAGGAAGAAGTGAACTTATTACTAGAAATGAAAGTCAGGTTTTCATCAGCCCATAGTTGTGATTTGACAGGAGGGCATTGGGAATTATACTGCTGTCATCTGTTTAAAAAATATTAAACAGACCAACTAAACAAAAAAACCCTTGTCCCTGTGCAGAGGTGAGCTTTTGAGCGTGAGTTTTATGCTGGATATACCATGTGTAAGCCCAGCATATTATGCTTTGTGCTGAAACTTTCAAGCTGAAATCAAAGTAGAATCTCTGAAGAAAAACGCCTTATCAGCCCCTCACCAAATTTATTTCAGTGAAAACCTAGGAGCTGCCAAAGAAGGCACTGTGAAGTCATCGAATATGCAGATTAAGAGAGCCTTCACAAAGGCAGTCATTTGTGCATGTGTATTAAAATGTGGGCTTAGATTAATCACATGGGTATCTCGTATGCAGAAGTGTTTTCTTTATAGTGTGCAGAGAGGGCCATGTTCAGTAAATGAAAGAACAGATGTGAAGAGCAGACGTTACAGGAGACCAGTAGGGGCAGGAAAGGGAGAAGGGGATGATGGCAAGGAGAAAGGAGGCTGTAGACTTGCAAAGCAGGAGGCTGAGGTATGGGGCAGGAAGCCACTCTCTAGACTTGCCACTCCAAAGCTGTCCAAGAAAATGGTGGATGCCTCTCACCCCTTCTCTCTGCTGGTTCTTCCTAGAGGTATAGGGCAAGAAGTAAACAGAACTATTGAAAGGAAAGGTGCAAGGGGCTAATAATTCCCATATGGAATGCTGCTAAGGTAGGGTCAGGTGGAAATACTGCCCTATGAACTTTGAAAGGTTAACTCAAGCTCAAATGGACGGGGGGAAGGACTGCAGGAGAGTTGTAGAAGACAGTAGGGAAAGCTGTAGTCACAGGAAGGCTCCAGGGGCACTGGGATTCTTCAGCAGCTCATTTGTTTGCTGTGCTTTTTACTGTTATTTCGAGTTCCATGATTATTAAAAATTGTTTAATGTACGTGATCGAGTCAGATTTTTTCTTTTTTAGAACTCCATCTTAGACTAGATGCAGCCGTAATGCTTTTGTGCAGTGAGATAATCTACTTTTAACTAAAGTTCTACTTTTGTTAGTTGTGAAGTGGAAAGTGAGAATTCAGTTAAAACATGTTTGTATTTAAGTTTCGTGTGTGTTTTTTTCCTCCTTCCCTTTACAGTATAAGCAGTTACCAGAAGGTCTTATTCCTCCGACAACACCCAAATTTGCATACGGGAAGGTTCGCTTGCAGAAGGTAAATTAACATCTGTAATACACTGTGTATCTTTCCTTAATGTTTGCTTTCTGGCAAAAAAAAAAATGTTTATGAGGGTGTCATCGCAGTCTCTATAGGTATACAAAATAAAGAGGAAACCCTTGAAAGCAGACTTTCGGGGAGGAGGGAGCAGAGCCTGGGAGTTAGGAATCATGCCCATATTGCAAAATGAGAAAAAGTATGTTATCTGGATATAAAAGGATAATTTTTACAATGCAGTATGTGCCTGAAATTTTACTAAACTGAAATTAAAGTATTACTAACACAACAGAATCATAGTTGTCTAAGATAACTCACGTGTGAGTAATGTAGCTGGGAAATGCTAGCATGAGAGCTATGCGCAAAGGGTGGGTTTTGTAGCTGGTAATGCCTCTGAAGTAGAAGCAGCAGGTAGGATATACATATTCTTTAAATGCTTCTAGGTGTTTAAATTTTGGATAAGGAACACTTTGAATAAATTTGAAAGTCTTATCAATAAAGTTTCTTACAAGATTTGTGAACATCTGTGGCTGATGAGAAAAATTTAGATTAGTTTCCTGCCAAGGGAAAATCACGCACAACCTAGCATGCGGAACCCATCCTTGCTGTTTCCTCTCCGACGAGAGTGGTGTGACTGGTCAGCCCATCAGCAGCTGGGGTTTGTCCGTAACACCATCGTTTTAGGACCAGTAACAATTTTCAGATTCATACAGATTCACAGAGTATTCGGGGTTGGAAGGGACTTCTAGAGACCATCTCGTCCAACCCCCCTGCCAGAGCAGGATCACCCAGAGCAATTTTCTGTGAAATACTGTTGAGGATTAGGTTCCTGCAGTGAGTGTAGAGGGTGGTTTAAGGGGGCATGGAAGAGACAACAGGTATGAACTTGGCTCCATTCATTCCGCTGGGCACAGACAAATTGTTTTTGAGGATTACTGAAGTTGGTGTACTGGGTACTGTAATTCGTGCTTTCATTTTATACTTGTTACTTTTAATTTGGCAGCCACCTTTCCAATCAGTAATCTATCTGATCTGTTATGCACTGCTGCTGAAGTGTTGCAACATGTGGTAGTGGTGAGCCTTTGCAGACGTCTTCAAGGCAATCCCACTCAAGTGGTGGACAGAAATACTTTTTGGGTAAAAGTGATTCACCAGTGAGGTTGAAACAGATCTGTATCATTTTCTGCTACCTTTGAGTATCTTCAGACCTTTTAGGGCAGGGGTTGCCATATGAAGTTTACACTGAACTCGCCTATATTTGGTACTGACTAATTATATGCCATTTTCAGTACACCCACAGCTTCAGCTGCTGTCGTAGGTTGCCAGTACTTGGGAGCCTAGCAATCAGATTTTCACGTTACCATCTTCTCATGGCTCTCGGATAGGGCTGTCCAGTTTCACTAGAATGATGAACTTTCTCTTTCGTGCTCTCAAGAAATGAATGCTGCAAGGTGCTGGCCCAGACACCTGTCTTACAAAGGAGGAGTCAGATGACTAAACTTGCTCAAATGTCGCAGCTTTGACCTGGCTATCACACTGGGAGCCCTGTTCCTGGATCTTCTCACCTTCTACACTTCTGCTTTTTTGACAGGAGGTGTTCTACTCTCCACTGAGCAGTTTTAGGTATCCAGATGGCATGTCTAGACTGCCAGTTGTGAGGTTCCTGTCATTGCCTGTACCATACTGCCTTCTACACTGAAAGCCTCTAGAACTATTTCCTGGGAAGAAGGCTGCTTTTTCCTCTGTGAACCCACTGCTTAACTTCAGCAGCAGATTGCCCCTCTGCTTGGCTACTGCAACACAGGCCGAGTCTCAAATCACAGAGGCTTTGTACTGTCCCAGCCAAAGTCATCCTCCCAACTCCATGTTGCATCCTAGCCCCTCCTGGGACCACGTTGTTGTTGTATGGAGAAGCCTGAATGTATTTGGGTGAATATCTGAGAGGGAATAATCTAAATTATAGGACTTGGCTTTGGTAGTGGTAAACTTCCTAGTTATATTGTTTACAGGGACGGTGCTAGAACAGGTGGTCGTGATCCAGCTGTCTGCTGTGCAGAGAATTGAATCTACTGCAGCCAACCCAACTCCCTTGACACTTTTACGGAAAGGAGGAGGGAAAGGAGACTGCAGAGTGGTCTCCTTTTCAGGAGTGGTATGGTATACCTTACAGAGATACATGTAACCAGAGCAGGCTGTTCGTTTTTCTTAGGGTTTTTTGGTTTGTTCCCTCCGCGCCATCTCCCCCCCCAAGATATTCTGTGACAATTCAGTCAAGTACCTGATCAGCTACTCAGGACTGAAACTTGAGGAAAAGAGATTTTTGCACTTAGCATGTGCTGCCTGCCATATTTGCTGGTTTTTGGAGGTTTGCAAATAGATTACCCCAGATGAAAATACTTGGGGAACCTAGGCTAGGTGGGGAGGGAAAAGAAATTAAAAAATAAAATAAAACCCAGCACTGTTCACTGGTCAGGCAGTTGTTTGTTTTGAGCTATTGAATTATTTTAAAGAATTCTCCAGGGTTGGAAAAATGTAATTTATTAAAAGGTGCTGGGGACACCGACATTGCTATAGAAGAGCAGAACAGGAAAGCAGATGATGAGGAAAAAAACATCTTGTTGTGTTGATTCAAATGAGAAGTGTTGAAAATGAGGAGCGAGGGCAGGCAGAGGCAGAACAGCAATAGATGGGCTCAAGAAATGTGAGCAAGATGACAAGGTTAAGGGGCTTAAGACCCAGAATGTGGGGAACATCCTTTCCAGAGGGAAATGAATGTGTTTTAGTGTCTGCAGTGTGTCTGTGCAGACTTGTGAGCAGGTGGTAGTTTCTGGTCATCACTTCAAGAGTCCTGGGGAGTTCTTGGTCACAAGGAAGTGCCTGCCCCAGCACTGCAACCTACGTTCTGGAGATGTACGCAATGCTTGGGATGTGGAGAGCTCAAGCAATACCAAGTAGCGGGCAACGCTGATGTGAGTTTGGGGTAGAAAGGGGTTAAGCAAACAGGATGCTGCCAGTAGTTGATTATCACTACTGTTGGAGCTATTTTATAGCTCTTTTTTTTTTCCCCCATGCTTGATCTTACACTTTGGTTTTGAAGACCTTGCTCTGGAGGATGAACAAGTATTGCTTTTTTTTCACAATCATGTGCTGGTTCACAGGCTTGAGTTTTTAAAAATTCTTGGCAGTGTCTGTAATTTTTAAATTTACTGTTAAATTTCTGTTGTGATCCTGATTGTTCATGAAGTAGCAGTCAACAGGAACTTAGAGCAAGAGCAGATCTCATTTTGGGTTGGTTTTTGTACATACCACTTTAGAGTGAAAAGCTGAACAAAAGTATTCCACTGACATTTCAAAGAAACAAGCTTCTACCAGCCCAGTTCATATGTGAGTCATATGTGGTAGACCTGTATTCAGAACAGAAGCCCCCTTGGTAGCAGGAACTTAAAGGAGTCAAACAGGCACATGTCCAAGCTGCTAATACTCAGTTCGGCAAGCCACAAAGCAGCACTCATTGCCACTTAGTAGCTCATTCAAGTGACCATGTGTCTCTTAATACTGCTTATGTTCACTACTAATTTAACTGTCCACCCGTGGCCAAGACTGTTAATGCTCATAGGATGGTTTAGTTCTGTAAATCAACTCTGTCAGTGTCTGTGCAAAGATACTAGTCTCTTGCTTCATGGCTGCTGTAGAAGACCCAGCAGTTCAGTCTCTCCTGTGGCCTGCCAAGTCTTGCATATTGCTTTAATATTACTGGCTCCGTTGGAGGAGCACAAGATAAAGAATGGAGCACATACACAGTCCAGAACATTTGGGGAATTTTACTCTATGAAAGCGGATTGTTATTTTAGGTACAATGCTTAAACTGAAAACATAAAAGCATACTTTCATCAAAATTTTGCAAGCCATCATTTGACTGACAGCCACCTTGGCAGGGTGATCATGCCTAGCTATGGACTGGTGAGGGCCACCCAACCTCCAGGTATTGATGCATTACCCTTTGTGTACTTATGACCTCCTTTTGCTTTCTTGTTCCTAGCTAAGAAGTTGAGATAAGCTTATTTCAAAAGTCCATTTAGATCTGTGTCTACGTACTTGTTGGCTTTTAACTCCAGTAGGCTGCTAAGCACCATACGGCCACTTGCTCACTCTCCCCCAGTGAGATGGGGGAAAGAATCAGAAATGTAGAAGCGTAAAAAAGTCATGGGTTGAGATAAAGAAAGTTTCATAGGTAAAGCAAAAACTGCTTGCACAAGTAAATCAAATTAAGGAGTTCATTCAGTACTTCCCATGTGCAGGCAGGTCTTCAGCCATCCACAGGAAAGCAGGGCTTCATCATGTGTAATGTTTATTAGGCAAGACAAGCTCTGTAAGTCTGAACATCTCACCATTCCTCTTTTTTTCCCCAAGCTTTTATTGCTGACCATGTCATATGATATGCAATATCCCTTTGGCCACTTGGGGTCAGCTGTCACAGCTGTGTCCCCTCACAGCTTCTTGTGCACCCCCAGCCTACTCACTGGTGGGGTGGGGTGAGAGGTAGAAAAGGCTTTGACTCTGTGTAAGCACTGCTCAGCAGCAATGAAGACATCCCAGTGTTATCAACAGTTTCCAGCACAAATCCAAAACACAGCCCTATACTAGCTACTACTGAAGAAAATTAACTCAATCCCAACCAAAACCCATACTGTACTGAAGAAATAATTGGGTGTACATAGGTGATTCATGCCAACTTCTGTCACATACAGCGTTTTTCACTGATGTACATTTTAATATATAATATTTCAGCACTGCTGACTTTCATGTACACTCTGCAAAAATTCAATACTTCTGTTATTGAAGTAGCCTTAGAAGTTTGTATTGCTGTGAATGCTCTTACTGTATACAGTTTTACATGATTTTTAAATTCCTAATTTCATTTTACTGGGTGGGTTTGTTTTTTTCTCAAGCGTTTGAGAAATATGTTGAATGTCTGATGTGTAATTGCCACTTAATAGTGACAATGCTTCTGGTGAAACAGGCTGAAAACTGAAACAGCCTGAAAACTATGAACACAATTGATTTTGAGCTTGTAAGACACTAGGCATATTGTGTGCATCTTGACTAACACCAAAATAATAGTGAGAATTTGAGAGAGAATTGTAGATGAGTAGAAAACTCACAAAAGGAAATTGCAGATGGCAACAAAAGGCAATTTAATTGTACACATTTAAGTCCTTATTCAGCAAGGTACTTATGCATGTGACTAGCCTGAAGCTTGCTCTGAGACTCACTGAAATCAGTCTAGCTACTTATATGTGACACTGAATTACAGCCTTAGGTTTTCTAAAATAATTTAAGAATAAATAGCGTAAATTCATCTTAGATAACTTGATGGAACCAAATTGTATCCCTGCTTAGCTTAGAATGATTCCAGAATAACTGGGAATCAGTGGCATACTTCTTAGCTTGATTGTTAAGTTTAACTGAGCAAAATTCAGATAGTATAGTTGTTTTGTATTAATTGTCCAGGGCAATTTTGGGAGTTTTTTTATTTATAGGACTTTTGTGGAAAAACTCCTGAGTTCATTCTCATTAAATAATAAAGGGTCACTTTTATGAATGCATAGCAAATTTAGAACATCTGGATGTTAAAACATTGCTGCACATACAGCATGTCTCAGGGTTCATCTGTTCTTTGTACTGTGTTGTATTATTAATGTGTCTGCAAGGATGATGTGAAGGCTGAAGACTTTGCTTTCTGGATGGCAGCTAGCTGGCTGGATATGCAAGCTGTTATATTTTGATTGAAATCCACTGACCTTCATATATCTGCTATTTTTTATGCTGCAGGTGGGCTCTGTGGTGGAGGTTCTTGACAGACTGTCGCCTGCTGGACCAGTGAAAAGTGCTTACCCGTTAACCTTTGTTCAGCTAAAGCAGGTGAGGATTCCTTCAGTAGGCACTTTGCAGTAATTATGTAAAGTTTATTTGAACAACGCTCTGGTATTACTCATGCCCAGTGTCTTACACCTTATCTCAACATAGAAATAATAGTACTATAAAGGTGTTCAGGATTTTTGCAGGGGAGATCTTTCCATAGTCTGTAGTGTTTTGCACCTGAGGCTTTCCTTTTTCTGTGAATGTAGGCATCTGCGCTGTTGCTTTCGCCTTTTATCTCTCTCCTTTCTGACGTATTGATTTTTCAGGTTCTTAAGAGACTTTTTTTTACATTCATCTTTTTCTTAATTATTAATTTTCCTTATTCTGTTTTTTTCTTTGCCTCTCCCCACCTGCTGTCAGTGAGCACAGTGGCTGAGACGCTGCTTTCTCATACATGTCATGAGGCCTGGAGACTGGGAATGCATCTATTTGACACTTCTATGGGCCTCCTGCTCATTTGTAGTCCTCTTACTACTTGTATGGTGAGGAAGGAGAATGCAGTGAGAGAAACCTTATTGGGAGCAACCTCTTGGAGCTGCTGCAACCCACTGTCAAGGTCATTCACTCCACTGGTTGAGACAGGAAAAATACTTTGCATTTTTCTGTGGCTGCGGCTGACTCCCGCTCTCCCCTGTATTCCCTCTCTGTCAGTCTCTGCATCAGTTTGCCTGTCAGTTTGGGGACTTTCTGTATTTTCTCTCATAGTCAAAGATCTTGCCCTTGCTGCTGAGGGGCTCTGTCTTTCCACTGAGGTTACATGGCTCCTTCTCTGCTGAATTTAGCAGAGGCTGGAGCATGGGTGCTAGCTGCCTGCAGCTGAAATAAACCACTCAGAGAGAATGTGGTGCTGGTAGTAGCTGTGGGAGGGAGAAGAGGAGGAGCAGTTCAGCAGATGCCTGGGATGTGACATTAAGTCAAGTGGGGTTCAAAGCTCAGATTTTTCCTTTTCAAGCTACTAATACAGAGGTGTGAGAGAAGCCGCAGGTAGTGTATTGTGGCTGGTTGTAACTACTACTGGGCTTTTCTCTCTTGTTCTCTGGCCTTCCCACCATTAGTACTCTGCTTAGGAAAACTCCTGAGAGAAGAGGGCATCCAGTGGAACTTCCTAGAGTATTTTAATTTTTTTTTTTTTTTTTTCGCTTTCCCTCCCTCACCCTTCCTTTTCTGGGCACCTTGTTGCAGATGTAATGCAAACATAGTAATTATAGCAGAATGGAAATGGTTTACTATCACTTTTCCCTGACAGGGTTGTGTTCTAATCCAAGTCTAGAAGATGAATGTTTTTGTGTCTACTAAGTGAAAGAAGCAATGCATTTTTTTACATTTTTATTTTTTTTAATTTGCGTTTCACTTTGTGATGAGAACAAATCTAATGACTATGACGTTTGTTTTTTTCTTTCCTGATGGGGAACTTAACGAAAAATATTCCAAAATGTTCCTGTTGTAAATCAGGTAGTTTTTAAAATAGATATCATCTTGATGAATAAGTCAACTTATGGGCAGTGGGTGACAAGTGCACTTTAAAGTTTGTTAGATAAACTCAGTTATGAAGGGATTTCCCAGCTGTCTTTTCATTAGCTTTAATGAAAAAATAATACTCTTGGTCATTAACTGCTTTATTTTTTCTGAGGAAATACCTTCACAGCCAAGACCCTTACCTCTTAAAGTTATGTAAATGTTGTGATGGAACATTTAAAAATGGAAACTCTGTGGAATTTTAAGGTCAAAGTGAACTCAATCTGAAGTTGCTATCAGTGTTAGATGCTATCTGAAGCGAATGAAAGCTAACATTTCAGTTCAAGCGTGTAGGCAGGAATGTGGGATATGTCTAATTCACGACCTGAGTTGAAATTACTTGGTTCATTAATCTGTTGTCTTGGTTTTTGTTTTCTTCTGTTTTCTTAGTATTTCGGGTTTGTACTGTACAGAACTGCGCTTCCGAAAAACTGTACGGAGCCAGCACAGCTGTCTTCACCTTCGAACGGAGTCCATGATCGTGCCTATATCTCTGTCGATGGGGTAGATATTGTTTGCTGGTATTCATTACTGCCTTGAGTGGCCTTCATGAAAGTCATCGACAGTCTGCTGGGGTTTTTTGGGGTTCTTTTCGCCACCTTACCAAAACTTTATTAGATAATCTTATTTAATCAGATGAAGGAAGTAAGGAAGTATACAGTTGATTTGTACTAAATGTTCGTATTTGTATTTCAGAAAATATGCCTATCTATTATTTCTAAGGAAAATGTAATTATTTCCAATGTTAGATATTTGAATGTTGATACAGATTCATGACTTAAGTGGGGGGAAGAAAACCCACCCTATAAGGATTTACTTGCAGGGTTTATTTATGAAACATCTGTGAAAAACTCCTGAGTTCATTCTCAATAAATAATAAAGGATCACTCTTATGAATGCATAGCAAATTCAGAACATAAAAGCGTTTACTTATATATCATTATATATAATGATATATATGCTTGGTGGCTTTCTACAGTATTTCCATAGATTTTTTTTTTTCATTATTTTGTTTTTTCCTTTGTGGGTGGGGGGAAGTAGAAGTCTGAGCCTCTGTCTTACCGTATGAAACTGTCTTCTGACTACAAGTTTAAAGTTTTTTATTGCACAGGATGTGAACTTTACCTTTCTTTCCTTAAACAGGATTTTGTTCCTGCTTAATGAGAATTAATATCAATTCACAGACTTTGAGAGCCTATTTTTTAATTAGTCTTTGACCTGTGCTGATTCTCACCACCTCTTGTTACCTCTTGGTGTAATTCATATAGGTTCCTCAAGGTGTTCTTGAAAGGGGAAAATCACTTACGATAAATATAACTGGGAAGGCTGGAGCAAATCTGGATATCTTAGTAGAGAATATGGGCCGAGTCAATTTTGGTAGATACAATAATGACTTCAAGGTAAGTAAAACCAATTGAGTTACTGGACTGTGACGGCTTTTCCTCTTTTCCACAAGTTGAAGTTGTGGGTTAGAGCAAAAAAGATCAGGATGACACAACTGTAACTTTCTGTCAAAACATAACTACTCTGGTTTTAATTTGAGTTTTTCCAGTCACCAAAATCAATGTGGAATTAAAAACTGACAGACTTTTTTTGTTTGTTCACTTATGTTGTTAGCCAAAGTGTTGCCCACAAGACTTTCCATTTGAGTTGAACCTGTAGCTAACATTTTTAGTGTGCAAGCTGTTTGGATAAATTCCAAAAACTGATTGGAAATCAGTCTAGGTATTGGTTGTACTTCGAGGCTTGTGTATCTGGCATTGTATTTGTGTGTGTATGTGTATGCATGCGTATCTATGTACATTTTTGTGTCTTTTTCCACGTCCCATTTAATTTGTGAGCAGTGTATCCTTGCCGTTTTTCAGTGGGGCTAGGAGAGGTTGTCTCACAGACACTTTACTGTGGAAAAAATTGCTGGTTCAGTTTTGGACTGATCGGGTGTTAGAGGTAATTATCAGAAAGCTTCTGAATGCTTCTGGGTCCATGCTACACTTTGGGACTATCACCTGCCCACGTGAGTGGCTTTGGTGGGCTGACCTTGGCTGGTCAGGAGAAAGAAAATACAGGGGAAGAAAATACAAGAAAAGGTTCATGGGTCAAGAGAAGCACAGGGAGATCATTCAGCAATTACCGTCATGGGCAAAACAGTCCTGACTTGGATAAGTCAATCTATAGCTAATTAAGCAGAGTCGAATAATGAGAAATAAGAAAAAAAAATCTTAAAAACACCTTCCCCCCACCCTTCCCTTCTTCCCAGACTCAACTTCACCCCTGATTCTTCTGCCTCCTCCCCCTGAATAGCCCACGGGGATAGGGAATGGGATATGTGGTCAGTTGGTAACACTTCTCAGCTGCTTTTTCCTCCTCGTACCCTTCCCCTGCTCTGGCATAGGGTCCCACCCACAGGAGACAGTCCTTCATGAACTTCTCCGATGTGGTCTTTTCTATGACCTGCAGTTCTTCATGAACTGCTCCAGCACGGGTCCTTCCCATGAGGTGCAGTCCTTCAGGAACAGACTGCTCCAGTGTGGGCTTCCCATGGGCTCCAGCTTCATTCAGGGCACCTCCACCTGCTCTGGTGTGGGCTCCTCCACAAGCTGCAGGATGGATATCTGCTCCACCGTGAACCTCCGTGGGCTGCAGGGGGGACAACTTTGAGTCACCATGGGTTGCAAGGGAACTTCTGGTCCATTGCATGGGGCACCTCCTCCCCTTCCTGTGTCACTGCCTTTGGTGTCTGTAGGGCTATTTATCCCCCATTTTTCTCAGTTTTCTCTCACAGCTGCTACACAGTTCAGTCTTTTTTTACCCTTTCTTAAATATGTTATCATAGAGGCACTACCAGCATCACTGATGGGCTCAGCTTTGGCCAGCAGTGGGTCCGTTTTGGAGCTGTCTGGAACTGGCTTTGCCCAACATAGGGGCAGCTTTTGGCATCTTCTCACAGAAGCTACCCCTGCAGTACCCCACTACCAAAACCTTGCCATGGAAACCCAGTGCAGAGGAGGTGCCACAAATGTAACACTCGGAAGGGCAGGGTCAAAAAGGAAACTTTTCTGGTTTTAGACTTAATGGGATCCCCAGTGCTCTGTGATACTTGCTGAACAGACGAGTATTGGTAGAGGCCAGTCTTGTGTCTGGGCCGTGTTCAGTGCCACAGCACGCCATTTTTTTTTAGGTTTTGATATTACTAGGCCACAAATAATAATGAAGTAATTACAAAGCTTTATAATTAAGAAGAGATTTGTAGCCCCCTAACTTGTATATTTGACTTGTCCTAAATTGATTTGGTGGTTTTCTTTCAGAAAGCTTGTCAAATGGTTAATGGCTGTCCAGATCAATAGCTGTCTGGTGACTGTGGTGACTTTTGGTGCTAGGGTGATGCCAGGTAAATCAGAAGCTCCTATTTCCTCTCAGTCTAAATTCTACCTGTGATAAGTGTCTCAGAGCAGAATTAAGACTTTTCCAAAGTGTTTCTTGGTTAGATGTATGCAAGAGACAAACATCACAGGGAAGACATATGCCTGATACACGTCTCCTCTCTGCCCACCCACCCTCGCCCCACTCCTCATCCCGGACCAAGCTGCCTGAAAGCCAGAATTAACATTTAGTTATCAAGCAGGGGCACGTGTGCTGTGAGGAAATAGGGTCTTTTAAGGTTATAATTAGGGGAAAAAAGTAAACCCAGGTGTGTATGCATCTTGATTAGACCACAAGTTGTTGACAAAACCACAAATTCTGGTGAAGTTTGGGCCTGTTAGAGAACCTATTTCAGTTATAAAACATAGACTGGGAAGAGGCTGGCAAGATCGCCAGTAGGCAGAAACTCCCAGTCTTAGAGTCATGTTTTTGCCATGAGTAAGATGGGCCTGCTTCATTGTTGGAAAGAGTTGTATTGGTTATGATTAAGCAGCATAGAAGAATTGAAACTGAGACTTGGTTTAAAGGACTCTAATTGACCAGTTATGCTGAAGTGTGTTGTGGTGAAGATTTCTAGGTGTATGTCCAATTATGCTAAGAGTAGACAAGGCGAACAGTGTAACTCAGCATTTACTAAGCTGCTAGACTGCCTTACCTTTTGGGAAGCATGCACTTCTTTAAATCCTAATCAGAAGAGAACTTCTGGTGTGTATGAAAGCCCCTGAATTAAAAGCATCAGTAACTGAGGCTTTTCTGTGCTTGTGGCATATGAATTCCGTGGGTAGCAGTAGTGCCAACTCTGTTCATACTGTTTTTTCAAGGTACCTTGCCTTTATGTGAGTGGCAGAAGAGGACAGCTAGTTCCCCAGTGTTGGCTTTCATGTTGAGGCAGCAGAAATATTGGATTTATTATTTGTTTAATAACAAGCCAGGTAATAAGGAAACATGTGCTTAGTCCTAAATTAAGGTAACGGGATGGACGGTTAGAAGTTGGGTTAGAGAGGTGCTCAGTGTTACTGTGGTTGAGCTGAAATTCACACTTATAGCAGGGGATTCTAGCATTTGAAGATTTGAGAGTGAAAGCAAGTTTAGTAGATGTGCATCATGAGAATAATCCTCTAAACGCAGGATCCTGCTGTCTAGAAGAGGCACCATTTCTGGAGTAGCTTTGGAATGTGTGCATTGCTTCTTCCCATAGAATCCGCCCCTCATTCAGTTCTTTGTGTTGATTTTGAAAACTGAAAATAATTATACCTGGGGTTTTATATATGTTGCGCTTTCAGAAATAACTTTAGAGGAAGAGGTCCCTACCAGAGGTTCTGGGTTTTGTTTGGCTGGGGGTTTTTTATCACTTTTTTTGAACTTGAAATGGAACTAAGCATCTAACTTTTGGGAAGTAATCTTAAAAGGATTTTGGTTTTAAAACATCCTGCTGATCTAAGTCTTGTTGTTGAAGGACACAAAGGAAGGAAGAGTGTGGTTTCTGTTTTTTTTCTGGTGTGTTTTTTGTGTGGGTTTTTTTTTTTCACATGCTCACTGCCACATATATCTTTATTTTACTTATAAAATTTATATCCATATCTGGACTGTTGAATGCACATTCTTATGCAGACCAAAGTAAGAATGCTTCATAGGCACTTCATCTCCTTGGAAAAATCACACAGTTCATACTGCCTAAAGGTGGGCTTAGGAAGGCAGGTTAGAAAGTTTGGGCTGAAGTTATGTTGCATTACTTCGGTTAATTGTTAGAGCAAAATCTAGGTTGTATAGAAAGGTTTTGCCACTTAACTCTCTGCAGATATTTGATTTTGAGATAAGAAAAGTAAATTCCTGTTCTGTAGAGTGGGCTTCTAGGTAGAGAAAACCAATTAGTGCTCATACTGACGGTGAGGCTTATGGATACAGTACGATGCTTATTAGACATCAGAACAGACGCACAACATGGTATCAGCCCTCCAGACCATAGAAAATGTGGTTTTGCTTGTTCCTGCTTGACATACGGTGTTTGCACCAGAACTTAAGTTGCACTGAAAAACAGCTTCTATGCAGGGTCTGTTCAAATGATTATATGGGTGTAGTAGCATGGGTTTAAATGCAGCCCCTGGCGTTGCACTGAAACACCACGTTAGATACTATTATTATAACAAAATTAGGGGGTGTGCAGGGTTAACTTAATGTTCCTTTCACTCTTCCTAAATCATGACCTTACCTTGCTTTTGCATTCATTGTGCAAGTACCCTGGTTTGATGTAGATATGGTTCCATAGAAATGAAACAGGACTCTGTGGGCTTGAAGTTGACTGTAAGCTTAAAGCATTTCACTGAATCAGGGTCACAAAGCATGTGCCTTGGTTTGTGATACTGTATGTTAGCTGTGGGAGATTTGTAGGAAGTAAATACTGCTTTCTCTGCTATTGTATAGGTTAATGTCTTAGGTTAGTGAGTCAGTGTTACCAAATCTCTTGATGGTATCTCAGACTTACGACATTTAGTGCTTTTTCTGCTTTTTATTAAGCCCCAGGTTTTGGAGTCGTAGACATGTTAAAACAGAAATTTTCATGGTTACAGGAATTATTTTTTTTTTAAACTTGGGCATCAATGAAAACTCAAAACTTTGAAGAGGAACAGATCTTTCTCCAAGAATAAATGAAACCATTATTCTTAAGCAAAGCTTGTAACTTGAAGACCAGACACTTGGGGTTTTTTCAGTCACAGATTGGCAGCTGTTGCAAGTGTTTTGATTCAGTTTTTATTCCTGACTGTTTTATAGTTGCAGCCAAATAACTTCAATAACATTAAGCTAATTATGTCATATTTTGGCTTTGTGTTTTTTTTATTTCTCCTAGGGTTTAGTTTCAAATTTAACTCTTGATAAAGAGATACTTGTTCAATGGGAAATCTATCCTCTAGACGTAGATGGAGCAGTGAACCATGACATTTATGGCCATATTGATCGACCAAAGGGTTCTGTTGGAAATCTGCTGAGTTATGAAGCACCTACTTTTTACACTGGTGAACTTTCAATTCCTGGAGGGATTCCAGATTTGCCTCAAGACACTTACGTCAAGTTTCCTGGCTGGACAAAGGTACAACTTTTTTCTGTAAAAGCTTGAAGTCCACTCAGAAAGCTACTGAAATTCCTATGGACAATCAATTTCCACCTCTCTTGGATGCACAGAAGTTGGTTCTAGGCGTGGGGTGTCTGAAATGTATTTAAACGACTAGGAAATTGATTCCTTGCTTTAAATATATCTGGAGATAAAACCATTGAGAGAAGGGAAAGATATATTCAAAAGATACATGCTATTGGTGTAGAAGGTGGAGCATCACAAAAAAAAAAACCACCAACCCCCCCCCCAAACAAAAAACCCGCTAGTTTTAAAACAGTGAGAATGATGAACTGGCAGGCTGTTTAGAAATGCTGTGTTTAGTTGTGGGGGTTTTTGTCTTGAGATGTGGAGCAGGAACAGCTTTTGGGAGGGAGAGAGTGAATACATGCCTTGGGATTAAACAATTGTTTATTCTGGAGAAAGTGAGATACTACAGGATGCTTTCCAAGTTATATTAATTGATTAAAAGTAACTAAGAACATATTTGCAGTGCTGCGTGAGGGACTATGGATCCTGTTACAAGGCACGGTGTCGGACACAGCTGCTGGTGTTGTGCCCTTAGAGACGGATCCAGTGCACGCACGACGTTACTGCTTGTCTTCTGGAGATTACCTATAACCAGACTGATCGGATCGGAGCACTGCCATGAGAACCTTGTGGGCAGATGTCTGTTAATGGGAACTTCTCAGAGGGCTGGAGTGTAGCTAGAGCGGCAAAGAGTGGTTTTCCTAGTGCCGTGTTTGAAACAGCCACCATGCAGGATGGGTAAGGACCAGCTCAACTAGCTGGTGGGAGGCACAGAGAGCAAAATGTATGCTAAAGTGATGCTCCTCTTGAGGTGTTTAAGTCCAGGCTTCAAGGAAGTGGCTGTGATAGTGTTAGGCAGCAAAATTATTCCTTTCTGAAACAATTGTTTTACTGCTATTAATACTAGTGATCTATCTACAGTATTGTAGGGGTTAAAGCACTTCCCAGTATGCAGAAGACTGATTCATTGCAGTCACTTCACGTTGCTGGCACTGAGCTTGCGTGAGGAAGTCTGACTTAGTCCCTGTTCCTATATCTGTGCGTGTCTTACACAGTCACTGGATAAAATCCAGAAATAGCTCTTTGCACAGGAACTGGAATCTGAGACTTTTGCAGTAAATGCTGTGACTTCATGAATCTTAAATCTTCAGGGAGATGACCATGCCTGCCTGTTGTTGATAAACTCATCTTTGAAATGGCAAATGAGTCCAAGAATTCCTATGTGTTGTTGGAAATCTTTTCCTCTGATCTATAGAAACCTCTGTTTTACGTAGTTTGTATACCCTCTAAAGCTGTCAAGTTGAAGAGATCCCAGATGGACTGTAAGTAGGGCTATTGAATTGATCCTTCAAGCGTTATAGGGGTTGGACCAAAGTTTTAAATAAGATACCTTTAAATAAGATAGGAGTAATAAGATTGAGGTGACACTGGGTGTGGAAACAGGGACTTCTAGGTAACTCTACCACTGAGGAAATGCCTTTAAGACAGAGGCCCTTAGGGGTGTAAATTCCACTCAGGTCCCACTGTATCTGGGCCTTAATTCCTTGAGTGGCACTGTATAAACTGCTGATGCCAGGGTGTGGAGAGGGACTCTTAATAAGTGTTAAAACTCACCTATTTAAGTAAATTATATTTCCATTTGTAAAACCATGAAAACAACACCTAGCAGGAAAAAATACAGTTCTAATGATGGTCCTGCCTTGGCATGTTGAGAGAAGGAATATGGCATGCTGGACAGCCTGGAAGGAAGGGTGCAGCATTACCAGTCATTAACTGTGGTATGGCTTGCTTACCTTCCGTGGGTTTTGGACCCTTCACTAGTAATAAAACTTCATCCATCCTCACTTGAGGAAGTGTGATGCCCTTAAGCATAGATTCCCCTGAATGAATAATTAGATTTATTGGACTTGGTTTTTCTTAAACAGAGAAGATTTGGAGTCAGGACTGATCTTGATTACTGTGGAAGCATGGGTTGTAGTTGCTGACCCTGCTCAAGGAAATCTTGTGACTGAAGACTGATTTTTTTCTCCTTTCTCTTGTCTAGGGCATATTTATTGGCAGTGTGTATAGTGTCACGATTTCCTGGTTTAGGGCATGCAAATTCCTGAGTGGGCAGTATTTGGAAACTGCAGTGTTAATAAGGACAGTTTGGAACTGACAAATTAAGTTCATAGATTTACTGGAAAAATGAGTTACAACCAATGACAGATTAAGATCAGAAACAGAGATCTCTCTGATCATACCTCCTGCATTAGAACTCTAATACAGTTTGTTCCTACAGTAAACTACTACTTCCCACAGGTTACAGTCACCCTCTGTAGTAGGTTGGCTACTGTCTGGTGGTTACACTCACAGATTCATTTCGTGTGTGGGAGGTTGCATTAATGCCATGTTTTCTTCTAAAACTACTACAGAAATGAGATAGTGAGCTTGAATAAACATCTCTTCTCTCACCTTTTAATACAACAAAACCAAGCCACAAAATAAGATTCTTTAAATACTTCTTTTTAAAGAAAAGTGTTTGAGGTCAAAATTTATTAACATCTTGGCAGAACTGTGCAAGATAGGACCTTATACCATGAAAGTGGATACAGAGCTGAAATAATTCACCTGCATTTGCAAATCTACCAACTTCTTATAAAATTTCTCTTGCAAGTTTCATAAAATTTGTTTTCATAAATACTTGGAAAAGAAAACACAAGGAAAACACCTCCAAAACAGCTTGAATGGCAATACTTACTGTATTACAATTGGGAAATGTTTAAAAAAAATTATTCTGATTTCAGCTATCCCAGACAATTTTAGAAATCAGAGTGCAATAAAAGTCCTTACTTTACATGGATTCAGACTATTTTGTTATTTTTATCAGTGTACACCAGTGCGATGAGTTAATTTGTTTTACTTACTTCTATATGCTGATTACCAAAGGCCAAAGCAAGAGGGAAAACACAGATGCAATTTTCTGTTCCCATCCCTTTTCTTGTCCACTGAACTCTTGACTAGACATGTGGTGAAAGGACACTTAGGAGGAGTAAAAGCAAATTATTTGTTCAAATCTGCTGTATATCCTCCCTTCTGTGTTATTTCATGAACCAAGATTCAGCTCAACTTGAGCTGTTTACAGTTTTATTAAACATTCTGCAACTCACCAATTTGTAGACTTCCAGAAAAATCTGCATTTGTGTCACTTCAGCATGCGTTCTGTGGTGTATAAATGACTGTCCTGACTTTTTTTTTCCCTCATACCCAATCTTGTTTTATCTTGGAACTTAAGGTATTTGTAATGTAGAACAGTATTTTGAACCAGGGGTTCTGGGCACCTCCACTATAAAAATTTAAAGAGCCAAGTTAACCACAATTTCATTGAACTTAAATTTAGGCTAGCAGACCCCTAAAGATTTTAATGATTGTAGGTAACTACAACAAAATGCAGTACTCTTGCAGTGTGATTTCACAAGTTCTTTTGTTAACGGAGCTATTACAGGTATAATAGACACCTGAATTTCATGTGTCTAGACAAGCTGTATCTTTTTCATGAAATGCTGCAGCAGGAAGGGACTACGAAGGTAATGTAGTCTTACAGAGAGCCACAACAGAGTTAGGATCTGCTTTTTTCTTTTGTGAGTTCTTTCTCCTATTAACATTCAGCTTCAAGCAAAATATAATTTTAAGTTTTGCTTTGGTCTTGGTGCAAATTCAGTGCCAGGAACTTGCAATTCTGTTTTCCTAAGTATTGCCATATTTGAAATTACTGCAGTATATGACCAGTTTCTTTTTAATTAATGATGACCTTAACTCATCAGGGAATTTTGATTCTTTTGACTGTCATTAGCATTTTCTTGAACAGATTTTCCATCCTTGTGTTCTACCAAACTGAAATATGGAGGAAATTCATTTACTATGTGAAGAGCACTACGCTTAAAGCTAGTTTGTCATTTGTTCTCTGTCATATTATTAAAATGTTGTTATTTTTTCTTTCTCTCTTAACAGGGACAGATTTGGATCAATGGCTTTAATCTTGGTCGCTACTGGCCGGCCCGTGGTCCTCAGCTGACCCTTTACGTTCCAAGGAATATACTTCTTTCATCGGTGCCGAACAACATAACAGTGTTGGAGCTGGAGCGTTCTCCGTGCAGCATCCAGACATGCGAGATAGAATTTGTTGACCAACCTACTATCAATGCAACCACACAGTATGAACGTTATGCCCCCCAACTCTTTGCTAGACACATATGGCTTAACCATCTATAATGATTGGGTTATTTCCTTATCTTTCCCCACTTTGCTTCTCTTCCTCAAACCATACTTCCCTTTTTTAAAGACTCAGTGTTAATCAGTAAGTTTTTAGCAGAGGCAGTTTTTTTAACTCTTCAAAGACTTTTTCTTAAATTAAATCTGCTGGAGTTAAATACTGAAATTCTGTTAAAAAATTAAAAGCTGTAGCTTCAGAATTTGCCATGGACTGTGAAATTGAACTCAACTGGAAGATAATGTTTGCATCAGTCTAGTAAAAACGTAGTCCTTGTAAGCGCTTACATTACAGGAGCCCTCTTCACCCTTCTCTTTTTTTACCATGTTTTGTAACTGGAGAGAAGCCTACCAAAGGGGTGCGCACTCCCGCTAGCTTGCTCATTCTACTCGTGAACTGGTAGGTCAGAGCTGCCAATAGTCTACACACTTTCAGCTGATTTTATCACCTGGTTAGTATCAATATCATTTTAGTCTGAATGGGCTCACTGTCAGCACTGGGCGGACCTCGGTTGTTTTTACCTCCATGCAAGTGACCTTGGAAAAATTCCAATTGGTTTCTTGCAGAAGCAGTGAGAACAATCATGGAAGAGAGTACTCAAATGCAAGCTGGTCCAAACAGCAGTAACATGGAGAGGGACCTTGTAGTCTGATCTGTCCCCTCTTAGAAAGCCCATTTACTCCTTCGCTTCTGCTATCTCTGAAGACTACAATAAATTGATAAGTACAAGGATATACGTAAAATTCAGGATATTCTGGTTGGATCACAGCCTCTGATTAACCTGCCTGCAGAATGGAGTCTTAAAATAAGCCATTTTTCCTTTAATGGATCTCTTCTCCCTCCTGCAATGGACCTTGGGGTACCTGTTTTTCATAGGCCAGCATCTTGGAAGTGGAAAGCTTTAAATTCAAGAATTATAATTCTCTTCTAATAATTACTTTGCATTTTCTGTTTTGTTCCAGTAAACTGATGATCATTGTAAGTGTCTGATATTTGCAAAGATGCACAATCTCTTGTCAGTCAAGCTGACTTTCTGCAGCAGACAAAATCTTCTTTTTGATTCTTATGGTTTTGATGTGAATTGTGCCAACTCCTTGGTGAGATTTAAACAACAAAAGATTAAGGTGATGGAATCAAGTATTTTCATAATCTGTGGTCTGTTCCTTTTGATTTTTGACTGACATGATTAAAATGATTCTTTAAAGATGAAGGCACCTGTGTGTTTGAGAAGGAAAAAGGGGAGGAGGAAGAGTTATGAGCAGTTTCGGTATGAAGGGACAAGTGAAGTTGTGAAGTCTCTACAGACAAGGAGTAATTCTTGTTGATGTCTTATTTGTTTTCTGTTACAAAGATGTGTGCAAAGTAAAGCAAAACAAAGTAGCTGTAAGGGGCTCCGTAGACCCTGGAGTTGCCACCCTTTTCTGAGATGGCCAGTGCAAAAACCTGACTACTTCTTCTCAGCTGATGGGGACTGCCACTGTCACTGGAGGAGAGAGTGAGAAGGAGCACCACATGCTTGAGTATCTACATCTCTGCTAGGTGTTTGATGGGCTTTCAAACCTGATACATGTGATTCACCTGAGCCAGGGGACTTCTACTCTTAAATTCTCGCCTCGGATGCAAAGTCTGATGGCTGGGGTCTATGTGTTCTGTACCAGACACACTTCATTCTTGGAATAAAGTGGTCTTTTCTGAACCCAGATGGTTTCTTTCTTGGCACCATCCCTATGCAGACCCCAGAACATGCACTGCAAGCAGTTTATTCTGAAGTATTAATTACCTCAGAGCCAGGCCTTGAAAGTAAGGAATGGAACAGAGTTAGTTTCGTACCGGTTGTGGGTTTTGTGGCTTGAAGTGTGCAGAATGACAGTACTATTTAGGTATTATTCCTATACCAGTTCTGTGCTTTATCAGGCAGGAGTATTTTTATTTTTCTGGCAGTTAGTGCTGTGAGGTGAGTGAAACTCCTGGCTCTCATTCTAAGTTCATTGTGTTTCATATGGTACTTGTGAAAACATAGTGTAATCCATGAGACTTCACTTTTTGCCGTAACTCTGTAATATTACAAGCAGAAAGGCTTTACAGCAAGAGTTACAAACATGCAGCTGGTCAGATATAACAATAACAAGAGCAGCATTTTAAAAACAGGCTCACAGTTTTTCAGGTAGGGCTCTAGATAGCTTCATTAACACACCTGCCTACTTACTGCTTTCAGTGAGGCCATCCCTTGCCTACTGAAAGGAACTGACAGTTGATTCCTAATCCTGCTGTGTGAGAACACTGCTAGAGGTTGCCAAGCAGTGCGGTATGCATTTGAGTATGCAGAAGAGCGGTCAAGGGGCCTTCAAATTACAGCACTACCAAGAAGAACCTTTTGCCCTCTGCCGCTGCTTTACCCAAGGGTGTGTCTGTGGGTGCTGTAGCAGGGAGTTCTGCCCTGCCCATGCCGCACACTGGGTCACTGCGCCCACACCACTGCTGCTACAACATGTCTGGGACTTGCCCTCGGTTTCCTAGCCTTGGCCTGCAGTCCTCCTGGGACAGGGTATGCGATACAACATGGGACAGCTTGGCATTTGCTCCTTCACAGGCTAGAGAAAATCAGTTGTTTTAATCTAGCCTCAAATGTGGTTCTGTCTGCTCTGTCCAGAGGTGGAAATGAAATCAGAATGGAACCCTCTCTGACTTGATGGCAGATGCAAAAGAGGGACTGTGGGGAGTTAGCTGGCTCACCTTGACCCCTATGATCAACACACTGATGAGTCTAGATTCGTTTTTGAAGGGCACGGTGTGAAAACATTGTCAGACCCCTGGCTAGTGTCTGTGGTGTAGCTGTGTGATCTCTTCTGGATGCTGAACCTCAGTGGGATGCTCTGTCAGGTGGCGCCAGCTGCCTCCTAATGCTAAAATTGTGGCTCCTCAAATCCTCCCTGCTGCCTGTCCTTGGGTATTTGCCAATGTTTTGCTGACACAGCAGTTGAATAACAGCCCCAGTGTACTCTGATTGCGGCAGACCAGTGCAAACCTGGTATTTCCTCAGAATTGGTCTGTAAGAAGTGCAGATTTTACCCCAGTCCCATCTGGAAGCTAGATGTGATCTTTGCAATTCTTCAGGGGACCACTGTTTGAAATCTGCCCATAAAGGGTAGTTGTAGGGGCTCAGCTTAGCACAGATATTTTTTTCTAGCCCTGGAGTGGGGTTTGTAAGCTTAGATTGTAATCCTCCCTACGCATGAGTAAGGCCTTGAAATGTGATTGCTTGTGGTGAATGAGCAAGTACGTGAGAATGAGCTGGTGAATAGTGTGCACTATATAGTTGAATTCTCTTTCTTAACCTATGTACAAGACTACTTTTTCCCTTATGTCCATAACACAACTATTTTCCTAATTGCCGATCGAAATTTCATAGTCCCTGAATCGCAGGGCTGTGATCTGACCTTGTCTATACTCCTTTAGACTCTCCATGCCCTTTGTAATTCTCCTGCGCACACACCTCTCCCTGTCTCCCTGCTCTCCCACCTCTTTAGGGGCTCTACAGTGCCTGTGGTTTTCTTTTGCAGTTTTTTGATGAAGTACTTGTTTGTTTGCACAGTGTGAATATTTGCAGGAGTCTGACTCTAGAAATAATCCTCCTGACTGGACAGCAAACACTGTTCACCTGACATATGTCAGGTGTTCAGAAACGGCAATTATAAAAGAATCTTATGTTTAAGGGTGTGCTCTGGAGAAGGTGATACTGTATTGTGCAGGCTGAGAAGGCAACCTTTTAACAAAACCCTACGTTTGGACTGCAAGGGGGAGGAATGTACTCTCTTTGGATGGACTTGGTCCCTTTGATATAATTGGATGGCTGACTAGACTGTTGCAGTCCCCTTGGATTCTCATTTCAGATATATTGAAATCACTGGGGACAGCAGCATCTCCGTGTGTGTAAAACACGTATTCTGATACTTTTCCTAGAATGCTTTTCCTGGAGATTCTTCCATATTTCAGCAAATAGTGCTGACAGACCCTAACCTGAGCCTCTGACAGAAGCTTGGTTTTACTGGCTTGTTGTTGTCTCTGTACCAGCATGAAACTGGTTGGGAATGTTTTTCTGTGACACGACTTTGCAGTCACTCATCACCATTTTTTTTTTTACCACCAAATGCTCTAACATAATCAGCAGTTCCTTTGGAAAGTTGATGGGTAGTCGGCACGTGTCGTCTTTCATCTGTCTTTGCATCTACCTTTTCCGGACTGCAAACACCATTGTAACAGATAATACAGTGCGAAAGGTTTGTGAGAGGTCATCTAGCCCTGTGCCTCTCTACCCTAAGCAAATATCATCTGTATTTCAAGTGTTTATCCTATTCTTCGAAATGTCTGTGGTGGCAGTCTTCCCTAAGCAAACTACGCTAGCACTTACTGCTGGGCAACTTGTCAACAGCTATATGAAATCAAGCCAGTTGTCACTTTCACTGTACCTAGCTGACACAAAGTACATCTTTGTGGTCTGAGACTGTTTCATGCCCTCTGTGTTATCTTTTTAGATTCCTGATGGATGGGATTTACAGAAATTTTAAGAGGTACAGACCAACGTAGAGAAGACTCAGCAAAGGTGTGAAAGGGTGAGCAGGTCCTGAATAACCTGGTCTGGGTGCTGTAGCAGCTTTTTTTGATAGTGTCATGCTTTAGCCCCAGCCAGCAACTAAACAACACACAGCCCTCACTCACCACCTCCACCGCCCCCTCCCCCAGTGGCATGGGGAAGAGAATTGGAGGAAAAAGATAAGGGAATTCATGGGTTGAGATAAGAATAGTTTAATAATTGAAAATAAATAAAACAATAATGCTAGAAATGCTGGCGGGGGGGTAGAGGGGCGGAACCAAAGCTAAACAAATGATACAACTGCTCATCACCCACTATCCAACACCCAAACAGTCCTCAGGCATTGCAAGGAAGAGAGACAGAGCCTGAGAGACTTGAGAGCCAGCCCCCTTGGTCAGCTCCCCCCAACTTGTATCCCAACCAAAACCAGCCTGGAAAGAAATGACTGAGTTGCAAGAAAGCTGTCTTGCATGCAAGGACTTAAAAGCGTGGTAGCCAGTGTCGAGGTCCTGGCTGGATGATGGCTTGACAAAAGGAACTGGAAGCTATGGAAGAATGGGGTCTGCTTTAATGTTCTCCTTCAATGAGAAGGCAAAACTGGGCAGAAAGATATGGTCTTGGGACTTGATGCAAAGGGCTGAATGGAAAGATGTTGAAAAAGGATGTCCCAGGGATCTTTGTCATGCTTTTGCTGAATAAAGTGTGTATGTTTAAAAATCCCTTTCAGGAAATGTTTTCTGTTGTTTGTTGTGTTATCAAAGATGCGAGTAGTGAACCACAATCCCCAGCTTTGGGGGGAAGTGTTGAAAGTGTGTGTTACCTACAACACGTTTCATATATGGTCTTTGGGGCCAAGGAGTAGGGGATGCATTTAAGAACTCCTGTTTTGAGCTTTAGCACATACACCTGTCCCTCAGGAGCCAAGTATAGATAGGACTCCAAAATCAGGGTATTAGGAAGGTCCCATTTTTAACTCTGTAATGTTGTAATGGGAAGCACAGTCTTGCCAATCTTGCCCGTGAAAGATATAAAGGTCCCATTTTTAACTCTGTAGTGTTGTAATGGGAAGCACAATCTTGCCAATCTTGCCCGTGAAAGACAGAGCAGACTCTGTGCCAGCATCATAAGATCGCTATCTTCCACTTTGGTAAGGTGCCTTTTTGGGGGGTGGGGGAAAAAGACTCCCTAATGAAATTGGGAATTGAGTTTGACACTCCAACAGAAAGGGCCTTTGTGAAGCAGAGTGGGTATGTTGAATACCAGTGCAAATCCAGGAGGAAAATGCAGCCAGTAGCTGTGGTTTGAAAGGATTTTTCTTGTTAAGGTTCTTATTTGTTGTAAGTGCATGCACTGGGTTTGTTTTGTATCTAGTGCTTCTGTAGTGCTCACCTTTCTGTACTAACCTGAGCTTTTTCAGTGTTGTCTGTGGTTGTGGGCCAGAGCACGCATGTGAGCGCAGTATGGGGAAGTGCCTAGCAGCTGAGGGTCATCCCTCTAATGCTATAGCTAAGAAATTGCTCTTTCATTCTTCCTGATGTCTTGCTGGTTCTTCCTCACGCACTAGAGGAGTTGTATCTGTAGAGAAACTCAAAAAATTTCCTTCACTGTGTCTTTGGTTGCCTGAAGAGGAGTTGGTCTCCGCGCCTTGCAACTATTTGTCGTTGGTTTGCAAGCTGGACGAAGATGCCTTTGCTTCCAGCTCGCTTACGCCTTTCTCCTTTCTTCCGAATCGCATTCAGAGGTTCCTTTTTGCCAGTCCCACCTCCCTTGGTGAGGTGCAGAGAGCGAACACTATGGATGTCTGGTCTAAATTTAGCCAGAATTTTCCCCTGATTGAGGGGAGCAGTGGCACTCTCCAAAGCACTCGGGAGAAGGTTGATGGCTGTGTGTTGTGGCTGCAGGATCTGGATGCGTTCCTGAGCTACGGGTGAAGAGGCCTTCTGAAGCCTAGGCAGAATTGTTGAGGAGAAGAAACTCATTGCTTACTCTTAACCTTCCTCGTGCCATGTCTGTTGCTGAGCTTTAGGCTGTAACCTTTCTCCTGTTTACTGAAAATGTTGGTTGTTTTCACAGCAGGTGCATATGGGGTAAGAAAGAAGCTCCGCAGAAGGAAAATATGCACTGCTTTCTTACCTCCTCCATGTTAAATTTTATTTCTGGATGTTGAAACACTCCGCTGTACCAGCAAGGCTACCCGGCAGACTTCAGGCTCTGAGAGATGGGTCTGGATCATGCACACACCCTACACACCTTCTTTCAAGCTTTCTGGCGGGTTGGTTTTTTTTTTTTCCCTCAGTTTTAGGATGTGGTTTGCACTAGTCATGAATAGGTAGATCTGGTGTGCTGAAGAACCTGAGAACATGGTACTGAACTCGTCAGGGGTTAGCATGATTTCCTGCAAGATTTTGTCAAAGCAGTGACTTCTGCTACCCTGCATTCCTATGGCGCTCTTTTAGTCCTTTGATCCGGAGCAGTATCTACTTCAAAAGCTGAAGTTAAAACACTGTGAGTCTCTTGTCTTCAGCCAAACAGACAATTGCAGACGTGACTTTAAATAAATCACTGGGTCCACCAAGCTTTGTGGTGAAATAGAAGAAAACTGCTGCTGGTTGCTCTCTGCTGAAGCAGCTCTTTTTTACTTTTACCAGTCTGACCTCTCAGGTCTGTTCACTTTCACTCAAAGGCTTCGGATGTGTTGAAGGAAACCTAGAGCTTCTATGGGTCTATTCTAATTTTAACTGTCATGACACCAAGAGAGTAGGTGGTTTAGTACTGGCTAAATTTTGGACTCCTCTCCATGTCTTTTATTGGAAAAAAAGGGACACACCACACACACCCCCATCCCAAAATGAAGCTGGTTACCTATCCTAGGAAATAAAGAGAACCTGGACAGAAGGTGCCAGCAATCAGCGAAAAGGTGGTGGGTTTCTTTGTTTGGTTGGGTTTTTTTTAATTCTGAAAAACTCGGTCTGTGCAAAGACGCTGAAATGGGATTGCAGTAGTAGCGTGAAGGTGGCTTCTCCTTTGCCCTGTACCTACAGAAACAGTGCTGAAACAGGGGATGTTTAAGCACTATGGAGATACAAGCAAACAAGAATATTGAGTGTTACGAAACAAGGTGACTTGGAGTGAAGGTTCAGGTCCCCTGGCTGAATGTGCAGGGTGGGGAACATAATATCCAAATCCTGACAAAAGTCCACCTAACCGCAAGGTCATGAACAGCTCTGCTGGTATTTGCTCCCCAGCTGTTTATCTTGTCTTCCATTTTATCCTTGCAATTCAAGGTAGAAATCATGCTCTTTCTGATAGTCCTTGATATGCGTCACATATTTTCAGTTGTTCACAAAATAACAAGGCTAGATGATGCCTGGTTTAGTTTCACTATGGTTTCTGGTGAGTAAGTACCTTCTTCAGAAATACAGCCATGCTGTTATACCTGTCCTGCAAGGTGGGTGGAAGAACACTCATGGATTCCCACCGTTTTTCTCACTCTGAGTAATGAGTGTCAAGGGTCGGCCCCACTGGTGCAGCACACTAGAATGCTGTTGTCTCAGAGGCTGAGGGCACCAAAAGTACACAGAGCTCGGGTCATAGCATTTTGTACCTTTGTTTTCTTTTTCTCATTTAATAAAAGTGTATTTTGTAACGTAAGTGTAATGATACTGAGTTTGGCTAAGGTCAGTCTAGCCCTGTATCCTCTTTTGATGGTGAGCATATCTGATCATCTGAGTTTCAGCACCTGAAATGTTCAGGTGAAGTCTTCTTTTCTTACTAAGTTGAGCTGGAATTTCAGTGCTTTTAAGCTTTTCAGTAGAAGAGACTGACTGCTGATTCAGCTGCTCGCTCGCTGTGTCTCAGTTTGCAAAAACCTCACCCCGAGCTCTAGAGCTTACACTCTGCAATGAAAACTGGGGTACACCAATTGAGATTATTGAAAAGCATCATCTCTCAACAACTTTGGTCTGTGGTCCATAGTGCATTTTGATTTTGGGGATTCCTCACTTATTGTCAGGCTGTATGCCCTTTGGTGTGAAAATGTGATGCTGGTTTGCTTGGAAAGAATGTTCCTGTTCTTACGAAGTACTTATTTTTTTTACTGCTACCTGTTTTAGTGTGTTCATGCAAATTGGTGAAACCCCCTGCTGATTACAAATGTCAAAACATGAAGTAAATCAGGCAAGCAAGTCTAAAAGGGGTAGGGGTTTTGTCTGTAAACCTTCATGATTTAAGACGACAATCACCCATTGATGTGAGAAACGTTAGGAATAAATTGCTCAAAACCAAAGGCCTTTTCTTTAGAATTAGGCATTGTGAAGTTGTGTTCATCTTCTGTGGGAGGAGATGAAGCTTTTCGGGCGGTGAGTGAAGGAGTGCATGGTTCTTGATGTCTCGACACAAGGCAAGAAATCTAGCAATGAACACATAGATTTTTATCTCTATAACAATAACGAATACTAAGGTTTATTGTAGAACTTTTCATCTGCAAAATGCCTTGTTTTACGAAGGATTTCCATGTAGCAGATGTGAGAGTTGAATTGACTGAGATCCTTGGCAAGGCTGAAAGCAGAACCTTAAAAACTGCTTTTTTTTCAGGAAGAAGTAAAGGATAAGGGTGCTACAGTATCTTTTGGGCATATGGTCAACAGGTGGTGATGGATACGGTTGGGCTACTTCTGCCCAGTTTAACTCTGCAGCCCAGTATGATAAGGAAGCCGGTGCAAACAGTGGAAGCTGTAGTAAGCTGCAGGTAATAAAACATGGGTTGTTTGCTAAACATGACCACTGCCTGCATGAACACGACTGGGGCCAGTTGCGTTCCGCCCCCGTGCACCGTGGTCTGTCTGCATGGAACTCTGGAGAAATGCCCTTTCATGCAAAGGGCACGTCTGGCTGGTGGGTCTGTACGAGATCTCACGTAGCAGGTCCTCAGCCACTGCTCTTGTTGGAGTGCACTCATCTGCCGTGGCTTTTGCTGTGACAGATCTCACTGGTTTTTGGGGTTTTCTTACTGTGTTTTGTTTTACTTTTACAAAAGCAATCGTGGGCTCTTGTAGCCTCAGGTCTACAAAGCATGGCGGATTTTTTTAGGAGGTATCACTAAAATGAACATTGACTTATTTGCTCCATTGTTAGGCAGTGTCAGCTTTTCCACAGCTATTTCTGCACACGAAGTTGACGTTTCTAGAGCTCTCTTCACATTTTTCCAGGAACCTGGAAGCCTATACATACCCAGTGGTTTGTGTTGGCATGACAGTTCATGAATTGGGCATGTGCCGTCCTGAAAATCAGGCTACATTCAGTCATACCATATTATGACTGAGGTCTTTATTGTGAATTACCTTACAGAAAAGGTGAGCTTTTTTTCTGTTTATGACACAATAGTGGTTGCCCTGCATCTGTACAAACCCATTCCTGGAATTAAGAATTAAAAAAAAATTATGCAAAGAAAAATTCTGCAGAATCTTGGGTATCTAGTGCTGACCTTGCTTTCTCAGTCTCTGACACAAATTGTGAAGTAATTATAATTTAAGAACTGACCTTTCATAAATGCTAATTTAATGTTTGATCGTTTACATTTTATTCACATAGCCCCATTTTGATAGAGTCTTTAAAACGCTGTATTTTTTTACACTATAGAAGTAACAAAAGTTCATTTGCTAGGCAAATTCTTACGAATGAAGTCTGTATATTTTTAAAAAAAACACCAAAAACCCCCTTTTTCTGTCTGGTAGTCTTCTACAGTGATGTTCATCACTTTACTGAAATTTTGCTTCTAATGCTAGCGTTTTTCTAAATTCTGGCACATTCCTATGGGTATGTGGAATAAGCTACTGATTGAGCAATTCAGTGGATTTATTATTTTAAAGTTGTTAACAAAGAAATAATGTGTTAAGTAAGTTAAACCCATGAGATCTTTCTACAATTTTTGCTTACATGTGGACTTTTGAAATTATTTCCCCCCTCAGAATCAAATTTTAATAAGAGTTCAGAGCAGAAATAATGAAATATTTTCTTTCAATAATGTTGAAAACCAGGCTGTTCTTACTCTAAAATAGTTTTAATCTGAAGCTGAAACAAAATGCAAGTAACAACTTCGGGTTAAAAGGTGTTGACCATTAGTCAATGCAGCTGCTGCCAAAAATGTGTTCTTTCCAGTGTTCGGATTTTCATGAAACTGCCTTTTCCAATGCACGATGTTCTGCCGGTGCAGTCAGAAGACTGGCACCCTACTTGCGTGTGGCTGCTGTGTGTGGAGAACGTGAGCTTAAGCTGGTGAGGAAATGAACGTGGCATACATGTTCATGCTAAAAGCCAGAGCAGGAGGAGATGGGAACCAGCCTCCCCATGGGGGTTTTGGGAGTTCCCCAATATTTCTGAGGAAAGGAACCGAGTACTGACCTGCGTTTTGAAAGGATGGGTTGGTGAAGCAGAACTGGGGAGAAAACAGCCTAAATCCAAACTTCCTTTTTCTTTCCATTTGTAATCTCTTCGGCCCCTTCTCTGTAGCACTGCAGTTTTTGGTGTGATACCTCATGCTATTGGTTTCACTCTTCTAGGAGACGTAAACAAGATTTTTGATAGCAAGGGCAGAGCTGTGCTCTGCAGCTTCTCAGCACCGTTGGTCTGCAGGGCCTGCAGACAACGTTGTCGTTCCTTGCAGTCAACCAGCCTTACTTTCTTTCCATTCCTGATGCTTGTGAATGAGCAACGAGGGCAAAAGCAACAGGAAAAACCATCCTTCTCTTTCTTCTCTACGTGCTTTTTACACCTTTCCCACATACTTCTGTAGCGGAAAAGGCAAAGTCTGCGGTCATGGTCTTACTTGTGGTCAAATTTCAGTTTACCTGTTATGAGCAAGTACAGAGATCTGTTGTGGTCTTTCTTCACTTTGATTAAGATACTTTTGTATAACTACAACTTGGTACTGCTCTTTCTATTTATGCATGATAGTGACAGGTTAAAAGTCAGGGAGGGACTCTCTCTGTGATCTGCCTGCCCAAACTGCAATAGTTATATGGAGATATTTTTAAGGAGTGCGTAGTCCCTGTGCAAAACAGATAAATACGCTTTTCATGCAGGGATGTCCACCCGCTGTTCCAATCACTGTCCCAGGTACAAAAGTCTTTTCCTGAACTTGGCTGCTTGGGGCTTCTCGGAATGTGCTGATCAAATGCCACTGGCTGCTTTTGAGCAGAAGAGTGGATCTGGTCATGTCCGCCTTCATTCAGTCTTTGTTGTCTTACAGGTTGCTAGCAGCACCGTGAGTACCTTTCACTAGGGTTTCATATCTGTGGAAACAGATCAGATTCTTGATTACTGGGTATAGTTGTTAAAAGCAAAAGCAAGGAAACAAGCATCTTCTTGAAACTTAAAAAGTCTTAGTGCCTTAGTAGTTTGTAATTTGCAACACATGAAAACACAAAAAGCTTGCAGTGTGCAGTTGCTAAGCTACATATACTGAATGCACACTGTTAATCTGAAACAAGAAACTAAAACCCAGAGAAACTTTGACCCTTCCAAGATGACTTTAAATAAATAAAAAGCACAAAGTCTAAGGGTGTGATGCATTGATCAATCATATATTTGGGCTTATTTTACACAGAGGATGATTTTTTTTTTCTCTTTTGGTCACCTGCAAACAGAAATCTGTCCTTTCTGTGGTTCTAAGACAGAGAACACCGTCTGCGCCAGCAAAGCATATCTTTTACTGGAAAATGGCATTAGCTGGTCATCTTCATCCACTTACCCTGCAGATACCCTTCACCTGTGGTCCTTGCAACACCTGGATCCAGTTGGGGAATTTCCTGCCTGATGGCCATCTCAGATTTGGCTGCCAGAAAGGGCACAGTGTGGTTGGCTCTTACCTGGAGTCCTCCTTAGCAAGCTGAAATGCAAATTCTCCCCAGGGAGAGCCAGGAGGGCCCTGACATTTTGTCAAAAATGTCCATTGTGCTCACAATATCTGAGTTCTTTGCTCTGTGTCTCAGCTCTCCTAGCTAAAATACAGCAGCTTTTTAAAAATAAGGGCAAGTGGCCAGTGATACAGAGAGAATACGTTAATTACTCTTTTCAGTAGAGATGTCATACGCATGCTACAATTTCCGTGAGTTCAGAGAAGAGTCAGAAATAAAGGGAAAAGCCTGAGCGTGGCCTGTAGGCTGTCATCTTCTGAGGTGAGCATGTGAAAGATTATGTGGAGGGATACAGTCCGCCAAGAGAAAGAGAACAGCAGTGCTGGTCAGTCATGCCAGTGCTCCATCAAGGACTTGGCAGATGACTTGGATTCTCCTGATCTGGAACAGACAAATGGCCTTTCCACATTTGAGCCTCATTTCTGTGAGAAGTGTCTTTGACTCAATGACTGTCCCATAAGATGGGCTTTTGTTAATTTTTCTGATGGATGTTGCTGCTGAATGAAAAAGAAAATCATCCTGGTAGCATCTGACTTGTTGTTTCCTTGTTGATAGTGGCTGCTTCCTTTGGAGTGATTTCTCCATGCCAGTGACACCTGCATACATCATTATCATGTTACAGTAAGATGACTGCAGATACTACCAGCGCTGCATCACCTTTGAATGATCTTACCAGTTATGCAAATTCCAGAAGTCTCACCACAGTTACATTGACTATTAATTTCCAGTCTCTGACTTAAAAGCTGCTTTCATGTCTGGACTAGCCAAGTCCTGTTGAGCTCTCTGTAGGCATTGCCATGATAATGATCATTTTGATTGACATTACTAAATGGTCCTTGATTTCTAACTGTAAGTCAAGTCAAATGGAGGTATTTGCTAAGAGATGGGAGTTGATGAGGTTGGTCTTTGGCTGTGTTAAGAAAGACATGTTGGATAAATCTGGAAACCATTAAGAGCTCCTGGAGGAACATGTGTGAGTGTAGATGCCTGGTGGCAGTTTTAGGCAGGAAGCATCCTGGTGGCAGAGGAGCACTGTAGTGCCTGCTGAACTGTACCCTCCTTCCGACCAGGTGTGCAGAGCTGATGCTGGGTCAGGGGCAAGCAGTAAGAGTGAAGGAAGGACAATAGCAATTCCTTGCTTGGCTCTCAGACTGAGAGGAGGCTGCCAACTAATTAAAAGGGATGAAGCCATCTTCCAGAGTAAAAGATAAGTGTGTTATTCAGCTTTAATGTTTAGGGAGTGACCGTGGCAGTCTAAGTGCTGTGTGAAAACAAACCAACAAACTTGTTTTTACCTTTCTATCATTATTTGTATTTAATATAGTTAAGCTGATTTTCCCCTCATCTGCCTTTCTGGTGGCTTAGCACAACTGCAGAGAGGACACGGGCTGGCCTTCTGAGGAACCCAGATGTAAAAATGTGGGTTTAAGAATGAGTCAGCTTTGCTTCACTCAAATGTCTGTCCATTCTCTTTCATGGTTCAGCAGGTCTGTATATACCAACGTTCGTTGCTTGGAAACTCTTGTTCAGCTAAAATGACACGTTTTGTCAACTGACATTTTGAAAATCCCTGCTTTATTTTTGTCTGTATTAATAGTATTATCTCATCCTTTCTCATCAGCAGATTTCAAAGCCATCTCTCAAAAGAGCTTGGTGCATGGGGGAGGAGGGTTTGTTCCAGATGACCGAGGAGGAAGCCACCCAGGTTTGATGAGCTCCAGGACCTGGATTCCTGAGCCCATCCCTTAAAGGTGAGCCCCCGCCTTGCACCCAGTTCAGCAAAGCTGGTCAGAGCACAGCTTTCAGCTCAGTTGCTCATCTAGCACACACACTGCATAGCTGTGAGTATTCCTGGGAGGACTAGAAGAGGTTATTTGGGCAGAGATGCAAGAACATTCACCCACGGCGAGCTCTGGCTGCACCAGGCTCCCTCTGCACCGAAGGTACATGTGCACAGGCTGGGGGGCACGAAGCCAAGCAGCGACGTGAAGCATCTCTGGGTTTTGCGTGGGAAAGGGGTTTTACGCCAGCTCCATTTATGGCGATGCTGCATGGTGGCTGGGTGCGGCCTGTTAACTCCACACATGAGCAGATACAATGTTCTCCCCCACCACAGGCTGTGTGCCCAGAGCTGGACCACCCACGAGCTGCTGGTCAACTTGGTGCCATTCCTCAACCCCACTCTTAGCTCCAGACCTCTCTGACCTCATGGTCCTCAAGAGCCTATGGCTTGCTTTTTGTTGGCTGACCGCCAATTTTGCCAGGCCGGCACAGGCAGCCCTTCCCCTGGTCTGGAGAGCGAGGTTTCTCAAAGGGACACGTTTATTCTTCCTGGCTAGAAGGATCACAGTAGGACCGTGAAAGAAATAACTGTGGCATGCTCCCTGGCTTTCAGGTTAGTCTGTGCACTTGACTGATGAATAGCTCAGCCGTTGGCGGTGCCTGCACCACCAGTATCGCATCTGTGTGGACAATGTGCCGTGCCGGCTTGGGAGTGACGTGTTGTTGGGTTCAGTGACATCTGTGAGGCTCTGAAGCACCTGACACTTGCAATTTGTCTTCCTTTTCAAAATAGGTAATGGATGGCTTAACCCACCCCTTGCAGCAGTTTTTCCCAGCTGATTTACTCAGTGGCTTGTAAGGTTTCGAGTAGTAAGAATTTATAGTCTCTTTCTTAGGAAAGGAGACACTTCCTTACTGCAAGTAGTGTCTTCCGTAGCTATTATCTGCATTAATGCAGATCCTTGCCCTTCAGCCTTAGTGAACCACTAACAGTAATGCATTCCCAAAATTAATTAAGATGGATATGTATGTGCGTGAATATTTAAGTGGGATGCTTTTTATTTTCAGTCTCTGATCACAAGAGGGGTTATATGGAGGTGAGCTTCCACTCAGGTTTCTTATTTAGGGTGATGAGAACAATTGGCGCTGCAATATTTTTGCATTTCTCCTCCAGCCATTTCCTGATGCTTTTTAATGTCTTGCCTGCTCTTTGTAGCCATGCCTGAATGTTGAGCTGGGACTTTGTTACTGGCAGCCTAGAAAAAATTAAAGTCTTCCTGCTGAATCGTAGCCATCCAGCCAAAAGACACACGAGAAATATCTTCCCATACGTATTTTTCAACTCTTACTTTGTCTGCTACCACGTTACTGACTTTTGCCTCTTTTTAAATAATTTTTGTGCCAAAATTTAAACACTGCTGTGTGAGTTTCCTTCCTGTTCCAGATCTCTGAGTATCATGTAGATCTGTGAGCAGCTACTGGGGCATCACACTCTTCATATTTTGCTCTTATTAAATGCTAGGATTCTTTGTGTGGTTAAGTTACGACAGACCATTTCTATGCAATCTCAGTTTTTAATTTCTTTTGTTTTGACACATACACCTCCAGTCAATGCAAACGGAGTCTTGGGGTTAAGTATTTTCGGAACAATGAATATTCATAGAATCATAGAATCACAGAGCGGTTTGGGTTGGAAGGGACCTCAAAGGCCATCTAGTTCCAACCCCCCTGCCATGGACAGGGACACCCTCCACTAGACCAGGTTGCTCCAAGCCTCATCCAGCCTGGCCTTGACATTTCCAGGGATGGGGCATCCACTGCTTCTCTGGGCAACCTGTTCAACCTGTTCACTTTAAAAGATATACTTTTAACCAAGATTCTTCCAATTTATGCACATGTGCTGGAAAATAGTTTTTTTAAATGCTTTTATTAAAAAATATTTTAAACATTTTCTATGTTAATTAAAATACAGAATTGCTATCCTGGATTACAGTAACAAAGTAATTCAAAATGCCTATATTTACACCTACATATAGCCATATGTGGCAACTTGGATACCTAAGAGAAAATGTGTTTATAACACAATATAATACATTTGCTGTGTGTCTTTATGCACGTAAAGAACATATTTTGCGTCCGTATTCTTAATGACAGAGGGTGCATCCTTTCCGTGAGATGAAACATTTAACAGGAGCAGGTACTGTTAGCAGCTTGCCAGGAGTCAGAGCGTACAAGTCCTACACAGATCAACTGTAGAATAAAAAAGTACGGTAATAACCATCCTTCTTGAATCAATGAATATATTTTAGGAATGCATGGGCTGATGACACGCAGCTGTCTCTCCTCTCCCCTTCCATGCAGGCCAACCTCCGTCGTGATGCTGGTGAAAAAGAAGCAGCACAGCATTGTGCTTTGTGGGGAGCTGAGGCTGCTGATAGGTCTGAGCAGTGATTTGTAACCATAGCAGATAAAACTCATGTGCTCATCTCCCACGTTTCACATCTAGGACATCTTCTGTCATAATATTGAGAAACTCTAGAGGCAGAAATCAAAGCTGAAGTAAGTAATTATCTGGCACTAGCTTATTGTTAAATGCATGTGCATTTTGCGTAGCTTTTCAAAGTTCCTGCTTTTGTCAGTTTGCTTGCTGGTGAGTCCAGGGGCTGGTGCGAAACACATTACAGAGCGTCTTGATCCCCCGTAGATTGTGTGTGGAATGAACTGGTAGATTCAGTGTGGTAAGTGATGTGAACTCCACACCACTTGAAAATATCTCCAGGTAACCGCCAGTTCTTAAAGAGCATCTTCACGTACTTCTTAAATTTTTCCCCCATGAAGAAGTAGATGACTGGATTGAGGCAACAGTGAAAAAGGCCGAAGATTTCCGTTACCTGGAAAGCATAGTCCAGATTCCTGCTCACTTGACAGTCTCTAATGACTTCCATAAGTTCCAGCAGTTGTAAGAAAATAACAATATTGTATGGGGTCCAAAAGAAGAAAAACATGATCATGACAGCAAAGATCATCCTCACAGCCTTATTCTTTTTCTCATTTCTACAGTGAACTAATGTTTTAATGATCATGGAGTAGCAAAATGTCATAACTATAAAAGGGATTAGGAGCCCTAAAATGTTGATTTCCAAAGTGGAAAATAGCTTCCATGTTGTGAAATTGCCTGGATATCTTGGCTTGCAGGTGGTATAATTACGTTCGTTAAAAGACTCTCTAAATATGAGTTCTGGAACTGAGGCTGAAAGCGCTATTAGCCAAACAACAAGGCTGGTAATCAAGCCATGGAAGGCAGTCCTTGCTTTCAATGAAAACACCGCACGAACAATTGCCAGGTATCTGTCTATGCTCATAAGCATAATAAAAAATATCCCACTGTAAAACCCAACCAGGTAGATCCATGAAATGATTTTACACCAGGGAGTTCCAAAAACCCACTGGTCTATCATGAAGTAAGACCAGAAGGGCAAGGATAACACGAAGAGCAAATCTGAGATGGCGAGGTTTAGCAAGTACACATCAGTCATGCTCTTCAGCCTCTTGTATTTGAAGAGGACCACAATGACCAGAATGTTTCCCATGAGCCCGACCAGGAATACTAGGGTATACAGAACAGGCAGGAAGGAGGCTGCAAACCTCTTGACGCTTTCCTTACTGCACGGTTTTGGAGCATCGTTGTAATTCTCGTAATAGTCATATAAGGTTGAGATTTCAACTTCAATGGACTCTGTACTTGAAAAGCTCATGTTTTGGTTTTGGGTTTGGGTTTGGGTTTTTTTTTCCCCCAGCTCCTGAGAAGAAAAGAATGTAAAAATATCAGTGACTTTCAGTGCTAGTGATTCATGCAGCTACTCCGCAAGCTTGAATCACTCAATGACTGCCTTGCAGTTCCAGCGCCCTTCTCATTCCAGATTCTCAAACTCTGTTTAAGCATTATGGGAAGCGTATGCACACTTGCAAAATGTACTGTCCCTAACAGGCATGTGCTTAGCCCTTGCAACAGTGTGCAAATTGGATGTCAAGCACACAGAACACTGTTCAAATGGTGGAGAGGAAAGCACATAGGAATGAAAGAGACAGACCAGACAGATTATCAAATCAGAGAGGGATAAATTCTGTGCGGAATAAAGTAAAAAGCAAAGCCACTCTTCATAACAGGTCATGATTTCATCCACGTTTCCAATCAGGCAAACATGCCTGTAAGAAAACAGTAACAAAAATGCACCTGACTCTTCCTTCTTCATTTTATAATGAAATTAGGCTTACTGAAACCTGACATTTGTGGCTTAGTGAATAAGAGGAATTTTTAATTTTTGTATGTATGTTCTTTTCTAATGGATAGAAATAGAGTTTTAAGCGATGTTACTGCAAGGTAACTTTGACACAGTGCAAATGTATTGCTGATGTATTACAGTGTGTGTTACTCACATCACAGCAAGTGTCATTTTTTCAGCCTAACATTTTCTAAGCCTGAGTTATGTCTTTCCCCTTTGTCTTTATTTTCATGAATGGAAAGCAGAAGAAAAGCATAAAAAGCGTAAAGCATTATTGCTTTATTTATCTTTGCACTGTACTTTGCTGCTACGTAGCAATGAACTTTGACTGTCATTAACCTGACCCCTACTGCGTGTAGTCCCAGGCATGACACCTCTCCAGCCTACACTTCTGTTCCATTATACACAGAGAGGAATCTAATCTGAATTACAAGAGTCACAGGAACAAAACTGTTTGACACCAGCGGTCTAGAAAGGACAGCTTTGCAACAACTGCACCTAGATATACCTGAATCTAAAAAAGGTTCAGCATAATAGACTTAAATATTTAAAACTGAAAGCATATGCTCACAGAACGCACCTACACACACACTTCTGATGATGCAGGTGCTCTTAAAACTGCTTTAAAAATTACCTGAGCCACAACAAAAGGCAAATGAAAAAGTATTACAGTCACACACGATGATCATACATGATACACAACAGCTTCAGCAACTGCATTTTGTGAATTTTACCTTTTCTCCTCCTTTCTTCTCAGATGATGTGAAGAAGCTGCTTTGCTCTAAGGGTGCAGAATCACTTGCTTCACACTAGGTAGCTCTGTCACGTAGGTGATGCCTACACCGCAGTATCCAGCAGCTGCAAAATTTAGATGTCACTAGGTAGCTGTGTCGCTTAACGGAAACTTGGTACTTCCTTACAGATTGTATCACAAGTGCTTCTTTCCTCATTGCTCATCAGAGATAGTCCCTTAGACTCAGAAATAAAATTAAACACATCTTACGATGTGTAAGGAAATGCAAAGTTTCCACTGATGACTGAGTTAAAGCAGCTTCATCTTACCCAATAATCATTAAAATAGATGTCACTGGGCAGCTACTATTCAACAGAAACCTTGTTCTTTCTTACAGGTTGTAAAATGCATCTTATTCTCAGAAAAAAATAATCAAAGCATCATCTGTAGTGAGCAGAGAGGAGGAAGGCACTTGGTGGGTGTGTGGGAGGTGAGTTTCTAGCCCCTCTCTGCCAGATCACTAAGTTTGCAAGTTACGCTGTGTAATTGTAGAAAAAAAATCCGTATATATTTAGTGTAGGAAAGGCTCCTTTTACTCATTGTTGTTTGATCTTCCTTGCTCACACTTTTCTTGCTAAGAAAAGAAATGAAGGCATGTTAATTCACGCGACCTTTTTGCTTGATGTGTCCCGTGGCGGGTTTTATGTACAGCAAATCTACCTCCTACCACTGAGCTGGCTTGAACAGTAACAGTGGTCAGATTATCAAAATAAGAAGTAGGATGCACGCGTGCGTGCGCATGTGGTGTAAGGGCAGAGGGTGCTGAGGTTTACCGTGGTTTACCCTCACAGCAAGAAGCTCAGCAGCTTCTATGAATTTCTCCTGAGAGTGCGGTGGGCCCTGTCTGTCCTTTGGGGCATCCCAGGAAGGGAGAAGATAGCACAGAGGACATGTGCTAGTTACATGGGATGGTTTTGAGTCCTGCCTGCAGAACAGCTGTGCTGGCAGCTGACAAGTGCTGCTCTCTGTGTCCCAGAAAAGGCCAGCCAAAAACAGAAGTAAAAGCCTTTTCTCAACAGGGAAGGCTGCTTGCTTGTTAGCAGGAGAAACTGCAAGAGGCATAATGAGAAGCAGAAACAAGAAAGCTATAGGAGGTGGTTGGGAGGTTAGGAAGAATCCTAGATCTCAGTCCAGGAGAGATTGTATGTCTTCTAGTTTGACCTGTGGTGTTATTCCAGACACAGGTATAGCTCTTGTTCCGTTATGCTATTTGCTGCTATCCCATGTGCCTCTGACATTGTTACTGTGCCAAATAACTTACATTTGGCTGAAGTGTTTCTTCCAAAAAAAGCTTGATGTGAAGAGAACATGAGATGTGGGATCTGCTGGTTTCGTGTTTCTCCAGAATAAAACAATTGTACGGGAAGTAGCTTCTCGGTCATCTTTTGCAAGCTGCACCTGCGGAGATTTTTAAATCTGTCACCGGGAAATGTTCCTCCAGCACAGGGTATTGCTCTGCATGTCGTGTACATCTCTCAGTTTACTAGCAGTCCTTTAAAGGTGAGAACATCAGATGAGCAGGCAACACTGTGGTAACGGTTTCATCGACTCTGCTCACAGAAACTAGAAACTGTTCCTCTTTCTGCCTTTTGTTCATGTAAGGGCCTGTTTAATCTCTTCTTTGGCATGTTGTTGTACTAGGGACACAGTTTTAGCTCTTCACCCACAATAACAATGACATAAAATCTTCTTTAAGCACCTGCTTTTCAGGAAAAACACACCTCTTGCTCTGTAGGCCTTGTTCTTTCTTGGTTTTGGCTGTAATGTTTTTGCCTCAATAAACCACCATGCATCTGCATGCTTATCTTGTCCTACTCATTACTTTTCACTCCATCAAACTAGATATCTCCTTTGAGTTTCGTAAGTGGTGATTTTTCTTGATTTCCAGATGAAGTAGTGAATAGAATTGAATCCAGATACAATCTCTCTTCTACACTGTAAGATCTCTTCTTGGTTAAGGGATGATTTCCCATCATCAGGAACCTTTAGAGGTCTGTTGACCTGTCCTTAGCACACATGACACACTTCAGATACGCTTCTGATCTTTCAATCATACTGTTAGCAGGAACCAAGTCTGCAGCCTTACGAATGCCAGTTTAGCACGATTGGCATATGGCACCGGCCTGAAGAAAGGACCTATCTAGCATACTGCCTTTTGCCCGGTCCTTCCTTGGAAGACTTTCAAGTAGCGAATGCTTCCTAAGCAGCTTTTTGTATCTGCTGGCTGCCCAGGGTGGAAAGCTGGGCTGCTGCTGCGGGGAGTAGGGCAGCAAAGGCTCCTCGTCAGGGCACGCATGTGCAGCTGGGGTGGAGAGGAATGGCTGAACCACACTGTCTTGCCGAGCAGCAGTTATGTTGCACAAGCCTGCTGTACCAATGCATTTCTGGGCAAGACTGAGCATCTCTGCAGAAAGAGGAATGCTCAGCCACAAAAAGGGAAGAATGGTTGTGGCTACAGATCATGAAAACATAGGACATATGAACTCCAGAAAATGAAGCTAAAAAAAATATCTGCCAGTTTATGAAAATCAAGAGAATTAAGAGAGTCCCTGGGAGAACCTGTGAGGAAAACTGCAGAGGAGACAATAAAAATAATCTCTGAGTAAATGAGACAGTGCAGAAAATGGATGAAAAGGTATTGTGAGGGAAAGTCCTGCCATGGCTTGGAGTGAAAGAAGAGTGAAAGGGACTGTAATTGTAGTCTGTGGTAGGGGAGCTCTGCGGTCCCCGTCTAACATGGCAGTATGTCTTTTTTCAGCTCCTCCTTGGAGAAGACGGAGCTGGCAGAAACTAACAAAAGGGACATGGCAGGAGACCGCGAGGTTACGAGGACAGGGGGAAGGGATCTCAGTGAGAGGTAGAGGATGTTGCTTTAAAACTAACAGGTTGGCAGGGGAAGGGGGCAAGAAAGAAGGCTTACCTCTCACCTAGATGGTTTCAGGTATGTGGCACTGACCAAATAAACCTCCACAATGCAGAGAAGTGGACCAAACCTGGTTAGCCTGACTGGGAGGAGATTAACCTTTTATATAGGATGGGGAGGGGGGTGGCACGTTAAAACCAACAGAAGGGAACTTAATAAAAGCAAAAAGCAGAACAACCTGAACCATGAAAACCTTGCTTCTCACCAAAAGATTATTTCAGCCACTCCCACCTTTTACGGAAAGCCTTACCATTAACTTGCCATTTTACAAGATGTATAAGAGTCGTCCCCAAGGAAGGACTGGAGATAGATGTTGATCTAACCCGCTAGCTAGGCTGTGAGATACCACTGATATACCAGTGCACCACCCATTCCCTCTGACATCCATGTTGGCCATGGATAGACGATTCAGAAGTGTGTGTTAGATAAGCCCTCACCCAGAAGAGACTGCCTTAGGAGAGAGGCAGATGACAGTAATGGAAGATAGCCAACTATTGCAAAAATCACTGGTTTGGCTGATTGTGTGGATCAGGCGGCCAAAGTCACAGCTGGACAAACCTTCCTCAACAAATCTTCCTCTCCATCAGGCTGCCAACCCATTCTTGCATGATCAGACCTTGTGCAGTTCTTCTTTTGCAATTCCAGTGAATTTGAATCACAGTTTGCACATCTGTAGTTCCTGTCCTTGCTTGTTAGCAAAGTGTCTGTGCCACCTGTTCATTGTGCAGTTGTCATTTTCAGTTTATTCCAGATTTCATGAGCATGACTAAAACTGCAACAATACGACAGAGAACTAAAAATGGAGAGTGAACTAATTTCCTAGTTTTAGAGACAACCACAGTCTATGCTGTTGTCCCAGGTAATTCACTCATAATTTACCTCAATCTTTTTGAACGTAGCAATTCCCTTTGGCTAAGACAGCTGCTTGCACTGACAAGCGAAAGATTTAAGCCCAAAACATGTTTTCCTTGCTCAACACAGTGTTCAATTCCCGACATTTTTTTTTCTTTCAGTGGTCCAGTCCTATGCATTCTGCTGTTTGTATCCACTGCCAATTCTGTGAATGGTATTGGCTATCATTTTCCTCAGCCTAATTTGATTTCTTTCCACATGCTGTGCTTGCAAAGCTGCTATATTAAGAACTCCTCAAAAAATAGAGAACTGAAACTTAAAATCTCAAACATGACAGAATCAGTCATTCTACATGCTGAATTTTACTTGAAATGAGAATCAGTGATGCAAAAAACATGAGTAGTATTCTTCTTAAATGTGAAATGCCACTGTGAGGAGCTTGCTTTGGTTTGTTCGGTGATCTGTCAAATGTTCCCAACCTGTTTCTACGGGAAGATGACAAATTTGGGCTGTTTCCACTCTGTTTTTCCTTTTTAAATATCTCAGCCATCCCCTAAACATCACTATGATGTCCCAGTTAAAGGCTGGTCTCTCCAAAGTAAAAAAAGGACAAGGTGGGGGTGAATAGCAGAGGTCTCCTCAGTACAGTCTGTTTGATGTTTATTGCGATGGGTTTAGATACAGATATATTGGTAGTGTCCCTAAGCCTCAAACACTGAAGTTGTCAGTAGTCTCAAAAAGCTTATTAAATCACTGGCCTTATCCTAAACATCTGTGCAACAGATATCTTCTCAGTCTCTCCTGCCATGTTCCTTGCATGGCAGTTGTAGCGTAAGGGAAGCTAGTTAGTTAGAAAAACCAAAGTATTTGGGGGAATCAAGACTGAGAAAGAACCAATATTTTCTCTTCTCAATTAATAATCTTCTTTCTATGTTTGCTAAGACCCAGGCACTCTGCTGTCACATAGTCGTGCTGGTTTTGGTCAGGACAGAGTTAATTTTTTTCACAGTGACTGATACGAGGCTGTTTTGGATGTGCTCTGGGAAGTGTACACCGGTGTTTTTCAGTGGTTGCAAAGGAGTGTTTGTACCAATTCCAGGTCTTTTTCAGCTTCTGATACTGCACCCGTGTTCCCAACATTTTTGCTCCAAGCAGCAGGGGACAATGACACAGCCAGGACAGCTGACCCAAACTGACCAAAGGGGTATTTCATTCTGTGGAACGTCATGTTCAGTATTTAACCTGAGGGTGGGCTGGGGGGTCGTATTTGTGCATTAGTTAGTTAGTGAGTTGTGCGTTGGTTGGTTTTCCCAGGTGTGCTGTCGCTGGTGAAGCTTGCTCGGACACTGCTGCGATCGCTCTCGGGCTCTCAGGCTCTTACTCTCACTACACACGACCTGGCTGTGTATCGGTCAGCGAGTGGTGAGAGACTGTATCACATATTTTATTTTCTATTATTTTAATTGCTTATTATTAATAGTATTGTTAGCATTATTCGTTTCACTGTTTCATTCATTAATATTCAATTATTAAATTGTTCTTCTGTTAATCCACGAGCTTCCTTGTCTTTTCCTCTGATTCTCCTCCTCCACTGGAGAAGAGGGGGGAGGTGTTTGAGGTACTTAATTGCTAGCTGAGGTTAAACCATGACAATGGTAAAAGCTGTTTTGCTGCAAGTCCTCTTCAAGTCAAGCTGTACAGCCAACTTACATTATATTCAGTTCACTTTTATTAGCCAGGGAAACCACATGGGGCACTGAAATAAAACTGTGATAGCATCAGTAAAAGGTTTTCATTGGAACATTGCTCTCATCTGTGTGATTCACAAGATAATCATCAGATGTGTTTTGTGAATAACTGGTGATTCGCATTGTAGTTAATTTAACATCTACAGGCCTTCTTTTGGTCAATAACAAGAAAACAGAAAAAACTGAGAAATGGATGTTTATTACAGCAGCAGAATATAGTGACTAATTTTTCTTTTTTTTTTACTTTCCATAAATATATTTTTCACACCCTGCATTTGTTCATCAACTTGTTCAGTTGCTAGACTGGAGTGTCCTCCTTTACCATGAATTACTTTTAAATCCCGTAGAGTTTAATAATGCCACCCTCTGGTGGCAATGCAAAGAAAGCCTTGACACTAAAGACGTGCAGAAATGATGGAGCAAACTTAGTACAGAAGGTCCTGCATGAGCAAGGGGGATTACAGGGATATCGAGAGGTTGTGGTGACTCTGGAAATACTTGGCTCCAGGTACAGTAAGCCTTGTGTAAAAAGATGTATGCCAGTGCCTACAGTTGCCTTTTCTGAATCCAACCTGATCTGTAAACTCTGGCCTGTGCATTCAGTGTTGTCGTTATGGTAACTTGTATTTTGTACATCCCTTGCAGCCTCCTGAAACCTGAGCTACCAGTGGGATCTGGAGAGCAGGGACCAACAACAGGACCAAGAAGAAGGAAGTGAACAAGAGACCAAGTGATGGTGAGCCTTAATGATTCAAATGAGGGTCCCCTTAGAAAAAATTCAACAGACAGCAGTACGAGGAGACCTATTTCCTAGGATAGGACCCTAAGGGGGAGCGGGGCTACAATAAAGCAAAGACTTGCTGGAGAGGGACTTTGAAACCCACTCAGGGGTTATGACCACATCAAATTTTAGTCAGCTCTAATACCTTTGCAAAACAGACAAACCCAGCTTTGAGCCTCCTCAGACACCTTTCTTCCAGGGCAAAGAAAATGTGCTGGTGAAGATCCTTCGTGTGTAGCAGGCAGTCTAGCAAGACGTCCCTAGGAAGTGATGAAAAAGTGATTCCTGGGTGCGCTTACCCAGTTTCCCACCCCTGAGTGTTTTTAGGCCATTAGCACTATTGCCTGAGGCCCTTCCAGTGGGGAATGCTCCCCATTTCCATGGGCTCCAGCCATAGCCATGTTTGGGTCTGTGTTGCTGAGCAATTGCCCAGGACAAAGGGCTGTGGACAAAGGCAGTGCAACAACCTGCCCCAGGGGCCTTTTAGAGATACCTTTTCCTTCTAGATTGATCCTGCCTGGTTGGAGCCCGGAACAATAACTGAAGCTGCAGCTCAGGGTTTCAGTCAGTTCTGGTGTGTAAGGAACTGTGCTGGTAAAATGCATATGCAGTTGCACATAGAAATATCAGGGCGTGCCTGGCACTAGAGGGAACTGTCTTGGCACTAGAGGGAACTGTTTTGTCAGCACATGCTTGGAGCCATCTACTGTTCTGCTCCTTCAGGTTCGTGGGTGTCCTCTAACATGCCCTGTAAATCATGGCCATTGCAAACTGTGCTGCCATTTCTTTGTGTCAGGGTGCTGCTGGGTTTAATTTCAAATGTAGCATTTATGGGCTAAATGCAAACTCTTTGTGGGAGAAATGAAGCTTCTTTCAGTTTCCTGCATTATCTTGGCATATGGACCTATATGTAGCTGGTCTGTTGGGCTGCAGCTGGATATGGAGCAGTGACAAATACATAAATTTACATAGATTCACAGATTTACCTGAGACTTGTATGGAAAATCACGTTACCAGGAGTCAGTGTTCACAAAGGAGACAGAGGAGTCCTGTAAAAAAATAATGATAAAACTTTATTCAAATAAAGGGAGAGTCCACGGGACATATTCATGTGGGCTCTCTCAATGTACAGGGGGACACAGCCCCCTTTTATCCTACTTTCCCGACCACAAGAGACCCTCCTCATTTCCCCATTGGCTGAGGTACTCTGAGTGTACAGACTTCCCAGTCCGCCTAAGATATTCAGGACAAGTTCATTTGACACATTCAAGATATTCCCGTAATTTAGATATTCCAGATATTCAGGTGGTTTAACATATTCAAGGGATAATCTCATTTACATATTCCAGATATTCAGGTGGTTTACCATATTCAAGGGATCATGTAGTTTCTATAGTCTCTTGTCTTAAGTCTGAGTTCACACAGGCTGCTTTTGTTCCTTGTCTTCAGCCTGGGTGTGCGCAGGCTTCTTTTGTAAAGACACACAAATGATGTTCCTATCAGACTTAAAATCTGAATGGAGTGGAAACAGACTGTGCCAGTTACAGCTGCAGTTGGCAAGTGGACACTATCCTCTGTAAAGTGAAAAAGCTGTGCCAGAGTCCTTGCTTGCATTCTCTATCCCCTCTGCTAACCTCTGCCTTCAGTGACATAAAGTTAATGTGCTGCTTCCTGCTGACTGAAGGATCACAGCTGGAAATTTCACAAAATCACAGAACGGTTGGGTTGGAAGGGACCTTAAAGACCATCTAGTTCCAACCCCCTGCCATGGGCAGGGACACCCTCCACTAGACCAGGTTGCTCCAAGCCTCATCCAGCCTGGCCTTGAACACTTCCAGGGATGGGGCACCCACAGCTTCTCTGGGCAACCTGTTCCAGTGCCTCACCGCCCTCTCTGGGAAGAATTTGGTAAATGCAAACTGTTCTTCACAAGCAAACCATGTGCCCTGTGTCCAGTAGGAGCTATTTTGCAGTATTTCTTTAGGGAGCAGAATGACAAATACAATATATTTACTGTTGACTTTTGTGTTTTGAATATGGATGTAACAAACAAAATTATACAGGGGCAGTTGGTGGATATTTTTTTCCACATTGAAAACAGTGTGTTAACAGCGATACTGCAAAACGCAGGTCTTGAGGTTTGGGTGTGTATGTGTTGAAAACCAAGCTTTTACGGTATTTGCCATTAATAAATTCTTATTAACAATGGCAGCAGAATTATTGCTAGCTTCAACAGGAGCTGTGTATGTATGTGACAAGTGTCATCCCTTAATACTTATATATTGTTCTCAATTTTAGCTTTGATTACCGGATTTCAGTTTCAAGATAATGACTCGAAGTCACAGGTTTTCATTAGAGCTCCAGGTGTCTTACAGAGTTAAGAAACAGAGGTGCAAACAGTAAATCTTTGAGCAGGACTGGGTAAGCCCTTAGTATGGGAAATATTTCATTCACTACTAAAACGTATTCGTTTGCCGTAGGCAAAGTTCTGCCCCATGCTTGGGCAGTACCTACAGGGGAAAAATGCTGCCAGCTAGGGGCTGCAAAAGCAACGGTGGGTAGAGATAGTGCAACTTCTAGAATCCAGATTTGCTAAAAATAAAACCGGTAACTGAGATTTTCCTTGGAAAACTCTCCTTTGCTTTTTGCTGATAGGAGGACTTGGGACTTGCATGAATGCAAACTGTTTGTCTAAATACTGTTCATTCTGCTTATAAGTAGAACATGAAGTATAGTTGTGAACCTGCTGAGAAAATTTGGATTCAGGTTTTATTAGTTCCTCAGACTGTAACTCAGCTGGGAAAAGATTTATGTTAAATGTCAGTGTGATTCTCAAACAGGAAGGATGTTGATCATGATGAAAACATAAGATGCAAAGATAGCTCACCACTCCTCAAAACCCCAAAGCCCAATACTCCCACCAAACCCAGAGACTTCCTGACCTCCTTTTTGCACAACCAAATACTATTCAGTGGATAGATACAACAAGCGAGTGTGTGTCTGTGCGTTTTCATGTCTAAATTCTGACCTGCTGAGTAAGCAAGAGCCTATCCTTAATTTATGGTAGATGGAAAGGTTTTATCCCGTGCTGAGACACTGGTGACTTTCTCATGTGTAATGGATAGGGGCTGGATGTTGCTGGTCCTCAGGGATGTGTTGAACCAGTCTAAGGATATATGCAGCATTAGGGCTGTACATAGAAAAGTGTACATTATAATCTAGCCGGGCAGTTAGAAAGCACCAGTTTCCTGCTGCAGAGGTTTTGAAAGAGAAGTAGTATCTTTAAATAAAGGCTACAATTAACTGAAGTCCAGTGGAGGGACTTAAAGAGACATCAGTTGGCTTTCAGTCACGCTCGAATGGTGCAAACAATACCTCAGGGAGTGTAATGTATAAAATCAGCAGAAACCTAGGAAGCTACACAGCGTTAGCTGTCGCAAATCGCGACAGAGGCATGGCGAGGGCAGGAGCTGCAGGGCTGCGGCTCCCCGTGTGTGCTGGCACGGTGCAGGACAGCCAAGAGCAGCGATGCCTGCCTGCGCTGCAGCTGAACCCAGACTTGGTGAAGTTACTGGTTGCCCTCAGAGCACTGCAGTGTTTCATGCAGGCTGAAGTTTTTTAAGGGACAATTACAACAAAACTCTTCCTGCTAATGCAAACAAAACTAAACTGGTGATTTTGGTTTTCAACGATTTACCACTTCTGCTATAAGGAGGCGTCTGCATAAACTAGCTATTTGATGCAGAGCTCAGTGCCTAGAAACTCCCCTGAAGCTTTTAATTTCATACAAATGCTCGAACATTGAGCAAAAAGACCTTGCACATAAATAGCGAATTCTATTTAATAACTTGCAAATATGTGGCATAAAAATTAAAGATGCTGACAATCCTTGGAAGTCTTCCATTGCACAGTGTGGGAAAGAAGACAGAAGCCGTGTAGGTTGCCAGGAGGGACCCTTGACTTGGGAGTGAAGGATAGTTCGAGATGCAGTTTCACACGTTGCAGCTTGTAGAGGACCCAGGCTGTCACAGCAGTTACTGCCAGAGGGAGATGCATAGGGAAGGCATGTGTGTTGTGATACACTGTGCTGGTGATGGGTAGGATTCCTGCGAAACCGCTATGGCTAGGCAGGAAAATGCTCTCCTTTCCTAGAGAGCTGGCAGAAAGCTCTGGGCTTGCACCTTTCATTCTGGAGACATCACAGGGATAATATTTAAAGGTGCCTTTTAACTCTTCCCACTCAGTAACTCACCATTGTCTGAAAAATAAAAGGGAAGTTCAATCAACTAAGTGAGACTGCATTGCTCAGCCTGGCAATCCATCCTCTTCAGGCTGATTTCATGCAGACGACTTCTTGTGTAGTCTCAGGACCTTCCTCTTTCTTTCTGCACATTTTAGCATTTCCTTAGAAAAAATTGTAAAAATACCATTTCTTAAAAATATCACTTGCTTGGGAGTGGGGACAGAGGGAATTGTATTATCTCACTTGCTTAGGCAGACTGAATTTTAAAAAATGATTTCAAGTGACACTCATGCTATACTTAAGTATACTTAAGGCAAATACTTCAGTGTACTTAAATATAGCATGAGTGACATTTAAGTCTGACAATAAGTCTGGAGTCTGGAAGTCCACTTATAGCTGAAATTCTTGAACTTGTGCATATAGAGTACATTTACACCTAATGCAAGATATTTCATGAAAGGGAGCTGTTAAACTCTAGAGTGTGCTAAATGTTCAGTAGCAAAAAATGGAATATGCAATAGTTGTGGAATTACTGCATTTGTGGAATTGCGTAAGGTCCACAAAGAAAGGGCCTACTCTTCCAACAGATACTCTGGAACAACTCTTTTGTGTGACTTGGAAAGTGAGAGCATTTCTTGAGATTTGACATAATGCCAGTTCCATCAGGTATAGAAATAGGGTCGCACTGGCATAGACTCGTTTCGTAAGATTGGTCCTTGATTTTCCCTTGTAGGGTGATCTCAGCTTCGCAGACGGCAACAGTCCTTCTTCTATTCACCTAACGCCAGGCCACAGTGCCAACAAAAATCTCCTTTGCTCTTGCAGCGGATGACAGCGGGAGCTTCCCAGGGATGCCCCCCGAGAAGGACTCTCAGTTGTCTGACTGACATTTTCCACCCCCAGAGCACTGTCATGGCAAGAGTTAAGAGGAGATTTGGAGGCTGTGGAGTGTGCATGGTAATTGTGTCCTCTGGGACACAATAAATCTGGGTGTACCTGCGGCTTTCCCTGGGGAAAACAGCTGTGGTGAGGGAGGCCACAAAGGTTGAGGAAGGTTGTGGCAAGCAGCATGGGCAAGTGGTTATTTTGACCCCAAAGACGTTGTCTATGATGGTATAGACACAGTCAGTGTTTACAGTGTGTGGCAAGCAGAACATGGGTGTGAGGCACGTGCGTACCATGCTCTGCAAGCAATTCACAGCTTGGTCCTGACATATTTGGACCGAGCACAACGACGCCCAAACCCATACCCCCAGATCCCATTGTGCCAGCGTGTACTGATGGCGGTTGATCAAGGTGGCGGCCCCTCGCTCAGCAGGGCGATGTACTGAGCGAAGGGCTCCACCAAACTGGCCTTCGGCTCTGCCCATGGACATCAGGAGATATCCCTACTGGCTTGGATCAGCCTCAGGTCAGGTCCCAAATCCTTAAGGACAGTCCTTGCTCAGATTATTGCATGGTAGAAACACCGAGTGCCTTGTTGGCACTAAACACATATTCAGAAATGACACTTTATTTTTAAGAGTAGGATTTTATTAGGTATGAAAATGCAGGTAAAATGTTGCAATCAGTAACCCTCAAATCACTTCCATGTGGATATATAGCATCAAAAATATACCCCTTTGCTATAAAAAAGTATTCTCCTTTGTTAACATATATTTACATACATTTCTTCTTCACAGAGCCTCTTAGACAAAGACAGAGCCATCCTGGTCGCTGGTGTTGAGGGTTATGTTGCTGTTCACAACGCTTTCCGTGTAGCTAGCTGAATAGGTGACCTGGTAGCGACTGCAAGGACCACAGAAACACAGGAATGGGCAGTACTTTAAGCAGACGTGATAAAGGTATTTCCTGAATTTTTCCCCAGCAAAGGCATAGATAAGAGGATTGAGACAACAGTGACTGAATGCGATGGTTTCGGTCAGGTGCATTGCATAGTCCAATGACTTAATTTGGTTGCAACTTGTGAATAACTCATAGTGCTTTAAAGTCTCTAGAAAAATCAGTACATTGTAGGGGGACCAAAACAGAAAAAACACAACCACCACAACCAAGATCAGTTTTACAGCTCGTTTTTTTTTCTGATTTTTGCAGGACAGCAGGGTTTTGATGATCCCACAGTAGCAATAGCATATGATACAGATGGGGATGAAAAAGCCGACGGTGTTCAGCTCCACATTGCAGAACACTGGCCAGATGTTCTCCAGCTCCTGGGGGAAGACAGAGATGCAGTCGTTTTCTACCAGCTGGGAGAACGCAAAATGTGGCACTGAAACTAAAACTGCTATTGCCCATACTCCGCAGGTTATAAGAAGGCCATGTTTCACTGTTCTGGATTTCAGAGAGTATGTTGCCCGGACAATGGCCAGGTATCTATCGATACTGATAACAGTGATGAAGAACATGCCCCCAAAGAAACCAATGTAATACAGCGAGGAAACAGCTGTGCATGCAATAGTCCCGAGGGTCCATCCATGCACCGTGTTGGAAGCCCAGAAGGGGAGGGAGATCACAAAGAGAAGGTCTGAGATAGCCAAGTTCAGGAGATAGATGTCAGTGATGCTTTTTTTACTTCCTTCTTTCACAATGGCAAACCCCACCATTAGATTCCCTGTGAGACCAAGAGCAAACACAGCAATGTAAAATATCGGCAGAAATATTTTCCCAAATTCTTTGATGTCAGCCTTATTGCAGGGAAAAGCTTGTTCATCATAAACGTATTCAGGTGTCGTCTCTGTGAATGCTTCCATCATGCTGAATTTTCTGGCTAGAGACAACATGGAAAGGGAAAAAGGAACAATATTAGCGAGAGAGATCCAGTACCTGCTGTGGCAAAATACTGAGAGACCTCACCAACACGCATGCTTTGGGAATTTGTCACTACTTGGGTTAGTGAGAGCTGTATTCCTGCGGAGGTGATGGTAGTTCCTACCAAAAGCCCAGACTCTGCTTTTACATGTACTGCACTGAAATTTAGCTGTTTAGCATAAGAAAAAGTAAATGAGAATTTCAAGGGCTATCGATGAAGCCCCTGCGTATCAGCAGAAGAGCAGAAGCAGCAGCAAACCGACATCGGACTAACTGAGCGCTGCAGGTGGTGGGTCACAGCGTGAGAAACGCAGGCACCCTCCCGGTCTGCTGGGCAGCGCTCAGCAGGAAACGATACCTGGCATGTAGCTGTTGATCTGCGTGAGGTGCCTGTCAACACCACCACCACCAACAGCCCGGGCTCATCCCACGCCTTAACCCCGGCGTGGAGGTGTGGTAAGATGCCCAGTTTGGCCAGGTTCTGAGCCAATGCTTGCTGAGGTGAAAGGAGCCCAGTTTGCACTGGGACATCCTTGGGAGCAAGCGTATCTTTGATGAGGATTTTTAAAATCATCCTATGATCCAAAGAAGAGAAACTGCTTCCTCAAGCACCAAAGCACCTCGTGACTGCTCCCGCCTTGGCTACGAGGTAGTGGGGTTGGAGCCAGGGCTTGTTAGCTTGGAGGCAGCACCCAGAGAGTGGGGTGCAGGTGTGTGACCTCTGGGCTCACTGATCTGCACACCCAATAACTTGGGGCACCCAAGCTCATCCGTGCTCCCTTGGGATGTGGTGTTCAAGTCTCTGCAAAGATTTCTGTTTGCAGGGAACCAAAGATCCTAGAGGGATGCAGGGGTTACAGCACTCAGTCTGCTCCCAGGATGGGGTAAAGAGCCTGTGTCCAGTACTTGCTCTCGCTGTAGGAAATGAAGGCAGCTGAGTGCGATACGCTGTGCAGAAGCTCAGGGAGATGACAACACGGCCGAACCAACCTGTTAAAACTGGGACTGAAAGGAAAGGTTAGTGATAACAAAACTTCAACTAATAACTACCTCTGGGTCACAGTGTCACCGTTTTCTTACAGGAACCCCTGTTAACTGTAAAGATGGAACTCAGTGGCCATATAATGTAGATGTTTACATCTCCTGTTAGTAGGAGATACAGTCAATAGAGCCAATGAAGGCCAGTGCATCGTATCCAATGCAGGTCAGGCTAAATCTGCTTTAAGACAAGACATACTGCTTTCCAGATTATGCTGACCACGCTGATGAAACCCTTTTTGACTACAAGGGCAGCATGGGCTCATTACTCGGTGGTGAACGCCAGTGGCTCCCACTCCTGGCACTTAGAGCAAAGTGGTTGGAATGTCCATGTTTCACTGATGGCAATCGTTTTTATAGACTCTGTTTAAAATATGCCTTGTAAGACTAAGCATGACATAAAGATGTCCCAAGGTGTGAGACAGTCCTTGCCCCAGAAGTTTCATATGACATAGTGGTAACTACAACAAACTCCCCCATGGGTGGCTACTGTGACCTTATTGACAGTTTTCCCTAGTGCCTCATTGCCAGTGCTATTTGTGGTGTGGGCCATGAAAGTTCTGGCCTCTTATTTTGTAGTCATTTCTCAAAGAAGGTTTTTTGGGGCTTTTTTGTGCTAGTTGGAAATGCAGGGTCTCCGTTTTAAAATACCTTCTTATTCTGAAAGTTCAAGGCCTAGTTGTCGCCAACACATTTAAATAAGATGTACCCACAGTCATTAGAAAACAAAACAATCTTAGCGGTTTTGCACAGGAAAAGTGGGCTAGCAGAAGGGCTGCCTCAGCGCTGGCAGTTTTGGGGCATGGGCACGGCACGGGGAAGGCTGACTGCAGCAGGCAGGCACACCCACGGGCTCAGCGGCTCTTGCAGTGCCTTTCCACCTGAACTGGGAGCTGAGCCTGCCTGTAGAGTCTGTCCAGCCCCTTGCTCACAGCCCAGTTTAATTCTCCAGCTTCGGAGATGTGGTATGTGACACCAGGGATGAACAGGGAATGCCTCGGTGCTTGGGCTGAAGCTGAGAGCAATTGCAAATATACTGATTTTCTACTGATGAGATAACTAGAGTTGCCTACAGAGATATGTGACAGGTTCTGCATCTCTTCATGCGTCTGCCCTGTCGTTCCTTTAGCTGCCCTGTTGAGAGATACAGAAATGAGCAGGAGACATCCTATGTAATCCCAATAGCCCATCATTTTCTGCCTTCCCATCCTGACGTTTTCTTTCTCCTGAGACTAAATGTGTGCAGCTGCTGCCTCTAAAACGACAAGAAGTGTTGGGATGCACCAAGTCTCTTGTGCCGAATATGAGTCGCTGCGCCAGCCCACCCAGCTCCTCGCCACTGAGCTGTTACTGCATCCGCCTGCACAGCGCTAGAGCCTCCGTCTTACTCTGTGGGCTGATGTGCTCCACAGCTGGTTGTTAACTGATGCAGCAGCTGAGGGCTACCAAAGCCATTGGGGCTGGAGCACCTGGTGTGTGAGAAGATGCTGAGAACTGGGTTTATCTGCCTCAACAAGACACATGTCAAGGGGGATCTAGTGAGAAAGTGTAGACATGAAGCAGACAACTTTCCTTGGAGGAAGAGGCAATGGCCATTGGAAATTGTTAATCCCTCAATGTAAAAAAAAAAAATGCACCGTGAGGGTGGTGAAACACCAGGACAGGGTTTCAGGGAAGTTGTGGGATCTCCATCCCTGGAAATATTTGAACCTTGTCTGGCCCTGCTCTGAGCATGGGTTTGGATATGAGACCTCCAGAAATCCCATCCTAACTTTGTGACTCTGTGACAAAGCCAGACGGAAGCCACAATGTCTCTGTGAGGTGCCCCAGCTTCTCCTCTGCCCTGTAAGCTCCTGTTTCAGACATGCCTTTCTTGGTGTGACAAGCAGAAGTCCCGTCATGCACAGAGGAAAAAACTGATGTCTGCTGGTGTCCCATTAGCAACTTTGCTAAATGTTCAGGCATCCAGGGAGGGCTGCTTGGTGGTGCTTACTTGGACTGTGTGTGCTGTGTGAAATCCCTGATCTGGAGAGAGGGAGTGCAGATTGGTTTACTCTCCTCTGTGACAGCCTCTAGGTGTGCTGGTCTTTCCCATGCTCGCTTCCTTAATTCATGTCTAGAAAGGCAGCTTGTTCCTCGGGAGAGTTTCTGTACGTGTCCATACAAGCAGCTGCGCTCTGTTGGGCACAGGGAGAATTTCATACATGTAAGGAAATGCAGCTTCCGCCACAGGGTAGCCCTCAGGTCTGGCAGATTTCTGTGCAGGCTGTGCCCACTGGCATTGCCTGGAGAGAAAGCTGGGAATGGCCACCTTCTTCACAGGAGAACATGTCCATGGAGGTGCAGGATGAACTCCTGGCCTTACTGAATCATCGGTAAGATGATGAAGGAGAAACATCACTTGGGCTGTGATTTTTCCTGAAGTACCTTTAGGTCAGGTAATCTCCTCTAGCCCAGTGATGGGGATCATTTATTTCTACAGTAGCAAATTATTTCCTTTACCCCTGGATGGGTGGTTGCAATGCCTGTGGTAGCTACACCAGCGTTAAAGAGTGAGATGCTGCATCCAGGGGCAAGCAAGAACTGCACTTATCAAAATTACACTGGCATCCAAAACTGCTGGCACAGTCTGTGACTTGTTCACTCTCCAGCTCCTGAATTTTGTATATCACCAGCCACATCCTCTCCCCACCACTTGCAACCTCCCCCCGCCACTCATCTTGCATATGCAATGCCATCAGTTCTCTTTGAATATTTACCTCCTCTGATACCATTTTGCTCAGTTTAAGCTGATGTTCCTCAGCAGGTGAGCTGCAAACTCCAAAGGGCTCCCAAAATCCAGCCCATGCCAGATAAGCATAATGTGATGAAATTTTTATTGCACCCTAAAGGGAGGAAACTTAGGTCTGTCCATCCTCCCTCATCCTCCCCTGCCGGGTACTCTCCATCAGACTCACAAAGCCTGCTGCAGCGCATGCTGTAGTCTTCTTACTGTCAGCTTCAACCCAATTTTCTGTGCTTACAATAAATGTTCACCTAAGGGACGAAGCGGAGCTGAGAGGCCGTGAGGTCCCTCCACCAGACATTTTCCCTTGCTGAGTGCAGGAAATTGTAGATTCGCTTCTGCTTTTCACGGAACTGCTCAACCGCTTGGCTCCTTCTCCAGATTTCCCCAGCAGTTTTACACCCAACTCCCCACGAACACTTCTGCTTTTAATTGTGTTTATAGCTATCTCGAAGACAATAGTCTGCAGGACCAAACCCCCTGTTTCTCAACCCAGCTATTTCCAACAACCATGTGCACTATATGTAATGCGTAGGGAAGTGAAATTGTGAGAGATCCACAAACTCCTCTAAGCAACAGAAGTTGCATTTCAGCCTTCAGACAGCACTGGCATCAGGCTGGGTGACACAAGAGCCAAATCCTGTTTATGCATCTGATCTTTCCACCTGTTGCCCCTGGCACTTCAGCCAAGTGCAGCTTCACGGCCAAGAAGAGGGCTCTGCCAGCACTTTGCCTCTCGGTGATGCCGTGGAGAGCCATCACCAAATGGAAAGAAGTTGAAAGAGGTAACCAAACCCAGACGTCTGCCAGAAGGTCATGCTTCAGGTTTGCACAATATGCTGATAGAAGTATATAAGCCTCAAATATTTTCACACCTTAGTCAGCATTTCTGAGTGCGGCTGACTTACACCCTTTTCTCATGCAAGCAGGGTGTGTTTCCAGCACATGCTGAACCCCAGAGCTGCATGCTGACGATTCAGCTGGCCTAGGGAAGCTGTAAACTTTGTGGGGACCCCTGTGAAACCATACGGGCCCATACAGCTTTCTCACCCTTCGATATCTGAGCTGCCACCGCCCTCCCCAAGTGTAAACTCTCTTGCTTTTGCACATTTGCGACTACACCCATCTGCTTCTTGCCGGACGGTCAGATGCAGGTATTTTAAATCTTAAATACAATTTCAACAGTGCAAGAGGAGAGCATAGCTAATGCCAGTCTGCGCGGCTGTACAGGACAGCAGCTTTAGTTTGGACACCTGATGAGATGGCAAGGTCAGTAAAGGGCACTGCACAGGAGAGCTGGAGCTTTGACTTGCACTGCCTGCTTATTTGATCGACGAATCTCTCCAGCCCAAAGCAACACAAGCCCAACAAAGCATTACAAGGGGATCTGGGCTGGTTAGCTGTCAGCCTCAAAAGCCAGCCATCCGTGGAGGAAGCCTCACTGAACTAGGAGTATTGCTTGTAAAAGATCTGTGGGGACGATGAGTTTAAAGCAAAAGACTCTTCAGTATTTTCATCACTGGTCTGAAGGTAGGTTGGGAATCAGAGCTGGCAGCGGGAGGTGATAAAAGAGTTAGAGAATTGGACAGTGATTCAGACAGATCTGAGTAATCTGGGCTTCTCGGATGATTCACATTGACTTTAATGTAGCCAAAGCGACACCTTTGGGAGTTAACCACCACAGGCTATATCTCGAGAGTGGGAGTGCATCCGCTAGGAAACCTGGCTGCCGGAACCAGCAGCCTCTGGAACCGAGCTCGCAGCCCGATGGCACAGTAAGACAAGCTGACGCAACCCTCGGGTGTTTAAGGAGGGGCTAAATGGGAAGGGACAAAAGAGAGACTATCATTACAGAGCTACTGGGTCTGTAGGCACACTTTGATAATGCTTGACTTCACTTTTTCTTGTGTTAATAATCTTGCTAATTTAGTGGAATAAGCTGTACCATAAACGGAAATTCAAACCAGAGACATGCAAGCTAGAAATCAAATGCACAATTTTAACAGTGAAAGGCTAATGACTGGAACAGACTTCAAGTATGAAAATGAGATTTTTACATGTCTGAGGGTCTCCACATCAAGAACTCCAGTCTGGGGACAGGGATGTTGTTATCAAACAGCCAGTCTATACTGCCTCGGTTAAACCCTGTGCTTTCCCTATTTCTAACGAGTTCTTTTTATATTCCTCCGTTGCTTCTGAGTGGGTGTGGTGTAGCCCCAGATGCATCCTTGCTCCCTGATCCCCCAGTCCTTCCCTGATGACGGTAATGTGAGGAAATTCCTTTCTTTGGGGTTTCTTAGTTCTGTTATTTATTCTCAGTTCAGCTGGATCATTTTTGTGGCCCAACAGAACTATGAAAGCTTAATAACCGTTTATCGATTTGGGTGATCAGTGTGGTTTTACCCCAGCCAGCAACGAAGTACCACACAGCCGCTGGCTCATCTCCCTCCTCCCCAGTGGGATGGGGAGGAGAATTGGAGGAAAAGACAAGGAAGCTTGTGGGTTGAGATAAGAACAGTTTAATAAATGAAAATAAATTAATAAAATAATGATACTAATAATATTAATAATACTAATATTAATACTAATTATGGAATTAATTAAAGTAATTAAAATGGAAAAGGAAACAAATGGTACAACCACTCACCATCTGCTAACCGATGCCCAGCCAGTCCCCGAATAGTGAGAGACAGAGCCTGAGAGCCCAAGAGCCAGACCAAGACCAAGAGAATGACCCCCAGCCCAACCCCCAACTTATGTACTGAGCATGACGTTTGATGGCATGAAATGTCCCTTTGGTCAGTTTGGGTCAGCTGTCCTGGCTGTCTCCCCTCCCAGCTTCTTGTAGAAGAAGAAGCTGGGAACACAGGGGGAGTATCAGAAACTTTAAAAGTCCTTGGCTTAATGTAAACATTGCTTGGCAACAACAGAAAATATTCTTGTGTTATCAATATTCTTCTCAGCACAAATCCAAAACACAGCCTCATATTAGCTACTATGAGGAAAATTAACTCTGTCCCAACTAAAACCAGCACAGTGATTTAATTTACGGAGGCTCACCCCAAGACTTTGAGAGCAAGTATTTTAAAAGCAAGTAGTGATCTGGGCTGCTTCTGTATTAGATTTTCCAACTCAAGATGGAGTTCAAGGTGCAGAAGCATGATACTGAGGCTTTCCAAAAATCAGGGCATTTAAGGTGTCCTAAAAAAAAGACTCAGAAATGGAAGCTGATCAAACCACTGCTGATTCAGATAAGCCTGAATATTGCAAAGGCCAGTGGTCCCTTTACAAAGGCATTTAGTTCAAAGAGATTTAAAAAATGCCCCTTCCCTGAATGAGTTCTACAGATTTTACACCAACATCACAAACTAAATTAGAAGCAGACACCAGTAGCTGGAGATGAGCAGCATGTAAATCTGCAAACTTAAACCAAGAGTTTGGGGTAAGTAAATACATTTGAAAAGAACAGGCTTGAGATCTCTCTCACCTTCACCTAAGGCTTTATAGCATCGGAAAGTCCTTTGTCAAAGATGCTGCATGCTAACCTGGAGATAACTGCACAGCAGCAAGTAACCAGGGCACAAGTTTCCTCTTAACCCATCACATCAAAATTAGGTGGACTCAGATTTATAAAGAAAACACAAAACCATGAACTTACTACTGTCTCTGCCGGCGGCAGGAGCTTCACCGCTTGTGCTTCAGAGATCTTGGTCCAGCAGTGCATGGGCCAGCTGACCGGGCCAGCCGCCTCCCTGGGGCTGGTTGTGCTGCTGTCACAGCCAAGCAGGCACAGGGGACTGAACCCTGATGCCCTGGGTGAGTCCTGTCCCCAGCGACATCCCTGCAGTTGCTGGTTTTGTTGCCCTTCCAGGAAGACATGCTGCGAGGGACAGCCACACGGCAGCGGTGTGTGGTTTGCTGGGGTCGTGGCAAACCCTGCCAAACCCCTGGCAACTCACCCCTGCGGTTGCTGGTGTGTTTATAGCAAAGGCTGTAAGCTGAAGCTTTTGATGGTTTCAGCTCCTTCCCTTGGCTCTGGGGAGGACAGAGCCCCTCTGAAGCTGACAGGGTGGCCGTGCAGGAGACTTGGGACACTGGGGGCCCCATCTACTCCTTAATGGAGCACAGGGAATAGGCTCAGGTTGCAGGGCATGATCTTGAGCAAGTGAAGATGCAGACAGTCACCTCCTGGCATTTTCCTGGGTTGCCATCATTGATTCAAATCATTCTTCTGAATGGGAGCTGAGCGCTGGGGGGGCTTCTGAAAAATCCCACAAGCCATTGGTCTGAACATCTGGTTGTCAAAGTACCACCTTTAGAAAACCTGCCCTAAGGATGTCAGAGCCTTAAATACCCATTTCAGAAACGACTTACGCATTTAGGAAATATGACCTGACAGTATGACTCCTGCGTCTCCCCTGGATCTTAAAATCAAGATTCAAAAATCACTGAAATGGTTCTGAAATTTTCATCCATAACTCTCAGTGTCACGATTCTGTGCTCTCGATCCCATGACCCAATCCATGGGTCCTCTGCAGAGCCTCTGCAACCTGAGATGTTTTCCAGGCAGTGTCCTGCACCCAGGGACCATCCAGGGCATGGGGAATCAGGTAAATGGTGTGAGGACCGTGTTGAAGAGCAGTATTGATTTTTGTCCTCGCAGAGGCTGGGGAGCACTGTAACTCGGCAGCTGAAGGGCTGTGGCAGAGCTGGGGAAGGACCAGGTGCCCTCCCAAGAGCTACCCGCGGGGCACTGTGTGTTTGGGCACCATCTGACTGGATGGTGATTTTCTTGGAAAGTTTGTTTCGCAGGTATTTCCTCTAGCCTGTTAGTTCACCTATTTGCCCTTTCCGTTTGCACAGTTGCTCATGACACTGTACCTTTTTTTAACATGTATAGCCGAGCATTTTGATGGTGTTTTCTCTTACCTGCTCTTCCTCAGTATTTCTTCTTCCCTGTCCTCTTCTTAAGCAGCATTCAAATTTCTTTTGTATTTTCTGTTGAAGGGACAGTGAAAACAGATGATTTTTTTTTTTTTTTTTTTTTGCTATGTGCACTGTTTGTACTTGTTTATCGTTACCATTTGCTCTGTCCTTTCACCGCCTTTATCGTGGCACCTATTACTTCCTGCCCTCCCCCCATTTTTGTTATTAATAAGCTCACATTGCCTTGGCATCCTTGACAAATCTGATAAGGCTCTCTAGAATAAACAGTTCTCTTAATCATCTTCTCCATCCTTTTAGAGAGCAGCGCATATTATCCCATCTTGACTGTGTCTGGATGAGATTTAAGTTCTGGAGACGCCATCCACTTCCTGGGAAGATCACATTTATTATGTGATTTACTCTCGATTTACTAAGTGATCTCCTTTGTCAAACTTCAGGCTTTTCCTCTCCCTTTTGGACCTTTTCTGCACTGCCCAAACCCTCGTAATTCATTGCAGCTGCTGTCTTTTATTCTGTCACCCAGTTCACTGCCTCTGGCTGCGCTGTCTCCATGCAGGGCTTGGGACGCTATTTCTGGATTTATGTTTATATCACGCAAGTACTCAAAGGGCTGCCGCCACTGTATTACCTAAATGTCTCACCCGAACCAGCAGATATCTTTGTGCAACATCCTTCCTATGGAAGGCTGAGTCACAAAGAAATTAAGTAATGTGGTCATACAGAAAGTTGGGTTTTCAAGGTTTTTTTTTTAATTTCTGACATTCTTTTGCTGGTCTGCCTGCATCAGACACTTTCTGTCATCCCTACCACATTTTCTATATTGGATTGTCTTTCAGTGTCAGTGATGTTTGGAATGTTGGTTCACTGACCAAAGCTAAAAGCAAGCAACGCTGGTTAGTTGTGAAATCTCTGCAGACATCTAACAAAAAACATCTAATGAAGTAGAAGGGCTGTGTCTTCTTGGTCTGTCCTTCTGGGTTAATGCCACACACTAGTCATCTATCAGCATTTTGGTTTATCCTTGAGGACACCTAGCCAGGGTTAATATTTCTCTTACCACAAGATGATACAAATAATCAGTCACCAAGTAAAATTTCTTTGCCCTAGTCTGCTTCAATTGATAAAAGCATTCCCCTTTCTACTTTCACAATTTGTAAATGTTACCCACATCATCTTTACCCAAATTAAATATCATTTAGATTCCAAGCACTAAGTAGTGAAGAGTTTCCTCAGGTTCATGAGACACCATTTCTTGTCATCCTGCTCTGACAAATTATAGGTAAAATATAATTGTCTCTTACCTTAATTCATAGCTGCATTGAAAACCATGTTTTCTTCAAGCCTAGCCTGTTTGGGTTTAAATGTACATTTCCTCCTCTCTAGTGCTCATGCCTACCCTATGAAACGTGAACTTCGGCAGGGCAGCTTCCTGGGCTGAGCTTCAGAGCTGAGCTGAGAAAGCATTAATGTGCTTTGCTCTAGTCCTGCTGGTGTCTCTTGAAATTGTGAATCAGGATGTGGCTACTCAGAGGGGCAGAAGTGCTTAGGGAAGACAGGGCTTGCACAGGAGACAAAAATGCCTGAGGAACTTCATACTCAGCATGTAAAAGCCCTCACCCCCTTGGTTCCTCCTGTCCTGTGCAGAATGATATATTTGTGACTTGGACACAGCGGTACAGTGTGTAGAGATACAAGTCTGGTACGATAGCAGGGGCCTTGATCAGTGGGGACGTGGGATGCAGCACAGGGAAGTACAGGTAATGGGATGGTAAAAGATGGGGTGCAGGTTGGCACTGGGGACCCTCACAGCTATACAGAACTCACTGATGCTCAGTTTAAAAAAATGCAGATCGGAAGCTGGCAAAATTGGGTTTAGTGGTAACAGGCAGAACAAAGATAGTATCTAACATACATAACGGGCACTGCACATAGTAAACTGGGTGTAACATGAGGTTGTAGGCCAGGGAAGACAAAAGAAGGTAAAAAACCATGCTAGAAAACTTACAAAAATGACCTAAAGCAGATCATAGAATCAGAATCATGGAGTGGTTTGGGTTGGAAGAGACCTTAAAGACCATCCAGTTCCAACCCCCCTGCCATGGGCAGGGACACCCTCCACTAGACCAGGTTGCTCAGAGCCTCATCCAGCCTGGCCTTGGACACTTCCAGGGATGGGGCATCCACAGCTTCTCTGGGCCACCTGTCCCAGTGCCTCACCACCCTCTCCGTGAAGAATTTCTTCCTGGTATCTAATCTAAATCTCCCTGCTTTCAATTTAACCCCGTTACCCCTTGTCCCGTCACTACAGGCTCTTGTAAAAAGTCCCCCCCCCAGCTTCCTTGTCGGCCCCTTCAGGTACTGGAAGGTGCTGTAAGGTCTCCCCAGAGCCTTCTCTTCTCCAGGCTGAACAAGCCCAACTGTCAGCCTGTCCCCATGGCAGAGGGGCTCCAGCCCTCTGAGCATCTTCGTGGCCTCCTCTGGACTCGCTCCAACCAGTCCGTGTCCTTCTGTTGAGGACCCCAGAGCTGGATGCAGAACTGCAGGTGGGGTCTCAGGAGAGCAGAGCAGAGGGGGAGAATCCCCTCCCTCGCCCTGCTGGCCACACTGCTCTGGATACAGCCCAGGATATGCTTGGCTTTCTGGGCTGCCAGCACACACGGCCGGCTCACGTCCAGCTTTTCATCCCTCAGCACCCCCAGGTCCTTCTCCTCAGGGCTGCTCTCGATCCATTCTCTGCCCAGCCTGTACTTGTGTTTGGGATTGCCCCAACCCAGGTGCCGGACCTTGCACGTGGCCTTGTTGAACTTCATGCGGTTGGCACAGGCCCAGCGCCCTGGCCTGTCCAGGTCTCTGAACGGCATCCCTGCCCTCCAACGTGTCGACCGCACCACACAGCTTGGTGTTGTTGGCAAACTTGCTGAGGGGGCACTCGATCCCACCGTCCATGTCGCTGACAAAGATGTTAAACAGTACTGGTCCCAACACCAATCATTCAGGAACGCCACTCATCACTAGTCTCCACTCAGACATCGAGCTGTTGACCACCATCTCTGAGTGCAACCATCCAGCCAGTTCCTTATCCACCACGCTGTCCATCCATCAAATCCATGCCTCTCCAGTTTAGAGACAAGGATGTCGTGCGGGACGGTGTCGAAGGCTTTTTTCCTAGGGAGAGGCAATAAAAAACTTCATCATGAACATTGCATTCATCCCAGAGAAGGGCTGGAGATGCTGACAGCTTGCTCTAACACCCCACCACCACCACCTGGGTGAAACCACCAGCCTTAGGACCCAGCGGAGCAGGGGAAGGGTGAGCGTACCACCAGGAAAAGGGCTAGAAACTATAAATTCTTGGCTTTATCTATACATACATTATGCCTCCTTTTTGCATGTAAAAAAGATTTTGAGCTTAAAAATCTCTCTCCAGCCCAGGGCTTCCAGTGGACCAGAGGAGTGTGAGGGTTTAAAGCATTGGCATGTTCATTAGTTAAGGAGCTCTCTTGGCCCCTCACCCAAGCATCATGCTCAGGGTTGTGTCACCCACAACTGGGACATCACGTAGCACATTTCCAGGTACTGCTGGGGCAAGCAAAATAGTTCATCTGAGGTGATGTCGTGTTTAATCCCAGCTAGCAATTACATACCACACAGCTGCTCGTTCACCTCCCCCCTCCTCCAGTCGAGGAGAATCGGAGGAAAAGACAAGGAAACTCGTGGATTAAGAACAATTTAATAATTGAATATAAATACATAAAATTTTAACACTAACAGTACTAATAATGCTAACAATACAAATAATGCTAACAATAATAATAATACTAACAATAATAATAATAATAATAATAATAATAATAATAATAATAATAATAATATGTAATGAAAATGATGGAAAATAAAACATATTGTACAACTTCTCACCACCCGATGACCGATACACAGACAGGTCCTGAGCCAGAGCCCGAGAGTGATCACAGCAACGTCTGAGCGAGCCCCAGGAGCAAGAGACTAAGCAAGAAAGCCAACTGACCCGCCAGCTCACTGACATGGCCCCTGGCCCACCCCGGCTTACATACTGAGCCTGACGGTCTGTGGAATGGAATACCCCTTCAGTCAGCTTGGGCCAGCTGTCTGAACTGTGTGTCCCCCGCCAGATGCGTGTGGTTAGAAACTTGGGAACACAAGTGCCATATCAGAAGCTGAAAAAGTCCTTGAATTGGTGCAAACACCCCTTAGCAACCACTGAAAGCACCAGTGTTATCAGAACTGTTCTCAGGGCACATCCAAACCAGCCTCGTACCAGCCACTGTGAAGAAAATTAACTCTTCCCTGGCTAAAACCAGCAGAGGTGACACCAGGCAGGAGGCTGTTCAGTGGGATGCGTTATTATGGAGGTCGAAGGCACTGTGACCAGCTGGGGGCTGTTCCAATGCCAAGACCCTCTGGCACACACATGAATGTGGTCCTGGAAACACCTCCAGGTACCGTCCCTGCCTCAGATGCCAAGGGAGGTTAAAATGCTTTCTCCCTGAAGGCAGAGTTGTGCTGCCTCTGTACAGGCTGAGCTGGATGGGGTTTTTGAGGTGGAGAGCATCTTCCAGGTTGTCTGAGCTGCTGCCCGTTGCTTGGTGTAGCAAGTTTCCAGGCAAATATTCTCCTGTACGTTTAGGTCTGGTATTTCTGCCAATTACACAGGGGTTTATGATGTTATGCTTTATCTAGCAAAGTTTACATCCCCAACAGCTACATAGCAGTATACCAAAGGTCAAACTGTGGGCCTCCAACATCAGCCGAATTATGCAAGTGATGTTGGCCACATGGGCCAGGACAAGCACCCATGGAAGTGATCAGGGAATCGATACCTGGTTAGCTGTTTGGCAGGAACAGCGAAGATACAGCGCTGAAAATAAAGTTTAAAGGTTAGCGAATAGTAAAGGCGCAGAGCAGCAGACTTTCAAAACTTACATTTTTCTCCTTTTTCTCTGAGAAGTGCCAGCAGCCTCATCCTGCCCTGTCTTTGAAAATAGATGGAAAGAACTTTGCACTTTTTTCAGGAAAATGTCAAAAGGCGGATGGCCGGGTTCTCCCCACACATCAAAAGTAGGAGCTATGACTGCCAAAATGACGAACTTTCAGCTTTCAGAAAGGTAGTTTCTGGTATGTGGTGCTAAGGAAACTTTCTCACTGTGTGAGAACTTGAAGATTCAGAAAGGCGAATGGAGGCTTCCTTGGCACCAGTGATAATCTGACGTTACCCCTGCAGCGCTGCCCCGGCTGTGGGTCCTGCTGAAGGTGGCTCACAGGACACCCAAATCTAAACTCGTCCCCCATGTCTCCGCGGGGATGATGAAGAGCTGTGTCCTCACCAACCCCACCTCCCACAGCCTTATAACAGAAGTATGGATAATGCAGTAGGAGCTTCCCCAGTGGGGACCTGCACGTGCCAGGCTGGTTTGCTGCTGACCTACAGCTGTGGGTTGCCAGAGCCCAGGCAGCCACAGCCGCCCTCGTGCTGGTGGGCACCTGGCTCCCGGGTCACCAGTGCTCAGCACATCACCTCTGGTGATGCCCTTTGCAGTCAAAAACCTCGCAAATAAGGGTCAGGGCTGCCCATGTAAGAGCAGGGGAGACAGTCCCCAGCCACTGCCTGCCTACGAGTAGAAAGGACTTCCTTACAGCTGGGTTTCCCTGAAGGCAGTCACCAACCCCTTCTCTCAGAATTCAACCAGAACCGCATGCAGAGCAGGCTATCACCCTCACGAAGAAACCGGGTTTGCCAAGAGGAGCACCCACACGGTTTTTAGCTGGACTTCAAATAAAGAGGAACCAAGTCAGACTGACTCACAGACACCCTCAACAGATCTCCCCGGGAGACAGAAAAGGCCTTCTGTTGTATTCTGCTGTTAGTGATAACCCTAGACAAGGGTGCTGCTCATCCTCGTGGTGTGCGCTTGTAGTGCAACATGAACAGGTGTGAAATGAACACCGCCTGAAAGACAATCATCAAGAAATGTCTCTGCTCTCCATCTTGATCTCTCTTCACTCTCTGGTATTCAGGACACAGGAATAAGGAAGTCTGAGCAAGCTGCTGTAAAGACTCTCATTCTGGACCATACGTGAGGGGGAAATGCATCTTTGTTTCTCCAAGCTAGAAAGAGGTATTGCATCCCTTCTTACCAGAGACTTTTCCTGGGAAGGGCTAGGTATAGTTCACTGCCTTCCCTACTGCGAGGCGCAGGAGGGTTTCAGAGGAGGGAGTAAGGAGTAAAGGATGTACAGGGATACAGTGGGTAAAGAGAGGGCAAATTCCCTTTTCCTTTTATTCCATCACCCTCGTAGTTGCTTCCCAAATTTGAAAACTTATTTCTCCTAACATCTGGGGAGACCAGTGGTACTTCCACACCAGCGGCATCTCCTCCTGCTACGCGGCCAGGCTGCCAGGTCAGCTCGGGGAGGCAGGCCTTTGCACAGCAACACAGGCAAGTTCAAGCTTTGTGGACTAAAGCACTTGGTAAAGAAATGTCTGGCCTGAAGGATCAAAATGCTGTTCTCCCCAGCACACTCTGCTTTCACTGCCGTGTGGGAAAGCCTGATGGTGGTTGAGTACAGAAAGGGGGTCTCTTGGCTCTTGAGAGCTTTGTTGGAGTCCCCTCTGCAGGGATGATGGGCAACTGTAACTGCCTGGGACTACCAGAGGGAACCCCAGTGTGTCCCCCTTTTATTTGGGACAGAGTAAATCTTCGCAGTGGCTGGTATGAGACTGTGTTTTGGATTTGTGCTGAGAAGAGTATTGATAACACTGCTGTTTTCAGTTGTTGATGAGTGTTTGTACCAAGCTAAGGACTTTGTTTCTGGTGCTGTGTCTGTGTTCCCAACCTTTTCATTATGAGAAGCTGGGAGGGGTCACTGCCAGGACAGCTGGCCCAAACTGACCAAAGGAGTATTTCATTCCATCAAACGTCATGCTCGGTATGTAAGTTGGGGATGGGCTGGGGGCCCTGTTGGTTGTCTGTTTCATTTGCTCTTGCTGTCTCTCAGTCACCATCTCACTTGTTGGGGCTTGCTCGAACTCTGATGTGATCTCTCTCTGCTCAGACTCTGCTGCAATTGTTCTCTGGCTCTGGCTCTCCCCACTCAGGACCTGGCTGGGTATTGGGTGGTGGGTGGCGAGCAATGACATATTTTTTTTCATTACATATTATTAGTATTGTTGGTATTAGTACTATTACTATTTTATTAATTTATATTAAATTATTTAATTGTTCTTACCTTGTCTTTTCCTCTGATTCACCTCCTCTACTGGCGGAGGGGGTAGTGAGTGAGTGGCTCTGTGGTGCTCAGTTGCTATCTGTGACCACAACACCCAGAAACCTCCTCTCTCCCAGTGCTGTGACACCAGGGCTTCCCTCTGTGGATTTCAGAGACTTGCCAGGGTTGCCAAACTCCCTCTTTTTGTTTGATTTATTGCTTTGCTCAAATGGAGAGCTGTTACAGCTGAGACCAGGATAGAGCTGGAACGCGTAAGCAGAGGCAGAACGTGGTTTTGGAGATGTAGCAGAAATGGCACTTGAGGATTTAATTCCTTGTAGAGAGGGAGAAAAAGTGCTGGTGTGGAGAACAGCCAATGGAGATGCTACTTTCTGAAAGGACAGCAGAAAAAGATGTCCATAAAAAATTGCAAACATCCATATGTTGATGATAAAAGGGCAGATATGGTCCTGTTTCCACTTTCCCACTCCTGCAGCAATGGTTTGGTCTTACAACTAACTTTGACTGTGAACCATGGCTGTTTGCATCACGTTTGGCTTTTGCTTTGAATTCACAACAAAAACCTTATCCAAATGATTGTGCCAAAGAGCAGAACAACCCTGGCAAGCTTACAATCCTGAGTGGTGCATTTGAAATGCTCCCGAATGATGGCGAGCTCGGGAGGCAGCCTCTTCCATCAGGGCCACCAGCCACAGCTAAACAGTGGTGGCACCGTGTTGCAGCTTCAAGGGACACTTGTGTTGCTTCCCCAGGCAAAGCAACAGCAGCACCCAGGTGGCTCACATCCCAAGACAGAGCTCTTCCAGCCTGCAGCCCTGCCAGGTTCTTCTGCATTTGTTTCAAGTGGAGGGACAGGAGCAAAACCCAGGCAGCCGTGATCTTCACTGCACTGTTGTTAGTGTGCCATGGAGCTGGGAGCTGCATTGTTCAGGCTATATCCTTTGGAAATCCTCATTAAGGCTGGGTGGTGAGCAGGGATGGAGCCCCTGTGTCCCACTGGAGCTCTCTGATGCCGAGCTGCCCGGCGCAGCTCAGCCTTACAACACGCACCAGAGCTGTGACTGCACTGAACCCTGCTGGACATATTTTTTCTGCCTTCTCTTAATTTTTCCTCCAAAACTCTCCTCTTGTCTTTTCTGTCAGCTGGGTAGAGGCAGTTCTGGAGGTGTATCCCTGCTGCAGCAGTGTCCCATTCCTCCCGTGCTGTCCTGTGGCTGAGCTGCCGTTTGCCTAGAGTCCATCCAGCAGCTTTTGGTGCACGTGTGGGTACCGGCCCATCACATACAGACACACAGCCTGTCACAGAAATAATTTCTGTGCCTCACTTCTGAAAGAAAACCCAGCAGAGGGAGCCTCCTGCCCTCATGTCACTGTCCGGGGGAGCTGCAAGGGGACAACCCAGCTCATAAATGTGTGGGAGGCACGTTTATTCTTTATTTAAAAGGTGGGGAGGCAAAGATTACCCACAGAGAGAGAGAGGCTGTGTCTAGGGATGAAGATGTTTCATCCTGAGGGCTGGTGAAGGGAAGAGCCAGAAAAAGCTGAAGGCTTGCACACCTTCTGCAAGCAAAAGGAGTGTGGCCCAAACGGGTATTACAAGTGCAGAGAAACATTTCTCCCCGCTTTAGAAATAACACTGAAGGGATAAGGGCACCGAAACAACCCAGTACTTACGCTCGCTTGGTGACCACATCTGGGTTCCTGAGCCGCTCGTTCGCCTCCCCTTGCTCCAGCTGCCATGCAGGGACGGTGCTCTCCTGCCCTGGAGAGGTGACAGAGGCTCAGCCAGGTCTCCTGGGGAGATGTCCTCCTCCCTGGGACAGGTGATGTGCATGCCAGGCCCTCAGATCCCCCTGTCTCAGTGTGTACCTGAGTGACACCCATCACTCAGAGCGCATCACCGAGGCTGTGCTGCTTGTGGGGTTGGCTCCAGCGATAATGGTAAGACCCAAGGAAGTGGGCAAGAAGCCATTGGCTGGGCGATCCCATCCCTTCCCTCCAAAGCTCACCCAGGCAGGAGGAACGGCCATGCAGTCCAGCAAGCTGCCATTCAAAATGCTGAAAAAAGGCATTCCTTTCCTCCCTCCTGTCGCCTTTTCTTCCTCTCTCCTTCCCTCGTGCTGCTCACGAAACTGAAGCTGATGGGTCCACTTGCACCAGCACCACTGCGGCTGAGCACCTCTCAGGGCAGCGCGGTGCTGGGGACAGCATGATGCTGGGGACATGGAGATGTGTGGGGATGGTGCAAGGGGTGCACAGTCACAGAGATAGAGAAGCAGGCTAGGAGCAGGGTCTAGGGAGCAGGGAGGGCTCCGAGAGGGCTTTGTGCTGCTGTGTCTGTGCCAGCCAGTGCAGGCACCAGAGGATGTCCTGCCACAGGGCCACAGGCTCGCGGCAAATGCCACAAGCAGCCTGCTCCTCTCTTGCTCAGGCTCGCAGAAACGCCTCCCATGAGCACAACGTCTGTGGTTTGAGCGTCCCTGTGTCACCCTCAGTCCCAGCTACCTCGTGGGGTGGCCTGTGAGAGGCTCACCCTGCTGCACTGGGGGATGCCTAGGCATTTCAGAGCTCCCCAGCAGCCTGCGTGCTGCTGGGGCTGCCTGTTCCTTGTGCTTGGGCAGCCCATCATCTCTGTTTAGGAGATGAGAGGTACGGAACTGCCTAAGGGGACAAATTCCTGGGTACGACTGCTGTACTTGATACATGCCTGACGGTGTGCGTTGCATATTTGCTGGGTGCTGGGCCAATAGTTGTCTGCTGCTGTTAACTCAGAAATGGATAACGGAGATATTGCATCAGCATGGCTTCAGTCATAAGGTCAAGAGAACCTACTGACATGTATGTTTTTAACCAATTTGGGTTTATGTTCACTTTAGTTGGTGGCAATAAGCCAAAGCCTGTCACTGGCCTGGGAATACAGCACACTGCATCCATCTCCTGCTGCTGCAAAAGACACATTTTCTGAAGATCCCAAATGAAATCTCCTCTTGTCCTCTGTGGTGTGTTAGAATTCATCAGGGATTTCCATCCAGTCTGGCAGCATCTGTCCCAGAGGCAGGCGACAGGTGCCCCTTGAACATGCAGAAAGCTGCAGCCTTCCTGAAGGACTGAAGCCTGCCCAGACAGACACCTATCTGCTGCTCCACAAACCCTGCATAACCCTTGCCCTGGCCTGAGTGCTGGGTCAAGAGATAGGTTCTAAAATGCGTATTTCCATTTGGATCATGATTCATCTCCTTTTTTTCCTGAAATGGCCTCCTCAGTCGTCTGCCCATAAGTTCAGCACCAGAGTTCAGGTTCAGGAATGAGTCAGGCTGGAACTGCTCCTCCGTGGCAGAGAGGACCGTGGTGCCCCAGAGACAGAAGAGCAGCATATGCCTGTGCTGCTGAGCTGTTGGGAAATGGAGAGGTGATCCACTCTGTCTCTCGGTGTGCCCACTCCCGTTGACAGAGCTGAAGCTCGGCTATGCTATACTCCCGCAGATCATTTCACATGTGCAACGCACCCCTGGGCACTACGCTCACGTTTTCTGGGGAGGTCACATGTATCTTCAAGTATGGGTCAGCAAACAGTTGGGGCTTTAAGAATGATTGCCTTGCTGCACTTCGTCGGTTAACAGCCTGGTTTGGGGCTTGTTTTCTGCAGAAAAAGGAGAAGAATTGGACTGCTGAAGGCTTTGTTCTCAAGCACCTCCTGAACCTATGCTGCAGGATCCTCTAGGACTGACAGGGTTATCCAGGCAGGTAATGGCAGACAGGTGTGTTGTGAAAACCTCAGCTGGTTGCGGTGCTTCAGTGCCCTTTTCTTTCAAAACGTGTGCTTTACCTTCTCTAAACCCAAGCATGTGGATAATTATGGACACTGAACATCCTTGGAGAGTGCCAGGTGAAGAAAGGGATAAATGTCTTGGTGATGCAGATGTGCGTGCACATGTTGCACCTTCACTGTTCGTGGGAAGTCACCAGAGTACAGTGAGGAAACCCAGTATTTACTGGGGTAACACAGCAGATATGGCTGTTTGCCTGGCAGTACTCCTCCCTTGCATGTATCTCATCCTGGATGGTAAGTCAGGGTTACGCTGGCTGCAGTGACTGCTGGAAAGCACACCAGAGCCTCACGGACAGTCCCAGCCGGGCGTGAGACGAGAGCAGCGTTGGGTGGGGACGAGGCCCCAGCGATGTGCACGTCAATAGAGGCTGTGGAAACACAAATCACGCTACTGCTATTCTGGGGAGGGGATTTCTGTGACCTGGCTCTGTAGATTTTGGCATTTCAGCTGAGTCATCAGAAATACAGATTGATGCAGAAGCACACGGACATGCATAAGCACCACGCTCAGAAGCCTTACGTCAAAACTGACGTCGTACAGCAGCAGCTTTGCCCAGCATCACTTGATGCCTTTGAGTTACAATATTAGCCAAAAATGCATGCCAGCCCGCACGTTGCAGTGAAAGTTGACATATTCAGACTAGGGATATAATTATTTTTCAATTTCCCAAACTATTTTGCATCTGGACAGAATACCTAAAGTCAGTGTTTATTTTTCGTGTCATGATCCTTTCTGGATCCTCTCCTGGCACAGTTAGTAATTTCCGTGGTGCTTCATAACTGGTTCTAAACCAGTGTTTTAAAGAGGCTGAAAATAAAACATGATTATCCTGGACATGATACAATTACCAGGGTTTTGGGGAGTGTTGTGCTTGTTAGTTTTGTGCTTCCTTTTTAACCTGCATCATCTCAGCAAAAAGAAAACTTCAGACACATCCCTGCACAGGAGCATTTCAGCCAAGAGAGGTGCAGGACGCAAATACGCTTGGGTTTTTTTCCCTCTAAGACTTGTGACTGGCTCTGACCTCCTGGTGCAGCTGGATGTTACCACCGCAGAAGGACGTGGAGCTGCGCTGCTGGCTGAGAGGACTCCTCCAGAAAGTATCCAGTCAGAAGCTCCCATCCTCATCCCCAGACTGCATGCAGTGGCCTGAACGAGCAACTTGAAAGCCAGAGATTCTGCCAAGGATTTAATTAGTGTTGTCTCCATGAGCCAGATGCGGTCTGCTTTCATACTCCGGGATGCTGTTTGGAACAAGATGCTGAGGCTGTCATTCCCTGTGCTAAGTGGCAGCCCCGCAGCTCAGAGCTGAGAGATGTGGAAGAATCCAGGGATCTAGCAACACCATAAGCTAGCATGGCCTCATATATCCCACTTTTTGCTGGTGTAATTCAACAGCGTGGGTCCTTAAACACACTCTTTTGCTCTCTACAAGTGCTGCCCAGCTTTGCACAGTGCAGTGAGTGACGTTTGTGCAGGATGAGTCCCGCTGCCGCCGCTGAGATGCTCCAGACTGTCAACGCCTTTCCATCCAAACATCCAGAGCATCATGGGTGGCATTGGACAAAGACTCTGTGGAAGGAAACTTCTGGTGCAAATAACACCAATAAATCAAAAGAAAGCAAGTATGGATTTTAGTTTTAAGCGTGAATGTGGGTAACAATTACTCTGGTCTCTGTTTTCAGATGACACGCTGAAGCCAGAACAAGAGACTGTCTGACTATGTAATGTGCCAACACCACCCTGAATCCTCCTTAACCTGCATCATCTTAGCAAAAAGAAGCAGCGAGCTCAGGCTATAAAGCTAAATAGCAGATATGAGTAGGACCAATATAACTAGTGTGGTGGGTACTTTTTATGCCAGCAGGTGAACAGGCACCAGGTCTGTGCGGGATGGTCTAGCCTCAGCAGCTGGGTGCTTCTTGTGCTCCCAGCTTTTGAGATGACCCTAAAATTTGGTATTACCTTCAAGCTGACCAGCAGCTGGCACAGATCCAGGAAGATGCCTCCTGCTCTCCTGTGCTCCAGTGCCCTCAGACACTCACAGGGCAGCAGACTGCTCCCAGGCTTGTCACTTCACATAGGAGAGGAGCTCTGAGACTTGCAGGGATGCTCCTGACTGCCTGCAGTGACACAGGTCAGGTTCTGCCAGACGTGCAGCCCCCGGATGTGGGTCTCACCACCTCCACCTAAACAGGAAGGCAGCACTAGCAGCACAAAGCAGTCGGGCTGCAAGGAGAAGCTGTGGTCAGGTCCAGCTCGAGGGTCCTTGTGTTGGTGCTGCGATAGAGGAAGGCAGCTGCCTCTGGCAGGAAATCCTTTGAGCTGCAGAAAGCATCCCCCGCGTCCCGCTGGAAGGGTTTGCAAGCAGTGCTGGGGCAGCAGTAGGGGAAGATGCCTTTAGACTCTAGCAAGAACTAGAGAAGTGAAAGACTTCGCAAAGGGAGCTCTGCACGTTCATGCTACCCTCACAGCCCACGTGGGGAAGCCCTAGGTCATAGCCTCACTCCAACAGCAACCAGTGAAACCCCTGAAAAGAGGGAGATATCCCCTAGCAGAGATGCTCAGGAGCACCAGAGAAAGGCGCTCTTGCCAGCTTGGCCAAATGGGCTCCAGCACCTGTCCCAAAGCGCTCACACAGGGGCTGCAGGATGGGGCTACAGGACTCATCCCCATCTGTTGTGCTTCAGCTGTGCGAGGCCAAATCTAGAGAACTCAGGCTGTGGATGTGCAGGGGAGATAGCTGGTGCTGCCCACTGCCCTTTGGCTTTGTCCGGAACTCGTGAATCCCCTTCTAGAGCACCCGAGTGTTTGCAATTACGATAGAAGAGGCTGGTTTCCCGAGGGTGGTAAGGCAGGAGATGCACTGCTGCTCGTGGCTGCGATCCTGCTGCTGGGACCCAGGCAGCAGCTGCACCTTCTCCTCTGGTCACAGTCTTGGCTTTACACATCAGAGAATGTGTGTCATGGCCCACGTGAGGCAGCGTGTATTTCCTACACGCCTTCTGTTAGTGGCCCACTCTTGCAAAAGATTGTACCTTGCAGATGGCCATTACAAGTACACGTTAAAACAGTAAATCCTAGCCGAAGAAGATCCATGATTTAAAAGAACTTTGTGTTTTGTTCTGCTCTACTCTAGGAAGTAAGCTCAAGGGTACTCAGTAGGTGTGGAAACACTACAAGGGCAGAGACTTACAGGAAATTACATTTCTAGAATAAAAAATAATCTACTGTCGTGGTTTAACTCCGGCTAGCAAAATACCACGAAGCCGCTCTCACAAATCCCCCTCCCCTCCTCCAGTGGAGGGGAAGAATCGGAGGAAAAAGAAATAAGGAAGCTCGTAAAATTGAGATAAGAACTATTTACTAATTAAATCTAAATCAATGTATACAGGTACTGCTACTAATAAATACTTAAAATAGTAGAAAATGAAACATATAGTACAATATATACAATATGATACAATAGGATACAATTCCCCACCATCCACTGACCAATGCACACCCAGATGTTGAGGGATGAAAATCAGACCCAGAGAGCCCGAGACCCACAGCCCGAGAGCGATTGCAGCCCGAGAGCCGCGGCCTGAAGGCCGGAGCCCGGGAGCCTACGCAGCAGATTCCGAGCAAACCTTATCACTGATAACACGGCCAGAAAACTCAAAACAATCCACCAGCTCCCACACGAATGAGCCAGCACAGGAGTTGGCAAAGCAGCTAACACGGGAGGGTTAGCAAGTGCCCGGAGAGACGAGCAAGGGAGTAAGGGAGAGAGAGAGAAGGGAAGAGTAATGGCTACCGGACCCTCTTCCCCACCCAAAGAGACCGGAACATGACGGACTATGGGATGAAATACTTCCTTGGTCAGTCTGGGTCAGCTACAGTATCCGAAGCGGACAAAAGACCTTGAGTTCAGTACAAGCCATCCCCAGCACCAGCTGAGGCCTTATCAATGTTTTCACTTACTGTCCAGCAACAGAGTTCCCTGGCAACCAGAGTAAAGGGAGTTAGCCCTTTCCTGACTGAACCCAGCACATCTACCCTCTGCTTCTTTTTCCCCGGGGAGGAGGAAGAGGGAGCGAGGGAGGGAGAGGAGTGAGAGAAGAGGCAGTTGGAGGGATTGTCAGTTTGTTGAACTGCCCAGGACAGAAGAAAATGCACAAGCTGGAAGAATTAGCAATGAAAGAGGCTCTTCAGGTGCAAGGATTCTGCAATTACACCGCATGCAGTATCTTTATTATAAAACTTCAAGTATGTTCATATCTTGTAGGGAGAAGTAGATCAGGACCAAAAGCTTCAGAACGCCATTGCATTTACCTATCAATATTTGTATATATAAAAAAGATATACACATATATATGCGTGTATATACATTCGTGTATACATACACGCATGTGCATGTATAGATATGTATATGTGTATGCATGGGTAACCATACACAGTCACCCAGTTGGCACAGGAACTGGGAAGTCAACGCCAGGCGCGTGCTTAGGAGCAGTGACCGTACTGGCACATCAGTTGCTTAAAGTGTTCCAACAGTTCCCTCGTGGGGAAGTGAGAGCATCGTCTGGGTTTTAGGCATCTCAGGAACCTCTGTCCACTCAGTCCAGGCAGTGCTGTCCGCTCTAGGTACCACCTGAGTTACAGGACGCTTGGTGTATTACCCCTGCTTGTGCCTCTCTTCATCCGCAGAACAACCAGCCCCTCGGCCAGCGGGTCAGGGCTCTGCTGAGCCCAGCTACCGCCCTGGCCTGTGGCTTACCAGCCAGCGGGACCACAGGAAGCTCTGACGTATGACTTACCACTCTCAGCACACGCTCCGTACTTTTTCCACTCTTCAGCCTTTCTTTCCTAGTAACTTTCTCCACCCATCCCTAGGGCACTTGCTCATTTCTACACGGGTTTTTCCTTGACACCCACAGCGTCATTTCTAGGCTACAATTTCTAAACCCTTCCAGCCCAGGAGCTGCAGGCCCTGGTTACAGATGGAGAGTCAGGATCATAACCATACCTGGATATTGTTCCACGTTGATTTTAACTAAACACATGCATAGCATTTATTTCTTTGTTGCTTATCTAATTATTCACTCATTAAGCTCTTTCTGGACTGAAAGGCTCATTCAGGTCTGTCAAATGGGAGCCAGGCCCTGGCATATGGCCTTAACCTTGAGCACTGGTTCCCTCCGAAGAGCAGGTCCCTGCTCCTGCTGTGAGCCCTGTCCCCGCCTACGAAGCCAACCCAGTCTGCTGAGACAAGGGAAGGAGCGGCCAAGTGTTGCCCTTTCGGTGCTGAATCTGAGGCGGGGGAAGAAATGTTTTTAAGGCACCTCTCCAAGCCGCTTGGGCAGTGTGGGAGTCTGCTGATAACTTCGGCCTCCCTTTCACAAAGCAGGCAGGGCAGGACACGCCAAGGGAAAGGGAGGAAAATGCTAAAAAAGACAAAAAAAGGACCACAGAGGCAACCATGATAGAAGCAAGCTCAAGCAGCCACTTTCACCTTTCCTGTCCTAAAAGGTTGCCTAAACAGGGCATCCCTGTGGATACCCTTCTGGGAGGATTTCTCAACTCCAGGTCACCTGTTCAGGAGGAAAGTTTTTGACGTGTAGCTCTATAAGACAGTGCCGACAAAAGATGACTGTGAGGAGGTCATGTGCAGAGAGGAGTGCTTGTCCAGGCTGCGCCCATTGAAAGCACTGTAGTCCTTGCAGATCAACAGAAAACGTGTGTATTTTCTGAAAGCTTCGCAGAGATGTTTCTTGAACTTCTCACCCACGAAGGCGTAGATGATGGGGTTGAGGCAGCAGTGGATGAAGGAGAGTGCCTCGGCCAGCTCCATGGCTAGGTCTAGCCTTTGGCTTGTCTGGCAGTCGTCGATGATGTACATGTTCCTCAGAGAGTCCAGAAAAACCACTATGTTGACGGGGGTCCAGAAGAGGAAGAACACAATGACGACAATAAAAACCAATTTCATTGCTTTGTACTTGTTCTGAGTTTGGCACTTCTGTAGGTTTTTGAAGATGCTGTGGTAGCAGAAGGTGAGGACACCAACAGGGATCAGCCACCCCAGGACATTGACCTCAAAATTACTGAAAGTCTTCCAGCCACTGTTGCTGTCAGAATAGTGAGGGATGCACTTAGTCTGGTTGTGGTAATTCATTTCCTGGAAAAAAATTAAGTCTGGTGTTGACGCTAAAATGGCAACTACCCAAAGGATCAGGCTGGTGATAACCCCATGGGCAGTTGTCCGGACCTGTAGAGCGTAGACAGACCGGACAATGGCCAAGTACCTGTCGATGCTCATGATGGTTATGAAGAAAGCGCTGCTGTAGAAACTGATGAAGTAAGCTGAGCTGATGATTTTACACATGGCATTTCCAAAAGTCCACTGGTGCGTGATGGAGTACTGAACCAAGAAGGGGAGGGAGAAAACAAAGAGTAGGTCAGCGATGGCGAGGTTCAGCAGATACACATCAGTCATGGCCCTGACTTTTTTGAAGACTGTTAGGACCCAGATGACCAAAGCATTTCCCACGAGGCCGAACACAAACAGTAGGGAGTACAGCACTGGAAAAAAGGTAGATGCAAATGTCATAATATTTTCAAGATCACAGCTGATGTCCAGTTCTGGGTAGAAGAAGGTGTATTCGTAGGCTGCAGAGGAGTTAGCTGTCAGTGACATCTCATCCACCTGTTAATGGACATGCAAGTTCATAAGGTCCAAATCCCAAATTACCCTCTTAGTAAATATACTAGACAGAAAGCCCACACCATGCCGCACAAGGACAAAACAGCTGTGCCTGTGTTGGAGGATACAAATGAGGAATGAACATGAGTGACCAGTCCTCCCCTGCAAGATATGTGATGAGATTGTGGCACCAGTGGGGCAGAGGAGATCAAGGAACATTCAGCTGTGGTGGTAAACCAGAGGTTACCAGTATATCCCCACTGGCTCCATGTGGGGTGCCCAGCCCCATGCCTGAAGTCCAGGTGGGGCACTGGGGCCAGAGACAGGGAGCATCCTCAAACCAGCAACAAAATGGTCATGGCTGAGAGTCCCCAGCATAGGCTTCAGAGTCCTATTCCATGTTTCCTTCAGAAAGGAGACTGGGAGCAGGGCTCAGGGAGGAACTGGCATGGAAACGTTCAACTCCTAAAAGCTGCATTTCCAGTTAGCCGAGTGCCAGAAATAGCCCTTCATGGGACAAGTTACTTTTGCAAAGGATTCCTGCACAGGTCGAGCAGGTTTTCAGCTGTAAAGGCACCAGCACGTACAGGTCACCAGTGGGTGCTGCACATGGTGACCCCCAGGTCATGCTCTCTTACCCCCAGGTGAGATCAGCGATGGCAACTCTGGCCCAAGGGGCAACTTGCCAAAGAGCTGCGGGGGCTTTCTATGTCTTCCTCCCTCCTCCTCAGCAGGAGCTTTGTCCTCTTGGACTGTGCCAGCACAAACTGCTGCTGCCAGCAGCTCATGCCCACCAAGACTTTACTCTGCTAATAGGGATGGCTGGTTTTCCTTTCAATACCAGCAGCTCTGCTCTTCTGGCACCTGTCAGGATGCAGCAGCAGCAGCGACATGCCCCTTCCCTGTTCCCCAGCCCCTCACAGCACCCCAGAAGCAACCATTGCATCCCTGGGCAGCACCTGTGACAGCAAACAGCTGAAGAAGATGGGTGGCAGCACATCTGCTGGTTGGGATGTCCTCCATAGAACACTCCTAGCACTATCGCTGCTCTCCAGCATAGGCTTCAAATACAAGCAGGGTCTCATGAGCCAAAGATATTTTCACTCCATGTTGGTTTTTTTTTTTTTTCAGAGAGCAACAATCACACTGGTTTCTTCTAAACCTGCACTGTCTCTGACAGTACTATGTGTCTCCGTAGGCAAAACTGGACCACTGAGATGTGCTGCTGGCCTCGGCTTGCAGGGCAGCAGCCCCATGGGGAGTGACTCACCAACGCGTCCTCGGAGCTGCCTCTGTCCAGCAAGTATGTCATGTTCCCCTCCATAATCCAACGCTGTGTCTGAAAGGTACCCCAAAAATGCCTTTATATCACAGGTATTCAAGAAGCAGGCATACCTTCAGACATATAAGCCAGCAGTACTTGCCTTAGCTTATGCTGCAATGCCAAGTCACCGGCAAGGTCCTCACCGTAGCAGTGCAGTCACAAAATGCTTTTCCCTCTGTGTGATACATGTTATATTAAAGACGTCTAAAACCCCAAGCCAATGGGTTTAGCCTCTGCACTTGACACTTAGAGAAACGGAAACACATCAGGTTTATCTTCTGAATAATCACTGTGTATTTTCACTTTGAGCATTTATACAAACGTCAGTGGAAGAGAATTGCAATGTTCCCCACGTATCTGGGAAGTGCCCCTGTCCCTCACCTGGGTGCCCCCAACCCGCCTACAGCCCCTGCTCTGCAGTCTCCGTGGCTGGGAGACAGGAAGCAGCGCTGCCTCTCCTCTGCTCCAAGGGTTTTCAGTGAAGACGTCTGGGGGAGGATGGCCCAATGCTGCCAATAGCCAGCGATGGCAAAGGGCACGTTTGCTTTAACATTTTCCCTTGGAAGGCGTCTTCCCCCTGCACCCACCCACGCACAGACAGAAATACTCAAGGGAACTGATCATAGAGTCATTTGGGTTGGAAAACACCTTTAAAATCATCGAGTCCGACCGTTAACCTAACACTGCCAAGACCATATCACCCTTCCTTCCCAAAACATGCACCCCGCAGGACGCTCCCCCAGACTACCACTGGAAGTAAAGCTCCAAAAGCAGAGGGATAAAACTCCATCCACTCAGCAAATCTGCAGCTATAGCACATGTGGCAGCGGGCGGCTTTCTTTGGCCACGGTGGGCATGTGATATTGGGTCAGAGCTTTACATGTGAGTCAAGCCACATGTGTATGATAGTCTGATTGACAGCCAAGCTCTGATGGGTATTAACTCTTGTAATAGCCAAAACCAGAAACCAAAACCACACTCAAACTCCGTTGTCACTGGAGTTACTGGCAGTGCTGAAGTGGGATCTCCATGATCCATCTACAGGTTTAAAAGGGCACTCACACCTCTGTCAGTGTCGGTGGCAGAGGAATTTCGTTACCCAGCAGTTAAGTAACGTTAACACATTAACCAGGAATCATGCAGTGTGGAGCAGGAGCAGGTTTTCTGGCAGGCGCTGTGACCTGTGGGGGACACATGAAGAACTGCAACCCACAGAAAGGACCCACGTTGTGGAGGACTGCGACCGTGGGTGGGACCCCATGCTGGAACAGGGGAAGGGTGTGAGGAGGAAGGAGCGGCTGAGAACAAGTGTTATCAATGGACCGCATACCCCATTCTCCACCCCCCTGCATCACTCGGGGGGGGGGGGGGGGGGGGGGGGCAGGGGGGCAGGAAGAGTTGTCGTGCATGAAGTTGAGCCGGGGAAGAAAGGAGAAGTAGGAGGAAGTGTTTTTAAGATTCGTTCTTATTTTTCATTCTCCTACTCTGTTTAACTGACAATAAATTAATTTCCCCAAGTCGAGTCTGTTTTGCCCATGACGGTAACTGCTGAGTGATCTCCCTGTTCTTTGCCAACGAACCCTTTTTTGTACCTCTTCGCCCCTGTCTTTTGAAGGCGGGGAAGTGATGGAGCGGCTTGGTGGGTGAACGTTGCTAGAGAGCGGAAAGCATAATTGCTGGGAATTTCTGTTGTAATTGTGGTGAAGGGACGAGGCAGGGAGTGTGTGTATATTGTCCACTTTTGTGAGTGTTGTGATGATGTCATTTTGATTTTGGTGCAGGGAATTCTTTTGCTGATGTAAGTGAAGTTTGTGAAGACTAGATTCTGTGATGAACGTGTATTTTAATTATAATTATTATATATTTGATTCACAGTGGTGAGGGGTGGAATGTCTTGGGTTTACATGGCAAGGGTTTGGTAGTGGGTGGGGGGCTATAGTGGTGGCTTCTGTGAGAAGCTGCTAGAAACTTCCCCTGTGTCCGACAGAGCCAATGCCAGCCGACCCCAAGACGGACCCACCGCTGGCCAAGGCCGAATCCAACAGTGATGGCGGTACTGCCTCTGGGATAACATGTTTAAGAAGGGGTAAAAATCCCCTAAAACTAAGCAATTGCATACAGAGAGAAGATTATGTGAGAGAAACAGCCCTGCAGACACCCAGGTCAGTGGAGAAGGAGGCTCAGGAGGTGCTCCAGGCGCCGGAGCAGAGTTTATCCTGCAGCCTGCGGCAAAGACCATGGTGACGCAAGTTGCCCTCCTGGAGGTCCACAGCAGAGCAAGCTGTGAGCTAGGAAAAGAAGCACCGGGAGTGATGATGGTGAGCTGCTCCTCTTTTCCATCAGTTAGTGGGCAGGCAGTTAATGAAATATCAGACACAAGTTACCGAGGAGGGAACTGCATGAGAGAGGGGCTTGCAGAAGGGAAGGGGGGGTCCCTAGTTAAGAGCTTTTGCTAACCTGTGTGTCACGTTTTCTGGGAGAAGTATATACCCCGTTCCTTAGAGGGCTGCCGTGCGGCAAAGCGAGCAAAGGAGTTCAGCGGTTTGTGCACGTGGCTATTGCTGTTCTTTCTAGGAACTGCCCAACTTAGCTGGAACGTGACGTGTCTGCACGTGCCGCCCCTCACTTGGCCAGGGCACGGCAGGCTGGCAGGCGAGATGCTCAGAAAAGCCGCTGTACCCCCTCCTGCTGCCCCGCTAAGGGGCCGGCTGTGCAGGTGCAGCGAGGACAGAGTCTCAGGGCTGGCGCAGACCCGGCCCACTGCAGTGCCCCACGCCGTCCCTGCCCTGGAAAGCCAGCCCTCCTACGCTCCGCGCCCAGGATGCGGAAGAGCAAGTGGAAACACCAGCGGTACGAAAGCCTCGGGGAGCTGCTCGGGTTTGTGACGCCCCAGCCTCCAGAGGACGGGGCGGGGGGCTGAGGGAACACACGGAGCCCAGTGTAAACCGTCCCCTTTCCCGCTGCCCGCCTCTGACAGCCCACTGCGAATCAGGCGTTGGACGGTGAACAGCCTTGAGACGTGACCAAAACGCGATGGAGGCGGCCGGCTGCCGCTCGCCCTCCGGCTGCGGGCGGGCGCTGGCCAAGCCTCGGCCCGGGCGGGCCCGGCCGCAGCCACCGGCGGGCAGGGCGCGACGCGGCGCGGCCCGCCAGAGGGAAAGGCGAGGCGCAGGCGCCTTGCGGAGCCGCGCTCGCCCCTCCCCCAGCGCCGGGGCTGGCTGCTCGGATTGGCGGAGCGCTGCTTACGTCTCTCCGTCCCGCCGCGCTGACTGGCTGCGGGGTGGCGCTGGGATGCCGGGGCGAGAGGCCGAGGCGGAGGTAGCGGCGCGCCGGACCCGGCCGTTCAGCGTCGGTGCGGTGTCGGTAGCTGAGCGCGGGCCCCGGGCCCTCCTGGCTCTGCTGAGGAGAACCCGGGGACAGCGCCCGGGGTGGGAGACGGCCGGGGTGGGGGGGTTCGCTACGCCCCCTTCTTCCCCCCCACCCCGCGTCGTGGTCCGCGGCCGCCCGGCTGTGGGAGGTGCGCGCCGGGGCAGCGTGAGGGGCGGGCGGGACGTGCGGGCTCTGCCCCGTAACGGTGGGCCCGGGGGCGTGTGAGGGCGGCCGCTTTCGTCCGTGCAGCTCGGCCGGAGGGTCGTAACGGTGTTCGGAGGGGTCGGGAAGTCGGCGGTGGCGAGCAGCCATGAGCAGCGCGTTGGGAAGGCAGCATCGGCGGCTTCTGAGCGTGTCCCTCCGGAAACCGCCGGGCCGCAGAGCCCTGATTCCCCGAGCGGAGTTAACTCGTTCTTCGTTAGCGAACCCCCGTTCTGTATTACGAACCCCAGCCCGAAGGACTCCACCCTTCCGTATGGTTTGTGCTCCTTGCCTCATCGCCCCAGAAGTGCCGGGAGGTGCCGGCCGGTGTAGATAGGGAAACCAGGCCTCCGCCGAGCGGGCCGCGCCGCGCTTCGGGTGCGTCTGAGCCGCGTTTGGGTGGTGGGCACTTCGGAGGACCACCCCCACTAGTGCCCGTGGCAGCGGGGAACCTTGTGCGACGGGGAGGAAAGGTTGGAGGGGCTGCCAGCCGGTGCTGAAGGTGGATGGTATTTGGGCTAAGGTACAGGTGGTTGGCGGGGTGGTGGGAAGGGGGCACTCGCTGACGTGTCGAGTGGCCACTGAGAGGTTTGACATTCAGAAAACTTTCTGACCGCTGACTTGCAAGGAGATTCTGGAACAATCTCCCAGGAAAGGCAGTGGAGCCGCAAACCACAAATAAAACTTGATCAGACTCTTGAGAAGATCTGACAGTTTCCTGTGCCCTGAGCAGCAGTCCTGAGCACCTGCAGTTGGCTCGTCTTCTTTTCACACGATGTGTGCTATATTTCCCATTGTACCACTCTTAATTAAATGGCCACTTCAAATCCCCTTCTTCCTCTTCCAGATGCATCCTGTCCTAAAGGCCTTTGTGTGTGGCTCCATCAGTGGTACTTGCTCCACTCTCCTCTTCCAACCCCTTGACCTGCTGAAAACCCGCCTGCAAACTCTGCAGCCTGCTGTGAACGGGTGAGAGTGGGGATGAGCATTGCATGGAGGTGTGGGGCTGCTCCACCATAGGCCTGATTTGCTGGCTGGGGCTTGGAGTTCAGGGTTATTAATTTGGATACTGAGAGCCTTTCTGAAATAGGAGGTATGTTTTTATAGTATGGAGAAGGATTGATACTTTGCTCCAGAAGAGAGAAATTAGCTGCTCTTGTGAACACTGCTTTAGTAACACGTAACCTCAGCATTTGTCTGTACTCATCTGACAGGCTGGTGTTTGCTGGAGTGGCTGCCGTGCAATTTCACGGGGAGTCCTCTGCCTGAAAAATCCTGTGCGGTTGTCACATAATTTTTCCGTGTGTGCAGCTGATCCCATTTGCTTGGTGTAGCCAACCGTGACTATGTGATACTAACAAAGGGAGTGAGTGACTAGAAATGCTGATGTGAGAGATGCCCAACATGGGTTACTAGTGGTGGGAAAGCAGAAGGTGATGGGGAAGCCCTGGAAAGAGTGACCAAGAACAGCAGGCAGAGTCGAGAAAGAGCACCTCAGAGGTGTTGGGGTAGTTCACAGAGATATGAGTGAAAGGGGGTGACTGTGGAGTTCATCTACCAGAGAGCAGAAACAGGTCGTCTCTGCAGTTCCTGTCTTGTCTTCCTTTCAGCTCTGGTCGTGCTGGGATGGTAACGCTGCTCTTCAGGGTTGTGCGTACCGAGAGTCTTCTGGGGCTCTGGAAAGGTGTCTCTCCAGTAAGTGACCGTGTTAACCTTGACTTTTAAAACTATGTAGATAAATAAACCTGCTGTTTATTACTAACTATGGCTGTCTGAATTTAAATAGCCAGCTCTTGTACAATTATGAGTGAAACCACGTGATTTAGATTAAATCCTGTCTTAAGGAGTTAATGTGAATTCCACTGATTTGGTCACGGCAGTTCCTGTGGTTTTGCAGTCCTGAGCAGCTGGACGCTTGAATACTTTCCCAAGTGTGGGGTGGCAACTGCACCAACTTCATTTTGGTTTGGAATATCTTATTACTGGAAAACTGCCATTGAGGAATGCATTAAATCCTGGCATCATTTGAATCAATTGACTCTCAGTGCCGTAAATGGTTTTTACCTTGTCTTCTTTCCTCAGCCTGTTAGCTTTAGTGATCTTTTGTTTCCTACAATGCTTCCTGTCAAGTTTAACAGTCTCTGAAATGTCCTGTAGTACATTTTGCCTTATGTGTGTGTTTTCTTTCTTCATCTGCTTCTGTTTCTTCTCAAGTCCTTTGCAAGATGTATTCCTGGGGTTGGGATTTACTTCAGCACTTTGTACATGATGAAGCAGAAGTTTCTACTGGACCGTTCACCCACAGCCCTGGAGTCTGTCTTTCTGGGTGCCACCGCACGTGCAGTTTCTGGGATTTGCATGTTACCAGTGACTGTAGTGAAGACCCGATACGAGGTGAGTATGACTTTCTGTTTAGTTCGCGGTTAATGATGTCAGATGCCTTCCTCGAGATGAAACAAAAATTTCTTCTGTCTGGAGAAGGTTGCTGCCACTTGAGTACAGCCAGGGATGTAGTGCTGATTTCATCGTGGCTCACACATTGTGCAGGAGATGCCATGCACTGATACTTGGTCAAGAAGTGTAAGATGAAACAGAATTCTCCCTGGGATTTTTAAGTTTCAGTTGTATGCAATGTTTGTGCAGCATCTTTCCTGTTTCACCTTCCTGAAGAATTGTTTTAAAGGCTGAGGCAGGTGAAAGCCACTTTTTGGCTTGGGCTGTCCTCTGTGCTGCCATCTCGGGCATCAGGTTAAGCACATGCTACCGTTTGTACGGGCACTGTGGCCTCAGGGTGTGCGTAGGGCTCCTCAGCAAGCACCTGGCACGTGGGTGACTGACCTTTGCCTGCCCTTGCAGAGTGGAAGATTTGGCTACGGGAGTGTATATGGAGCTCTGAAGCATATCTATCAGACGGAAGGGGCTCGTGGCATGTTCAGTGGGCTCACCGCAACGCTGCTGCGGGATGCACCCTTCTCTGGCATCTACCTGATGTTCTACACACAGACCAAAAAACTCACACCTCAGGGTAAGGCTCGAACGTTGGAGACTGTAATGGAGAATGTTTCTCTTCTCGCATCTTGCCCTGCAGTTGACTGCCTGCATGCTCTGCTGATTGCCCTCCACCTCACTAGTTACACTCGTCTCTTGTAGGGCTTTAGGTGGGACAATCGCATTTTCCTGTGAAGAACTGTAGACCTGTAGCTCAGGTCAGTGTAGAAATGGAAATTGGCCCTAAATCGATTGATTGTCTTTATGAAGACTGATGCCTAAGGTAGGTTAGTGAACAGCTGACAGAGAGGATGTCTTCAGCGGTGCTTTCTGCTGCTGGTTGCCTTGTATACTGATGAGTTTCCACTGAACTGGGGCTTCTCTGCTGTTAGAACTGGCTGGGGCAACGCTTGCACAGTCTTTCCTTTTCTGAGTTCCTGTCAAACTCAGTTCCCCAGCAAGTGAGGCTTTTTAATAATGCTGACTTACAGCTAGTAGCCACTTTTCCCCTTGAAAGGTTTCTCTACTCTGCATGGATTTTAACTTCTCTTAGATGCCGACGTGTATTTAATCATTCAGTAGCTTTTCACTTGTCACGCAGCATGAGTATTCCTGGCCTGGTGTGTGTCTGAGTGCATTCCCTTTGCTCTGTTGCAGACCAGCTGGATCCAGTTCTCATGCCCTTGTTGAATTTTGGCTGTGGAATCTTTGCGGGAATCTTGGCCTCGCTGGCAACGCAGCCTGCTGATGTCATCAAAACACACATGCAGCTGTCCCCCCAAAAGTACCACAGGACAAGCCAGGCCATTGCCTTCATCTACAAGGTGAGCTGGATCCCTTCTAATCTGCGCGATGACAGCCTCGCTTCTGACCTTGCCCAAAGCACAGCTGTGCCAAGAAAGTTGTTGCCTTTTAGAAGACGTGAGCAGATGTGACTGCTTGATGTGCTCTTGGAGTCCGTGTTTCCCGAAGGTGAAGTGGCTCATGCTGTGGGAAGCTGAGGCTGAATCTCTTGTCGCTTGTTTATGTGCAGACCTGTTCAGTAATAACTGGAAAGCACTCTGATGGTCTGACAGCAGTCGGAAGCTTCAGTCCTTTCCTTGCCTTTCCATGTAATTAGAGAGGCCATTGTCACTACTCAGATGTGTTTCTTGCTTCTCTTGAATGGATTACAAGGCAGTGAGCTTGCTCCCTGGTTATTCTAACCTTTCCTCAGTCCTCTGTCTGTTTTCACAAGATTTCAGAAGAGCAGAATGAGAGCAAGCTCCGAGTACTGGAGCACAAAGGTGGGCATATTCTAGCAAGCATCTCTGCACACAGACCCGCTTCGTGGTTCGGGCTGGTGAATGATTTCAGTTCCATCTGTTAGATGTATTGATTCTTCCACTGGTAGCGATGGAGAGGGCTTAGCTTATTTCATCCGAGCTTCATTTCAGCTTAGTTTAGTAGGTGGGCTTGGAGGAGCTGCGCTTACAGCTGCCGCCTCTGGTTTATCGGTGTAGGCACATCTGTGATTACCGTACTGGGGCAAAGGGTTTCTTTGGTAGAACGAAATCCCAGTTTTAGATACAAACCAGCTACAAACCAATTCTTTGCCCTTTGGGCACTTAAAGAGAAATAAATGCCCAGTTCTGTATCCTAGGAATGGATGGAGATGTACTCAAAGCTCACCTTTCCCTTCCTGCCCTCAGAAGGGCAGATCTTGGCAGGTTTGCTTTGTCGGCATATTGACCTCTATTTCTAAACAGAAATCTGTTTATTTGTGCATGGATGTTTTGTGCACAGTACATTTTTCTCATATCAGAATGTTTTTCTACTTCAGTACTTACGAATCTCAGTTTCTACAGAATAACTGAGTGACTTTTGTAAATACGAATCTCTAAACCAAAGTAATTCCCCCTGTAGTGTCTTGAAACCATTAATGCCCTTGCCTTTGCTTTGTTGGGCTTGAGCGCGGCTTTCCCCATCCATTCTCCCCACCCTGGCATTCCCTTCTCCACTCACTGCTCCTCCCGCTTTCTTGCGTAGCCCTGCAATTGCACAGTGCTACAGGTTCTTCCGAAGCATTGCATGCTGTTTAAGCCTGGGCCTTTCAGAAACCGATCTGGGTCTAAGCCAAAATATATCCTGTGTTGCTCTCCCTAATAAATGGTTTAGAAATTAAAACACTAGAGGCAGATGGTGATGGATTGTTGTTTGTTTGGATCTTCTGTTGCAGGACTTTGGGTTGGTCGGCTTTTTCCGAGGTGGTGTGCCCCGTGCCCTCAGGCGCACTCTGATGGCAGCAATGGCATGGACGGTGTATGAACAGATGATGGAAAAAATGGGCTTGAAATCTTGACTCACTTGCAAAGAAATGACCAGCTTCACTCCTTCTCCTGCTTGCTGTGATCAACCGGCACTAGGAAGTTCCTAGATCCACAGAGGAATAAGCCTTGCTCAGTCAAGAGGAAGAAAGCCCTTCTGACACGGAGGATTAGGACTTTGGCAAGTAGAGGAAAGGAAGGATGGCGTCTTTGCGTCATTTGGTCAAGGCATTCCACATGGACTGCGCTTGCAGACTGCCACGGAAATGAGTAGGGTTTCCACAGCCTGGTAAACTACGCGGAGGAGCCCTCTGTGCTCACCACCTTTGTGCTAGGAGACATGGCTGAGCAAAAGCGTTTGAGGAGAAACAGCGATTGCAGAACCTAGCAGCCTGTTCCTTGCTGGTCTGGCCAGTAAGGCCACAATGACCCCACCATCTGATGTAGATCCTTCTTCCTCATATGCTTTGTTCTCACAGGGGAACATTGCAGACTACACTGGGAGACGGCACGTGTCTCCTTATGCTTGTATCACAGGTGTGGGTGGAAGAGAAGTGGAGTGCTGAAGGAAGGATAGGAACACCGTCTCTGGCATCACTTTTGTACTGTGCATGATAGCCGAGAAGGTAATTGGAACCTCCTTGCTGTGTCGTGTGTTATGTAATTGAGCATCTTAACACTTGAAATGTGCTTCTACCCCTACAGCAGTGTTTGCACAGGAATTAAGAAGCATAAGGCACTTTAGAGTTGTTACCAAAGTTCTATTTGTTCTCTGAAAAACATTTTTCCTGCCGGTCTGACTGTATCAGGAACACTCAAGTATCTTTTTTATCTAGTTGTACTAGAGACTCTTCCTTCCTACTATTCATTTGTTATTCCATGATCAGCACCCTCAGTGCAAGCTGGTCCTTAGATGTAGCTTTCAGGGTCATAGATCATAATGGATAAATGTATAATGGAAGCAGATCCAGGTACTGACACTTTAGATTTCCCTTAAAATCTGCTCTGATCACATGTGGAGTATCTTTGGGTTTGGAAAGAAAAGGCTGTTGTTTTCTGTAAGCTTTCTCCAAAGTTTGAGACCTAGGAAATTCAGTTTGATTTTGGGCTCCACACAGACCCTTCACGGTTTCCCAGCTGATGGTTCTCTCTTAGCAGGTAGTCCAAATTTCAGTATTCCCGAGTTTAGGCTTAGAGACAAATACACTTTTTCATCCACTGTGCCTTCTTCCCATTCCTACTTTGTCACACAGACCTCATAGCATGTGCTGTCCAAATGGGGGTACAGCCTGCTCCCCTCTCCTCTCTTGCCTCTGTGCTGGCTGGCTGGGGTTGGGACTCTTGCAGTTCGGTTGTCGTTGCCACGAAGCTGGGCATGGAAGTTTGTATCCTGTTCTGTAGCGTGCCTTGCAGAAAACATAGCTTTGGCTTTTTTTTTCCTTAAATATCATGGGATATTACAATTCCCTTTAGAATCCGAGCAGGTGTCTCTAATTGTGAAGCCATGACACTGTAGCGGTATGAACAACCAGTGCTACCTACCTGTTGTTCCTAAAATCTAATTTGCACAATCACTGCCTGCCCTGGCAACCTCCGGAGCACAAGAGTGGAGGGGACGTGGGTTGTAAAAGGTGTTCTTTACCAAATTCCAAATCCAAGGAGGTTTGATGACTGACGTGAAAGTGAAGCCTGGCTAGAGTGTTAGGGGAGGGGATGGAGGCTTGGAAGTTGCTGCTTGTTTTTAGCCTCAGCCCATCTGCAAGGGGAGACTGGCGCTACACAGTGCAAGAGTCTCCAGGAATGAGAGACGTACACATGTCTACATGTCAGTAATAAAGCACTGCATCAGATCGTTCCGTGTTGTGACTGACAAGCTGTCAGATTGCCTTCTGCTGCTTCTCACTGTCAGGCACGTGGGCACATCATTTGCCATATCCTAAATACAAAGACCATTTCTTTCTTTTGCTGTCCCTCCTACCCTTAGTGACCTGAACTCGTGAGAGGTGCTAACTGCACGTCCTGCTCTTTGTTATGCTGAGCACTACTGGCACAGAGAGCTGGAGAACCAAGTCTAGGATTGCTGGCCTGGTGGAGTAAGGTGGCAATTACATGAGTGACCTCACTTGTCTTTTACACCCCTACGCATGGGATCAAACCAGCATTGTACTGGAAGCCTGAATTTACTTGGGGCTTTCTTAATGTGGTGTGTGAGTTGGATCTGTTGATCATCCTGGGCTGTGGCAGTCAAGGACTGTGTATGGTGTCGCCTGCAAGGTGCTTCACAAATATTTTAGTTCCTGATTTAGTGGTGGCAAAGCGGTGTGCAACTTGTGCAGACAGAAACTTAGGCTCTTAAAAATGAGGCAAGCCAGCAAAGAATGCCGGGTGATAAATCTGGAATTGAGTAAGGTCCTCATCAGAGACATGAGATGCAGGAACACTTCAGTAGCTTTTCTTCCCTGTATTCCTGTCTGGTCAAGTAACAAAGGAAGAACTAGAGAATTTCTGTGGTGTGCTGATGTTTTAAAGTCTACTGATTTTTTTTTTTTTTTAAATCTGGGTTCAGGCCTAAAGCAGAGTTAGCTTTTCCTTTGGGAAAGTTCTTCCATACTCCTTGCTTTATGGAGGATGAGGAGGCTCACTGTTGTTGCACTAGAGTGAAAAATTATATGCTCTTGGTTGTGAATTAGCCTGGCCTCCTTTGAGTTTAAGGAATAGAGGATCTAAACTGCACTGTGTTTCATCAACCCTTGGTGCTGCAATTTCAAAAACTTCTCTGTGTGAGAGCTGGGGAGAGTGAGTTTTGTGGTGCAAGTTTGTTGTTTGCTTTTCTTTATTATTTCTTTTGTCAGGTCTCGTACATGGGGGACGGGAAAGCCCAAAGTTGTGTTTCACTGTCTTCTGAAAGCTGTATCACATAGGCAGGCACAAGGATATTTCTCAGCTCTGATCCTTGCCATCCTTCACCCTTTTCCCCTCTTCAAAAACCTTGTGTTTCTAAAGTGTTTTATTGAAGTTACTTCTTGATAGCTGTAGTAAATCGAGAAAAACAAGTGTGCGGACTTGAAATATTGCCCTCGAAGGTGTATGCTTCTAATTAACAACAAATGGTGGCTGTACAACCTAAATGCAGAGTAAAGCCAATAAAAGATCCGGACATAGGTGCTTAATCACCTACCCGCATCATGCCAGCAATTCAACGCTAACAATCAGACAATCATTTCCAAAGATACCTTAGCTTGGATTCCAGGGAAGGTGGCGTAATCCCTTCTGTATGTGGGAGGTTCACAGTTGGGTCCCTCCCGGAATGAACTCTGTTGCTGGCAATGTGCTGTTAGTGAACGTGCGTTGGCTCTGCTTGCCCCTGCAGCTGTGGTGTAAGAACACAGCTGGTTAATCTGCTGAGGCAGTCAGTATTTAAGTGAGTTGTAAGGACAGGAGAAATAGTTGAGTATTTGTGTGTTCTCAACTTCACATTTCCATTCTTCCTGTGCTGCTGATTATTTGGGTTTTTGTTTTTCTTGCACTGTTCAAGCAGAACTGGAGCTTTGGAACATTACATAGGTTTGAGTATTGTGAGTGTTGATGTGTCTATATGAAATATTTATACGAGAAGGTGTATTACATGTTTCTATTAAAAACTGAACCCTGTAATCTCTTCAGTGTTTCTTTAAATCAAACGAACCCAAATCAAACCCACAAGGGACGGAATAGAGGCTTAAGAAAGCAAAAGAAGTTTCCTGAGAGAACAGGACTATGGGATGAATTCAGAGCCCATACAAGGCAATATTCTCTTTTTCAGTGGGGTATTACTTACACAGGCTGTGCTGGTACAACCTAAATCAGCTTTATTTAAATGGAAAACCACATAGCAGTGGAGCATCCTGTCTTTTCGACAGCTTCCTCTGCCTGCCTGCTGTGTGTAAAGACTGAGGGAAAATGAATCTCTGTATTAACTGGTGACATACCCACCTTTAGGACAGGGGGGCTTTGAGCACTCCGGGGAGAGACTGGTTTTAATCTGCCAGTCAGGTCTTTGCTACACAGGCCGTCTGATCTCAGCAGGGGACCAGAAATTGTGCCTGGGACATAGTCCTCTGCTGCAAGGCATAGTGCAAGGCGACACTGGATTGCTGGGATCTCCTCTTGCTGTCATGGTATGGTCCTGGGATTCAGGAGCAGGCAGGTCATGCTAAGCAAAACATGGATGTTGATAGCGAAATGTGCATCTCCAGATGCGAAGATCCCAAACCTTTTCTCTCCTAAGTGTTGCCTAGATGATACATTCGTATACGGAGCAATTTTCACCAAGAGTTATCTGTCTGTAACAGACTGACCAGACAGAACTGGCATGTGGCCTTGCGCCAGCTGGGCCTCAACTGCTTGTGCAGGTACCTGATGCCAAGTCAGGCTGGCCGTAGTGCCTGCTGCGGCAGGCAGGGCTCCCCAGAGCTCCCCTGCTGCTTTGGAGAACCGCCTGTGGTGCAGAGGGTGTTCCTGCTCACACTGCTGACAGCTGTCCCAGCTGTGAGAAGAGATAGCAGACAAGCTCACTAACCCTCTTGGGTAGTGGAGGGTGGGAAAGAGAAAACCAACCGTTTAAAGGCATTGTCCATGTAATAAAACATTGAACTACAGCTCCCCCTTTCACTTAAAAAATAGGCAAACGCTTTGCTTGTTTTTTTAATTTTTACTTTTCATGTATTTTTTGCCATGCATAATCACTGACACCAGAACTGAGCGGAGAGTGCTCCTCATCTCACACCCACGTGTTTATATGTGTACTTTTACAAACTGAGTGTGGATGGAGCTCTTGAATATGCTTGCCCCTTCTGGCATTGCTTCTGGTTTCAAAGTACCGAGCTGAGCTTCCACATTGCATGTTTCTTTCCAAACTCTTCCAATTTTATCACTGTAAAATGCTTTTGAGAGATTTTATCATAATGCATTAAGGAATTTCAGTGAAAATTATAAAAAACTAAGAGGTTAAAATGAAACCTCCACAACTTTTGTAGCAGGTGTTAGGCAATCGTGGCTTTGTAGAATGATAAATTTGCCGAAGTGTGGTGCCACACCATCTCTTGGAGGACACCTGCTGGCACATTTGTCGGGGAAGATACTGCCCAGACATCCTTCTGCCTGAGCCTTTTCCCAGGATGCACCGTTCAATCCGCTCATCACAGGACCTGTTGTGGCAGCAGAGAACCCCTCCACTGCAGCCCAGTGGCTCTCTCCCACTGCTGGGCGGGCCTGCTACAGCCCTCTGCTCAGAGGCTGTTGGGGAGATGCTGCTTCTAGGGCTTTGGGACCACCCTAGGAACCTGCTTGAGGTTCTCAGTGCCCTTCCTGTGGGTTTGCTGCCACGTGCCATTTTGCTTCCTACAGAGAAAGGCCGCTCCTTGCACCCAGGGTCTACCTTCAGCCTTCCCTCGTGCATCCTGGGCTCCATCCCGGAGACCCTACACAGGGCTCGCTCCAGGATGTCGCTGCCTTGCTGGTACCGACTGAGGAGTCAAAACCAGCCCAGACAGTACCACGGCCCTGGCTGTGTCTCTGTGCATGAAGTAGGAATGACCCTGTCCTTCGCATTCAAGCTGCTTATGTTTAATATCAGCTTCAACATCTTTGTTATCAGATGAGGTGACTAAACTGTAAGAAGTTTCTCTCAGATAAGGAATATTTGGAATTTAATTAACTTTTAAAAAGCAATGTCTGCCATGCTCTGCATGTAATTGTGTAACAAAGATGGGTGTGAAAATTGACAGGAGACCCGTGGTCTGACATCCACGATAAGATAGACACTCTTCTACCTGAGGGACATGTCCATTAGTGACACAGGTTTGTGTTAAAGTGTCTCACCACACGGTTTAAAAATAAGTCAGCTTTCAGTTTGCTTAAGAAAATAATTAGAAATGGTTTACTGTCAAGCTTGAGCATGGCTTCCGAGCCCTGTCACGGACTGTGGAGCTCAAGATCTACGAGAAAGGGCCCAAACTGTAACAAGAGCTAAGTTAAGTAGCAGAGATTCCAGAGTCTGGGATGCGTACCAGTGGCACTCCTTTGATAACATCGTGTTTACTGAAATATTCATTACTGAACTTCCAATCGTTATGTTCAAATACACTTTTAATACAGGTTTGGGGGTGTTTTTATTATGCTGAAGATCTCTCCAGGCTAAATGGATTGCGCGCACCACTGTAACACCACCACCTCCCCTCTTCCTCCCAAAGCCAATATTCACATGGTGCTCCTGTTAGGAGCTGCGTGTTGTACGCAGCCCCAGCAGGTCAGCTCTCGCTACCATCGGCGCTACCAGAGCCCAAGGAAAGCCAACCCTCTGCGGGGTGCCCGTGGAATACCATGTCCTTGCCGAGAGCTCGCTTAACTCTTCGCTGAGCTTTGTTGTACCGACCTTTGTCACCACCGTGTGGCAGATGTGTGAATTATTCTCTTACAGAATAAGTGTAATCTTGCTAATTAAGATCATTAACAAGCATACAGGAAAGAACAGTGTGAGTGCCTGACTTGCAGGTTGAAGTTCCGTGAGAAGGATGGCAAGCGGCTGACAGCAGGCGGAGAGCTGCTCACCGAAACAGGACAAGGTCTCGTTTTACAAGGAGCCAAGAACATACCTGAGATAATGCTGGAACCCGCTCCTTAAATAATCTCCCCCAGAGCGACTCAGTGCCCAGTCGTTGCAGCGGGGCTCTCAGGAGATTGGACACTGTTAGGTTAAAACAGACGGGAGAAAACTGAGAGCGCGGTTACTAGAAGTCAGGAACGTGGGTTGTTTCTCTCAGGAGGCAAGCTGACAGGAGGAGCCCTGGGAGCACCTGAATGCAGCTGAAATTTCAGGCAGGGCACTGCCTGCCCGACCGGCTTGCGTCTTAGAGCGGCGACGGCCGACCCTACCCCGTGTGAGCTGCGCTTTGGGCAGAAAGACACCAGCTCATTTTTTAACGAGGGAAGGGGAATTAGCTGTAGGATGACAAACAAGGGGCCCTGTTCATAAGGCGCCAAGGTGCTGTCCGCCCCTGCCCTCTTCAGTCCATCGTCCAGGAGGCCAAAGAGGGAGTGACAAGGAAGAGCCAAGGGGTGCGTCCAGCCCAGGATGGGCTAAAGGAAGTTGGGTCCGACAGTGGCGCGGGACATCCTCCGACCTACTCAGCCGGCTCCGCTCCCTTCACCTCTCTGCCCCAAAAGACGGGAATGGAAGGAAGAAGGGACACCACTGGGGACACGATTGGCAGGCGACACCTCGGATGCTTGCCAAAGGGAAGGAAACACCGAGAGCTGAAATTGAAGAAAACCCCAGGGGCATTTGGCATGATGAAGCCTACCCCACACGGTTTACGTTACCTGCCCATTTTTGCCCCCCGAAAGCCTCGGTAGAGTTACGTATTAAATAAAAGGGCACGCTCCTGCCTTCCGCGGTGCAGAAACCCGCACCGGCGCTGCGGGAGCAGCCCCGGCTAAACTCCACCCGGCCGCAGTGTCCCACCGTCGGGGCGGGAGAGAGCGGCAACGCCCGGGCCTAAACGCTGCGGGGAGATCCCGGGGGAGCACCGCTCCGACGGAGCGTCCCACGGCAGGGCCAGGGCCCCCCTCGCCGCTCCCGAGCCCGGCCGCTAGGCGCCGCCCGCCTTGGCAACCGGCGGAGCCCCGCCCGCCTTGGCAACCGGCGGAGCCCCGCCCTTCCCGCGGCTCCCCATTGGCTGGGGAGTCTATATATAGGCGTCGCGCGGCGGCGGCCTTCCTTTCCGTTCCGCGCCTGCCGGGGCCTCCACACGGCGTTGTCAGCGTGAGTCTGGGCCGCAGGCGCGGGCGGCTCCGGGGCGGCGCGGGCCTCAGCGCGCCCTTCTCCGCGGTGCTGGCCGCCGGGCCGGGCCGCCGTGAAGGCCGGGGCGTGCCGGGTTGGGGTGGCGGATGGGGGGGGGAGGCGGGCGGCGCGGCCAAGATGGCGGCTGAGGCGCCAGGCGGGCGCGTTGGCCAGGGCCCTCGTGGGGTGAGGGCAGGTGGGGCTCCCCGCGTGGCTGAGCCGGGTGCTTGTGCCTGCAGGTTCCCTGTCGTCGCTTCCTAAGGGAAACCCCACGATGTCCGGAGGTCTTGATGTCCTGCAGATGAAGGAGGAGGATGTCCTCAAATTCCTCGCTGCCGGGACCCACCTGGGAGGCACCAACCTTGACTTCCAGATGGAGCAGTATATTTACAAAAGGAAGAGTGATGGTAAATCTGTCGGATGGGCGGCCCTAGGCGGGCAGCTGGGGCTTTGCGGGCACAGCCGAGGAAAGCGCTAACGCTTGAGCTCTCGAGCAGCTTCTCCGTGGCCTGAAAGGTGCGGACGTCTTTACTGATTGAATCACGTTACTCGGAGAGGTGGACTGAAACACGGATTTCAGAACTTAGTACAGTCGCAGCTGGGTTTGGGCATATCTGCTAGTTCTTGCCTGTAGTAAAAAAAACGGGTTTAATGTCTCTGTCGTGATTTCTGGCGCTTGTTTGCGTTGTTCTTCGATCTGAGCTGCACCCTGTTAAAAGATGGGAGCTTGCACTAGGCCCTGGTTCATGTTGACAGGTGCTGGAAGCATGCTGCGTTAAAACCGTATGGGCCGATTTTCTTTGGAATAACTTTCCCCTAGCTGGAATTTTAGAGTAACCACAGCCACGTGACAAGTTTAGTGGCAGAGAGTGCTGTTCCGGTTTAGGATGTTGTTTCTGCAGGTTGCTCTAAAGCCTTTTGTCACCAATAGGTATTTATATCATCAACCTGAAGAGGACCTGGGAAAAGCTCCTCCTGGCAGCCCGTGCCATTGTTGCCATTGAGAACCCAGCTGACGTGAGCGTCATTTCTTCTAGAAATACTGGGCAGGTATGGACATCTGTTGGTCTTGAGGCCTGCTGTCTTGGGAACAGGACTCTCTTGCCATGCATTGTTGCCTGCCAGCTGCTGCTTGAGGATAAAAGAGAGTAATGCAAATTTTGGCTCTGGCAACATTACTTTGGAAGCATATTTCTTGCACTTTGGAACAGATAGGGTTTTCTGTAGTTCCACGGTGTTTGATAGCTTCGTTTTCTTTCATACTCTCTTCTGGGTACTTCCTATTGGATTTCTGGCATATATTTCAGTCAGCTGGTGCCCACACCACCCCCACCCCTCCCCCCAATAATTCTGTGAGTCACTGGCATTTCTTTTTGGGGACAATAAATGCCTGATGCAAAAGTTTGCAAAGAAATTGCTCGGTTATTGAGCAAAGTATAGTAGCTGGTGTATTTTCCATGTCATCTCTAGATTTTTAGCAAAACAAGTCTGTTACAGAAGGGGACACAACCTGTAAATAAAATCTCATTAGCTACTGAAGTTTATGTGTGAGCTTAGTTTCTTTGGACTAACGTTCAGGGAGATTGGGGCTTGACCAGGGCGAAGGGTGGGTTCCTACAGGCTTGGCCTGCACACTGTTAAAGCTTGATGCCGAGGTCAGTTTCTGGCCGATGAGCTCTCAAGTGTCGGAAGTGTGCTACAGCAGACTGGATGGCAGGGTTTTCACTAACGCCAGGAGAGGAGCACCCTCTATGATTGGAGTTTGGTAGTAGGCCCAGCCACACGCCTGAGTACTTGCAAGCTGTTGCAAGCAGAATCTGCCAACTGCGGTTTTAATTGACATAACTAGAGTTGTGTATATTTGCTACTTTTCTGTATATTTACAGCTGTATATTTACAGCTTTTCCTGTAGTTCCTGAAGTTATGCTACTGGATAATGAAAGGGTGTTGAAATAATGGGTATAATTTATCTCCCCTTTCATGATTTGATTATGAGACTTTGGAGCAGAGCTTGCAGATAACTTCAGGAAAAAGAGGTTTTTTCCTGTGTCCTGACTTCCTGCTTTAGTGGGTATCTTTTTAACTCCTGGTGTTGGTGTAGCTATTTTCAGAAACATTTTTGTCTCATTCTGAGTGCAGAGCCAGTGGTGAGCCCTGGTTTCACAGGAACTGAAATAGCTGAATTCGGTGCTGTGCGTGTTCACTGACAGCATGTCTGGGTGACTTGGTGGAAACGCAGTTTGCCGGCTTCACCTTTGACGTGATCCTTTTTGCAGCGTGCTGTTCTAAAGTTTGCTGCTGCCACTGGGGCTACTCCTATTGCCGGACGTTTCACCCCCGGTACCTTCACAAATCAGATCCAGGCGGCTTTCCGTGAGCCACGGCTCCTGGTTGTTACGGACCCCCGGGCTGATCATCAGCCACTGACAGAGGCATCTTACGTCAACATCCCCACCATCGCACTGTGCAACACCGACTCCCCGCTGCGCTATGTGGACATTGCTATTCCCTGCAACAATAAGGTAAGGGCTTTGTTGTAGCATTCAGAGTGCCTCCTCCAGAGCATGACCTGGGTTGCAAGAGGAATGCTTTCTGCAGGGGAGGGCTGGCTTGTATCTTGTGTCTCCTGCGGTGACGAGCTAATCAAGGCCTCTGGCAAGCTAACAGGCGGGTGGGGAGGAGGAGGTGAACTGCACACAGTTGGAGCTTGGAGCTGAGGCCACTTTCTGGCCAAGGAACTCTCAAGTGTAGGACGTGTGCTATAGTAACCCGGCAGGATTTTTCACTGACGCCATGAGGGTCTTTGTGGCCCAGTGAGTGGAGTTTGATAGTCATTCTTGCCACATTTCATGAATGTGAATAAAAGATGAAGTGAACTGATGAAGAAATTGCTCTGAAACATTAACTTGCCAGAAACCACTTGAAAGGTAAAGTCTGGGAAGATGGGAAACTATTTTTGGTCTCTGGATAGTCATTCACCAAACTAACGTAAGCCAGATCTGAGCACGCGTGCAGGACTTGCTCAGGTTTGCCATTTCTTGGTCCTAGTGTATGTGGTGAGCATAATCCCATCTGCTGGACCAGATTCATTTGGTGTAGTGAGCAGGAGAATTGCTTTGGGCTGTGCTGTATACAGCCAGTTCGGAAGCTGGTGGTGGAAGTGTGCTGCACTTCCTGCAGAGACTTAGGAAAAAAAAAGGTGTTTTCAAAGGTTTGACTTTGCAGCAAATCTTACATACTTTGTCTGTTCCAGGGAGCCCATTCGGTGGGTCTGATGTGGTGGATGCTGGCCCGGGAGGTCCTGCGCATGCGTGGCACCATCTCCCGTGAGCACCCGTGGGAAGTCATGCCTGACCTGTACTTCTACAGGGATCCTGAGGAGGTAGGAGACCTCTGGCAGGAAGTGTGTCTCCATGAGAAGTCTCGCTCCTGCCCCATGGTCCTGTGTGCCGGCTGTTGAGGACAGGTTTTGCCCATGTTGCGCTTCACGCCGAGAGGTGGTGGTTGGGTAATTGCACTGCCCGTTGCTGGCTGGTGCCTGCTGTCTGGCCTGGGACAGTGAGGGTGGTGAGGTGTTGCTGGGAGACTGAGGCTGTGCTGGTCTGTTGCAGATCGAAAAGGAGGAGCAGGCTGCTGCTGAGAAAGCAGTTACGAAGGAGGAGTTCCAGACCGAGTGGACAGCCCCAGCTCCTGAATTCACTGCTCCTCCTCAGCCCGAGGTTGCAGATTGGTCTGAGGGAGTGCAGGTCCCGTCCGTGCCCATCCAGCAGTTCCCCACAGGTCAGGATGGGGGGTGTCTGGGAAGTGGGGTGCGTCTTGTCGTGGGTGGGAAGAGCTGGGGTGCACTAAGCGTTGTTGTCTTTGTAATTGCAGAGGACTGGAGCGCCCAGCCGGCCACTGAGGACTGGTCAGCAGCTCCCACGGCCCAGGCTACTGAGTGGGTTGGCACTGCCACAGAGTGGTCTTAACTTCAGTCCCGCCCTGACTGAGAGAGAAAATAAAGACTGGTTTGGTACACACCGTGCTTGGTACTGCTGTTTTACACTGGCTGGCAGGTGACGTGTGGGTAGCAGGGGTACAGCCCTTGGCTGCCACCCCATTAGGTGGAGTGGAGGATGGTGGGCTCACGCTTCCCACTTCCCGCCTTCACTGGTGTCACGCCCCCTGGTGACATGGGTGACTCCCAGTGGGAGGATGGTGTGTGGAAGGTGTCAAGTGCAGGGCAGGGTCTTTTGCCTGGGGGTGGGTGTGGCCTGGACAGAAGAGCGCTTGAGTAGGAGCTGCTCCACCAGTGAAACACCAGTTTTAGCATCGATGTTACCGATTCCATCTTCAAAAATCCTCAGGAAAAAGGATTAACTCATGTGCTTTAACTGTTCTGAGGATTATATTTCTGTGATTAGCAGCAATAATGGGAGGTAGACCCTTCACAGAGAAACAGGGTTTGAGATGGAGGTGTGTTGAGCTTGGATCCCCTTTTCCATATTGCTGTGGTCTCGGTATTCTCCTTTTTCTACCTTCAGCCAAGCTAATCACCCTGTAATTAATTTTTTCCTTTAGCACATGTGCCTGTTTGCTTTTACTGTAACAGTGCATATTAGCAGTAAAAACCTAAAGCAATCTATGCGTGTTGCTGCACCGTATCTGTCTGAAGGAAGTTGATCATCTTTCCTGTTGTCTTTACCAATTGGACGCAAGGCAACGGAAGGTTTTAGCAGCTTTCAGCCGAGAGGCACACGAGGGCTTTACCATGTGGCCCTGAAAGGGCTCTTCCCATTCTGTTTGCGCGCGGTTGTTCTTCAGGTGTGTGTTTCTGGCACATCCTCGAGTCCTCTACTTCCCAGCACCCAGCAGTGGGAGGCTCTGTCCCTGTCACCAGCTGTCAGGGTGGGGTGACAGCCTGTTCACTTTGGGACTCTGGGTGGGTGCTGGAATGGGGACAGCCTCTACTGATTCACTCCCCAGTTCTGAGATAGCCCACTTATTGCCCTGGTCTTTATTTTCACCTTTCCACGTTAAAAGTTTCCAAACTCGTAGCATATGCTTACTCCTGAACCTGGAATCACTGCTCTTACTGTTTCACCGTTCTCCCTTCTCCTTACCTGTTTTGTAGCCTCCGTGCAAATATGTTAAGGGGAACACAGCAGTCATGACACAGCTCCCGTGTGGGTGGCGGTGCTGTTTGAAATCAGCGGTTGCTGCATCCGAGTACTCGTTACTGAAATATTTCTGGCACGTTGCTGGGATGTGGTTGTTTTCATGTAAGGATTTCCTAAAGTATCACTTTGACTTTTAGGATAAGTGTCTATTTTAGGACCAAGAACTGCCACCGAGGGGTGGATCCGTGCAACCTGGGACAAGAGGGTCAGGAGACATCTCTGCATGTGGATTTGGAATTACCTTTTTGGGGTAGTGGATGGGGTAGGAGAGCGTGTTTGATTGGAGCTCTGCAGAGGGGATTAGGAGCAGCCCTTTAGAAAAGGAGGCAGCCTGGCTGCAGCAGCAGGAGGCACATTGCAGGAAGGCTACATTCCTCGGCACGTGGGAGGAGAGCTCTTGGCGTGGCAGGTGGAGGCAGCAGCAGAGGCATGGCAGATCTTGCATCTGCCAGAGTTCCCCCTGTGGCAAATACCTGGTGGATATTGAGGCAGTGCAGGGGGCTAGGGAGAGGAGCTAGGAGCAAATCCTAGAGACAATGGCCTGTTCATTAGTGTGGTTTTTTTCTGGCAAGTGCAGTGTTGATGTTGAAAAAGGACAGCAGAGCACTTGTAACCGTGTTCTGGGTTGATCTGATTTGACCCAAGATGGCTTAGGTAGGGGTCTCTTGAGTAGTTGTGGCTTAACTCTGGCCAGCAAAAATACCACGAAGCTGCTCTCGCACCTCTCCCCACCCTCCTCCAGTTCAGGGGGAGAATTGGAGGAAAAAGAGAAGGGATGTTGTAAAATTGAGATAAGAACAATTTACTAATTGAATGTAAATAATATATATTAATTTATATATATACAAATACTACTGCTAATAATTAAAATAATAGCAAATAAGACATATGATACAGTATGACACAGTTGCTCACCACCCGCGTCCCGAGAAGTGAGAGCCGCAGCCCAAGAGCGATCGCAGCAGAGTCTGAGCGAACCCTGTCAGCAGCAGCATGGCCGGGAAGACTATAACAGAGCCACCAACTCACAAAGGAGCCAGCACAGGAGTTAGCAACACAGCTAACAAGGGAGTTACAGAGGGTAAGGAGTGAGAAAGTGTGATGGCCCCCAGCCCGCTCCCAGTTTATGCCCCGAGTGTGATGTACTACGGGATGAAATACCCCTTCGGTCAGTTCGGGTCAGCTGTCTGCGCTGTGTGTCCCCTGCACTGCCTGCAGCGGGACAGCTGGGAACGCTGCAGTATCGGAAGCGAAGACAGACCTTGAATTCAGCATAGGCACTCCCCAGCGCCAGCTAAAAAGACCTCATCAGTTCTCAGGGTAAATCCAGGAACACCTTCACAGCAGCCACTGTGACGAGAGTTAACTCCTTCCCGACTGAAACCAGCACCGTGTAGTGAAAACAGTTTCTTGCCCTTGAGGGACTGGCAGTGTTCCCTTTCTCCACGACCTTCTCTTTGGTTTGGGGCGGTTGAACTGGGCTAGGTCCTGCTAGGATATCCTGCTTAGGATAGCCTTCCACCTTTGGCCTTGACCGGGGCTAGCTGATGTTGCTGGGCACCACAGAACCCCTCTGGAGAAGCCAGCTGTTGGACAGTCCTTGCCATGTGCTACTACGTGATCCACGAATCCCATGCATGCGTGCTTTCTAATTCCCTCCCTAATTTATATTCACCCATTCACAGATGTTCCTTTTCCTTTCCAGCCTTTTCTTTGCCCAACTAATCCCATGATATTTTTAGTATCCAAGTACTGTCATAGGGTTACATCGAGGCTTTTTCAGGAAGCAAAGGGATTTGCACAGTTGGAGACACAGCTCTGTTTCCTTAAATCCAGGCTGCCAAAATGTGCCGCTCTTTCCATCTGTGGGCTGTTTTCCTTTGTCAGACAGTGGAAATGGTTGCAGGACGGTTGATGCTGTCTTTCAGGAGTGTGGTATGCCCGTGTGGAAGCCTGTTTACCAAAATCGGTGTGCAGCATGTAGGTCAGCGTGCAAAGGACAGTGGCTTGCGTGTGCGGTTGATGAATTCACCTCGCTGCTCCGAGGAGGAGGCTTCCTCCCCGCTCAGCAGTGCCAACGTGCAGTTGGAGTGGATCTTGCCGTTTTACCTTTCTCTGTCTTGGGTTAGCAGCATCCCGGTGCGGATGGACTGCACATGGAGTAAAGCATGTGGTAAATCCACAGCTGCCGTGGACTCGGCACTCCCCAAAGCTGTGTATCCTGAACCTTAGGACAGGTGAAGCCTGTCTTGCATACGCACATCCTACCAGAGGAAGAGCAACATTCCAGATTTGCCTCATCGCTGCACAACCATGGAGTTGTTGGGGCATCTCCCCTCTGCCCTGCAGCCTCCAGAGAGATGTTGGCCATCATTTCAGGCCAAATTTCCTTATTCTAGCTGATGCTTGGCCCTACCAGCTCCCAGCCCTTGTGGACTAGAGTTTGGGAAAACCACAAAGCCTCTGAGTTGGTGAAAACCTCATCTACAGCGAGTCTGACAGGTAAAGGTAGAACGGTGCACTGCAGCTGTATGAAGCCACGGGAATGAAGAACATCCTTGGTTTTGCCCTGCAAAGAGGCAGGCACCTTGGGCGTGTTCCCGCTATGCACAGTCTCGTCCACAACTGATTTTCTGAATTTCTTACTTCCCTGGGATGCTGATTTCTGAAGCTGTGTTTATTTGCTCTTTTAATACTTGTATTTCTAAGAATGCTGTCATTTTTCTGCTGTCCAACTTTGAAAGCATGTCATTTTTATTTATACCTATGCCATTATGCATTCAGTAGTCACTGATGGATAAAACTACATAATGAAGATTGTTGTTATCTCTAGTTGAAAGAACATCATCTTTCCTGGGCTGCTGCTTAAAACTGCAGTTTATACAAGTCTTCATAAAGCCTGAGTGTAACTAATGTGTCTGCTCATGTGAGAGTCCTAAATATTTCTGTCAGTGTTTGTTTCACTGACTACAAGATTGTTTTCACTAGTACTGTTCAAGCATGAATAAAATAAATCCTCTAAAGGTTATGGGATGGATCAGGAGGAAATTCTTCACAGAGAGGGTGGTGAGGCACTGGGACAGGTTGCCCAGAGAAGCTGTGGGTGCCCCATCCCTGGCAGTGTTCAAGGCCAGGCTGGATGAGGCTGGGAGCAACCTGGTCTAGTGGAGGGTGTCCCTGCCCATGGCAGGGGGGTTGGAACTGGATGGTCTTTAAGGTCCCTTCCAAACCAATCCATTCTGTGATACCAACAGAGTATGTGGTATGAGCCAGACTGGAACAACCGACCTTTCACGTGCTCGGAGGGACTATACACATACCCCCCCCCCCATATGTGGGTTAGGTTTAGATTTAGGGAGCTCATGGGCAGAAACATGGCACGTTGTGAAACTTGGAGCCAGTGTGCCATGAGGAGGATTGGGTCAAAGGCTGGGAGAAGCCTTTGCGGTAACCAGGCACACCGGCACTGCTCATTGCTGTGCCGCGGCTGGAAACGTCGGGGTGCAGCTGTACAGCCTGGAGAGCTGCTGTGAAGCTGTTTCTCACCTGTAGTGCTGGATCTGTTAGCATTGCCCAAGAAGCAGCTGGTTCTGGTCCCAGAGGCTGATTGCCACCGCGCCTCTGGAGAGCCGAGGGGATGCTGAGAGTGGAGGAGACAGTCTGGATTTGCCTTTTGGGCCAGGAGGACCATGTACCTTCGCTGCTCTCGGGCGCAGTTAAAATCACTTGGGGGCAGGCGAACACCCAAGCACCGCTCCCGCCTGGCAGGTGTCAGCGGGATGGAGCTGCAAAACGCCAGGGTGCGGATCGTTTCCGAGACCCCGGTAGATGGGGCTGTTCTTCCCGGTTTGTCCGCGTTTCGGCTGCTGCCGGCGGCGTGCCCGGAGAGCGGGGGGGAGCGGGCACCGGGCGAGGGGAGGATGGTCAAAGGTGCTTGTAAGCACGCCTGGGCCTTTCGGGGTGACTCCCTGCCCTCCTAAGTATCCCAGCTGCTATTCATGCTGTAGGAGAGGCTCAATGCCACCGCAAATCCCCGGGCTACGGGGACCAGTGCGATGTCTTCAGCGCCAGCCTCGTCTCTTGCAGTCGGAGCAGAGCTGGTGCAGCCGGAGCCCACCCTGCCCCTCGCCTGGCTTTTGGCTTCCCAGAAGTGCCCTCACGCAGGGATCATCATACGCTTCTTGTAAAGAAGTCAAACCCTGCTGGTTTTCTATACATGCCTGAGCGTTAGACTTGCTGCCTCCACGTTCACCTTGATCTCGCTTTTAAACTCCCTAAGGGAACAAGCGTGGGATGCTGCTGGCTCCCAGCGCAGAGAAACACAGCGCTTCTAGTTGAAGATGCCTTGGAAGTTTTCTGAGTTGTCCATCCTGCTTGGTTTATTGCTTCCAGCCTTTCTAGAGTGCCTTGTGTTCTCCATAGTAACTCCCAAAGGTATACAATGCACCGGTTAGCTTTGCTTAAATAGGGAAAAATTAAGCATGTGTAGAGAGGGAATCAGATGTGTACTATTTTCCTTCACTTATTATTTTGCTGTTAGAGGCTCTAGTTTGAGGGGCAAGCTTAAAAAAAAACAACCACCAAACCGAAAAAAGCCACCACAACTTCCCTCTCCACAGCATCTTTTCCGGAGGCACCTTGAAGCCCCACGCCCGCCCCCAGCTGGGTAGGGGTTTATGGGCCCCAGGTGCTGGAGCGTCTCCTCCCCTTTGCTCACGAGGACTGGTGTGGGGTCGGAGTGAGCATGCTGTTGGTTTTTCTTCTTGGCTTTGTGAGGAAAACCTGCTTTGTCTGAATGCTGCAAACAGCCAGCCATTCTCCGTCAGCTCCCTCAGGAAGGCTGAGAAGTCTAGCAACGAGTTTTTCTGATTTCAAGGGTTCAACCCCTTGACAAGTTTTGAGTTTAATTTTAGGTTTTAATTTTGTTTGTCTACGCATCGTTTGGATTCCTCCTTGGCTTCTAGGCTGCTCCTGTGCCTTGTTTTAAATTTCATTTTCCTTCTGTGAAAGCTGTGTGTTTGCGGTTTTGTTTCAAAATGAGAACTGGGATTTCTCGAACCGTATGAACTTCATTAAAATGTCAAATCTGAGATCTGTGATATAAAATGCTGGAGGTTATCAACGCCACAAGTTATCAACACTGTGTGGTGCCCAGGTGGGACGAGCGCTCTGTGGAGCTGTTCTTTTGCAGTGGCAGATTGGTCTGTGCAGGCTCTGCTCCCCCGGGACCCAGGAAATGGAGGTTGCTCTGTTTAGGTAAGTGTCAAGCCTCTGCATTTATTGAATGTTTATTTTGAATCTTGGGAGTCTGTTCTTCTTCAACTGTTACAAGAAGGGTGGTTTGACCTTCCCTCCTAGTGCCCGTTTGGTAGGCACCTGTGTAGAGTAGAGCATCTTTTAGCTGGCCTAAGCTAGGGAAGGGCTCGGCGTGCGCGTGTGACCTTGTGTGTGCATCCTGGGGTGTGGTGGTTCCTGTAAGAATCTGCTGTCTTCTGGGACTGTGGATTTGTGATTAGCCGCTCCTGGGGCTCTTCTGCTAATAACTGCAAGACAAAATACGGACAACAATGAGGGCCTGCCGTGGGGTGATGTAAGCCATAGGGGAACAGCGTAGGGACCAGGCACAGGGCAGCCATCTCTTTCCTTGCCAGTGTGAGCATGAGGAGTTGTGGTAGCTGCTCAAGTAATGTGTTGCTGGTACCATAGGGACCCCCACGGCAAGCGTGAGCTTGGTGCATCTTCCTGGTTAGGTGAGGTTGTGGTGGCTGCCTAGGATGAGTCTTGGTGTTGAAGAGCCCCGACATCCCATCTCTCGGATACTGGTGAGGTGCATTTCTCACAGGGTAGGTTTGGGATAAGTGGTTACTGCTGAGTGAGGAGAGCTCTCCCACCTCGTCAGTGTTTGTGGGCTCCCTGGCAATAGAGGCTCTGATCTTCAGACCAGTGCCTTGACTGGCCAGGGAACAGCACTGTCCCCAAACCCATCCTGAAGGCTCACTTCTCACCTGTGGCCAGGTGGAGCAATAGCCTAGCAAATAGCTTAAAACAGATGTTGCTTTCAGAGGCTCTGCCTAGCATCCCTTATTGCTCCCTCTGAGCCTGAGGCCAGGATGTGCCAGGAAAGGGGCACTGCACCATTTGCAGGCAGCTCATGGCTGCCAACACATCAGTGACATCTCCCCTTCACCCAGGAAGGTGACAACCTGAGATGCAATTAGTAAATGAACTGTGACTAAGAGGGGGTTGAATCAGCACGGGGTTGGGATGCTCTCCTTGCTGGGAGGAGTGTGATTTGGTGGTGGGTGGGAGGGAGGGAGCCAGGGCTGCATATCCCTGGGCAGGCTGTGCTGGAGGGAATGGTAGCTGTGGTTGGAAAGAGGAGGATCAGGTTGTGCCCGTGAGATCTTGCTATGTATTTTATAGAAGCGGCAATGAAGACGTGAGCTCGGTGTGCTGTCTGGACTAAAGTCCAACCCAGAAAACCCTATGCCAGCGACGTGCAATTCCCCCTCTGTTTTTAGATGGATAATTGGTTTTGCTCCTGGACTTTGTGTTGGAGGCGTGCTGCGAGCAACGTGTATCGGGTTCATCCCCGATGAACTGATGGTTTTGGCTGTTTGGTGGATAGCCAGTCCAAATACACTACTTGGCTTTGTTTTCAGTGGCACCGTGATAGCGTTGCATACCCAGGTAGTGACTTGTCCTGTTCCAACACAACTTGATCAGGTCTTCAGAGCCAGCAAAAGGTCTTTAAAGCTACTTGCCCTCCTTGTTACTGGCGTTAGGGAGGACATAAGTGGCTGAAAGGGCATGTGCCTGACATTGGGCTTTCCCTGGAGATGAGTTATAGCAAATCTCTGCTGCTTCTGTGCAAGGGGACTGGCTCTGTCCATGGGTCAATGCTCAGGGTGCTACAAAGGTGGAGGTTCTCCACCGCTGGACTCTGCTGCTGTGGTACAACCCCTTCCCATGTGGGGATGACGGCAGAAGTGGAAAGTTGAGCAGGAGCTGTGGAGTGTCTGCCAGGCTGAGCTGTAGCTGCTTGTAAGGGAAAGCTTGCCTGTGGCTCATTAGTTGTATTTGCATATGCTGTGTTGAAATGCTTCTGCAGTCTTCTCCTCCAAAAAGTGCTGTGCTTCCCGGGGACCAGAAGCTTGGTTTTCCGGGGCCCTCTGCAAAACCCCTGCAACCCTGACCTTGGGGCTGCTTCCCCGCTGCAGGAGCTGCTGATGGAGCTGGGGGACCCGCAAGCTGCAGTGGTGCCGCTGTGATGGCAGCGAAGCTCCGTTCCGTGTTCAGGTGGTGTGTGTGCCGCTGTGCCCAAGCTACCCTAGCAAAGTGCTCCAGCTAATGAAGAAAGCATGGGTTTTATTATGTGGGTTGTTTTTGCTTTCTGCCTGGCCCCGAGTCCTCCCAGTAGCTGATTTAAATAAATCTGATAATAAGCTTCATATTTTGAAAATCCTAAACATCTGCTTAGGCACTGCATTACTTACTGCTGCTGCTATCCAAAAAACTAAAAGTCCCATGTGTGTGAACTGTTTCTTAATTAGAGGAAGCCTTGGATCTGCAGCCTTTTGCAGAAGAAGCCTTGGTTCCCCTAAACAGCTTTGCTTTGAGGGAGGGTGAATGGAGAAAGGGGGAGGACACGGTTGCTTGGGATGTTTCTGCTGCTGCTGTTCCCCAGTAAAATGGGGTTTACTATTTCATTTTTAATGGTGTTCCACATTCTACTAACCTGACTTGCACACTTGATCCCTGTGATGGCTTGCCCATCCTCGAGCAGTCCAGGTAACAGTGCTATGCTGCTATGGTTTTTATTTTACCTTCAGCTGAGCTGAAGTGTGTGTGTTGTATGGTTGTTTGGTGTTTTTTTTTTTTTTTTTTAAATCCTCCCACACTGCCTGGAGATGGCGTTGGCAGCTTCTGCAAAGCACGGTTTGGTTCCCACCAGAGAAGGTCTCTTAGTCTCCATTCCTGCTTTAATATCCTGCAGCTGTTTCCTTGCACAACTCCTCCATTGTGTGTATGCAGCAGCGGTGGGTGCAGTGCGCCCTTACCCCCAGGCTGGCCACAGTGGGGGTGCAGGGCTGCTGAATTTCCAGTCCATCCACATGTTATGCCTAGGGCCAAACCCTCCTGATTTCACAGCTCTGTGAGATAGGTAAAATGATGGTAAATCCCACTCCGGTTCCCTTGGATGTGAGCCTCTGGGGAGCACAGCTGGGCTCAGCCCTGGGGGCTTTCATGCCTGGGAATGGTCCCCAGGAGGTGGGGGAGACCCTCTGTGGTTGCCCCTCTCCTCTCCTTGGCTGCTCTGCCACCTTTGGGTGGCTTTTGCATGTCTGGCCTCTCTTGGGGGTTTGCTGACACACAGCGCTCTTGCCTGCTGGGAAATGGCATCGATCCATCCGTCCCTGGGATCACCTTTCTGCACCTGCATGCTGCCATGGGAGGATGTGTGGCACACAAGCTGCAATCGCATCCCCTCGCCTCGGTGCTTTCCAGGTTTGCTGTCAGTTGTGAAGGAGTGGCGCAGAAAATAACGTCAATCCCGGAACATTTTAAAATCTGCTCATCTTTATCTCAGTGACTGCATGGATACAAGCATACACAGACCATCTCCCAAGGTGTGGGACCTCAGTGGTCTCCGTTTCCTGAGTGCAGGGAGGAGGAGGGTATTCCTGCGTAGCACCATGTGGTACCAATTTAAGATTGAGACAATGTCCACCACTGATTTTGCTTGTCTGTAGATGGCCGAATTGAAAGGGACTCGGGGAGTTGGGCCCTGTGATGGGGAAATGAATGACTGCAGCAAAGCCAAGCTTCCCCGCCTCAGCCTACCGTGACACAGCGTTACGTTGGTATAGTCTATTTAAAACATGATGCTGAAATCTGATTCAGCAATGATGCCTCTGCCGTGTGAGAAATGGGCCGAGACCTAGAAACCCTTGGTTTCCCGAGCAGTGTGTTTGGTTTTTTTCCCTAGGGAAAAACTGTGTGTGAGCATTTGTGAGCAATAAAGCCTTGGCCGCAGATGAAACCAGGCTGCCACCTGCCAAACGGCGAGCCGCTGCCTCGGGGCTTAGGCAAGTGGCAAGGAATGTGTGACAGAGACGAAAAACCCTCGTGGCTGTCAGGCTGGAGAGCGGATACTGTTGCATGCAGCTTGAATCAAGATGGGGGGATTGCTCTTTAAAGCCTTTTGGTAAGCAAAAGATTTTTGCTTTTTTTCTCTTCGTGTCAGGACATCGCTGCTTTGAAGAGACGTGGTTTAGAGATGCAGTAGGGTCAGGCTTCTAAGGTCCCCGTCTGACCTGCTTCAGTGGCAGCAAAAGCACCTGATATAGGGTCATAGAGAGGGGTCTGAGCATGCTGGGGTGCAGTGAGGTGGGTGACCTGCTGCACCCATGGCCTGCAGGGCTCAAGTCAGGGGCCCGCAGGACACTAGATTGGGTCCTTGTGCCTCTTCACCGGCGTGGGAGCCACTGTGGTGCTCCTGGTGCCAGCAGAGACCCTGCCCAGCGGGGCATGCCGAGCAGCACGCCTCGTGGTATGGGATAAGCTGCAAAAATACCTGTCTCTGTCACCCAGAGTTTTCTCTGGGTGTGCAGAAATGGCTGTTGGTTGTCTTCATCAGGAAAGGTTTCTCGGGGTAGGTCTCAGCGGGTGCTGGAGCCAGTGCAGCTTGTGGCCCCTGTCCCTACAGTGGGTCTTGCAGCGTGTGGAGCCTCTTTGTAGCTGAGAGGTTTCTTTAGCTTGGATGTGCAGTTGACATCCCTCCTCAGCACCTTGAAAGAAACCAAAAATCTCTCCCCAGAACTCCAGTTTGCTAGCTGGTATGGGGAAACCCTTCTGTGCCCACCGTGAGCAGTGCTACAGAGGGCAGGGAAGGTCCTGAAGAAGAAAGGAGGTGGGTTGCACATGAGAGCTCTGCAGCTCAGTGTGTTTGGGTCTGTGTGGTGGGGGTTTGCTAGTGGGGGAGAGGCCCCAGGGGTGGCCCCTGTAAGAAGCTGCTAGAAGTTCCAAGTCAAACCCACCTCTGGCCACAGCTGAGCCAGTCAGCACCCCTGTGATTAATGTATTTAAGAGGGAAAACTAAGAAGAACCAGAAGCAGTGGAGTGAGGAGTAGGAGGAGACAGACACAGGGGTCAGTGTGGAAAGGTGTTTTACACTGAGCAGAGGTTCCACTGCAGCCCATGGTGAGGCCGGCTGTGCCCTGCAGCCATGGAGGGTCACGGGGGAGCAGAGATCCCCCTGCAGCCCGGGGAGGGGCTGCACACCGAAGCAGGCGGCTGCACCAGAAGAGCCCATGACTCCGTGGGAAGCCCACGCTGGAGCAAGCTGCTCCTGAAGGATGGACTGCACCCTACGGAAGGGGCCCACGCCGGAGCAGTTCGTGAGGAACTGCGGCCTGTGGGAAGAACACGATGGAGAAGTTGAGAACTGTCTCCCCTGGGAGGGACCCCACGCTGGAGCAGGGGCAGAGTGTAAGGAGTTCTCACCCTGAGGAGGAAGAAGCAGGAGAGACAACGGGTGATGGACTGACCACAACCCCCATTCCTTGTCCCCCTGTGCTGCTTGAGGGGAGGAGATAGAGAAATGGGGAGCAAAGCAGAGCCTGGGAAGAGGGGAGGGGTGGGGGATGGTGTTGTTCTAAGATCTGGTTTTGTCTTTCATTTTTGTCCTACTCTGATTGGACTGGCAACTAATTACATTGAATTTTCTTCCCCAAGTTTAGGGTTTTTTGCCCTTGACCATAACTGGTGGGTGATCCCTCCCTCTCCTTGTCTTGACCTGCAAGCTTTTTTTTTTTTTCCTTATATTTTCTCCTCCCCATCCCTCTGTGAGGAGGAGTGAGCGACAGCCAGGTGATGCTTGATTGCCAGCTGGGGTAAATGATGACACTTAAGAGTTTCAAGCAAGGTAGCAATCTTATGGCTGTGAAGGTTCAAACTGTGTGGTAGGTGGCTTTATCTTGGCACAGGGTTGGCTGTAGGAGCAGAGGATGAAAGAGGGTTCAACCAGATGATCCTGACTGCTTGTTTGCGGTGAGGCTACTGGGGGAGAAAAGAATAATGCTGTCGATGGTGGTGGCATCCAATGCTTGTTCCCCTTTCTCTCCTTGGAAAGCTTCATATAAGCTACCTGAAAATGCAAGCTCAGGTGTTTCAAAGTTCTCTTTTTGGAAGGAACTTATTCTCCTTCTGGAGCGAAAAGCTGATTTTCCTGCTTTAAAGAGGCCAAGACCCCCAATATTATGGTACTGAATGCAACATCGGTGTATTATTTGCATGAATGTGAGATATTTGGACCACTTTTCTGCTGTTATTAGCAAACCTGTTTAGTGACATCTACTATTTTTTATTCATTGCAAGTACAGAAAGCATTTTGTCTCATACCACGGCTGATCACAGTATGGAAGAATGGCATTTTTGACCCTATGACAAGTGTGCATGTTGGCATCCCTTTCACAGCTCGTGTTTAGCCACGTCTTGCAGAATTTCCCATTTAAATTTTATTTTGTTGAGATTCCTGTTAATCCATGCTCTGTCTGGCCACACAAAACTAAAAGTCGATGCCTGCGAGAGTTGCCTGATCAAAAACAAATCTTTGGTGAGAATAATAATAAAAGAATTAAGCTTGGGTTTTTTTTTTTTTTACCAAAACCTTTCGGATACAACATTTGAGCTAGGAGCAGTAGGAGATGTGAAAAATTTGCAATGCAGAGGGCTTTCCTGGTCATATGAATGCAAGCTGTGAGCTGTGTGAGATGTTACTATGCTCCCACTATGCACCACTGAGCTTTTTCCCTTTTCCTTTTTTTTTTTCCCCCCCCCTTGAAGTTAGCTTGAGCCTCAGAGGAAACTTGGGATGGATATTACCTTTCAACAAATGTCAGGGAGGGTGGCGGGAATCAATGCTGAATTCTCAGATAAGTACTTATTTCAGTTCTTAACAATAGAAAAATAGAGAAAACAAACCACTACTGAATACTCCAGTGAGTTTGTATCCAGTTGCATGTGAATAACTGCTAAATAGCCTCAAAATTCAGAGAACCAAGTAATCATTTTGGTCAATACAAGGACCAAGGGTTGACATTTTTACACCCTTCCCAACTGTTGTGCTCTAACAAAGGGCCCGATTGTGAGCTGGAGTCAGGGAAGGGAGTTCCACTGGTCTGCAGAAGTTGTTTAGCTGATACTGTCACCCTCATATCCTGAAGCCTCTAAGCTTGCAAAAGACATTGATCAGTGGGTGAACCTAATGTATTGTAATTACAGATGAGCAAACCTTGAAAGATTCATTAGCTAATGGGCAGTTGCGTGCTCTAGAAATGACAAAATGCTTTGTATTAATGCAGCTTTTGAGGGCCTGATTCAGAGAGCATTCAAATCCTGGAGTAGTTACTCATCTTGTCTGACTCTGCTTCTCATGTTTTCAGAACCTGTCTGGAGTTCTCTATGGCTTCTGCATAATGTTTCTTATTGGTCTTGTATTCCTTGTGCAAATAAATATATATTCTCTACTTTTCTTCCATGTGTGCACATGCACGTTTCCAGCCCTCTTCTGTTTTCTAGCAACGGTGAGATCTGAAGCCACGTCTCCCCTTTCCAAACCATGTTTTAATGTGAGATGAGGTGTTGAGAGGAGGGAAATCCTATTTCTCATTTTGCAACCATCCCCTAACATAGCAGTCTACAGGGCAGATTGACTGGGTTGAAATCAGGATACTGTGCTGTTTGATACATCCTTCTGGATTACCAGGCTGGCAGCACCTTCCCCTGGCACTTTCTGACCAATATTTGCTACTGACACGTGTGGAGAAGGATGGGGGACAACAGCTTCTGTCTCCCGGAAAAGGCCTTGTCTTGTCTGACCGTTCTGGAGTTCAACATCTGGGTATCCCTGTGGACAGAGGTGACAGGAGAGACTACCACATCTGTGCTGCACCAGCAACTCTCACAGCAAAGGGACAAGACCAGTCCTTATCTGTGAGGTGCAGGTTAGGGAAATATCCTTCCAAGACCCAGAAATAAATCTGATGAGCAGCTTCCCACATGGAGGCTCCCTGGGAAAATAAGCAACCCTGACCATCGCAGCGTGCCTGGGAACAGTGAAAACTGACTCTGAGCCACACATCAGGGACAGCTACTTCTACAAATAACCCACCGACTTTTCTGTAGTTGAAAGCAAAATGTCATGGTTAAATTTTTGAAGAAATTCTGAATTCTCCTTTTATGATTCTTGCTTGTATCTTCTCTAGGGCCCTGGCCTCTCTTATAAAGCACAGCACAATATTTAAGCTCTTAATTCTTATGAGGAATCAAATGCCTAACTACTTTTGTTGGTTTGGGCATGAAAAACAGAGTTCTTTTTCCAGTCTGCCTTGTGTCTGACCTAACTGGATGCCTTTGCCCAGCTCCTTGAAGACTGAAGGTCAAATGCTCTGTGCTCTGTCAAGCCATAGAGGGGAAATAAGTTACAGAGTTTCCTGTCATGAACCTATCTTATGACAAGAAGTGTGGCATTTAGTAGAAAGGTTCAAGATGAGCATCTTTAATCCCAAATATCCCAGCTGTAGCAGAATTGTTACTAGCTGTATTTATGGATTTATTTTTACTGAAGAACATGGGTTTATTTTTTACAGATTTTTTACAAAGAATAACACACGTGAACACCAAAGCTAAGCTGGCCAGGATGGGTTTGTCAACTACAGGAAGAAACTGTAGGTGTAAAGGAGCAGGTCAATCTGGAGGAGTCTTACAACAGAGTCTTGGGAAGTCCTGTAGATCTGGAAGATATGATCCTTAAATTGCACCAGAGATTTCTGACTGGTTATAATCAGAAACCAGGACAAAGCCCTTTTAGTCTCTTAGTTGTGCTGGGAGGTGTTACTAAATCAGGAATCGCGTGTAGGGGCTGAAATAATGGTGCAAGCAACTGTTAACAGATTATGACCAGAGAAGCAGAGCGGGAACCCAGAGACAGCAGTGGTGAGATACACAGTGAGGTTGAAATAGAAAGAGGAAAGTTTGGAGGAGGTAGACTGATCATGAAAGACAATGCAGCTGACAAAACCTCCTCCTGTGCTGGTCTAGTAGGAGTCCTCCACTCCTGGTAGTGGCTGCTGTGCACCTGGACAGAGACTCTTTAAAAACAAAATACTTAATTCCTCAGGTAGAAGGACAGCAAAAAACCCCAACCCTTTATTGAAATGATAGGTAAACTCTACTTTTATCGGCTGGAGAAGCCTTTGGAGGGACAGGCAAGCACTCACACCGCAGAGCGAGCTCACCGTGCTGCTGTTGGTTGCCACAGGCCTGCGTCCTGTACGCATTAGTTTAGCGATGCCGTGGCTGATTTGCACCCTGACTGCCTCCCATGTCCTTAATGATTAAAATCAGCACAGCCGTTGGGTGTTACAACTCCAAAGTACTACTGAGCTGCTAAACAAAGCTGGTTTAGGTAGTCAGTGTTGGACAGACACAGATCACAAGTGGATGAGCAACATACAGTAGTTTCCTGCTACAACTGTTACAGTTCATGCAGCACCTCTGTTTTAACAAGAGAAACACTGCTGAGCTTATCGAGCAGCATAGCGTGGCTGCCCTCTCCCACTTGCACGGACTGGTCCCAGTGGGTGTCCCCTTGGCCTGGGCTGCCCAGGGTAAGGTGCCCGGACGCCCAGTGCCGGTGGCTGTGTCACGAACACGTGTGGTGGCAGGGTGAACGCTGCTCCTCTTCCGCCAGTCATGGGGCTGCCATCCGGGACTGCTGCTTTGCCTTGCTTCCCAACAGGGCTGGTTCTATTAGGAGACTCTGTTTTCTTGTCTAGAGCAAAGATTATGAATGTTATTTTCTTGAGAGCAGATGCTGCCTTTCCTCCTCTCCCTAGTGACTGCTGTTCTATGTGCCATAGCCCAGATGTCTGGGGGTTTGTGTTTGAGCATCCGAGTGAGGAAACTCTAAGACCGTTAGCCCCTGGCCAACAGCCAGTATATGTCTCTGCTGCCCGAGCCCTCTTTGTAGGTTCTTACTGACGTGTTTATAAGACATGCTATTCCTAGTAGCTGTGCTGGTAGACCTCTAGCCACGTGGCAGTCATGGGTAATGGCTGATTTTAGTCTTTATTTTCATTGCACCCACAATGCTGCCAGCGCTATTTCCATTTACATAAGCAACCTGGGACTGCTCTAGGGGGAATCTGTGTCGGGTTGGTATGAGCTTTCCAGTTCATCTTGGTCTCTCTCAGAAACAGCCCATCTAAATGCGAGAGGCTTATGGTGGCATTAGTCTGCTGTTCTCGTCTGCATCGAGAGAAAATCAAAATCTTTCGTGTGTGTTGCACTGTTTCTCACAAATGAGAGCAGGACGCTCTGGCAGTCAGGAAATGGTGTGATCAGACCAAGCCTGGAGGATCTGTCTTTCTTGAGAGCGTCTGAGCTCTGGTGCCAGGCCCTCCTCCCGCATCTTTCTCCCCAGCCACAGACCCCCTCCGCATGCATTTATTTGCCCTAAAACCAGTGCAGTCCTTTAAAAAGCTTCTGTCTCATTCATAATGAATTTTCCAGTGAATACCTAAATTCAGAGAAAGGTTTGTGCCTGGCTCAACTCATCAGCCCAGAAACAATGCTGGAGTTTCAGCACTGTGCCCAGAATAAATTGCTGGTTTCATGACCGGCATGGTTAGTAGCAGGGACATGAATCGTAACATTGGATTAAAATTCCCATGCTGTGGTAAGCGCCTGTGAGTTGTAATCCAGTCTATAAACTTGCCCTTCCTGGGTGTCCATTGGCAGGTGGACTTCCATAAGTAGACAAAATTTGTGCTAGTTACACTCATCCAATCCCTCGCAAATGTGTATCGCTCCAGTTTCTCAATCCTTCCCTGTCAGTTTGGTGTGAAAAGGAGCCTTTTCAGGAGGGTTGAGGGGAGGCTGTTTAGTTTTTACCTTCTGTTTGTTTGGGGTGACTTTCACTCCTTGTACTTGGTGTAAGTAAATCCTCCAGATCTTGCAACATGGGGTTAGTACTGGCTTTGTTGTTTCTCTTGTTTTTCTCCTCTTCGCGTTGCTGTATCAATAAAGACCATCGGGTTTAGTTCGAAACTGCAGATGTAATCTGTGAAATGGTGGCCTGGTGTCATGGCTGGCCTGGCTAAGTGTTTGTTGGTATGAATGCAATCTCTTTGCCAAGTTCAACATGCTGAATCTTGGTCCAGTGACCAAGGGTTTTAGGGAAAGAAAGTTCATCCCAGGCAGGACCGAGAGCTTGGGAAGTAATGGCTCTGCTTCTGTTAGGGTGAAGTACTTGCTGATAATGTGGTTTAGGTCTACAGGGCTGTCTGTGTGTTTCTGCAACTGGGAATTTACACTCCCTGGTGTTTAGGGTTGTTTTAAATGTGGCCCTCTTGGGAGGGAGGGTGTCAGTGATAAAAGCAAGAGGAGGAAGAGTAAAGCATGGCAGCATGGGGAAGCGCTGTAGGGCTGTCTTTGGTTTTGCTTGCATACATTTAGGTCTTCAAAAGATTTCCTTCTGGATGGCAGAGGGATTTAAAAATACCCAGGGGCTGTTCCTGCTCAGGGCAAGCATGCTGGACAGGGAAGGGGGAGGCTGGCCTCTCATATGCAGTGAGAAACCTTGGGTGGACTCCACTCCAGCTCCCAAAAGAGTGATCTGCCAATGGAAGGAGTTGTGGGCTGGAGCCACAGAATGCAAGGCAGCTCATGGCCTTGCTACAGCTGAGAGGTTCCAACCCACAGAGCAGCCTCCATCCATCCATCCATCCAGCAATCCTGGCAGACTTTGGGGACAGCCGCAGCAGATCTCTCTGAGCTCAGCAAGTCATCACGTGGTGGGGCTTCAGTGGGCTCCAACTGCTGACTGCCACTGCCATGACCAGGTAGCTCCCATCCCTTGCTCCCTAAGCAGAGGGGCTGTGCCCATGCCCTCCCTTTCCCTCTGCCCTACTGTGTACCCCTACTCCTTCCAGGCTTGGTTAAACCTAAAAGTGCCTGAGGGACAAAGATCTGTAAGGTCCGTGCAAAGGCAGGGGCTTGTCTGGAGGTGTTTCTGTTCCTTTGGGTAGCACTGGGCCCTGCTCTGTGACCCGCTCCATGGGGGGGTTTGTTCTCCCTTAAACCCTGATCGCAACTAGTTTGTGCAGCATGAAATAGACTGCGTGCCCCTAAGCCCAGGCGTGCTGTGTAGCATGCATTCAGCTCTTGCAATACTTGCAGATGCCATACACACCAAGGCCCTTATTTTAAGCTATGTGCGTGAGTGATCAGTTCTGAATTTGAGCATTCAGATATAATTTATGGAGTCTCATTTCTCAGTGCTCACATCAGTGCTCAGTGCTTTTAATGTTGCACTGATCTCTGCATTATGCAATGCATTCTTGATGTGGCATTGCTTCCTTGACCTGGATCCTGCCCTGTACCACTAAAATGGCAGGCACCAGTCCTTTGACAGCATCATATCCTCTCCTGATGCAAGGCTCGATGCTTTGGACACACCTATATAGTACAAAACAGCACAGGGTTAGAGACCCACCAGGAAAGCTCTGGGGGAAGCTGGTGCTGCCAGTCCAACATAGACACTAGTAGCAGGACACCTTTGCTGTTTCTCATGGAGGCTCGTGATCTGAGCAGAGCTGTGCTTTTGCAGTCATTTTGCTGCCAGACCTAATTCATATTAGTTTGGGCATCCCTGCATCATGCTTCTCTACATATTGAAACCTCTCCCAGATTCTGGATGTCATGATGTCCAAATCCTACCCTGCTAATTCAAGTCATTTCTATCTTGCTTTTCCCATCTGCATGGCAGAGACAGACACCAGCCTCTTTTGTAAGGGGCTTTGGGAATTACTTATACAAAATGTTATTGCCGTGTTGTTTGTGGCTCTTTGCTTTTCAACTGGTACAAAATCTGGCTGTGGTTTTGGCAGGCTTATCTCTGTCCCTGGGAAATCTCATGTTCCAAAACATCACTTGAACTTCGTGGTAACTTATTTCTGTAGGTGGAAAGCACAATTTATGGGAAAACTCACTGTAGTTTTGATGGATGAAATAGCAGCCTTTCATGGCCTGCGACCACTCTTTGCAGTTAGCCATTAAATGCCATCAGAGGGGACTGAACAAATGTAAAATGTGTCTTCCCCATGTGTCACTACCATGTTCAGAAGTGAAGAGAAATTTAAAAGCATACGTTACACATCAAGCTAGAAGTGGATGGTATTTCAAAGGTGGCTTTGCCAGATCAATACTTACCATTTGCATTTTCTTCTTCAGCTCAGCATTGGCACGCTGGTACGCTTTAGCCACAGCATTTAGGTAATAGATGGCGAGGCTACAAAAACAAACATGTTGCTGTAGTGATAGGATCGGGGGAGAGAGATATTTTCACAAGGAGGGAACATTTGTGTCTGCCTTCTAATACATAGTTTTCCCACAAGCTGTCTCCAAACTGCCTTTAGAGGCTCAAGGCTTAGGGGAAATTCAGGCTGCCTCATGGCATGGCCAGTGAGCCTGTCCAGTATCGCTGTTCCGCTCAAACAGAAGAAAAATGACCACCCTGCCTCCACCTTGGCTGGCCATAGTCTCCCTCTGCTTCCTTTGCACCAGCCTTGAAAAACAGCTCAGCTGATAAAAACAGACGGCTTTCTGCCACTTCCTCAAATGAAAATCCTGACCTAGGAGACAAAACAGGCACTGGATTACACAGGGACCTTAAAACTCTCTAGGAAACCAGGAAAATGGTGGCAGAGCAGGGCCCTGAACCCTCTCCTGAAAAGCACATTGCTCAAGGCACACTCCCCCTTTCCACTTGGCCAGGACCACCTGCCTCCTGCGTCCTGGGAAGGGGCCATCGGGAGAGAGCAGAGATGGGAACGAAGGGCAAGCAGAGCCACTGGCTTTTGTTTAGATCCTTTCTGCAAGAAAGGCATGCCAAAGCCAGGGGAAACCAAGCCAAGCTGGAGGGAAGCGAAAGGCGAGCAGGATGGGAGAGGGTGTGCTGGCAGCCAGCCTTTGGCTCACGGGGAGGCACGTGTGTTACAACAAGTGTCTGGGGCTGTCTCGCCACCTCTGCCACTCGCCAGCCAGTAATGTTTTGGTTGTCCAAAATGTCTCCTCCTGCTTTTGTAGGGTGCTTTTGTTCTTCTAAATTATAAACATCATATGCTCAGTGAGTCGGAGCCATTCCCAGGAAAAACACCAGCCGTTCAGTTCACCGCTAGAGTTTTGTGGATTTTTTAAAAGAAGTAAGGTAGAAAATTCTCTTATAAAAGAAAAAAAGGCAGTCTTAAAAAGGGATTCCTGGTAGTTCATAACTTGCTTGTGTGACTCCAGCCCAGGTTCAGCATCCTCAAACCAAGCTCCAGGATTTTGTCAGCAGAGTGCCTGACTCTAAGCCCAGCAAGGCACCATGTTTTCCAGGCACATTGGTTTCCAGGTGGAAGATCAGGAAGAGGTATTTAGGATGGCCTTTCTTGAGACTTTTTACAGGGGCCTGTCTAGAGGAAACATGTTTGCTTCCTTTTGCTCAGGCAAAACCTGGTGATCTGGGCTGTCTGCCATCTTGAAAATTTATATTTTTGTTTCTCTGTAAGGATGTGATAGTTTTATTTCTTCTGTGTTACCAAACTCATTGCCTAGGAAATATTACTTTGTAACCAGGACTTTGGGGCTGCTTTGCCATTTTTGTTGTGACCATCCAGGACATAAGTGCCTGGAGCCACCCCTGTTTTCATACAGATAACCAGATCTGCCTATTCGAAGCTGCCTGGGATGCCATGCCATGCCATGCCCTCTGCTTCCGAGCTGCCTTCTCAAGGTCATTGACTAACTGAGCAAATCCATTTCCATTCCTTTCTCAGTTCTTTCTCACCCTCTGCTTTAGTGGCCAGGATCATCTCCAACCACCACACCTTCCTCCCGTCCTGAATCCCGTGTTGAATGGGTAATTGGTGGGGAAAAGGTGTAAAATCACCAGGTTCCTCTCCCCAGCACTGAGATATAAGCCTGATCTGTCTGCGGGCTAAGCCTGAGTTTCCGCTGCCCTTGGTTTCTTGCAGGATAATTGCTCAAGGGAGTTAGAGTTTGTCCAGGATTGAACTGCCCTTAAGGGGTCCTTAAGGCCGAGGGGAAAGGGGCAGTGCCACAGAAAGGGGATTTGGGAGGATGCCTTTGCTGCAGTCCATATCTGCAGGTAGTCAGGTAGATTTGGACTGGGTTGTTCAGGCCAAGCCTCAGCAATGCTTAAGCAGCCTGGGTGATCCTCCAAGGTGCATGCCAGTGTCCTGGGCAGGTCCTACCTGTGTGCTGGATGTGCTATTGAATTCCTGATTCTCATTGCTGGTACCAGTTCCCAGAAAAGACAGAGCAAAGCCAAGTCCTAATCTGACTGTGAGCAGCAGCATGAGGAGCTGTAAACTTTGCTGGGAAATCAAGTAAACATTAGCAAATGGAGTTTATCCATGTTCAGTGGGGTGCTTTAGATTTGTTTGCCTCTAAAATGAGTGTAGGGATGCACACTCAAGCTTGAGCTGTTTAGCATGGATGCTGTGTGGCTCTGGCACCTGCTTCTCTGACTCACTGCTCCCCCAGAGCTGGGGAGAGAGTGTGGGTCACTGTCCTCCTCTAACCTGCACAGTAGTTTTAATCTTTTTCTCCTTCCCCTTGATGCAGTAAGCTGCTGCTATCTTCTGCCAGAAAGCTCTGCAAACCACAGCTTGAAATCTTGCTCCCGACTGAAGTGGGATTAGCTTATGTACCTGTGTGCACAATATCCATGCTGCTGCTTGTTACCTGCTCAACCCCATCATTGTTTGGGACCAGAATCCAAGAACAAAAATAAATAGCAGAAACACTGTTGAGAATGACTAGAGAAAATGACTTAATTCAGTCCATAGAGGCAGAAAAAATGTTTTTTTTTTGTCTGCCGTCAAAATCAACAGACTGTCTGTTTATGATCTACCTGTCGCTCTTTGTAGTGACTATTTTTTGTTTAGGCTGCATTGTAGGTTGCCTTGCCTGCTACTTCGAGAGCTGCTGCCTCTCTGCTCATCAGGACCTAATGAAGCTTTTGCTTATCCCTGGTTTTAATCTTTTGGCAAGGTGGATGGGGACTAGCTTAAGGACTAGCTCCAGCTTGACCCTGTCTATCTGTCTGCCTCACAGCAGAAGCTGAAGGCTTTCAGGGAGAAGGCAGGGAACTGGGGACTTGCTAGGTGTGATTTCCTCAACTGAGAAATTCGAGAGGAGAAAAAGGACCCAAGTCCTAGGAAATATCCTGGTACGGTAGCTATGATTTTTTTTCTGGGATTATCCCTGGAAAAGTTTGGGATATGGGTATGAGCAGAACTTCTGCAAGACACTGGATGCTCTCAGGGCACGTGAGAGCTACTGCCAGGGGGCTGTAGGTCTGACTTGTTCAGGCATCATGGGGGCAACCACTTTTTTAGGTCTGTGACTCTCTTAGGAGCTGAACAACTGGAAATCATAAATATCTGATATCCTCAAAGGATACACAGGACTGGGTGGGAAATGAGGATGTTTTAGGTATTGTGGACATAGAATACCTCTCAGTTTGCAGAGGGAATTGAGGCAGAGACAAAATGATGTCTCAAAGAGAGATGGATCAATGGGAAGGCGTAGTGTGGGAATAGCCCAGACTAGGAAGGGCTTATAGAAGGTCTCTCTTCAGATGATAAACTGGGTTTGTGGTATTCCCTGTCCTGGCTGTCAGTGGAGGAAAAGGCAGGAGCTTGTCACTGAATACAGCATTATTTTCAAAGGTCTATTGCACTCCTACCACCTTTTTGGGGGGGTTGCATCAAACCCTCAGAAACCTGACCTGCAGCCCTTTTGTACAGGTCACCCATTTGGGGTGGTTTAATTCTGCAGTCTTCGTCTCGTGTTTAGGGTGGCATCTGCTAGTGCTACCGCGAAGCCCGCAGGAATAGAGCTAACAAGAATATGCTTGGCCATACTAGGGATGTAGCGTGAGACTTCTTGTCTCCTGCGAGTATCTGATCCAATCCTTCTAAGTGTAGGATCTGTCTACACAAGTTACAGTATGTGATCATCTTTATTTAGGTTAAATGAGTAAGTACTTCAAGGCAGGTAGAAGGATGACAGGTCATTTTCAGTTTAATTGGGATTTTTCTCAGGCTGTTTCTTATAGAAACTCTGTAACATGGGAACTTTGATTTAATTTAATGGCATTATCTTCAGTGTAACCTATTCAGAAGGAAGGATTATAGTACTCTACAGCAGCTGTACTGGATCAGCCCAGAGGGCCGTCTCCAATATGTGTGGATGCCCAAGGAAGAGTCAGAGCAGGCAAGCATATGTAATATGCTCCCCAACCCTCTCCCTGTCTCCCACTGTTTAGTCTGAAGTGTTCGAAGCTGCCTATAAAATTTGGCCACGGCTCTCCCACTTGTTTTTATAGCTATGGAAACCTTGAGAACAATGCCAAAAATACCTTTTTAAAAAGGAAAAAGAGAGCACTGCACTGGTCCTAGTGCTGCTGAAGGTGCTAGGGATTTAAGTGTAGTTTCAAAGCTGAAATGATCAGACAGCACTGAAACAAATTCCAGATGTATTATTTGGACAAAGAAAACAACCAAAACCCCCAACATCCCAAACAAAAACCACACCTCTTCATAATTTTGGAATGTGTAATTTTTGAATGCCCTGGCTTGGCAGTGCTGTAAATACCACCAGCTGTGACAGAAATTGTTTCTCCAAAAGGCATCAGGCTGAGAGTGTCTATTTATTTCCTGCTGGCTACTGAAAATTTTTCATATGGAAGCTGTGACAGCTTTGGTATCCACGAGGCCTCTGTCAGCAATGCGTTTCATCTACAAAGTTGTGTTTAATTGGGTCAGGTAATTAAATTTTTGGAAATCGGGTTGGGTGAAGGTGAGGGGGATAGGGAGCATGTGTCTCTCCTAATCTGGGCTGTTATCTCAGCGGAAGCTGTATTTAGACCTCACTAATATGCCAGCATTTTTTTTTTCTTCAACCTCCTCCCCTCATCCAGGTATGTGATATTGTAAGGAAAACTTACACCATGAGCAGAATTGCAGGTATGATCAGTCCTGGGTTTGCTACATAGCTGAAGATCTTGGCAACAAAAAGCGGGAAATCGAGCTCGATGGTCTCTTGAATGACTTCATACATCCTTTTCTTTCCACTGGAAAGACAAAGAACCAGTTAAGGAGCATAGGTATTTCCTGGAGGGGCAAAACAGCTCCTAATCAAATGATGCTAAGTAGTATGTTTTAGTGAGCATCATCTTGCTGTTGGCCACCAAGGATTTTGAAATGCCTTCATTTAAAATTACCTATTGGTCCATTCATCCCTCCCCTGCCTCCCATTGATTATAAGAATAATCTTTGCTAGGCCAACTTGCTCTTGGAGTTAATACATTTGTTTCCACATGTGGCGGCTTTATGAGGTCTGATTATTTACCCCTCTGAAATCTATAAAACCCTACAGATTGCAGTAACTGTACATTTCTGATCAATATCTTGTCAAATATGGCTTTTTTCATGGTAGAGATGACTTTCCATATGCAAATTCTGCCTTTCTGAAATAATGAGCCAACTTGAAGAGCTGCTAAGTAATGACAAAAATAGCAAGCTGTGATTATTGCTTAACAGGAAACTCAGTGAAAGAGTCATTTCAAACCGGATTGATAAAGCAGATGAGAGTGCTCTGTATGAAAGGAGAACAAATCTGTAAAAGGCTGGATTACATAATTGACCTTCTTCTTTCCCCAGCATCTCTGGGTCTGTGAATTCAACCCTATGAGTGCTATTCCTCATATTTAAGCTTGTTTCCTCCTGGAATCTTGCAGGATTCTGCTCAGGAAGGTGGTGGACTCTGTCGTGATGATGAGAGTCAATAAAGACAAACTTGGCTAAATGGTATCCCAACTTCAACTGCCTTAAACCCAGGAGAGCTGAGCTTTCAGTTGAGCTGAGAGGTGTGCCAAAGGTCTGAATCAGCCTGAGTGGCTTTTGACGGGTTGATTGGGAATTGAAATAGCTCTTTCACATTGCAGATTAGTCATCTCCAAATGACAGTGGGCATGCAACAAGTTTCTTTTCAGATCTTCTGACATTGCTTGTTGACGCCTGTCCTTGTTATAGAACTAAGGGAATTTTGGTCTCTTGTCTTCTCCCCTGAGTCTTTTAGTTTTGTTGTCATCCTCTATTACAAGTGGATAACCTAAACCAGCGTGTCCACAGAAACAATTTGTTCCAAGTTGGCTCCTTGCTGAGTCAGACTCGGCAGGCCCAAGAAATGACGTTACTCAATCTAATTACCATTTAGTGGCATGTTAACCTGGTCCACCAAAGGCTCTGTGCAGTGCTGATTCTGCCCTAATTAAAAAACCACAAAAAGTACTTTTTTTTTTTTTTTTTTTTAAAGCTGCAATTCTTGAGGCGCAGCCTTATCAATTTCTTGCTATTTTCCAACAAAATTCAACACGTAAAATACATCTCATGCTGTGAGAGTTTTTGGCTCTATGGAAGGAGCCTTTGCACATGTTGTGCTGCCGCAGTGTTCCAGAGAGCCTTAGAGATGCTCCTGTTGCCTTTTTTTTTACTGGGGGCTGCACCCTGCTGTACCACCCCTGCTGTCCTCTGGTGTTTACATTGGTGTGTGTTGGAGAAGCACCGGGAATCATGTAGCAGAGGAGGCAAAGCAGCTGAGTTTGTAGAGGCTGCTGGAGAAGGGCAGGCAGGAGCCCAGAGCAGGTTCAGTGCTCCTAGCTGGCTGTCTGCACCCCACAGCTGGGCACGGCCTGTTGTCTCACACGGGTTTAACCAGACAGGGAATGTAGGTGTTTCACCATCTCTGCTGGAGTCCAGGCCTTCTGACTTCGTGAAAACAACCCCATGTTTTCAGAGCAGGAAAATGGCCTTTTGGGTGTTTTGCTGGTACCTGAAAGGTCCGCAGTCAAAGGAGGGAGGCAGGGACATGATGGTGTAAGCCACAGGCAGGAGGCTGAGGAACAGGATCAGCAGCAAAAGTCCCATGTAAAAATTATTAGACTTGGATGCTTTGAACACTCTTTCGTGAGGGACATTGCTGCTCATAACAGCCCAGCACTGAAAATACATGGAGGTTAATAGGCGCAGCACGTTTATACCCACAAGCCCTGGTGCGTAAAAGGATCCCATCCTGAAAAGAAAAAGAGAAGGATAGGTGCTATATTTTGACAGTCTAGAAGGCTTTTTTATTTTCAGAAGAAGGAAAGCAAGTGTTTATGTAGCGGCAAGTTTGCCAACAGTTGAAGTCTGAGCAGACTGGCTTGTGCTACCCCTGTGCTGCTGGAGGAGAAGCCGCCTGCATCCATGTTAGGATATGCTAACCATGCATTGAGGACCAGCGAGTGGTCTTGGACCTCTCGGTTGCAAAGAAAGATTTCCGTTTGTGACAAAAATTTCTTGGAGATAGCTTGGAAAATGCCAGGTGAATGTAACCAGCAGGGAGGGACCCCCTTAAATCTGTGGAGATATTGCAGTAGGGTAACAGGCAGAAATTATCAATCCATGGCAAAAGAAACCTTGCTCCCAGAGGAGGTGAGGGTGCTTGGTGCTATTGCCTCCTGGTGCTTGACACAGCAGGGCAGAGCAGCTCCTGTTTGCCATCCCCATTTTGGGACATGCCCTTCCTGCCCACCCTGCTCTTGTTGGCTCTGTGACCACCCTTGTATTGACGTGTAAGCTCGTGGTGCCCCTAGACTCCTTTCTGACCTCTTTCCCTAGCTCGTGGCCCATCTTAACAAATTTTTACCACTGGAAAAATGACCTTATAAAAGTGGGAGTGGGGCAAGGTTTCCATGGCTGATCTCTATTTCAATTATGCCACTGCCTCTCCTTTTAGATGAGCAAGATGGTATTTTTAAATTTCCACTTTTACAGTCAAGTACAGAAAGCCAAACAATCAGAGAAACCAAAACCCAAAGGTTATTCCAGCTGGCTACGAAACTTTCTAACTCTGCTGGCAGATTTTTCTAAATAATGCAAAAAAAAAAAAAATCCAACAAAAAATGGAAATACCTTACCAAATCATTCCCTGGTTGAAGATCAAACCCAAAACGTTGCCGCTAATGTCAAACTCCGCATAGGACGGCTGCGTGGGGAGAGAAAGAAGAGTGTGTCATTGTGAGAGGTACCTGCTGTTTGCTGCTGGGTATAAGGATGCTTATTTAAAGCTGGTATGAAGGGATTTCTGGGAGGGCTCCCGCCACGTGCTTACTGCTGGAATGACCAGCAGCAGCGTGGTGAAAGCAAAATTGGAGCTACCGCGCAATGGGCTGCTGCTTCTCTGATGGCTTGCTGAAAATTGGAAAGATGTATGGAGGTGCTTAGAGTTGCTCTGTGTTTACCTCTCCCTGCTAATATAAAGCCAGCTGCGAGCAAAGGAGCCATGGCGTGGGACTAGGTTTTACACTCCAGCTGGTGTATCTGGCTACGGACTTTTACTGTTCCACCCTGGTAAAATATTGAATGTTTAAAGGGGGATAATGATGAGCTGGAGGACAGGTGCTACACCAGATATGTCCGTGTCCCCAGGTCTTGCAGCAGCAGGCTGATGGAGAAGAGAAACAGAGGGCAAAGGTAGAGAAATATGAGGGAATATATGACCTGATCAGTGGAATTTTGCTCTCTGCTGGCCAGTAGTTAAAAAATCTGCTTTATATGCAGCAACCTGTGTGATGTAGGTGCTAATGGTGGTAAATCCAGAACAGGCTAGTCTAATCTGTTGACAGTATTTGTTGGTTTATAAATTATTATTCTACTAGATTTGCCTATGATGAAGCTACTGTTTCTTCTTCATAGATCTTCTTTTGTGCACACACAACGTGGATGCCTTTGGCAGATTGAACTGTGTAAAGATTTACTCTCTTTTTTTTTTCAAGGACTGTACATTTTTTTTACAGCACTGCAGAAAACACAGTTCTAAGAAATGATGGGTGATGCCCTTATGTTTGAAATGTCCTGTGTAGTATGTCTGTTATTCATGTAATTTGCATGTGTTTAATACTGTCAGCAGTTCATAAAGCTGAGATTTAAGATGTTTGTCTTTTATAATGAAAACTCAAAAGGAGCCTAGTCAGTCTTGCTAAGCTGACTGCTCACAGCTTTGGGAATGGATGGGTGCAAACATTTTCTTTGTCCTTTTGATTGCAGTCCAATTCTACTTCAAATATTTAGCTAGACGTTAATGTTGGCTTCTTTTTATCAACTTTTAGTGCCTGCTGTCCTCTGCTGTGAGTACTTCTGTGTGACTTATTCACGATATCCATTAGAAAAACATGTATACAGTTGTGCTGGTGCCCAAGGCTAGGCTGGATCAGATGGCTGTTACCAAACCATCTTTCACTCATTTATAATTCCTGGCATAGGGGAGAAAAAAAACTCCAACCCCTGGGTTGAGCACTGGTGGAGTAATACACACAGCACTAGGAAGAATACATGAATCTCCCAAATATGTAGGAGAAAAAGAGGAGAGGGAAGCCCATGGTGCTTTCTTCTTCCTGTAACTACCAAGAGTTGCTTGGCATGAAAGGAGATCTTGCCTTTTCCATATCTCAGAGTGCCAACCCTCTAGTGCTGCCCATGTTAGGGCTGCAAATTAATGCTGCTTCTTAGTGCTAATCAATAAGGGCCTCACTTTGCTCCTGAGCTCCATGAGTTGGGCTGCTGGTTTGCGAAGCTGACCTGCTGGAGCATGTTAGTCTGGTTATCTCCTGACAGATGCTGAATGGGGCTTGTTTCTCACTGCAAAATCGCCTCGCAGCCTGTCTGGGCTGATGCCAAATGCCAAAGGAAAGGGGAGAGGGAAGTGCAGAATAAGCCCTAAAGCAGGTCTTTTAAATTTCACTGAGAGGTTGAGGATGGATGTCCAGGAATTTTTTTAATGTTTAATACATCAAGGAGTGCCTGCAGGACAGAAGAGACTTCCAGATATTTGTACAATGGAGATCTTAAGAATGAAGAAAACCCTGTGGATATTTTTGAGGAAAGCATCTTAAAAATAAAAATCAAAGGCGGCTAACAAAGTGAGAGGAGGGACATGGCCCCGAGGACGAAACCAGAAGGGCTTCAGCAAGACCACGACCCATGAGCACACACAACAGGAGTAACTTCACGCTGCCTGGGGGGGTTCTCTGAGCTCTGAAATCCCTTGGCCACCCTGGAAATGTTCTATGCCTCCCCCAGAAGAAATGCAAAGAGCTCCACAATCAGTAAAATGCCTGTTGTGCCCCAGCTGCTGCCCTTGCTTGGCCGGGCTTCTGTAGATACCTACAAAGCCCTCCTCTTTGTTCCTCTCCAAAACCCCCGCCCAGGGAACCCTCTCAGTACAACAGCTAGGCAGCCGATGCACTGCTGTAACTGTAATCTTGCAAGGTATTTCCATCTCTGCCTGAATCCATCTCTCTGTCACTTACGTGAAACTATGGACTTCGGGGTTCTTATTATTTTCTTCTGTATTTGTGCAGCTCCAGTACTGGCTGCTGTGTTGACATGGTCTTTATGAATACCAAAGAGTCCAGAACTGTTGTGTGTTATCCATACATGAATGGGGAAGGAAACTCTGCTTGCTCCGCTGCAGCAGAAATAACACCAGCTTCCAGCATCGATTGGAAGACGGTGCTGTGATTAAAGCATGCTGCTGCCTGAAGGTTGAGCAACGAACAGGATAGTCTGGGCCTTTGAGAAGAGGTACAGAAGGGCCCAAAGGCTTGGGGTTATAACAACTGAATGAACATAAGATTAAATTTTTTTTTAACTCACCTTCATGTTTTAAAGTCCTGAGGTGGGGGAGAGAACTGCATTTTTTTAGGGTTCATTCTAGTATGGAATTGATTGATCCAGAGAAGTGATGCAGAGGCTACCTAATTATCATCATTACCAGACAAGACCAAAAGACCACTGGGAGCATTTGACACCAATTTTTTTTTGTAGCATTTGATCAAATGGCCCTAAATTACTTCTATCTTCTCAGCTCTAAGACATTGACTTACAAATCCAGCCTCTAGGTCCCAGCACCAACAGTAATTCACAAATCGGACGAAGCAAGCTCGGATGAAGTCTCCAACCAGGATGGTTATGTAGGTCACTAGGATGTCGGACACGGTGAGCCTTACAAACTCCTGCAATTGAAAATAAAGAAAGAACATTATCTCCTATAATTCAGTAGCAATTTTGGGACTGTTTTTATGAAGCCATTTGTCTTTATATGACAGTAACCTTCCGAAAAGCATGCCATGTGCAAACTCCCTGCCTGTTCTCAAACACTCAGCAGTGCCTAAACTTCACCTCTGTGCTTGGGAACCATGAGCTCTGTTACAGCTATTAACCTTAATACTTGCTCCTATTGTAACTGACTGCACTATGCATTGTGGCAGCACATAAACCAGAAGCAGAACGTTAATGCTGTAATAATGCTGGTGGTGTAAAACATACATACAACAAGGGTAATTTTGGTTGTGCATAGCTCTGCTACGGCTCAGCTCCGTTACCTTCACGTGGACTCCTGAGGAAATTGCGCAGTTGTGAAGAAGAGCTGCAAGGAAGTATAGAGAGAGGAGGTGTGCAAAACAAGAAGGGTAAAACTGCAGGCAGAATTAAGACTTGTAGGATGGAGATAGCTGGTGTCCCAAGGATTCAAAAGGAAAAAATACTTACAAGGCAGATGTTTAAAAGTCTGAGTGGGGAAAAACAAGGATGTGGAGGATTGACAGCTCAGCTGCACTGAGGATCGGCCCCTTCCAAGGAGTGATGGTGACTGGTCTTTCCCCATTTCATTGAAAACCACTTGGTCAGTGAAGACCCGTTGTGTGTACACAGTAATGCATAGCCTCATAGCTTGGTAAGACCTAGCCATCTATATCAGCCAGTAAATAATTGCTTTTCCTTTTTAAGTTGTGCATAGTCTGGCTGCAGAACTTCTTGGTACAAGGTGAAGGTTGCAGGGTATGTCCATGGGGTGAAACTCTGAGGACTTGAAGGCCACCCTGCATGCTTTACAGGGAAGTTATTTTGCCTGATTCTGGTCTTGTCCCTTGGCCTCACAATGTGTTAGAGGTTGAGATGTGTCAGGAATTCCCTTGAGGCATGTTATCTGGCTGGGTTTTACTCATGCTCCAAAGCTGCTCAGCAATGTGAACTGAAGTGCAGCAGTAAGTGGAGAGGGCAGGTTTGCTTCCAAGACGCAGTCATGATCTGGGTGAAAACACAACGCAGGCACGGTTGCAGGCTACTCGGCCTTCTGTGCTTGTCACAGTATGTGCCGTGGAGCTGTGCGTGCCCTGGGCACTTCCAGCTTAGGACTTCACCACCCTGGCTTGAGAAGCATGGAGGACTTACACTGCCTTGGTGCTGCTATGCAAGAGTTGGGAAAGGAGATGTCATTTGCAAGGAAAACTTCAAGCCTGGAAATGCTAGAAACATCATCAACAACAACCTCACAACCCACCCCAAACCAGCACAGAGGCTTGCTATGTAACGAATTCCTTACAATGCCGACGGTTGTCTCCCAGCAGGGTCCCCTGGGCATGTCTGCGGGATCAAGGGGAGGTGGAGTGGCAGTGCTGTCATTCCCCATGGATGAGTTGTGGTGGACAAGCAGTGTCCAGTGTGTAATGTTCTTTACCACGTCCTCTTCAGCCAGCTGCAATGAATAGACCCCTCCCAGTCAAAAACATTAGGGAATTAGGGTCTCAGAGGATGTGTTTGGAGAGACCCCAGGTGTTGCGTTTCTCCCTCCTCCCTACCAGTTACCTCCCATCATATCAGCATCTGCTTAAAACAGAGTTGCAGTGCGGGCAATAGCACAGAAATTCCTTCCCTTTTGTCAGGAGAAGGGGAGCAGCAGCCGTTCCAGATCGAAAGCAGATCTGGGCACCATGAGTTTTGGGGAGCTAGCAGCCTGCTTCCTGAATGTGGAGGAGCCAGATCTCCTTCAAGACTACTGTGTGCAGAGGGAGCCTCCACCCAGTCCTCCTTTCTCACTTTGTATTTTTTCAGAGCATAGTGAACTGCTCTGATTCCTCCAATTCCTCTCAGCTTAAAACAGTAATTTTTTTCTGCAGATCAGTTAGACATTTATCCTTTCCTGCAGTTATCTGCCTGCAACACGCTACCAGGGTAATGTTAAAGAGGGGAGGGCAGGGGAAGAAGATTATAAACTATATCCTTGGGGTCTGCATTAATAGAAGCTGCAGAGTCAGACGGAGAAAAAAATTGAATTACCCTAACAAGCCACGATTATAGGAGACAATAACCACTCTTTTCAGGGCTGTAAATTGAAGCTGGAGACTCTCTGGAAACCCTTCTGGTTTGTGAGTCTCCCCAGGGTGCTGCAGCTGATGCTCAAGAAGATTGGGGATAGGGGAAGTGCCTGCTGCAAAGGGGGTGGTCATCCCTGCTGGCTGCAGGGATGGCCTGTGCTCACCCTCTGATCTGGGAAACGCTAGTGAACGTGGCTTTTTGGCTCAGCGCTTACTTTTTCGTTGACATCATCCATCAAGGCCAGCAAGAACGTGTAGAGGTTCCCAAGGAAGAGCGCAAAGATACGCCCCAGCTGCCATTTCAGCCCGATGCGGGGGTGGTAATTTTCTAGTGCAGCGATGGTTTCAAACAGAGGAGGGCAAAACATGCCCAGCAAGGACATCACAATTTCAACCTGCCACATGAAGAAAAGGAGATTACCACTAATGGTAACAACAGCGACCATCTTACCTGGAGCAGAGAGGGGGCTGCCAGCAACTGGTTGGAGGTTTCCGAAGGATTTATAAAGGGGAGGGAGCCAAAGCGAGCTCAGCTTCTGGCTTCGCTTAGTGTGCAGGCAGCACAGCGTCAGACTGCAGGGCTGGGTTGCATGGCTTGCTCTTGTGGGAGCACTTTTGCTGTTATCTCAAAGGGATGAGCTCTGAAGAATTTGTTCCCTGTCAGTCCAGATTCATGAATATTTAGATTCCTCAAGTCCCTTGTAGCACTGCTTGCATCAGCTCCGAGGTTCTTATTTTAGTTTCGGAGGAAGCACAAGACCAGGCTTCTGTGCATAAAGATAATTAGTCGATGCTAATGTTTATTTTCTGCGTTCAGCACCTTGGCTTTTGCAGCAGGCAATTACAGATTTGAATGAAAGCACATCAAGGACTCAGTTCTGCAGCTCAAGAAAATACGTCCTAGGGGTATTTTTGTCCTCTGTATGGTGTGAGATGCTAAGTTGTATTGTGGTCAGTGAGGTCACTGGTCACTCAGTGTTAGCTCAGGCATGACTTGCAGGCTCTGTCTTTTTTTACAGCCCTACAGTGCCTGTTGACCTGAAGATGACTGTGTCTGTACAGCTGCTGGCAGGCTCTAACTCACAGGTCTCTTTTGTGTGCTGTTCTATCCAGGAGAGGGTACAGTACCCAGAAATGTATATATTCCAATGAATGTCTCAGACACTGATTTTTTTTTTTTTTTTTTTTTTTTTTAAGTAGGGTTTCCATGTTTGGAAAAGCTCACCAAAATAAATCAAAATATTTTGTGAGAAAGTGAGGTTTTGCTAAAATTTTCTGAGGCAATTATGAAAATGCATGTCTTTGAATTTAATTTAGCTTTGATACAGAAATATGTGATATTGTTCTATACATTGGAATTGGAATTAAACCTTTCCATAGGTTGAAACAATTTTTTTCTTTTTTTGTGAAGAGCTTCAGGGTTTGAACTTCTCATTCCAAAATCAGGCACAGAAAAATTTTGATAACTAATTTTTCTGTTGATTCTAAATTTTTTTTTTTTTTTCTGTAATTCAAGATGGTTGATAAAGATCTGGGTAGAGCTTTTATGTCTGATCATGGACATTTCTAGCACAGAGAGTGCTTTCTAGTACAACAGGGGTTCTAAGCATTAATAAGCAACTTAAGGTAGTTTCTCTAGGAAGTGGTCAGTGCTGAAGACACATTGACTTTCATTGTCACTTATTGTAAGAGTATTTTTCCCTTTTTGCAGGCATTGTTAATTTACCCTGGAAACTTCAATGAGACCACTGTGCTTCCCAGCCAAAAAAAGTACAAAGGTATTGAAGGGGACTTCTGTGCCCTGCTAGGGAATCCCTCTGCCTTGAATGCTGTCCTCAAGCTCTGGCAACAATTATGCGGCTGTCTAAGGCAAATTATCACAGCAGAAAACAGGAAGCAAAGTTCCCTTACCTCGTTTCTTTCATACCACCCAACGTTTTGCATTTTGGAAAACGTCTGGGACCGTTTCACCACGAAATAAATGAGGTAGCCGCTCCCGCACAAGCAGCATATGATGAGGACGTTGGCCAAAACCCGCAGGAACCTCCTCAGGTGGATGTTCTCATCCTTGTTGCTTTCTTGCTCATCCACAATAGACTCCTGAAAAAACAGGGGTGCTCACAGAATTGGAGCGAATATCTCACAGCACTGAGCCTAAGGCAACACCAGATGGTTTTCCATCCTGTGAAATGCAATCCCATGCGATTCTGGCTATATTGAATGGTGTAGTTTGTGTCAAGTTCAAACTAGGCTCCATATAGATATCCCGGTTTGACTGGAAAGCATCAAGTAGCAAACAGCTTGCCATGTCCTGGGGAACGTGGTGGGGAAACTGCACTCTGAAGTAATTTTTTTTTTTTTTTTTTCAAATCCTGAAAAGGGATTTAGGGTGACCCAGGGCATGGAAGCTGGAGCTGCCGTAGTTCAGCACCATACCCTGTTCTTACAGAGAGATGCTGTACAGGTACCCAGATTTCCTCTTAAATCTCTGCCATGGTAGGCACTCGGAGCATCCCCAGAAGCAGAGAAATGCCAGTTAGGGTTACCTTGAAGCTGGTGGTGATGGATGCGAACTTGTTGTCTGCTGTCTCTGGGTTGCCGATGAGATAGTCCCAGCTGGTGAACATTTTCCAGCTGAAAACGAAGTTGTTGTCATCCCCGTCTGCTGTACTTTCATTGGCGTTGCGTGCCATCCTGTGTAAGGACATGTTTGGTGACTAAGTCAGAAAGTGTTTCACAGAGCCACCACGTGTCCCTCAGCTTTGTAAAGCAGTGCTGGTGGATTGGGATTGCTGGTGGGTGAGGAAGGAGTGGGGTGACTGTTCTTGGGGTTTGGGTGTAACTGTCTAACATGTGCCACTGGACTTTAGGTTTAAGGATGACTGAACCATCAAATGGGGTCTTCAGTGCTATGCAGGTTTTGTATTAAAATCAGTAATGTAGAAAAAAACCCCTAACATAGGTGAGTAAAGCAGATTAAGGGTTGCTTCCACCAGCTAGCGCATGAAGAATGTCTATTTACGGTGCTTCTGGGTCCTATAGTAAATGATTATGGCTCCCTTTAGTTAGTTAAATTTAGTCAAAACCCACTGGTGCTGCCCAACTCATCCACTGCAAACCAAAGTTTTAGTGAGACTTCAGAGGCTGCACAATGCTGGAGCCAAAGAGCTTGCAGCAAGTCATGCAGGGAGAGAAAAAGGATTATTCTTGTTAATCAGCATAGGAGCAGATATGGCTCCTGCTGTCTCCTCTCTATTATTTGGTCCCTGAAATCCTTCTGTAACTCCCACTAGAGTTCCTAGCACCAGTTCCCCAAGGAAGGCGAGACAACAGATGCTGCAATTTCATGGCAAATGTACAGCAAATTCCCATGTCCCACTCCAGCCAAAGGCTCAAGAGGCTTTTTCTGCTGCACAGCAATATGGCCTGTTACAGCAGTGATACAAATCCATGGGCTTATTCTTTCTTGCAAAAGAAGGAAAACCTTTGCATGGTGTGCTCTCAAGGCAGAGACAGGGGGCTTTACTTTTTAATTTTTGGCTTTGCCAAGACCATCTCAGCAGCGAGAAGTGCCTCGGCTTGTTGCCCTGAGGATGCTGGGAGGGCCTCACTGGCGCTCAGAGACAGTGCACCAGGGGCATGGAGATTGGGGCCCCACTTTAAAACTCTGCTGATTGCTTTGGTGACACAAGAGTGGTCTGGTGACCTTTGGCTTTTTTCGGTACCCCTCGCACCATCTGTGTGACTCACGCTGGCTTTCAGGAATGCTTTTTTGCAATGGTGGGAAAAGGAACGTTTGAAATTTACCATAAGTAAAATCCTCCTTCATGGGCAAAATCTACCTGTTTGATGGCCCTGTAGTAATATTGGAGGAAGGGTTAAAGTGATCCAGAGAGGAGGGAGGAAGAGGGCTGGAGAAGGAGGTGGGAGAGTTCAAAATAATGCACATGAGCACATGGCTGAGGCAGGGGACTGCCCAGGTCCACCCAGCCCACTGGAGCCAGGGGTGGTGGATGCTGAAGGCGAGCGCATGAACACAGCAGGCGCTCAGCTCCCTTCACCCCACATTCCCCCAGTCGTCTGGCCAAGGCTGGACTGAGCCATAAGCTATGCCCATGGAGGGGAACCCAGCTGGGAGACACATCTGGGTGGATATTGTAGAGAGGGTAATACCAGCCGTACTTACGATCTTATAACTACCATCAGGCTGTAGCCGAATACACTGATCCCGACCATGAAATATGCCATCGGTAGCCTGTATTTTAACCAGCCAATTGTCCGCTGGTTGTTGTAGTAGCCGTAAAAGAGTGCCGAGTATTTGATATAGCCCTGGAGGAAAAGCAAAAGTAAACCTTTGTGTAAGCTGTGCAGCTTTTCTTCTGCAGGAGATGTTTCTGGTAAAAACTGAAGATTTAAAACAAGGAATATCAACTTGGAAAAATTTTAGTTTCTCATTCTCCGCTGTTTGTTATTCTGTCACCTTTGAGAGTCATCTCCTAAGCACTTATCCTCCTAGGAGAGGGGAGAAAAGGGAGACCATGTCAGAGGATACTGGCTCAACTAAGATATAGTTTTTATCCATCCCAGAAAAACCTCCTTATTGCTCTTTGTAGCTGTATCCCACTTGCTTCTCTAAGCCAGTATCAAACACACAGATCTTGTAGAAATACTGTAGCAAAGGGGTTTCCCACCATGATAGGAAACTTTTCCTTTCAGCTAGGAGGCAGCTGATGCTCTGTACCCTGCAGATTTTGTTCCTTTTACTGGCTACCACCTGCAGAGCAAATATAACTTAAGACTGAAATCAAAGCATTCCTTTCCTGTGGAAAGCAGAGACACGATATCAACCATGTTGTCTCACGCAGATCTATTTTTTGCTGTATAAATTGTTGGGCATTCAGCAAGTGGGCAGATCTAATCTGCATTAGCAATCTCTCCCTATTTTTCTGTCATATCTCATTCAAGGTGATGGGTATCATTGCATGTTATAGTTCTTTATTTTTTTTGCCTGTTTTCTTTCGGCTCATCAGTTGCGTAGTTAATCCGTCTGGCCATGATATGGCTGAGCAAACTTCTCCCTGACCAAGCCTTTGAAAGACCAAAATTGAGACATGAAGCTTGTATCAGAGGCTGTGTAATGGAGCTTGTTAAGAGGCATTAATAATTTACATGGGAAGGGACCTATGGAGGTCATCTAGTCAAGCCCCCTACTCACAGCAGAGCCACTTTCAAAATTAAGTGCTGTGTCTCAGGGCCATGTCCAGCTGAGTTTTGTAGGGCTGGAGGTCCTACAGCCTTTCTGGGCCTCTCTTCCAGTGTTTAACTACCTTCGTTTAATCAACTGGGCTAAGCTCCTCCAGAGCTCTAGGTTTTTAATTCTTAATCTAGCATAAAGCTTTGTTATCGCTGGGTGCCACATTAGCTGTGGGTTTGCCCCGCACATAGTGCAGTACTGCAGGTACAGGGCAGCTCTGCACGTGTTTGTGCCAGTGCTGCTGAGCCACGCGGGGAAATGTCGCAAGCCCACGGCTGGCACACCACAGCACAGCTACTTGGGGCTCGTAGTGTGTTAGGGATAACTTGTGCTGGGGAGGGGTAATGAAACAAGCCTTGTAGAATATAATGTCCCTGGAAGGTGCTAGTGGAGTTTTTTTTTCCTCAGGTTGTAATCCGAAACCTTTGTCTTTTTGATTCATCAAATGGTGGGAACTGAAAAATTGGTTTCTCTGCTCACATCATCCAGCATGTTCTTTAAACTCCATTTGTGAGACATGGTGTCTGATGTCCAAGTGTGATTTATTCCTTTTCACTCCTCTAGAAATCCATGATGTGATCTCCTTGCTGCTGAAGCATACATTTCCCTGGCTCCTCTCTCTTGAAATGTATTCTTTAGGATCACAGTATTGACTCTTCATTTTATGCCTGCTCTGAAATATGCTTCCCCGTTGCACCTATCCTGCGGAGAACACTGGAATAGGCATCTATTCGTTTTCAAAGGGCAAGCCTCTGTGAAGGGCTTACTTTGACCTTTCCTGGCTGCAGAGGGTATAGGTGTACATCATTGCCCCGATGGCTTCTCAAGCTTGCATGATTGCTGCCTGGTGTCAAGGAGCGAGGGAGTAGGTACGGGATGGAGACCTGTATGGCAGAGGGATTCACAGGATCAAGCCCTTGGTGACAGCAGGGGAATGTTAGGTGTATGTACCAAGCCACAGGCAGGAGACTGCCAGGTCATGCTAGCCAGCCTTTCATGCAATGGCACTGCCTCATCCAAGAACAAATTTCCTTATTGGTATGTGTATAGTTTATTGTCTCCCAGACAAAATCAGCAGCTCCAGTTTATCAACACTCCTGCAGGGTGGTGGTGTGGTTTTTTTTCGTTTGTTTGGTTTGGGTTTTTTCGTTTGTTTAGTTTTTTTCCCTGCATGAATGACTTTAAATGCTGCTTCTTGTATTTTTACAGTGTGCTGCTCAAATGAGCTTTTCATTCAGTGCAATGTTATTTAAAATGTCACTAATTCACCTCTGAATTTTGGATCCTGGCAAGTGGGTGAAAATGCTGGGAGAGCAAGAGCTAAAAGGCTCCTCGGCAGTAAATGGATGGTGAACGAAGGTCTGGCCCTGTCAGGTTCCTGGACACACCGGTATTTGAAGCCTTATAAATTCATTAAAATAATGTGGCTTACATTAAAGTAGTTGTTGGGGTTGGTTTTAACTAAGGAAATTATGATGGAGTTTATTACAGAAGGTCTGGGTCCCACGCTTGTAATATGTGGGCCAATGCCAACAAGCATTTAAAAAGTATTTCCAGAAGTAGCAGCTTTGAAAGCCAGATCCCAAGGTATTGGCCACGGCAGAATCTCTTCACCCCCTGCACACACCTTTTTCTTTTTTTGGGCTGTGCCTTAAAAATACTTAATCCCTTTGGCCTAAATCTTCCAAGGCAAAGAGTAACTGGGGAGAGGGGTGTGAGTCAGGGTTGCAGCCAAGCACTCGTGGGCAGCTGGAAACTCAGTCTTTCCCTTTGAGTGCAAGTCCTAAACTTTGGTTCCAGCTTCAGTCTCATATTAATATTTCAGAAGAACAGGGACCACAGGGATGTGGGGAGTGATTCCCTTCCCAAGGCTATGAGCAAGTTCAGTGGTATGGCCAGGTGTTCCCTGCCTGTGAAGGGGTCCACAGCTTGAACTTGCCTTCTGGCTGCCAGGGTTGGAGCAGCTCCTGCATTTCTCTTGTGTGCTGGCTGCCTTTCTGGTTGGAAGTAAAATGACTCTTATGAATATAAGATTTCTTTTTTTCAAATAAAATTCTACATAATGAATGTGAGATGATGATAGAGATTTACTAAAGTTGTTCTATGTAGATTTAAAATAGAGCAGAAATATATTTATTGGGTGTTTTTACCTCTGAAAAAGGATCCTTTTTTTGCTGAGTTCACAACGCAACTCTGTGCACGTGTTTTAAGTGAGTTGCACCAGCCTCATCACGGGGCAGTTTTCATAGTCACCTGCTTCTGCTAATGCTCGTAGAATAACCTAACTTTGGCTTCTTGTGCTTCATGAATAAAAATACTGTGTAGATAAAAGGACATGGGGTTCCTAGATCTGCTTTGACTTTCTTCAGTCTGGAACTGCTTAACTGCACCGACCTTTGTGGATTTTACTTTGTCCTGTTGCACCTCATTGACCCCAAACAGATACATCTTGTGTCATGTTAGCCAGCTGTGTTGGGATGTTATATGTCCCCTGAGAATTAAAGTGCATCTGCTTTGTTCCTGCAGACCCAAAAAGTAGCTATCTGTGTGTGCTTCTGTGTTTACACACACACACAGACATGTGACATACACCAGCCAGCACATCTGTATATAGAAGTGGTTCAAATCCATATGCAAATGCCTGCATATGCACATGCTGTTTTGGCCAGATCTCTTTGGAGATCCGCAAAGATTTCATGGCAGGAGGTGTCTTCATCTTCTGGAAGAAATAGGTGCGTTGCTGGTTTATTTTGGAACAAATCCATCCCTGTAGCTCCGCTAACTTCTGAAGGGTTTTAGGAGGTCTGATCTCTTATGATTAACACTCCTGTGCTTACCTCAAAATCCCAAAGAACCGAAAAATCCATAGCTGTTGCTTGTTCGGCCCGGGGTACAGTTTTCCTTGGCATGCTCCCGTATGGCATTCCCATTAGGACCTGGTGAACATTAGTAATAGTGATGCATGTATAGTATAACACACTGTACAGTTTTTTTGCATTTTTTTTTCTTAGTGAGGTTGCTTTTGGTTGGTATTCCATTCAGTTGATTTTAATATATATTTTATTTTTTATTATGAGAGCAGCAATTTAAAATATTTAGAATTAATTTCACCCAAATAACCAGAGGACTTCCCTTTCCCTGGTATCATCCAGCAAGTATTTTGCCAAGGAACAAGTATTTTTGCGTCAATGAACAGCTCCCATTTAAATGTCCTCAGTTTGGAAAGAAGTTCTTTGCTTGATCTTCATAGGTCTAATGCAATAAAGGGATTAGCTTTATCTATTTATGCAGGACTCCTCCTTTGAGAGAAGTCAAGAGCACTGGGTCGAGCTTGCAGTATATTCTGTATTATATAGTCTTGAATTGAAAAATGACCTCAAGGTGAGGTGAAGGGCAGTTGGGTTTGGGCGAAAAGCATATGACAGAATGATGCAAAGAGCAGTATTCATGGCACAGCCTCCTGGTGGCAAGCAGGTCTTGCAGAAAGTCCAGCAGCTTTTGTAGTCCAGACAGAGAACATCAAGGGCTAGGGGGAGTTGTTAATATATTTACAAGCAGACTGTGACTGGTGCCTATACCAAAATATCTGATTAACATTCATAGCCTAGAAAGGTCCTAGCATATAATCTATCATTTATTTTTTAGGGATATCTATTGAATTTCAATACCATTTATGATTACATGCTTATTGCCCAGCTACTCTCCATATCGTAACAGCTCAGTAGGCAATGAGTAACAGTGTGCATACTTTAAAGAGGACGACTTCTACCATATGCGTAGTTCTAAAAAAATACATTTGTATTGTTCGGTGTTAATGGCTATGTCTCTTCATCCTGGGAGGAAACAGCTTTTACTTTCTATGGTGTGAACAGCCACATTAAGGACAACAAAAGCACGGTCCTCAGGAGAGACTCTGTGCTGCCTTTTTGCTCCATACAAGTCTGCATTGAACAGAACAGATGCTACTGTCTGTAGATTGTACAGCCTTTAAAGACTGCGCTAATTTAGCTGGAGCTGTAATTGCTACATTAAAAAATTCTTCAATAAACGATCGTATAAAGTTGGCTATGAGATCCTTTTCCTTCTCCAATAACAGTGAACAATAGGAAAACTAAAAATAAAATTCTTCCTTGTGAATCATCTGAATTAGAAGTACAGAAAAGGGATATTTCCCAAAGAAATGTTAGTTAACAAAGTTGTTTGTTCCTTCCCTCAATCACTGCTGCTCCTGCGGGGCTGTGCTGTGGCTGCCGCCCTGGAGCTGTGCCCCTCAGAAGGTCCAAAAGCAAGGGGGTTCTTAATCAGAGTACAGTCCATTTCTTATGGCTCTTACAGACCTGAGCTTCTACCTAGGATTCCTAGGTCACGTTTTTCACTTTAGTCAAAGTATGAAAGTAGCCTTAAATTAGATTTTGAGCTCATGTTTTAGCTCCTGGACAGGCAGGATCTTTGATAGCATTTTAGGTCTCCTGATTTCAATCCAACTTTTGCTCCTGTGTCAATAACAGTATTGTGAGTTGTATTGTGTAAATAAATGTCCTTATACATTTAATTTTTCTAAAGCACTGCCTGTTATAAGACACTTGTTTGTGCTGTCAATCTCATGTTCATATTAAGCAACAAGCAAGATATTACTGAAAGGAGAATTAAGCACTTACCTCTGGAATTATAACCAGTCCAAATATTAACCCAAAAAGGACAAGATTTACTCCATACATCCACCGCAGAAATATGAAATAGGAAGCCACTGAGGAGCCAAAGTGACCTTAAACCAGAAGACACTTCAGGGTTAGGAGTTTAGAAGGGTTAAACTCTCCTCAGTAAGACCTGGACCCCTTTACCCTCAGGTCTCCTCAGTGTGTTGCCCAAGACCCTCCCAACAGTCCCCACCGCTGATGGAGACAGCAAAGCCCAAAGCTGCCTGGGGTACGTGCTCCTTGTTTGGCACTGGTGAGCAGACCAGGGAACTGGAACATTGTGTGGATGAAGGCAAAGCTGTCTTACAAAATGTCCTTAAAAATATCCAAACTTCCACTTACTCTCCACTTCTTTTATCTTCATCTCCCAGGGTATGCACTGGGTTTTAAAATTGTCAAAGTCTCTCTTAAATTTCACCCATTTCTGAAACAAGACAACATTGCAGTGAGCAGAGAGGTGCAAAGAGGGACACTGCTTTGTCTGCAGGGTTTGGTAGTGTTGCTGGGAGTGGGTGTAAAGGCCAAAGCCAAAATTCTGCTTTGGGTCTGATCATTTGGACTATTTCAGAAACTACTTTCAATCCAAAAGTCCTGAATCCCCAAGTAAGCACATTCATTATCTGAGTTTTAGCCTTCCCAGGCTTTGGGAAAGCTGCAGCTGTGCTATGAGTTTACCATATTATATAGGGGTGGAAAATTCAGACCTAGCTCTGGATTGAAAGAATAAATGCATAAACATTTCTATTTAAAACAAAATTTAATTTGATGAAATACTGAGCTTGAATCCTTCCTCGTCAGACCAGCGGCTAAACTCCCATTGATTTCATCATCTCAAGCCTGGCTCTGTTTTTCACTCCTCAGTATAATCTCCATGACAACATGCAACTTGGCTACCAACTTCACTCTTAAAACACAGTCATCATTCTCCCTGTTATCTCCTTATTACTGGGGAAGATGAAATTTTACAGGAATCCAAGGAGCTGTGCAAGAGTTTGGCATTGCCTCTTTCCCCTTTAGGGGGACCTTGCCTCACAGGTCAAGGTTTTGGAGATTGCAACCAGAAAGCTGTGGTTTTCCCTGTTCCTGCAGACCCTTCCTTGCTTCAGGGAAGGTTGTAATGGTATTCAGGTAGGGGGAAATTTTGCCTGTTGTTTCTGTAATGGTCATAGATCTGAAGCTGGCTAGTAATTTTTTGAATGTGGGCAGGGGGTTTTATTGTGATTTCCTGGTGTCTCTTTTGCCAAATACAGGTTAATAAACTACCAGAAACGTGCTGAACGCATTTTCAGGCATCCAAGCCTTTCCCTGACATTGCAGTGCTTACCTTTGCCATCATCATCTTATATGCGTACAACTTTTTGCCCTTCCCTTTTCCCAGAGCTCCTTCAAACTTCTCTACAAAACCTTGTGCCTCCCTAATTGGAAAATAAACAAGCAAGTTATTGAAACAACAAAGGCGTCTTTAGCTTTTCACCTCTGCATGCACCGGTGGGAAAGAAGCCACACTCATGCAAAGGTGGAGGTTGGGTCTTTCTCCGCACCCCATGCTGCACGTGGGGTTCTGACTGCTATCTGCTGGTGGTGTCGCTGTGCCATGCAGAGCTTGTACACCCACTGAGGCTAGCTAACAGGTCCCCAAAGCACTCATGTTCATGCAGAGATGTGTCCCAAATCTTGCTCCACACTTCTCCCCGGGTGTAGAACAAAAGCTCTCCCACCCCGGTATGTCTGCTATAACTTGTCTGTCCTGGTGCCCTGGTGAAGAAGATAGTAACTTTGTCTGGTGAAACAAACTCCAAGAGGATGCAGAATTTGTCTCCATAAACACCTGCCTGGATAAATATCAGAGATGTGCAATTAGCTCAACAGGGTAAACTCAGCACCAGAGAAGTGAGTGTATGCTAGTCAGGATTAAAATCAAGCTGCAAATTTAAATTAATTTTAGAATAGGCTTTCTAGGGCAAATACAGAGAGAAGAACCTTGGTAGATGCTGTTTGAGTATGCAGAGTTTGTGAATAAAATTAAATCGTATATAGGTGTTAATATAGCATGAGAAGATATTATATTTCAGGATTTAGGTGGTCCTTTGCAATCCTAAGCCTGTGAGAAAGACTTCTACCCAGCAGAAATAGTTGGCTAGTTCAGCCTGTAACCTTGGAAAAATCACCTGTGACTTTATTTGCCAACCTAAAGTGAGATTTCTAAGCCTTGAACATATTGTTTTGCTGTCTTTGTGTCTCGCATTCCTCATCTGTGCAATGGGGCTAATCTTGACTTGTCTCAGGGTTTGTGCAGCCAAAATAGCTAATAAATGTACAGCACTCTGAGAGGCTTTCTGGAGACCCCTGAGCAAGAAATGCAACAACTTTTGTTGAAGTTCATTAATGACTGATTGACACGGCTCAGAGATAAGACGAAAGGATGGAGATTTGTTATCCAACGTGATCTTAGGCAGAATTTTAGCCAGGATCCTACACCAAAGGGAAAATATGTCAGAAATAATACTGTTTGGGGTTTTTTTCCCTTTTCTTGCAGAACTTTGGCATTTAAGGATCGTAAGATTTTATGTGTAATGAGCTCAGACTTGTAGCATGCCTGTGAGATAGAAAAGCTGCTTTAACACAGTTTTCCTGTATAGATCTTTACCCAGATTTTCAGAAATAATTGGCAATGTTCAAAGCTCCTGTTTTTAATGGAAGATGGAGCAGGTCTTGGCCTTCAGGGTGTTAAAAGAGAAGCAGACACATGGTGACTACCAGCCTTCACAGCCCCAGTCACTGCAGCTCTGCGCAGCCTCTTGGCAAACACGGAGGGGAGCATCACCCCTTCCCGTGGCGCTGTGCATGCCTTGCAATGCTATTTTGAAAGCTCTCCGCCAGAAAGGGGTTTCAGAGGATTTTTAACCGATAGAGCTGGTATTATTGCCTTGACGTGGGAGTGGTTTGTTATGGGCCATTCACTGTTGATGTGTGGCTTTTGATTTGCCTAGTCTGCCCTGCCCCATTACCCCCAGTTCCCTTGCACTAAGGTGTCTCTGCAGCTGGCTGAGTTGTTCCCACATTCAGCATGGGCTGGGTGGCAATATTACCTTTGCCCCATAAACCTCTGCAAATAATACATCATCTTTTTCCAAGCAGCCCTGCCTGAGGAGTGTGAAGTAACATGGCACTTTGCCGCTCTGATTTCTGTCTGACAATGGGCATGAATAAGCAAACCAGGGCACAGAGTTTGCTTTAACAAGCAGCCTGACAGTAGTGAGCCATTTGGTTTTAAATACAAGGGTAGAATGACCTGGCCGTGGGTATCAGTTGAACAGATTTGCACCTTGTCCGTTCTTTGGTTACAGAGGCTGAAAATCAAATTCCACATTTTAACTCTGATCACTTAAACCCAGACAGGCTGGCCAGGCTCTGCCAGTTGTGTTTTCTGAGACTGGGGTGTTACAATACCAGCAGCAAATACGCAATTTTTAGGAAAGGCAAGGTACATCTGACAGCAAAGACTCCAGGGGTTTGGGTTCCCGGTGTGACGGGTACCTGAGCACTGAGAGCTTCTTCACCATCCTCCAGGGCTTGTTCCTCATGGTGGAAATCAGTTTTTTCTTTTGCTCCACCTGCTCCATCAGCATCGCTAGCTCTTCCTCTGACAGCGAATCCTCGTCAGATGAGTTGGAAGAAGCAGAAGAAATACTGGCAGAGACATAAAATAAAGGGCACAAAATAGAACAAGTCACAGGAGTTAGAGAGAAGGTCTTGCCTGGGGAGGGCACAGTGCCGCTGGTTGCTGGGGATCCCACTCTGATTGTGCCCCACCATACCTCCCCCAACATTGTTCTTTGGACCAGGCTTCAGCTGCAGAAGCATTGCCTAGGGCTACAGCTGGCTCTGGAGAAATGTTTTTCACACCTTCAGAAGGAAAAGGAAGATATAGGGAGAAGCAGAGGGTTGGGGCAAGCAAGATTTGGACTTGAAAACGTGAGAGATCCATTTAAACCTGAATGTTTCCATAGATCAACCAAAAAAAATGTGCCCAGATCCGAGTCGCTCAAGCTGTCTTGTTTAAGAGTGCTTTTCTACCCCCAGCTGTAGGCACTAGGACTCCACTACATGCATGGGTCTGATCCTGGCTGAGAAACCATAACAATAGAAGACCTTAGCAACAGTTTGGTTGTGTGGCAGTTTACACTACTGGTTTCCACTGTTGTCTCTCTTTTGGGAGAGCGGTAACTTATTTTCAGCATATTGGTTTTGCCGTTCTGACCCATACGCCATTGGCATGCTGATACCGCTGCCAGCCTGACACAAGGCACCTACTCAGGGATCGTTTAATTACCTGTTTTTCCTGTCTTTCTTCTGTTTGTTCTCCCCCTCCTTTCCTTTCCTAGTTGTTTTCTTTTCTTTGTTTTCTGACTCCTTTTGATCTTTGGTAGGAGCCTTTTTGCCTCCCTCTCTCTGCCGGCTTCCTTCCTTTCCTGCCCTTTTCCCATCGCTGTTTTTTCTTTGGTAGTTTTTCCTCTTAGAAGATATGTTTTGTTGGCTACAACTGTCTTCCTCTTTTCTGTCATCTCCTTCTTTGTCTTTCTCTTGATTTTTTCTTTCAAGTCTGCTTGCTCTGCTGGATTCCCTGAGGGGCTGTTTCTTAGGTGTCTTGTCCTTTACTTCATCTTCTGCAAGGGATAAAACCCAAATACTTTAGGATATCCATGCTGGCAAAATAAGGATTCATCAGAAAAGCGCAGGCAAGCAGGATGCCTGATGCAAGCGAAGTCAACAAGCGGATGTCCGTTGGCCTTGATGAGCTCTGTGTTATGCCCCATCCGAGAACCACGTCCAACTCTTCAGTTATGCAACTCCCTTTTAAGATAGTACGGCTCATTTTGGCATATCAGTGACTTACATGTGACCATAAAGCAATCATATATTAGTTACAAATGCAAAAGCCCATCCATCAGAGAGCACAGACAGGTATTTTCCCAACCTGTAAACACACCAGAGCAACAAAACCAGAAATTGCAGTTGGTTATACAGTATGTCGTTTTCTTGTTGGTGCAATGACCTCGAAAGATGTTTACTTTCTAAGGCTGGGGATTGAGGTCTTCTATTTATAGAGAAAAAAGGTACAGTTTTATTTCTCTGACTTTTCTTTTATATAGGAAGTTCTATAGCCAGAGAAGAAAACCCCCAGATAGACTCTGATGCACTTTTCATTCTTATTGGCATTACAAGCTAAAAATCCCTTTTGTGCAGAAGTGTTTCCTGCTTGAAGGATTAAAACTGAGCATCATTTAATTGCAGAATATTATGGGAATGGGAAAAACCCATTCAAACTCCCCAAACCTCTCCATCCCTTTTACCACCAAGTACATTAAAATCAATAGTAAGTTTACCAGAGTCTTTTGGCTTCTAATTTTCCAAAATGTATGGTTGATGAAAATAAAGTGTTAAAAAAACAAAAAAAGTCATTTTGGCATTGATTTTTTTTACCCAGGGTTGGAGAAATTGTATTGAAAGAAGGAAATTGTGCTGGAATGGGTTCCAGTGTAAAAAATGAGCAGGGTAAAAGGCAAGAAAAATAGAAGTAAAAAGAATTTGAGTATTTGCATTTCTGTTTTAGTGGTAAGTCAGAAATTAATAACAAGAAAATTGTTTTTGCTTGCTAATGGTAAAGAATTAGAAGGAGCTGGTTGTCACACTTGTGACTGGGTATGGTAAGGAGCTTTCAACTAGTTTCTCAGGAGCCATAAGGCAACTTTCAGTTACTAAGTAATGGTCCCTCTCAGCTGACTTTCAGTTAGTGGTCTAGGTCAGAAGACCACCTACCCCTGGGAAAATGTTCATTTTGGGCAGCCAACTATCACAGTTTTAGTTTGCAAAGTATCAAATATTAAGTTAAACGCAGAGCATTAATTTTTTTCTTACAGCTGTGTTTGCCTTTATGGAAAAGTTGGATAAGATTTAAAAAAAATATCCCAGTCACTTGCTAATAACTCCCGTGTTTTATGGATCATACAGATCGCGTTGGGAACCATTTTTGCAGTAGCGTTTAGATTCCTATCCCCTATCCAGTGCTGTTATGATCCTACCTCTTAGCTATCTCTATTTAGTGTTATCATCCTACCACTTAGATATTTCTCTTTATTTGCTATACGTACTACAGGGTTAAAGCTTGTTTTAATCCTGTCACTGCCTCTTCCTGATTTTCCTTACAGCCATCAGTCTGACTCCAGTCTATTTTCATCTTCTCATGACCATGATTAATCAAGATTCTGGTGTATTATAGTCCAAGCAAGCATTACAGGGAGGGCAAGAAGGACCTCGGCGAGGTGCAAAGCAGTCCCAGCCCTGCACGGAGTGGTGTTTTACTGCAATGCCCGGTTTACTAGGGGTGACTGCTAAGGGATGTGGGCTCCAGCAAGTCTCCTACTCTATGAGCGTGGATGAAAGGGGGCAGACTGCTTAAGAATGGTGGTTTACATATCACTATTATAAGTCAAACCTCAAGGGAAAAGTCTGCTTGCTTACAAGTAGCTCATGAAATGGTTTGTCTTGTAGAGCAAGTCACAAGCCAGAGAGAAAAAGAAAAGGCATCACCTCTTGTATTTCAAACAAGACCGCATTTTTTAATCTCTACATTACCTTCACTCTCTGTGTCACTTTCCACTTGTCCATCAATCTCTATTCCGGCTGCAAGACAAAGAACAAAGAGTAATTGCATTTGTTGCTGGGATTTACACACGCGATGCTTTACACAGCTAGCCCTTAAGTGCCAGCTGAGCTTGGCAGAACATCCCTTATTGATTATACATTATATTCTTTTCCTACAGTGATGCTCTTAATATTTACTTTAGTTTGGCAGGTTGACAAAACTTCCCTGCATGAGCAAACTGAAATTGCATGATCTCTGAGAGATGCAAAGCGGTGTACTTGGAAAGTCCCGAGACATTTTGTCAAGTATTTGGTAGCATCCAAACTGAAATGATCTCGCAGCGATACCAACCATCTTCCATGATGACCTGTAAGGCACATTTCTTTTTCTTCCCCATGACAGCCTTCTGCCTTTTGCACAGGGACCGTAGCTGCAATGCTGTGTACGCCCCCCCCAATCATATACAGGTTACTCTCTCTTCCAGTGCCCGTGTGCTTGACTCCTTGGCATTGCGGACAGACGGGCAAGTCCAGCCATCGGTGACCTCTTGCTTGTGAGCCATGTGGCCAGGGGAGGGCAGGGAGGGGTAGGAGAGGCAGGAAAGACCCAGGCTCTGCCTCAGCCCACCCAAACGCTTTCCATTCTGCTCCGTTCTCCCTGTGAAAAAAGCACCTGTCGGCATTACATTGCATTTCATTATTTAAACATGAAGGAAAGCCCTTTGGTGGATACTTGGTGGTATCGTATGAAACACAGACACAAGTCACGTCTGGTTCTGACATAAGCATGTGGCTGGAGGCTTTGAAAGGATCAATTTTCTTAATGCCATATTCTTTACTGACCTGCGTCAATCTGTGTAACCCTGTTAGTCATTCTCTTGCACCTTATTAAACCTCTCAGTCGGTGCCCCTCAGGACATGGCTGTGGGTTACCTTTTGTCCTCCGTGTGTGTCCTTTGTAGGGTACTCATGAGCTAATAGATTCAGCAAGGAGTCAGGAGTCAGGACACCAGGATCTTTCTTTCCTTTGCTCCTCTATTCTGTGTGACCTTTGCCTACTCATTGCACTTGCCAGTAAAATAGGATAGATTTTCCTTCTAGGTGCGCTGAGGCTTAATTAATTAATGTGAGACCCTCATTCGGAAGGTCCTTTAGTACCGCAAAGTATTGTATTGCACAGTGCAGCTTGCAGTCTTTCGATGGGCCAAGAATAGGTTTGTCTGAGCAATCTCCGGTGTAAAACCGGCAGCATGTGCCCCAGCTGTAGCTCCCTCAGGGAGCTGGCGCATCCCTACTGCCGAGTTTCTCCTACAGGCATGCAGATTGCGCAGGAACGGTTTCCCAAGAGGAAAGCTAACCCTCACACTCTCTCCAAAACCTGCTGTGGACCCCTGGCTCATGTAGGTGTCTCTTGAGGGAGCTGGCATAGTGACAGTACACAAAGACTTTTTTTAAGTGCTGGCAGGGAGTGCTAATTCCCCCTACCCTCCCAAAAGAGAGGAATGTTGTGGAGATGAACTTGAAGATGCTGCCAGCAGTGGCTCTTGCAGATGACTCCTGCTCTGGTTCAGCATCTGAGGAGGTGACAGCCTGAATGGGAGACTCTCTGCTACTTTTTGCTTGCTGAATTTTGGTGCAAAGGCACCTTTCAAGTATTTTAAGTCCAATCACATGGATTGTTTGATCTGCCTTTGACTTTAGCTCAGCTTGCCTGGGCTAAATACATAATGTATGGTATATGCCCATGCATTATTAACAACTATAACCCTACAGGTTCATTATGCAGCCTATTTTCACTGTGTTCCCCACACCAGTGGGTCTGACTGGGGCTGAAGACAGTGGTAGTGGTTTTTGAAGTTTCCCCAGTGAACAAGTTTCACCTATAACCCTATGTGTCAATGTGGTAGGTGGAAAAGTTGTTCCAAACATGATCACTAGGTCATTGCATTAATACTGCTCCAGGCAAAATGGAGCATTTCACAGTTGCTGGAGGCTACTGGAATGGATTTTCTGCAGGCTACTTCAGTTGCCTTAGCCCTAAGCATCTCTTTTCCCAAACAGAGGATATAGGGACTTAATTTTTCCTTGTTAAATGAAAGCCAGGTTTCTGGAGAACTAGGCAGTAAGAGGCAAAAGCAATGCAGACGCCCATCGTACCCCCACAATACTGTGCTTGCTGCTGGCACTGCTTCTGCCTCACGGCACCCTTCTCCACCAAGGCATACTCAGATGCTTTTGGCATGCTCAGGATGTGCTGATGTGAGTGTCTCACTGCCAGAGCTGAGTTGTCCTGGTTTCTACCCTGCCACATGATCAGTCGCCCATCATCTGCACTGGAACTGGGGCAGCCACAGGGTCCAGAGCTGCTTGTGCCCATTGGTACTAAGTACACAATTTTGAAAAATGATAGGGGCTGAAAATTCATTTTACTACCAAAATGTGTGGCTGGGTAATACCTCCGTCTCCTGCTCTGAGTTGAAACACCTCTGATTTTATAACCTGTTCGGAGCAGTGGTAGCAAGGGGTGATGGTTTCATGGCAGTCACAGGAGTCCTGGGCACCCCTTGCCTAGGGGGGAATGACATCACGCTGCACTGTAGGAGGAAGTGGAGGCTGAGGAGTCCCAGCATATGGGACAGAGCAGGAGTGGTAGCTGTTTTGTACAGTGCTCGTAAAGCAACACATCGGTACAGCTGTTTAGTGGCTGAATGTATTTGCAGTAAGCTCTGTACAGATGCTGCTTCCCCCTGCCGCAGCTACAGTGTCAAACGCAGTAAGAGTGACCCTGACAGAACTGCACTCTGACAGGCTGGGCGGTCGCATTTACCCTGGCATAGGTAGGGGCTGTTATCTTTCATGCTTCCAACTTCATTGGGCTCCCCATGGAGGGGAGAGAGGTGCATAATGGCTGGTAATTTTTTCCTAACAAAGATGGTTATTAAAGTGGCTGCCCAAGCTTTTACACTCTGCTGGTTTTAGCCAGGGAAGAGTTAATTTTCTTCACAGTGGCTGGTATGAGGATCTATTGGATTTGCCCTGAGAACAGTTCTGATAACACTGGTGTTTCAATGGTTGCTAAGGAGTGTTTTGCACCAATTCAAGGACATTTTCAGCTTCTGATATGGCACTTGTGTTCCCAAGTTTCTAACCACACGCATCTGGTGGGGGACACACAGTTCAGACAGCTGACCCAAGCTGACCAAACAGGTGTTTCATTCCATTGAACATCATGCTCAGTATATAAGTGGGGGGTGGGCTGGGGGGCCATAGTTTTGTTCATTCGTTGGTGGGTTGTTTGGCTTGCTTGGTACGTGCTCTTGCTCGTGGGGCTCACTTGAACTGTGGTGTGATTTCTCTCTCGGGCTCACTCAGACTCTGCTGCGATCGCCCTTGGGCTTTCTGGCTCTAACTCTCTCTGCTCCAGGATCTGTCCGGGTATAAGTTGGCAGGTGGTGAGAAACTGTGTAATGTGTTTTATTTTCCATTATTTTCATTACATACTATGATTGTTAATAGTGTTAATAATATTAGTATCAGTATTTTTTTTATTTATATTCAGTTATTAAATTGTTCTCATCTCAGTCCACAGGCCTTCTTGTCTTTTCCTCTGATTTTCCTCCTCCACTGGATGAAGGGGGAGAGAGGGGGAGGGCAGTGAGCAAGCGACTGTGTGGTACTTAATTGCTAGCTGGGGTTAAATCACGACATATCATTAAGGAGAAATCCCTACATTACATTTCAGACTCAGCCTATGGTACAACAGACCCCTTTGCATATGATCTGCTGCTCCCTTTGCCTTAGAGCCTCAAGAAAAATAAACAACCCACGCCAGCTGATGCTGTCTTCCTTCTCCAGGAGCAATGGTCCACATGCAGCCACAGAAGCATGATGAGAAACCTTGGGGTCTTTGTCCCCTGTGGCACATGTCCTTGAGGGGAGAGGCAGAGCTACCGTCACTTTTGAGGGAGACCAGGCAGTGCCAGAGGGTGCGATGCAGAAGCCAGGCTGGGCAGATGAGCCTGGGGAGTGTCCAGGAGCAGGATTTGGTGCAAAACCGTGGTGTCAGGCAAGCTGAGACCAAGAAAAAGTGCTGCAAACCACTGACTTGCCAGCCTTTTTTGCCCTGTTTTTTGGTAAGTGCTTAGAGATCTGTAATTATCCCCCAAAATCAGGCTGGTAGAGATCTTGCTGTACATCTGCGTTGGTTTTGCCTGTGTGATGCTGTGCTCGTAGTTCATGGACACTGAAGGGTCTTGGTCAAAAAAAGGAAGTTAAAAAAAAAGAAGATATAGGTGTTTATATGCAACACTGAATTATGCATAGGGAAAAAAACTTAAAGGTGGCATAGGGCAAAAAAAGTAAGGTGGAATATTCTACAAAATGCTGTATTTGAAGTAAGAAAAATGTCCTTTGTTTCACATCCTTTTGACCCACATCTTTCTTTGATGGTAGAAGTTGTTTGGTTAAAGGAAACATATATACAAAAATGTTGCAACAAGCCCCAAGCGTGGCAGGCCTGGGAGAGCAGCAAGACACCTCGTGTGCTGTGAGAGAGGTTGCACACGAGGACTTGCCATGACCGTGTGTGTGCATCAAACAGCCGGCAGATCCCCAAATAGCCCCGTGTAGGGCTGGCCTGACCTTGCACAGCCGTACAACGGGGAAACGCTGCCATTCTTCAACATCAAGCACGCTGCTGTCCTCAGTTTATGAGGCTGATTTTCCTAAGAGGATAAAGTGTCTTGCAGGGTTTATGATTTTTTTAGGATTACGGATAGGGGGAGATTAATGGATTAGTCTTTTACCTCTGAGTTATTCCACACAAGGTATTAATAAGTAATGCACAACCACGATTCCAGCTATTACTTATGTAAATGTCAGACTTTGTACGCAGAGTGTGAGCAATTTACGGAGCTGTAGTGCTAATTTTTTTGTCCTACACTATTTAATTTGTTTCTCCTCGCACTGGTGACTAATGCTATATAATTTGACAGTTTTGAGTTTTAACATACGAAGACATTGGATGTCTCACACACCTCCAAGTGTTAAATAAAAAGCAGTTGTGTTATGGAGAGAGGGTAACTGAATCCTGGAAGCACATACAACATGCTTCTAAATGCTTAATGAGCTAGTGTTTCTCCCTTTCTTGCTTTCTGATTAACATAGGGCTTTAGCTAATTAATCCACGGATTACATTTATTCAATATTCATCTCATCTATAAGTAATCTTCACTTGAGAAGGTTTTGCAGTAATAACAATAATACCTGACGTGTGTGTGGATGTTGTGATGAGGGCCTACAACTTGCAAATAGCCATAGCCAACTTTAATGGTATATCTGAGACGGACAATTAAAAGTTAGGCTTCGCTTCCCAATACTGACTTGGTTCTGTTGGACTGACTGTTAAAGAAAAGTAAATTTTTCTTTGGAAACAACATAATCATGTTTTCCAGGGTGTCTCAGGCATGCTTCATAAAACTGGATTCAGCTCAGCTGTGATTCAGTCTGGCTTTTGGCAAAAATCTGGGTTTAACTTTACAAAAAAAAAAAAAAAAAAAGAATTTCTGGCTAAGCCCCAGAAACCCAGCATGGGCTGTATGTTAACTTGAGCATATATGTATGCAGAGTTGACCCTTGTCCTCATGTCACCTCTGCGACGCTGTAGTGTTTCTCTGTACTTTGGTACAAGGGTCTGGAGTGACCTCTGTGACAGAGCAGCCTGGAAATGTTCAGAAAATAAGGACTAGTCAGCAGTGCTCACTGTAAATATGTGGGAGGACAGTCTCATTAAGTGAATATAATCTGGAGAATAAATTCTCAGCTTTTTGCAGTCTCTGAAAATAACCCTCTGGCTCCCATAGAGAACAGTGGGTCTGAACTGTGGCTGGAGGCAGTAAAATGGTGCCAAATACGTGTTCTGTGGTGTTTGTGCATTCTGGGCACTAGTCACTTGTAAGGACGATGTGGTCCCACCAGAAGAAATTGTGTGAGACTAATCTTGTGTTTGGGATGCTCAACTCAGTGCCTTGCCAGCTCATGTTTTTCCCATGGAAATAACCTTTATCCGAATAATCCCAACCCAAGGTGGGGAGCACAAGGTCCTTGGAGGCAGAGATATTGCTTTTTCATTTCTTTCTTGTTATTTCCTAGCGTTCTCTCTTTGGCTTTCACTCACCCCTCATGCCTCAAGGCACAGCTGAGAGTTTCCTGGGAAGGAGCGCAACAAGCTCTGTACATGCTGTTAGTCCGTGTTTTAGCTGGAGAACAATTACTGCCAGAGGGCTGCTAATTCAGGTGGCCTGTCAGGAAGAATTAAACCAAAACAGGGGGAGGATGTGCAGTGGCAGGTCCTGGAGGTGTGCCAGGTTGGAGAGATATCTCTGAACGTCAGATCAACCATAGCACACAGCCACTCAGCCTTCCACCACTTCTTATCGTGTAGAAGTAGTTGATTTGGTTTTTTAAACAGTGCTTGTATTGCCCAGCTGTGTGAGAACAGAGCACGCCTTTAGCAGCATCTGTGTGGGAAACACTGCAGTTACTAAGACTCCAGTCAAGGGGCTGTCTGCTAGTTCACCGTCACCTTCACTGAGTCCACATCTCAGTCTAAGCATGTGCTTGGAGTCATCCTGGATCCAGGGGAGCCTGTCGGTGCTCTCCAAACACAGCATATAGGTGCTTGGCAGTGGTGCTGGTCAGATGGTGTATGTTGCTCCTGTATCATCCCTCTCCACTGTGGGCCTTGTTGGGGATGGGCTTTAAGGGGGGGAGGCTGTTGTTGATCCGAAAAATGATGTGCATCACGGTCCTGTGGTCCTGGTAATGTGCCAGTAAATAAGTGACACCAGAAAAAACATTTTGATTTCTAACCAGAGACAGGAGCCCCTACCCCTCTCCCATGCTTTTAGTGAATGGCCAACATTTTTTCCAACCCACTACTCCCTTTCTGAAGTGTTAATGAGGTTCAAGAATGAAGGCCATGGTGAAGTTTCCCAGGACAAGAAGAGAAAACATGGGAATTATTAAAATATCTGAAACTTCTGGAGTGGTCTCCTAAAGCATGAGACTAGTCAGCACACTCAAACGGGAATTCGGCAGAGAATGATTTTATATGAAGAAACTTCTGGTTAAGAGAATGTATGAGGAAAAGCAAGACGAGGGCAGTGTTTTCGCACAAACTCTGGAGTAGGAGGTTTCCTGGGGAGGAACATTTTTGCTGGGCTCCCTTCCTACCTTACAGACCTGATCTGCCGTATTCTGGAGGAGAAATTCCAGCATGGCCCCTCAGCTTTGCAGGAGGTACCCAGCAGGTCAGCGATGAAAGGCACAGGATGAGAAAATCGGGAGGAGAATGTCCTTCACTGCAGCTAAGCCTTTTTTGCTGCCTCCTGTCCAGCCCCTCCAGAAACAGAAGGGATGCTGCTGCTGGATTTCCCCTTCTTTTCTTCTGGGTCTCAGGATTTATGTAGGAAAAATTTCTTTCACTTTTGTCTAGAATCTCTTTGTCTGAAAAACAAGATTTTTTTTTTTTTTTTTTTAAACACAGAAAGACAGAGGGAAAACTGCCTGATAATCCAATTGTGGCAGGAGTATCTTGCATGCTTTTAACCTCTTCCTAAAATGCGCAAAGCTCCCAGAGGAGCTCTGCCTGCCCCTGCGCAAGCCAGACTCTCTGCTGCTACAAGCTCCTAAAGCTTTAGTGACTTCCACGAGACTCTGACAAGTTACACCGGCCATGGGGTTTTGTCAAATAACCCCAAAGGTTTTGCTAGATCACAAGCTCAGTGATGCACAGACAGGACTTCGTGGGGTCTCCCCATAAAGCACTTGCAGAGTCACAAGTTCCCTATGACAGTCCCTGTCTGTGTCAGTAGAGAAGAGGTGAGAGGGTGACTGGAAGTCAGAACTAGGATCTCTATTTGAAATTATCTCAAGGCCCCTGTACACCGTTGATTTGTATGGGGAAAAAATGCCAAGCAACATGCTCTTGTGCCATTGTTAGAAATGTAAAGCCATGTTAATGAAATGCATGGAATTATTTTTTTCCTTAGGTTTTCTAGGTAAGTTTTTAAAAACAATAAAATGCAGCATGAACCCAGTATCATGGTAGTGCACAAAACTCACATAGCATGAGAGCGAGCTAAGACTGAACAGAAGCACTGTGTCTGGAGAGGAGAAATACAATGATTTGGTATCTTAAGGGACTCTTTTTGTACAGTTATACCAAAGTAACCTGCTTTATCCTTTGCCTCAGTGCCAGTTACTCCCTGAGTGATGAAGAGATACTGCTCACAAGAGTCGTACCCCTCTTCTGCTCCCCTGAAAGCTACACTGCTCGTGTGTAATAAGCTCCTGGTGTACTCCTAGGTAGCTGCCATCTGGCCCAGGTCAGGAATGATGTACAATCAAAATGTCTTTTAGCCCACGGAGGGTTCCTCCGCAGGCAGGGAGTGATGCAGTGAGGTGGTAGGGGAAGGGAAAGCGTTTTCGGGCAATGGCATCCCTCCTGTGCAAGATAGGCTCAAGAAACAGGAGGGGAAGAGAAGACAATGGCTACAAGGCTTGGCAGGGGGTGGAAGGGGTGGGTGATGCTCTGTGCAGCTGAGGTGAGGAGCCCAGCTGCAGTGCAGTGGGATCTCCCTCTTTGGCAGCCACTTTGCATAGCATACTGCTCCGTTCCAGCAGATTTACCATCCCTTCTGACAGAGGTGGCACACTTGGTAAAGGCATGTGGGCTTCCCTTGTTTGAAACTGGTATTTATTATTTTCCTTCCCACTTGGTCTGCTTCCTCACTTACTGAGTCAGCAGAGGTTTCATGAGCATCTGATTCAGAAAATCCAGTGTGGCAGGCCAGGCGTGGTACTGAGTTAAAATACTGCATTTAACAAAAGTCCTTTATAAGCTGGCTGTAGCCCCCACAGGTGTTTCTGGACAGCAGTCTCCACGTTTGTAAAGCACCGCAGCATTTCACACCCTGGTGACTCCAGTGGTGCCATACCTCGTTTATTAAGAGATGTTCACCATGCTCATCCCTGAGCTCCATGGGTCCAGAGCCCGGAGCTATAACCTGGGCTGAGTGATATCTGGCTCTTTATGGTGGCTGCCAAACCAAAAAGCTGAATGGAAAAAAGTCCACTTTGGTTACATTCAGTCCTTAAACCCAAGGATTTTCTTATTGAAACTTAAAAAAGACCTACCCAAACAGAACACCAAAACCTCGAAGCAAAGTTTGGGTTTGGTTTTTTTTTTTCCACATGAAATATCATTCCATTAAAATGATGTCCTGTCAAGAAGCAAAGGGCCAAACTGGCAGAAGTGGGGATGAAGGGGAGGGCGCATCCCTCCGGCCAGGTGATGCTCTCTGCTCCACACAGCATCCTGGGCCAACTGCCACCTTCTTTTACAAGAGCCAAGTATGATTTTGCCATCTGCCTGAATCTTTTCAAGGCTGTAATCGCCACATGTACCACTGCACGGCACTGCACAGGGGCCTGTGTCAGTAGCTTCTCTTCAAACTGTGTGACTTTCCGTAGGAGGTGGGAATGCTTTTGGGAAAACTGGGGAAAATTCTGACTGAAGATGGCAATGGAAATGTTTTCCAAAGGTATCATGGGAAAGGACTAGTCAGAGCAGATTTGTGGTTTCTGTGATTGCTTCTGGATTCAAACATTTCAGGTTTTCAGCCTCTAGAAAACATCAGAGCGCAGCCCCTTGGCCCCAAAGCCCTCCTCTCCTCTGCTTCTCTGGGCGCTAAAATGGTAATTGCTGGATGGGAGAGAGATGCCCAGGGGAGATGGATGCTGTTTCCTAGCATGCTAACCAGCCGGCAGCCAAAAGATTTCTCACATCAGCCTCACCTGTACTGAAACCCAAAATTTTTACCTTCTGCTCTCTTAGCTAGAGTGGGAGCTGTGGTCCCAAGAATCAGAACAGATGTGAAGAAAACGAGGGTTTTGTGGGCTTACACATTGATCACATCCTAAATTACATGCCTACGGACATGCCAGACCTTTTGTAAAGTTTGTTTCATATTGTGTAAGTCCTTAACAGAGGACTTTGTTCTGTCTCTTATTTTATGGACTATTACTGAACATCTTACTGTTGAAGGTTATGTTTTCTTTCTTCTTTAAATTTATGTTTCCTCTGTTTAACAGAAGAGAGTTGGGGTTGGAATTCCAACCTGGTTACAAAAGCAGATTGGAAAAATCTCTTAGGATTATTAGGCTGAGGACATTTGCAATCACTTATCACAAACATCTTTAGAAAAAACTCCAAACTACTGGGAGAGAGGCTGGAAGGTAATAAACTCGTTATTTCCCAACAGGGTGAGATGAAGAGGCATTCAACACACTTGAGCTCGGCAGGTCAGGCATGCTGTGTGGGAGGGCTGAGACTGCGATCTGAGGTCAGTTATTCAACATAATAGAAAAATATTTAGATATTGAGCTAAAGTTATGCAAGTGTGTAGGGATTTATTTTCAAGCAGCTAAGTAATTCAACTGACTTGATATAATTCAGCCATGCCATGTAAATGCTTTGTGTTAGGCATAGTTTCAGAAACTTGGTGAGTCTGGGTCTTACAGCACGCAAGGCAAGAAATGATACCCTGTTGGTTTCTGGTGTAATTCTGCTGACACAGGAAAGATCTGGAGCCCTTGTTGGTCTGAGAAAAAATTCTGGGCTGTCTCTCAGAATTGTTTTAATCTGTTTTCATGATGTTTTTTTCCTTCAATGTACTACTAATTCACTTTATTATCAAATCTCAAGGCAACAGGCCAGCATGTCTTGAGAAAATCTTGTTAGTTTCTCATTCATAGCAAAACACTCCCCAAATTCAGTGGAAATTTATTCAGTTTTGTCTCATGAACAAATTAAATACCTAATAGGTGACAAAGGGAGAAAATCCCCAACAAGTTATGAGCTTTTGAAGTGTTAGTTATTTCCATGTTTATTATTAAAAAAAGACTGCGTATTATTAAATAGTGACTAAGAAAAATGTAATGATAGGTGGAGGCCTATCCCTTACCAGTCCAGAGTGTCCTGCTGCTATAATTGCTTTATGAAAAGTAATTGCTTTAATCTGGGCTTTATTTAAAGTCACTGAGAATCTTCTGGTACATTTATTCCCTGTAGATGATTTGTGAGAAAGCTCCCTTTGTGTAGAGATGTAGGAAGAGGCCATTTGTTACTACTGTTAGTATGTGTGTGTACATATATACAGCTATATATGTATGTGACCCTATATGTGTGTGTGTATACACATATGTATACATGTCTTCCTTTGCTCCAAGTATCCCAGAGTCAGTAAGTTCCGGTAGGGCTGAGAGCTCTGTCACTCCACATCCCGCATGAAGTGTACAATGTAAAATACATCTGCATGCCTCTTCTACTCTTTGGCCAGGACAGTAACACGTTTGTGTTCTTTGGAGATTACAAATATTTGGGTATTTATTTAAAATATTTGAGTTAGGTAAATCCGGTGTAAAAACAAAAACTGAGCTGGTATGGATGAGGTTTTCAGTATCACAGTGAAACTGGATTTTTTTGTGAAACTTTAAAATAAAAATTGAATGCAAGTGTGACCAAGCAGCCTTTTCCATCATCCTGGGCTGAGTTACCACCTGGGACAAATCATGGTCTTCCAGCAGCTGAAGCAGGTTGGGGTGAGGCTGGCAAATCTGTGTCTGGCAAATACATAAGAAACGTTGTGATGTTCACTGGGGCAGATTAGCCCTAATGTTTTTGCTGAGCCCTTGCGGTTAAACTTGACTCATGATAGTGTAACATGGTGAAATTTTGCCTGGTGTTTTAAATTTTATCAAGTACATAGGCACTGGCTCGGTACTCTGGGTGCTTCTTTGACTGGAGACTTTCATTACAGGAACTTCATTTGTTAAATCACTGTTGGCTGGGTTTGAGATCAGGTGAGGTACATCACCATGAAGATCCAAATGCAAAAGTTGGAAAGATAGGTTATCTAAGGTAGACAAAATACTGTTGATTACAATATTAACCTTCTATGTGGAATGCAGAACAGATTTTGGCGTTTTGTTGTTGCTTTTTCCTCTAACTGCTTTGGCCCGTTCCTGGGGCAATTTGTTAGCAAGTGAAGATTTACAGTGTCACTATACAGTCACGCTTTTGGCTTAAGAACGTGCCTTCTGGTTTGTAGTTGCTTGCTATGACTGTGGGACTCTCATCAAACCCAATATGCACTTGCTTTAGCCATTGAAGAGAGAGAAAGCACAATCTGTTTCTGTTTATTAAGACCAAATGGAGAAAGTCCTAAACAACCTAGTCTGAACTTGGCTTGAACCCCATTTTGAGCGGGGAGTGGGGGGGCCAGGAGTGAACTAGAGACATCCTGAGGTGTCCCTTCAGCCTAAACAATCTTACGAGTACTGAGGAACATCACACACCTGTAAGCTAATGGATACTGTTCTGTAGGGCATGAAGGAGGGAATGTTTAGGCTATTTACTCTGGACTGTATTGTCTAAGCTTGGGCTGGAGTTCTGAATCTCTCCTTTTCTTTGCAAAAAGGATGTTAAGTGTTCTCTCTGTGTGACAGAGAAATACTGACTGCACCTGCTGTGTCCAACCTGAACCCTATCCCTGTCTCCCCTGAGCACCAGAGTGTTTTCTTTGGCTTTACAGAATTTTAAAGAGCTTTCTCTAAACTTTATGCATTTGAAAGGCCTTCAAGTCCCTTTGGGGTTTGTCTAAGACTCAAGCTTTTATCTTATTAAGTTATGCTAAAATAGTTTCCAGTGTACAGTATTGTAAGTTACCAGAATACTGATGCTCATCTACTTTGTATTTCTACAGAGTAATATAAGCAAACTTTTCCTTGGGAGAAAACTAGCTTTATTCTTATTTTGCTACAGGGAAACTGAGTCTGAAGGGTGTTAAACTGTGAGCTAAAGAAAGTCAGCAAAGGTCTTCAACTTCTCATTCCCAGATTTGTGCTTTACCCACATTTATATACAGTTTTTTACCTCCCACCTTTGGTTTCATGAACCTGGCTTTCTGTCAAGATTTGCATGCTGTGACATGCTTGAGATCATCAGCCACACATTGCTTTTGCATAGCATTTCACCAGTTACTTCATCAGTTCCTTTTGGTGCCATGGGTTGCATGAGGATACATTCCTCCCGCTAGAGGAGGGTCTAAGCGGGACCGAATACTTGGTTGTTATTAAATTGCAGTCTCTTAAACCTGAAATTCCTAATGCTGTTATTAAGGCGTTTCCCTGACGAATAGGTCAGCGGGAGAATGCATACTGGGTAGAGCAAAAATTTCTTTTGGAAACGGCAACATGGTTTCCAAATTCTGCATAAAAATAAAAACAAGAAGTTGACATTGTGAGCTTGTTTTTAAATGCGTTGCAATGCAAACAAACACACTTGAAATTTTCATTCTGCGGATTTTTTCCATTTCTAAGGTAGCCAGTATTTCAGTGGCTGGGACTCTTGCCTTGGGATGTGGGGAATTCTGCTCTGGATCATCTAGATCTGGAGCTTACAGACAGTTTTACCCCTCCTAGGCAAATTCCCTAAGCTCTTGCCTGAGAGTTTCAGTCCCTCAGCCTTGTGTTGCAGCTGCTCTGCTTCTGCTAAGTGAATGTGAACTGAATTAGGCACTGACCCTTATGGCTGGGATGGGGGAAGTTGCGCAGCATAGACAGACATGAGCCCGGGTGACTGGAGTGTGTCACCTGCTTCTGCAGTCAGCGAGGGCTAAGAAACTTGTATGACATCAGTTTTATTGCAATTTCTAGTGCCACTGTAAGGAGATGAGTGGTTTTTTGTTGGAATAATTTCCTGTGTCTCAGAGGTTGGGCTCAGGGATAAGGAAGGGACTTGGATGCTGGCAAAATCAAGGATCTGCTGGGAGTTGAGCATAGGGATTTAATGACTTAGCTATGTGGTATTAATCACTTATTCCTCTGCTGCCTCCATTTCAGCATTGAATCCAAGTGTCCTTGAAGTGGACTTTGCTTATAGAATATCTCCACCTAATGTTTCAGCAGAGAGGAAGGGGATGTGGGATGTTTTTATTTTGTTCTTTTTTTATAAATACATGCTGGCTTATACACTAGTAATTAGGAAAGCACCTCTGAAATCGATGGAGCCATGCTGATTTGTGCTGCCTAAAGATTTGGTCCACCATTTTGCCAAGCCTGTAGAAAACAGTGCTTTGTGCTCGTGCTTCTCTGTGCTCCCAGGAGATCACAGGTGACATTCCCACCATCTGTTGGGCTCAGGTTCACCTTGCAAGGGAAGTTGGAGCCGCAAGGCATAAGCAAATGAAAACAAGTACATTTTTATAGTATGGCTTTTAAAGACAAGGAATGCAATTGAGGTGTGTGAAACTGTGTGAAATCACTGAGGAAAATAGCATCAAGTCTGGAATCTTTTGGAGAATCTTCAGAGCAGTGGGGCCAGCTGAGGCACCAGGTAACTTGGGATGTTGGTTGTGAAACAGAGAGCTGTTGCTTTTAGACTATTGGACCTAATTTTGCTTGGTCTAGGAAACTACATGGATAAGGGAAATTAAGTTTTCTGAGGGATTTCAAGATGTGAAAAATTTGGTTTAGCCTATGTTAGAGTTTAAATGCAAACATTATGAAATCTTCCAGTGATGGGAAATCCATTAGGGCAACCATTGCACACTGACCAGAATATTTCAGGTTTGGTTTGGTTTTGTTTTTTTTTTTACTCTGCTTAACTCAAAATGAAACTTTGGCCAACAGAACTACCAGAATAGTCTGAACAGGTATACTAATATTTTTCTGCAAGCAGAATTGTAACTTGAAAACGTCTAAAAAGGGATATCTGAAAGGTATGTTTTGTTTCTTGTAGCAAAACCTTTATCAAATATAATATCAGATATAATTCTAGGGCTGATCGAACTGTGTTGATTGGCATCTGCTGGCAGTGTCAGTATTTTAGAAGGTCATGGGCTCATGGTGTATGGAAAGAGCCCTTGAGATGGGAATGGCTCCTGATACAAATGGAGTGGTCCAGGCTGACATTCAAGAAGTATCGTTCAGAGAGGGTTCAGGAGGCTGCTCCTTGCTTACTTTCAGCAAGTAGCCATTGCTGCCTTTCTGAGGGCTTTTGCTATGCTATGGCTCTAAACTGCTTGAGGACAGAGTCCAAAACTGTTGCTTTCATCTTTTTTTGCTGCTCTTGGATACCATAGCAAGCACCCGAGAGGTGACAGCTTTCTTGACCATCTCTTCGTGGCAGTGGAATTTGTGAGCACTTCGAATGCACTTAAGAATAAAGTCAGCCAGGTTAACCTTCCCTGTGCTCACCATGTGTGCGCATGCATCATCTCTTGGGGTACACTCAGAAACCCTTCACCCCTCAGCTGTGAGGCACCTGGCCCTAAGGACATGGCTAGAGCTGGCGTGCATCGTGTGTGAGTGCAGGATTCGCACATCATTGGGCGTGGTCCGGTGTACAACTGCTAAACCATCCACACGGATGCAGAGATCCTGGTGGTCCATGAGGAAGAGGACACACCTGAAACTGGGTCCCTCCAGCCCCGACCGGCAGCACGTCTCTGCTTGTTCACAGAGATGGATGAGTGGCATTTAGCTGAGGCAGAGCAGCTTTGCTAAAAGGCACTTTTGGAACTGTAGTGAGAGGAAATTATTTATCAGCATATGAATTTGGCAAGTAGCTTTATATAGAAAGAAAACATGGAGGGAAAAGGCTACAGATGAAAACAAAACAAAACAAAAACCACAGCAAAAATACCCACACAACAACAACCCACAACAGGCATTTTATTAAATTATTTTAACACTTTTTTAAAAAATAGAATTTTCTGCCTCTTTTTTTCCTCTGGACAAAATACAACCAAAACAGTTAAACGTAAACTGTTTCTGTTTGTCTTAAAAATTTTTTGGTTCAGTGTAAGTCTCTTTTTCGCTCCCTTAAAATTTTAGGAAGTACTGAAGGGAAGTGCCTCCAGATTTTAGTATTAAATCTCCTTACAGTTTTAAAGGAATGTAATGATCATTACACAAAGATATCCACTTACCACACAACAAAAATGAATTCTATGTGCTTATTTGAACCAAATTATCCTGCTATAATTAACGTGATATAGAATATGATGTATAGATCTGAGAAATATCCATCACGGATCCCTTAATATTTGACATTGATGGCACTGCACCATTCCAGCGGGCTTTCACTTTTGACCGGTACCTCCCCCAGATGCTGCAAATCAGTGCTGTCTCAAGAATTTATATGACTTCTTGACATTACGTGGGTTTCGATACGTTGTCAAGTAAAAGGATTCTTGCTGCTTTTCAGTGAATATAGTGTTGAGCTGTATTACTGCACTCACTGATAACAACAAATCGGTAATTTGCTGGGAATGAAATGTCACCACTATAAAAAGAAGATAAATTATAAAAATTAGATTGCTCTGAAGAAATTCAGAGATTAAAGTGCCTATTTGAATATATATATATGCAGACCTAATGGATGCAAGGCTATAAATGCAGAGGAGAGGGAATGATTACAGCAGTAGATCTGTGTAGTTATCAATCTATAAAAATCAAACAGCCAAGGCATTTTTAAAGGAAAATCAGGATATCATTAACAGGAGAGTAAGTTTTGAGACAAGATAAATGGAAGATAAACTGTGATATTTGCCAGCTAAAAGGAGGATGTTTATGTTCAAAACTCCAGGGCCCTCCAAAGGACAGATTTACACCTTTTAAAATCCTCTTTGTCTGTCAGAGGGGCTGTCCCAGGTCCCTACAGATAAAGTCCATCCTTCACATAGCAAACTTCATTGCTGGGTTTATCACCAGCAGCAGTTGCCAGGATGAAGTTCAGGCTGCTATTCTTCTGTCCCCTGAGTTTCTCACTAGCCTGACTCAGCTGGATCCATTTATATTACCACTTCTTGCAGTTGTGAGGAAATGTGAAAATAATATTGTGATTTGTAAGTATGAGGACCTAAATGATGCCTAAAGGTTCAAAGATTGTAAGTGAGCTTGCTTGCTGAACAGCAGAATACCATCGTCATTCCTATTCAGTGCTGGAAACCTGGTTGTAACCGTATGCACAGATATCTGTGCTGTTTCACCTTGTTGTGTGTGTCCCCAGACAACTGTGCTTTAGAAATGCTGGTCAGAGCTGGGTTGGAGTTAATGCTGGTTTGAATGCAGAATAGCATCAGTGTTTTTAAGAGACAACATTAATAAATCACTCTAATATATTAAAGTCCCTAGTTCAGCTAGGCCCTTTCATTAATATTAGGGAAAATTATGGTAAAACTTCCCAGCCTGAATTTAACTATGAGGGTGTGCTGGTTTTGGCTGAGGTAGAGTTAATATTCTTCACAGTAGCTGGTATGGGGCTGTGTTTTGGATTTGTGCTGGAAACTGTTGGTAACACTGGGATGTTTTCTTTACTGCTGAGCGGTGCTTACACAGAGTCAAGGTCTTTTCTGCCTCTCACTCCATTCCACCAGCAAGTAGATTGGGGGTGTGCACAAAAAGCTGTGAGGGGACACAGCTGGGACAGATGACCCCAACTGACCAAAGGGATATTCCATACCGTATGACGTCATGCTCAGCATATAAAGCTGGAGGAAGAAGAAGGAAGTGGAGGACATTCGGAGTGATGGCATTTGTCTTCCCAAGTAACCGTTATACGTGATGGAGCCCTGCTTTCCTGGAGATGGCTGAACTCCTGCCTGCCGATGGGAAGTGGAGAATGAATTCCTTGTTTTGCTTGGCTGGTATGTGCAGCTTTTGCTTCACCTGTTAAACTGTTTTTATCTCAACCCACAAGTTTTCTCACTGTTAGCTTTCTGATCCTCTCCCCCATCCCACTGTGGGAGAGATGAGCAAGCAGCTGTGTGGTGCTTAGTTGCTGGTTGGGGTTAAACCATGACAGGGAGTAACACAAAAAGAGTTTTGTGTACAGTCTGGAAAGCTGAGGGTATTAGTTCTCTCTCTAGGCACTGTAATACCACTGCAATCTTGCACACTTACAAACATCAATAAATTCCCTTTCCAGCACCACGTGAAACAGAGAAGTCACTTTACTCCCCAGAAGGAAGAAAAGCTGAAGATGGGCTTGCTGTCTTAATGGCACTTGGGTACAGGGTGAGGTGTGGGCTGTCTTGGTCCCATCAGTGAGGATGTAGGTTTCTGCAAGCTGGCTGGGCAGGATGCGCTCCGGGTCATCGCTGTCACCTCTGATGTGGCCTGTGTCTGACTTCTGTCTTCTTTCGAGACAGTTAGCAGAAATGCACAGCCTTTTCTCTCTGGCCGCATTTTTTCTGGCTGACGTGTTGAATTTTAAACAAGCTATCTGGCTCTTCCTCCAGTTTACCTTGGAGAGAGTGTTTGCTGCCTGACTATTGATGTTGTAGTCTTAAAATGGAATAATTACAGTATCCTGTATTTCTGCGCATGGTGCTTTAAAAAAAGGCAAAATGGCATGGTGAGCTATGGTCCTTAGTGCACCGACTTCTTACACTATCTAATGCCGCTAGTGTTATCAATAATTCTCTATTGTTACAGTACTGGGAAACCGAACCAGTTGAAAGTGTGCAATGCTGGTAGCAGAACAAAAAGCCAAAGCCCCAAAGAGATTCAGGTCCTCTTCTAGTGTGTCCTGCTTGCTTGCAAAGCCCAGCTGGGGTTTTCCAGGTTTTGCCTGGAAGCCGTTCCTGCTCTCAGGAAGGAGGGCTACTGGCAGAGGGGAGGACAGGGTCAGCCTGGGCAGCTGCTTTTGATGCAAAAGGCAGTATGGGGTTGTTATACTTGTTGCACTGAGAGAGGAGGAGGTGGTTTGGTACCTGTAGGGAAGGTGGCAGTAATCTCACAGTAAGCAAAGCATCTGAAAATTGGCATCGTGGATAATGGTTAGGCATGCTGATCTAAGCTAGAGAAACTGGTCAAAATGAGACGTGAGATTTCCTGAAGAACAAAACTAACCTAAGTCAAGACTTCTTTCAGCCACCAGCTGATTTCCTGTACCGTGTGTCTTAGTCCATCACTGCATCTTAGAAAGACTATATTTCTTTACAATCCCACTTCAGGCTTCTTCTCCCAGCCATACAGACAGTATAGTGTGATCTAAACTGGTCTGTGGAGGGTGGACTAAGGGGTGTATTTCCATTACTACCACCAGTTCAGGCTGAATTGCCATAGAGTGGGATCTGCCCCGTATCTGCAGGGGCGTAGGAGATTGCAGGCTGCTCTTCTGCAGAATGCAGATTTTCCACAAGCGCTAACTGTATCCTGGCCTTTGGCTGGATGCTGAGCTCAGGGCTAAGCTATGGACTGCTCCTGACTAAACGTCCAAGGTCATGCACAGCAAAAGCAAGAGGTGCAGATTTTGAAGCGCGCCATTGATCATGCGCAGGGACAAAAATCATTGAAGAAAAAACCGAGTGAATTAAGTGTTAGCTCCTATGTCAAAGACCGATGGCCTGCGGGCAGCTCACCCAGCTCAAGGGGCTGTGCGTGTGATGCTGCCAGCACTGGAATGGGGGCTCTTCCCAGAGGGAACAGGGCAGCACGGAAGTCACTCCCTCAGCATTTCTTTTCCTCTCAAACTTGGGTTCTGTCTGTATTCAGGCAGATGAGATCCAGAATTATTCTCTTGGTTATTGCATAAATACTCATGGAGTGGCAATGTCCCTGTGTATGGAGTGGTATCGGCTGTGCCTGCAACTGACCAGCTGAATGGAAAATAAATATCTGCATCAGATGGAAATGGATGGAAACTGAAAATTTAAAAAAAAAAAAAAAAAAGGAGGAGGGCTATGAAAACCAAGAAACACATTTTAAGAAGCACTGGTGTATTTGATATTACACAGCAGTATATACTAGCCACATCAGCACTGTATGTACAGCGCCTGTGATAGCCCAGCTTTCATGGGGTTTTTCATAGGCCCATAAAGGATATGAGCTTCTTGTTAGCTAACAAAACATGCTGTGTAGCTTAATTAGCTTCCTGGGGAGGGAAAATCCTCATGGATTTAAATTACGAGAAGCCTCATAGATTTAAACAAATTCTGCAGACACAGACCACGTTTTTGGCTGGTCTCCCAGCTTCCAGTTAAACAGGATTGGTTTTATTCCTCTTACCAGCACTCTGTGCTGACTCTATGTCTTTTACAATGTGAAGGAAATGATGCTTTTACCTACAGTGGGGTTTCTTGTTGTTTGTTCTTTCTTTTTTTCATCAGCATTCTTGACTGTAGTTAGCAGAAGCCTTCACCTTCTGCCCCACCGCTTTCAATTTCTGTGTCCTAGGAGGAGGCTTCTACGCTGCTGACTCTGGCACGTCACCCCCAAAGCTGCCTGCTGATCCTCCTCCATGGGAACCCTTTCATGAGAATCCCCCTCAATTCTTAAACATCTGGCATCAGATTATTGTTAACTGCTTTTTCAGCAGTTAAATCCCAAGTTGTCTGCCCCAGGAGACTCAGAAAAAGCAGAGAGAGCATCTGGTAATTTGTCTGGGGCCATATTGCTGCACCTTTATGGCAATCTGTTTCTTAATTATGAAATGCAATATCAAATATCCCCGCATGCAGTGTAGGGAACGTGGAGCACACAGATGTGTGTCCATCCCCACTGTCCTCTTCCTTTTGTGGTTTGTGTCAGAAACCATTCTTCAATCTTGCATTTTTGAGTGTTGTTTCTTGTAATCTGACCTCTGCTTCCAGAGAAAGTGTCAGAAGATTTTTTTTTTTCTCTGATCAATGGTGAAATGGTTATATCTTGGGACATTCACTAGTAGACACCTGGCTTCAGTCTCACATTGTTAGTCTTTGAAATAGTTAATATCTAAGCATCTGGTATCATATTCCGGAAAGAAGACTACTCTATGGACCACTGAAAAACACTGAATATTTTTGTAGAAGCATGCTTAAATGTTGCCTAGGATAAATTTTAGAAATAGTCTCTGTGGGAATGGCAGAAATCCTGATTCTGTGCAGTTCCCAGATCATTAAAGGACAACAGGTTTTCACAACTGGGATGCTGTAATGTGATATATGTGGATGGGGAGGTTCTGAACAAGCAAAAATCCTATTGTGGAACTTCACAGAGGGCTTCCCACTGCAGCCAGAGGCTGAGGACCTCCCACCCCTGAAGAACTTCTCCTGGCAGAGGTCCCAATCCTGACTGTCAGAGAGACAGGGATCAGTCCAGTTAAATGCTGTACAAATCATGATCCTTGAATCTGATTTTCCCTGTCACATAGGTCATGTAATTTAATTTTACTTATTAATTAATGCTTAATTTTTTTTGACTGAACGTATCACCTGAAGATCTCAGGACTTTGCATAGTTAAGATCTAGCACATTGCGAGTTACATAGTTTCTTTCTACGTTGGTCAATGGAACATTCTCCTTCCTTTTAGCCTGAATTTGGCTAGATTAATCTTTCTGTCACAGAATATCTTTTTTTTAAACCTTTATCTGATAGATTGGGTTCACCTGTAAATATATGCGTGTTTTTCTTTGTCAGCCTAGAAGGATTCTTACCAAGTCAGATCTAGCTAAAGTTTGGTTACAGTTTGTAGATTGAACTGCATCTGTCTAAAGCTGTAAGGTACATTTGCTAGATCACAAATTCTTATTTTTCTGAACTTTTGCCAATTAATAAAAATTCTTGGAGATATGTGTGGAAGTTGTAAACATCCTGTTTCACAGTGTCCTTCCCTGGTGTGTAGTAGAAATGTTTGTGGTTTATTTTGTTTTGGGATGTTCCTTCTCACCTGTTCCAGACCTACCTTTGCTGCCTTTATTATTACATTAATTCCCACCTTCTGCACAGCTTTGCTGGCCCCTCCAAGTCGGATGCTCTGTGATGGCAAAGACTGTGACTCTCCTCCCCGCTAGGAAGCACGGTGGTGGGGGAGCAGGAGGGTTACCCATGGTGCTGGCAGCCCAAGCTGAGTACCGCTGAGACAGTGAAACAGCCCCCCCTTCCATGGGGAAGGAACAGCATGAGCATGCTGCACGGCTACACAGCTCCCTGGTCCTTGCAAGCACCTGTGCATGCAGCCCTGGGTTTGCTTTTTAACAACATCGCCGTGGTTTTGCTAATGACGACCTGGTTTAAGTGGGTACCGCTAAGTGACCAAACCACCCACCATATGAACTGGGTCCCTCAGGACAGCGATGCTTTGGGCCAGGTTCTGCTGTTAAGCACTGGATTAAACCCAGGGCAGCTTTGGAAGAGATCAAAACTAAAATTTTACCCTCCTGGCATCCTTACATCCTCTCCCATTCTTCTTTCTTTTTCTCTGACTTAATAAAGGAGATTATCATGTTCTTTTTTGAGCCTGTGCTATGGAAAAGGTAGTCAAGTTTCCTCTCTCTGTGACACACGAAGGAGCACCCTGATCTTGCAGGAGGAAAGAGACAAACGCTGCTGTCACATCCTCTGTGCCACTTCACTGAGGCAAACTCAGTCCTTTGATTTAGGACTAAGTGGTAAATTGATGCAGAAGGCCATGAAGCAAGCTCGCAAATTAGTCTACTTAAAAGGTTGTGTTTTACATATTTGAAGATAATTGAACCACCATGACTAATTCATAGAATGATAAAATGTTGGCAGAAAAAAAACCCCTATCCATCCTCACCTTCTATCCTTAGATTAAATAGCAAGAAAGTCTACTTTTTTTCCCCTTCCTTTTTATCCTAATGGATGTGGTCATGAAACATAGATTTCTTTTTTTAACATAAAAGGGTCTTTCTCAATGCTGCACTATATAGGCACAAATAAGGCAATGGACATCAAGAAGAGGCTTAGTGCTGTTTATGTGGCCTTGTAAGGGATGCCAAGGGCATAGTTTCTATTGCACCCCAGCCTTGTTCAGCAATGAATTAAAAAAAAAAAAAAAATCCACAGCTTTTTCTGCTGTGAACAGTGCAGCAGTCATATCTGCAGGGAGAAGGCTTCTGTTATTCATACACTGGCTGCATCAAATTGATGACAACACTCTTGAAAATGGATATCTGTCTTGCACAGCTCTGTTTCCATGACAGTAGCCAACAGATGACAGCGCTGTGATGGGGACAGTAAGGTAACCTTTCCGTATGGAGCGCCTTGGTGCCCACAGTTATTCCCAGAGAATTTCTTTTTTATTAGCTAATTATTAGCCCTTCTGTGCAGATCCAGAAATGAATACTGAAAACATTTGAGTATTCCTGTAACAGCATCCTGCTGTAAGAAAGCATGAGAAAATAATTTTCTCATTCCTCTTTGTTGCCTCTCTGTGGGCTGATCCTTAGGCTGATACAGAGTCTTCAATGCCATGAAAATTGGTGGAAAATTGGAAAGAGGAAAGGAAGCAAAATAGCAGGAACATGAAGTTTCTATGCCTTGGGGATAAATAAGCAGTTTTGCTATTAATCATCACTGTTACAATAAGCAGTGCACAATATAAGATATCAATGTTTTTCTTTCCTGTCTTATTTTTAATTGTTCTGTATTGTCCTAGGAGGACTGTGTGTTCAGCTATATGAGCTGACTGAAATGCAAGTTAACAGTGGCAAACCAGTTTTGTCTTTGTTTGCTGAATTAAGGGGCTGACTGATATGCTGCAAGTCCTACCCTCTGTCACCCCTTGGTTTGTTTCACGCTTACCAACGCTCTTGTACCAGTTGTCTCTGTGAAATAGATGTTCCATTGTATCGAGTGGAAATTTACAGACTTGGGCACTAGCACGGGAAAACAAAAAATCCAGACAACTCCTGTAGGTTAAGGGTTTTTTTGCAAGTCAAGTTTGCCTTTCCTCCCCACCCCCTGGCCCTTTCTTTCTTGTTTTTAAAAGCAGTGAAGAACAACCCCATGCAAAAACAAAAATAAGCTGAAGAAAAGATTTTTTCAGAAACCAGATTCACCCAAGCAAATTCTGGAGGCAGATATAGCCAAATACTGGTTTACCAGCCTAAAAGCTAAGAATGAGCAGAAAGATATGAGCTGAAGAAAAATCTTATTTCAGAGCATTGAGGTTCAGTTTTGAATGTACTCAGAAAACATGATAACCATTAAAAACTGTGCCCTCCAACTTTCACCTGATGTGTGCTGTCTTGGCAGGTGCATGTTAAGCAGGTATGGCGAAGCTTTGATTTGCTTCTCTTCCCGTTTTTCTGTATGTGTTGTTTTCTGCCTCGTTTTTCTGTATGTGTTGTTTTCTGCCTCATCTCTCTGTATGTACAAACAGGCTTGCCATCCACCCAGCTCCTGAACAAAATGCATTTCCACAAAAACTGATTCAAACCTGTGTAGTAACCTCTGGACAAGCTGTCGGGGTTGGCTTTGTTTCGGGGCACTGCATTCCCTAAACCTGCGCTGCTCCGGGCCAAGCTTCACCGGGTACCCACCACCAACCTCTCCTCTCCTTGCGGTGTGGGACAGCATGAGCTCAGGCTAACAGAGAGACCTTACTGTCTGCACTGACACTTTTGGACCCAGTGAAGCGGTCTGCCCCTGTCATAGCTCCTTCCCTCTGCATGCCGACAAGCTTTGCCTTACTTCTGCTTACCCCCTAGTCCTGCGCCTGGCTGTCCTCCTCTTGCCTCCCAGCCCTGAAACCAGATTTGACTCCTCACACCTTCCTTTCCCATATTGGTCATCTCTCAGAGACTTCTATTTTGTAATTTTTGAAATCTATTAATGTCTTTTCAATCTTTGTTGCATCTCTCCAGGCTTTGTGCTGTAACGTTTCTCATGTCCTCACATCTTTTCACTTGCAGCTATTTCAATTGATCTGTTTGCTCCTGCTGTTGCTTTCAGTACTTTTTTTCCTTCCCCTCAGCCTAGGCACTGCTTTTTCAGATTTGATACCTTTACTTCTTCCAAGCCAAGGCTTGTCTGATCTCCCTTGCTGTAATTCTCTCCATGATTTCCTCTGTCATTGTCCAAACCACGTATCTTCATCTCCTTCCTCTGTGCCTGGTTTGGGGTCCCCCTGCCCAGGCTCTTGGCACCCCTTGCAGTGCCACCCCGCTGCCTGTAGCTCTGATGGATGGTCAGGCTTGTGCACACCACTCTCTGATCTCCAAAGCCACCAAGGTGTCTGGGGCGCAAATCCTGTGGGTACTACAACCTGGAAATCCAGCCAGATCCTGCATCCTGATCACACTGGCACAGGCAGCCCTGGTGGGGCTGCACAAGACTGCAGTGTAAGACACCTGGAGCCACGTAAGAAAAGGGCTTGGGAATAGCTTGCACCTTGTAAAAATTTACCAGGAGACTAAAATTCAGCTCAAAGATCCTGCTTGAGAGCGAGTTCTGTATCTGTATGTGCGTTTTCCTCCTGACTGTAGCAAAGAGAGCTGGCTCTGCAGCCCAGCCGCACCTTTTCACAGCCCTGGCACACCAACCCTCACATTGTCTCTTTCAGTGGCTAATTTCTAGAAGGAACACCTTGCATCTGGACTAGAATTTGCTTTTAACTTTTGAGCTAAACCAGTGTTGCTGGCTGCTGCTTCTCACATTTCTTGTCCAAGACCAAGTGCTTTCCCCAGCGCCTGTGCAGGGCTGCAGCCCAGCAATGATGCTCATCAGCACATGTTCCAGCCCTTTTCTCCCCTCTCCCAGGATGGAGAGGGACCTTCCATGGAGATAAAGCCCTATCTTGAGCCAGGGGCTAACCTGTGACAGAGGTTGTGGCATGGCCCTCACTTGCCCAAGTTCTGCCCTACCAGCCACACCAAGATGGCCCGCTGTGTCCCCTTTTTCTGAGCAGTGTTTTTCTTCCTGAGACATAGCCCTTTCTCATCAGCCCGTGCAACTTGCCTGCTATTAAAACAACAGGGAGCTGTGCTGATTTATACCTCCTAAGGAACCAGCCTGTCCTGCTGGCTTGTTGTTTAAGTGATGAAAATACCAAAAGTGATTGACTCTTTCTGTTCAGAGCTGCCATGATTTTCTCTAGTGATGTGATAGCCCTTTTTGTTTGATTTATTTTGTTGTGTTTGAGGGTTATTTGCCCTAATTATAGTGTTATACAAATTGAGGAAGAAATACTGCAAGTGTTGAAGGTGAATTTACTTCACGTCTCCGCCAAGTTTAATGTGGCACAATTAAGAAAACTTGGGGGAGCACTTTGGCCCTTGCATAGCATTGATGCAAAAGGAGTGGGGTGTCACTGGGGACCCCTCCAGCAGCACAGCGGAGGTGCTCCCTCGCATGGTTCATCTGGAAGAGCTTCAGGGCAGCATCGGCACCGCTGCGGTGCCCACCCCTCGGGGCAGGCAGGCGGGCATCCCCCGCACTGCAACCATTGCTCTCCCCATGGACGTCACGGGAGGTGGGGAAAACTTTCAGTGTGTTTTCTGAGCAGCCAGACACAGGGTGGGATGTTGCTTATGCCAGGGTGAAATGAAAGGAAATCGGTCTCGGAGGGGCAGTAGTGAAAATATATATATATTTCTTTAAATAAAGAGCTCATGTTATGAGAGCTAGTGATGCCATAGGTAGGGAGTGATAGGCTCGTTGCCATGGGAACTACTCTTTCTACTTGAACAGCAAAATCAATAATTGCCTAAAACCTCCGCTGTGTGTTTGGAATTTGGTCCCTTTTTGTCATGTAGGTTTTGTGAGAGGGGGTATGGTGGATTCTGCAAGAAAATAAAACCTCTGTGGATGCTTTGCACTGTTCCCTGCCCATCTTGGGCCCTGTGAAGTGATATGTTAATGCCATACCTTTATTTAAATAGCTGGAGGTTTTATCCTGCCATGCTGAAGGCCTAATCCTGTAACCCTAAGCCTGTGCTTCTAGGAATGGTAACCAAAATACCAGGAGCACTACCAGCACTGGTCAAAATCTCTGGCATCCGTAAAGACTGTAGTCTAACCACAATGTGAAGAGCGTAGGGGCTGCTGAGTTTGACCCAGGTGGTCATGGTAACTACCTATAATTTTGAATCCCTTCTTATGGAAGACCCTCTTTGGGAAGCAGTGAGCCAGCCTCTTCCCTGACACAGCTCCCCTGAGCCTCAGGCATGGCTCCCTCATGTCCTGGGGACTGCCCGGGAGCTGGCATTGCTGTGTGATGCCAAAACAAGGTGTTGTTCCAAGTACATCATGCATTTTTCTTTTTATTTCCACTCGTTACCGGTTACACACTTTGGTCTGCAGTGAAATAACTCACAGTGTTAATGCATTAGAAGCTCATTATTGGGAATGAAGCTAATGCCCCACTGAGATGAACAGAGGTGATTCATGCTGCTCCAAACTGCTGGGTTCACTTGTTTACAAACTCAAGCTGCTGATGTGACTGCTCAGTTACATCCTAGGTTATGAGTTAGCTTTTTCTCATCATGAATTTCCTTTTCTTTTTTTTTTTTTTTTTTTGAGGGGGGGAGAAGCCTTAAAGGGATCCGTTTAATTTCTGCATATGTTTTGTGTATTCCTGCTAGCAACATGGATAGATGCATTGATTTATATGTAAATATTTGTGGTTAGCAATTTGATGTATTCAGCAAAATGATTTAATGATGACAGGATATAGTTTGTGAACGTTCCCTCCCTCAGCTACTTTCAATAATGCTGATCTTTCACACCTGGGAGCCCCAGGGATCTTTTTAATCTCTGCAGTTTACAAAATATATCAACAACCTGTGAATAAACAAGAAAAATACTTGGAAAAGAACTTGTTTTCTCTTCCTTCCCATCGTAACCAACTTGTTTATACTGTTGGGTTTGGGTTTTGCTGGACTGCAGTATCTTACACAGGGGCCATTTACATTCTCAAATTAACTTCTCCACCCCCCTTAAGGGAGAACAGATTTTCTTGTTTATATATTATTTTATCCTCAGAGAGTTTCAGGAAGGCAGATGTCAAGGTCTGGCATCCCATTAGATCCCATTAGATCAGCCCATCTGATCACTGCACTGGTGCAGACATGGAGGTTAAGATCACAGAATCATCATAGAACCATTTGGGTTGGAAGGGACCTTAAAGCCCATCCAGTTCCACCCCCCCCTGCCATGGGCAGGGACACCCTCCACTAGACCAGGTTGCTCCAAGCCTCATCCAGCCTGGCCTTGAACTCTTCCACTCAATGAAAATGTTATATTCTGCCCCCAGTCTCTTTCTGGTAGTGCGAAGGTCCTCTGGTGTCCCTTCCACATATTAAGGAGTCCACATGAATTATTTGCCTTTGTCAAAGAGTGCTGCCAGCTGAAACATCTCCTGTTGCTCTTAGTGATTTAAGCTGTTTTTCAAAGACTACTTAAGTTTCCAGAAAGTGCATGTTGGGGAGTGTCATATGTGTGGGAGCCTAATTGGTTTCTTTTCTTTTTCCTTAATTTTTTAGAAGAATAAAATGGCATCACTCCATCTAAGATGTAATCCAGTGTAATGCACGCACAAAATAAACAGGCATTTGTAATTAGGATACACCAGCCACGAAAATCATGAGTCATGACAATTGTTGTTTTAATAAAAGACAACACCAACGGTGTGGAAGAAGCCGGCGCTCCTTAAATGCAGATCTCCACATTCTTCCAGTTCCCAATGCCTACCTGGACCCAGGAGATCTTGTCTTTCTGGGAAAAAGTACGAGGCCAAAAACCACATCACAGGGATTTATAGCAAAACCCGAGACTCAGTCTGATCCTGTCCACAGCTGACCGGGTTCTCAGTGTACCAAGCTGTTTCCTTACACTTATCCACCTCCAGAGCACAGGGATCTCTTGGCACCACAGGCAGAGATATCTCCCTGTGTGCTGAAGAGAGAAGCAGCAGGATGGAGAGGTTTAAAAATTCCTCCCAACCCCCATTTTGAAAGACAGAGTGAGGAATATTCCTTTTCTGATTTCTTTCTCCACTTTTCCAGTAAGAATAACTTTCCTGGTTTTTTGTTATTTATGAAGACATGCTTGTTTCCAGCTTCCTGGGAGCCTCCCGAGGGGATTTATGATGTGCTGGCCTCAGCCTGGGCCATAGCAGACCCTCGCTGACTCCCTCTCCCCCCTGCTCTTCAGACAGCATCTTCTTTGCTGTTATAGTAGCTGTCAAGTTTTCCAGAAAAACAAACCCTCTGACACAAGAGGCATAGAGCTGACGTGAAGCGAGCAATGGTCTGCACTTAAACCATACCCCCTCCCACATAACTGGGAGTAACTGAGCCTTTGATGGATGAACTCTGTTACTCCAGTCATTTGCTGCCGAACCTTTGTGCCTACTTGAAATTCATAGGAATTCCTGTTATTGAGCCTGTTTACTGTGTAGATGATGAATATGGGCTTGGCTTGCTCTAAAACACTTTTGCGGTTTCCCTTATACTTCGTTTTACTGAAGATCTCCTCTTTCCTTTGTCTTGATGGTTGGCAAAGAGCCAGATGCTGGAGCTGGTTTCATTTCTGTGGGCCATCAGCTTTGATTTTCCTTTTATGTGCTGCATTTCTGGTGCCCGCACACTGAGAAGCTGTGTTAGAACCTCTAAATCAAGATGATTACTATCCCTGTTCCTGAGAGGAGTCTCTGCCAAGCTTGCCAGTACATTGCAGTAAGTTAGAGAAATTCCCCTCTAAATTTCTGCAAGAAACGGAGCTCAGAGAATGAAGGAATTGGGCAGGACAGTCAAGGAAATCAGAGGTGTGTTGGCCTGGGGGGTCAGCGGTTTGAATAATTCCCTTTATTATAGAATGGTACTGACATATGTTATCAATACCTAGTAGAATAATAGCACTTTTCTTGGATATATACTTCAGATTTGCATATAGCAACATTTATCAGTATGGAAACGGAATTACACGTTTGCAGGACAGTCTGCAGTAGTTTGCTCCACTGCAGTCTTACAGTGGGAGACAGAAAAGAGCTCAGTGCTACTGAGAGCTGATTACTTCACATCTGCATGGGATCTTAATGCATGACTACATGAATTGGCTGTATATTTAGGACTGTCTGAACCCTGACATGCCTTTGCATATATAGCAAAATCAGGTTTCAGACAAAGCTGATAGTAGCCTATCAGGAAGGTCAACTTGTTTTCTTTTATTTGTATATTTGCTTACAGAAGTAAAACAGAGGAAATCTAGTGACTATATACCATGCAGTAGCACAGTTTAAGGGTAGGAGTTTCCATAATTTCTACTAACAGCACCTATGAGAAAAAGCTTTGGGGACAGAAGAAATAAACTATGTGGGAAGCCCCAGAGTAGTGTCCTGTGACTTTAAGTCCAAAATATATTTGCTCTTCTCTACACATAGACTGTGCTTAGTGGCGTTTTTCAGCTTACTTGGTAGACGAAGCAGTGACCCCAGTGAGGGCAGGATATTATTGCCTTCTCTAAAGTGACAATCTTTCATCTCTTGTCACCTTTATAGAGTGCCTCAGTCTCTGCTCCCTGAGAGAGCGTGCAGTGAAGCCTTTCCACAGGCTTGCCCTGTTCTTGCGCTCTGCCTTGGGCACTAGTTGGAGAAAACACACTTAGCTTGGCCAACTTTGGTCCTGCACAGTACAGCCATTCCTATATCTTCCCTTTCATCTCCTGACCTACAGACATGGGGACAACTGCTTCCAGTCTGAGTTAGCATGTGAAACACGACTTTCTACAGCTGCAGGTCTGAGCTGTGGCTGTTGTGAGCCACCACACTGAATAACTCCCACCATCAGTGAATCCAGATCCCCTTTAGAGTATTAGTAATTTTTCAGGCAGTTTGGATTATATGTGCAAAGATATAGAGGATATTTTCTAGAGGAAAACCTGAGCAACTCAGAGACAAAGGGGAGATCGAAGGCTGGAGATGTCTGCAGTACACTTCATCTCTGGTGAGCTGTGCATCTTTGCAACCCTCCCTGTTGCTGATTTATAGAATATGTATACATCATATAAAGGCTGTAAATTTGAAAATGTGATAGTTCAAATTATTTGGCCTTATTTATTTTGGATGCTGCTTCAAAACCTGACTGCTCTAGTTCTTCCCAAGCAAGATTTATTCCTGGCCAGTTTATATTCCTGTGGTGTTCTACTAGGAGCAGCTCTGTGCTTCTGACCTATTTTTTATTGACCTTTTCTTTACAGAGGGAAACTGTGTGTCTGCTCAATCCTGTCTCACAGCAAGAACAGACTAAGCTCTTAGTTGGCAATTGTAAAACAGATCCCTCTTCCCCAGTCTTTCTAGGATCCAGCTGAGAAGTATCCAATTCACTATAGTATTTAAGACCATGATCTGACACTTCCATAATTAAATTTCCATTTTCCCTCTCTTCAGGGTTGTCCAGTTTTTCTTAGAGAATTTTCATATTGTTCTCTTTGCTAACAGTGAGTTCACACTTTGAAATCTTGGTAGGAAATGTGCTGATGACACAATGTAATTAATGAAAACACTAATGAACATGAAAATTTAAAAGATTGATCTGTAATGAATTCTGCTTATAATCTTCCTCTGGCCTGATGAAACCTTTCTTCAGCCCAGGTGGTTGCAGTCACTTTAAGCACTTGAAATTTGCTGTATTAATTCTCAGTTTATGTAATAATCTTCCACAGTGGTTTAATGAAGTTCCAATAGATGCAATTTACCACACTTTCTTTTGCTAGAAAATAAGTTTTTCATCAAAGAATGGCAAAAATCCAGTCTAACACAACCAGCATTGGGTACATATATGCTAAATGTTGTCCCCTTTTATGTCTTTAATGACCCTCTTCTTCCCAGTTTTGTTCTGAATACTTGCATGCTGGTGAGGCCAGACCATTACACCTCAAGGTTGCTCTCAAAGCTCTTTTCCTCTCTTTCTTAAATAAGTAACTGTGTTTGCTCCTCTTCCATGTAGTGCTGCAGAGCCCTTACGATGGAGATCAGCTGTGCTGTCTTTGCCTCTCTAACCTGATTGTCCTGAAAGGAAATAGGCAAAATTATCTCAACTTAGATTTTGCATGGTATCTACATTTTCCTTAATATTTTCAGCCTCTAAACCCGATCCTTGCATTTAGCAGGCCAAATGCCCAGTCCTCCTTTGCTCTGGGAACCTTTCCCTCAGGTTTATCCCCTGGCTTGAGGTGGAAACTCCAAAGAGGACTTCTTTTTCCCTTGGACGTATGGAAATATCAAGGCTTTTGCATTTCAAAGTCTCAGAGCTTTCCAGTCCAGCAGACTTGTGTTTCCAGAATTTCTCCACATGTGCCTTTGTAAGAGTCTCCAATTTGTCTCTTGGATTCTTTAAAGAGAATCAACTCATGATCAACCCTCCATCCCAGATTATTTCCTACAAGCAGCTCTTTCATAGCCCTTTCATTAGGTGCCCAAACCAACTTTAAAATAGAGTCAACTCTTGTTGGCCCAGTGATAATGTCTTCTGCTGTCTGTCAGCTCTCGTATCCAGACACCCACCTCTGAGGTGAAGTGTGCACAGAACAAAGACATCACCATTATGTCCAGCCCAACAGCTAAGCTTGATCTTTACAGGCACTCTGGTTCCTCATCAGGAGGGTGTCACTCTAATGACCTGGCAATTATGTCAGCTGAAATTGTCATAAAGCACTGCACATAGCTGATTGTTTTCCATACCAAGTCTTAGAGGGTATAGTCCAGAGCCAAGAATCTCAGGTTCAGGACAGGAAATAGGGCCAATTCAGTGATGACATCAATCATGTCAATAGTGATGAGTAAACAAAATGTCACAGCTTCTTGGCAAGGCTCCTGGAGCTAAGTAACACTAGTGGTTAAACTAACTTGAGGCTGCTGGAGTTGTGAAATATCATTATGCTAATTTTGGAGAGGCAATAACATTAACTGAAGTCTAGGATGACTTGTTGAATTTGTCAGATTAGGGCAATTTGCTGATGTGATTATATTTTGATTCATTATAATTTTGGCTGGGAACATTTAATTTCATATATTTATTTAATTCTGCATTGCAATCTTATCTTGCATATCCCTAGCCTAGATTCGTAGGCCTTTGGAAAGAAGAGGCTGTGATTTTCACGCCTGACTTGAGGAATTTAGATATGCTGGCTGCATTTTCTGTAGTGCTTCCATGATCAAGAACAAAAAGTCCTACTCATGGGGTTTTATGCTGGGGTGAGTGATTGCTGAGAACTCCTCAAAAATCCTTGGCACTACTCTCAACGGCATCAATACCTGTCAAGGGCCTGGTGCTGTGACCAGCTCCAGAAACACCACTCCTTGACATCCTGCGCATGGGGGCATGCCCACGTGTGTACTGCTGGCAGCCAAATTACACTAACCCTAACCTCCTAAACCTGCGAGTAAACCGCTGATGTGACGCTGGTCCTCTGGGCCTGCTGAGCCTGGATCACTTGCGATTTGGGTGGGGCATGTTGGCCATGTATAGAGACTGGCTCCTGCCCCTGTTCTCATTCTCACTTCACTTCAAGCAGGCACTGTTTTTGAGTTCCTCTTGACAATCAGCAGCTTTGGTGCCATTTGCATGTGGAGTACCTTATGACACACACAGAGACGGATCTGCTTCAGTCCAGAGAAAGAGCCCTTATCTCAGGCCAGCTCTAGTTGCCTTTCGGGAAAGAGACACCTCTTGATTTCAGAGCTGCGGGCCAGAGGGAGTGAGGGAGGGATAGCCCAGAGCCTTCACTGTCCCCTCCTGGGTGGTGGAATTACAGGGTTGTGCAGAGGACTGGGCAAATCAGCAGCAAGGGTGAGAGCTGGTCCCTCACCATCAGAGAGGTTGCGTCAAGGGGAAATGCAATGCATAAAGGAGAGTGGATAATGTGAAATGCAAGGCTTAAAAAGATTGGTGGTTTGGGTTTTTTTGTTTTTCCCCCTGGAGCCTCCAGAAATAAAAGCCAATGCCCATTGGCTTGAAAGGACGTATGGCTGCAGGTTGCTATAAAGCTAAAGCATCGTGTTCCCTTGAAATAAAATTTTACACAAAGGCAGCTTGCATTATATCCTGCCTAGATGCTTTCTAGAAATCCCCCAGTTCAGAAAACTCTTGTAATTGCTTTATGTCTGCTTTTCCACCATTACATTTTTTTTTTCAGTGTTGTGACAGCAGCTGCTCAGCCAGAAACTTTATTATGTTGGCACCTGTTGGCCCCTAAAATCTGTGAGTTTGGCTCAGGGAACGCTCATTACCACCTATATGGGTAGAGTTTGTCTTCAGTTCGGTCATGGGAAAGTCGTCCATGTATCTGCTGGAGCCTTTGTGTAACCAGGATTACAGCCCTAGATGTAGTCCTTTTGTCTGCAGAACAGTTTTTCTGCCCTTAATGTAACTGACTATTTGGGAGTGTGAATGAAAAATTCACTTTTGCTCTGGGGTTTGCTTTGACTGAAGCTGCAGTTTCACACAGCTGCTAATTGAGATCTTTTGACCATTCTTCATAAAGATGACATTAAAAATAGTTTTATTTCAAAGGACTTTGTATGAATTTTCAGTTCTTAATTAAAAAACCTGTGAATAAATCTGATTCCTAGAAAGGTAGTGCCAAAACCTGTTTTTCAGAATCATTCATTTACCTTTTAAGGTATTTCAGACTTTGACACCTGAAAATTGGAGGCATGCAGAATCATTAATTACTTGTGGTATTCTGTTCCATGTCCCCTTTGCCTTTCTTCATAGGATGAGATTAACTGCTCAGAACTTGTTTAGGGGGAAAAAAAAAAAAAAAGAAAATAAGAAAATTTTATAATGGACACTTAAAATCAGGGCTTGTTTCAACCTTACATGAAAATTGCACTGAATGATTCAGATCTAAATTGGTGTCTCTGGGTTGCAATTTCTCTTAGGAGTGTTTTTATACTCCTACAAAAGGTTTCTACTGGAAAGAAGATCAAATAACCCTAAATCCTAGGTTTGGAGTGTTTCAAGTCTGTGTCTGATACTGGCAAGATGTGCCGCACTGTAGCATCCATGATGATTTTGCTGCATCGCCCTGGAAGAGGAGAGCCTGGTGCCTGCATGCATGTCCTTCCTGCCCCTGTCACTTCCCTGGGAAGGTGTGGTGCTCCCTGCCTGGCCATGTCCCAGCAACAGGCAGATCTCGGCAATAAAATGCCATCTCCTCCTGTGCTCCTGCCCGGCGTGTTACAAGTTCAGCACAACACCAACAATATAGGCAGATGTTATTCTGCCTCCCGGAGAGCAGCTTTCGTCTGCAGTGCTGTGAGGTGGCGGTGATGTGAATCCAGCATTGCAGGAGAGCAGGCACGGGCCCCTCCGCTGTGAAATTACTGCAAATGCTTGTGCGGGGTCGCAGCAGGTGGCTCCAGCTGCTCCATCGCTCTGGCAGCCCCCTAGTCCCCTTCCTTGGGGATGGGAGAAGTATCTGGGTGTATTTGCCTTGAGACCATGTGCTCCTCTCTTCTGGCAGAGCTGTTGCCAGCAGTATTTGTCCTCGACTTGCTGCAGTGCCCACATTTTATATGGCTGCATTTATGTGACCGTTAGAGAAGCAAAACCTGTTTTGAAGTCCACCATTCCCCAACAGCTCCCTTCCTATGGCTGTGCCCCTGGGCAACATCGCCCTGAACACACTCCCTTGGCAGGGATTGCTCGTGCAAAGAGATACTTTCCCGTGTCTTCCCTGGGCTTCTCTGTCTACTGAAAGGCGTATGGTGAGCTCATCTCTGGTATTGCATTTTATTACTTTTTATCTCCTTCCAGAAGGAGTCACCACGAGTCAGCTGCTTATTTTCTTAAGATGTTGGGTATTTGCATTGTCTGTCTTTTAAAGTCACTTACCAAGAGAGGAACTGTTTCAGTCTCACCTTAATGCATGTGCAGACGTATTTTAACCATCAAGGAAACTTCTTACCAGCTCTCAGTTGTGCTTAGCTGTAAAGTCTTGTCACCCTTCCTTTGCACTTCTTGCTTCTCCTTAGAGATTGCCGACTTTTTTCTCCCAGGGCCCTGAAGATTTTTTTCCCATATTTAGAGATTTAATTTAGGTTTGTTTGTTTCTCCTGTTATCATGCCTTATGAGAGCAAACAAGCATCTTGTAGGTTATTTAGCATCACTTTTTGACATATCTCCAAGCAAGTCTGAGAGAGTCAGTCTTTATCTGTTTTGCAGTTTTTGATCAGGCTATTCATCATGAAGTTATTAGTCTCAAATTATCTTCCTCATGGCTTTCCAGGTCCTCTGACTTTGTACTGTAGAGTTCTCCACATCTTATTTCTGCCTGCAGCCACAATGCCTTATTGAATCTGTGAGCACTGACTTCTCAGTTTTTCTCCCACTTGTCAAATTTATGCTCTGAAATTTCAGCTACTGACATCATTTTTCTTGGCAGAATCTAACGATGCTTCTTGAAAGTTTCTGTCTGTGGATTTTGTTTAGCTATGTAACCTCTACTGAGAAACGGCTTAAAAAAAAAGTACGTTATTAATGACAAACCTTGATGCATACATTTTTGATATGACACTGAAATTTTACATATTTACCAGTGGAAAAAAAAAAATCTCTGTGTACTAGGAATTAGTTAAGCCACCCCTCTAACGAGCAGGTGACACTATTTAATTCAGCATGTGGCAGGTATTGCAAGGCAATTACAGGCCATTAGGGATAGAGTTGGTCTCCTCTGAGTTCAGCTACCTACAGCATTGATATTTATGCCTGAACTAGTCGTCTTTGTCTCTGTTTCTATTCAGTGGAGAGGGATAGGTACTTCAGAGGATTCAAGCTCACCACCATGCAGACATCTCAAATGTACCAAGAGCTGGGGCACTGAAGTCTCTTTGCTTTCTCTGCTGACCATAACGTGCATCCTCAGATGCTTGCTCAGATGTAGGCATCCATCAAATAGAAGTGCAAATAACTTAGACAAATCCTGTCCTGAATATATCTTCAAAACAATGTTGTAAGTCCCCTCTAAATGCTCATGATGCTCCTCCCAGAGAGCATCATGGTCTCCACTGGTTGGTAGGCTAATGCAGGGCTGTTCCTCACAGTCTGCTGTTAGTGACGCACAGATGCTTATTGAGTTGGCTCAAGGAAATGGCCCAGTTTTGACATGACATGGTCCAGAAAGAAACTCCCCTTCACTGGCTGTGGCAGGGAGGGATCTTGGGGTTATTATTAGCCTTGCTAATCTTTGTGGATGTCCCCAGGCAGATGGCATAACTCTTAATTTGTTTACTCACAGTTTACCTAAAACAAGAATAGCTAGGCAGCAGGTTGCTGGATGAGTGTGCTGAGTATGGGAGCCTAGGAAAGGGAGGACGGTCCTGAGGGAGGTACCACTCCTTCCCGGCAGCAGCGATGCTTCCCTGCTACCTCCCCATGTCCTGGTAGGTGGCCTCTACAGTGGCAGGTTGGCAGGAGTCAGCTGTGGTACGGAAGAGCTGATACTACTACCTGCTGGCTGAACTGGGATGCTGGCTCTACTCTGCTAGTTCTCTGTGGTATGGGGTGGTAGGTCTTCAGTGGCTGGGGACCCACGGGCATTCCTGTTCATGTGGTGGGGCATCTCACCTCTACCGCTCAGGTTCCTCACACGTCTGTCAGCACTGTCCCAAGCTATGGCGCAGATCGAAGGAGAGATTTAAAAATTTAATGTATTACTTGTTACATAAATAATTTAAATATCTATATACAATAGTTTATTATTCTAAATAATAATATAAACCACCAATATTTAAATACATATATATTAATGTTATTAAATATTATTGAAATAATTATTATTTTATTTATTAGATCTTATTTGAATACCACACTAAGATACGCACTGTCTCAATCTAGTCAGTATTAATGACTAGACTTTATTAATGATTTTGCAACACATGGCAAGAAAATGTGCTGCAGTGACATATTTTCTTTTCCTTATGACAGAATAACAAGTGCCTTCAGGAGCATACCAGTTGCTTTATCTTAACTAATCAGGGTACATCTTCATCTGTCCTGTTAATACTGCGTAAAGGAAGCAAGCAAGTGGAACTGGTTTATATGTACTGATTCTTCTTTCATGCCTCAGGTTTGAAAAGGATGCATCTTATTTCACAAAGGCCAAAGTTTTGGGGAATATCCAGAACCGAACTAGCTGGTTTCATTGCTTCCTTCAAAGTGTATCCACCAAGCTCTATGTTCTTCACTGCTCAGTTCCATAGATGTGACACAGATGCTTCAAACCTTCAATAACAATCATGTTTACTGCAAACAAGTCAAACATTCACCAGCAACATGTAAATAAGAGCAGTAGCAGCAGATGTCCTAACAAAACCAGTAATGTGCTATCCAAGTTTCAACTTGGCACCCATCTTGGGCTATTCACAGGGAAAGGTTATTGCATCTATAAAAGCTATGTTAAAACAGTGAAAACCGTCTGTCTGGCTCAGGTTTTGCCACCTTAGATGCTGCTGCTCTTTGTACTCACTCTTCCAAAATTTATCATCCTTAAAAATAGCTTTCCAGTAAGTGAGCTCAACTTGCATGATTTTTAACGCGACTTTTCTCATCTTCAAATTCATTTTGTTGCTCAGCTGTTTCACCATGACCCTGTCAGAGTCCCCCAATATGCCTTATTGAAGCTGACTCCAACTGGGAGGCTTCCTTTCCATGTTTACAAATACAGTGAACGAAGAATTTTTGAAAAAGCTTCAAGATAAAAGACATAGTGAAAAAAATGCAACCTATTCTGCAAAAGTGTTTAACATGCAAGTAAAATACATGTCTGGACTGTCTTGTCAGGGTCCGATTTGGGCTTGTGTCTTTGCACTAGATAGATTTTAGTGACAGCACAGGGCAAATAGTCACACGGCTTTTCCGATCTTCAAATCTATACGTGACGTGGTCATAGGATGATTCATGATCATCTCTTCTAGGCAGGTGGGGTGACCCAAGCCACTCTTCACTAAAGCTAGTGACAAGCAAGGAGGCAGGGAGGACTGCCAGGAGAAACTGCAGAAGGACTTAAGAAAGAGAAAATCCTAAAGACAAATGTTTGAGAGAGCCAGGCTGAGAGAAGGTTCAGCTGCAATTTCACTAGTGTTTTAGACTGAGTTATTAATAAAATCAAGGCTTGCACTCAGCTGTTCTTAAAGTAGCACAAATAGGCTTGGCTGCAGGGCCTTCAGTATTGTTACACTGATTTATATGGAGAATAAGACGTTATTTCAAGATCTCTGTACTGTATTAAGGGCTGTATAGTAATTCCATTTGTTTGCAGTGTTATTTCTTGGTGTAGCACATACAAGGGAGAGTTGTTTTGGCTTTTAATTCAGACGGCTGACTGTTTTCATTTACCAGCTATTTCACCAAATTCTGTTCCCAGCTGCTCTTAAAGACATAAGCATATCCTGATATCCCTTCTGCTAGTATTACCCTGATGGTACTCCTCTGCAGTCCTTGGCAAAGCTTTCAGTTCACAGTAGGATTTTTTGGGTTTTAAATGGTAGTACTGAATATGTGAGACATGAAGACACCGACCCTGATTCCAGCTGTTGGTTTTTTTTTTTTTTAACATGGGTTTAACTCTCCTGACAGTAGCTATGTTATTCTTGATTTTGGCAGATGTCATTGGATCTGATTTTAAGCTTATGTCATCTTTATACCTTACTCCAAAACCTTAGTTCTTCTGTTGCATATCCTTATGGATTGTTTTTACAGTCATATTCTTATACACACTCAAAAAGATTTGTCATCTATTTAGTTGACTTTCATTCAGCTTCAAAATTTTCCTTAGAAAAATATTGTGAAACAGAATTTTACCTTTTCAAACACAATTAAATTTCTAGTCCAGGCTTTAAGTATTTGACTAGAGGCACTGGCAGAGAAGCTGCCTTGAAAAAGATGCAGAGAAGGAACATAGTCTGCCTATGACTTTACTGCGACTGTAACTCACGCCTGTTCAACGTGTTACCCTTGATTCCAGAAACGCTGCTGCCTCTTGGTGCTGCATTGCTGGCAAAAGCATGGATAGAGCAGGAAATAAACCTCAGCTCCAACTCAGACCCATCTGCAGCCCTTAGAGAAGTGTTTTCTTCCCCATTACATTTAACCTTATCATCTCTCCAGTATCAGAAGAAGGTCTTGCTGTGAATCCCTGTTTGCTGTGAAGAAACCGGTGTCGACAGGGATTCACTGTTTCAGCGCAGAGTTCTATTCCTTCCTCTCCCCTGCTGGTTTATGTCCAAAACATAAGAAAAAATATGATGGATGCATGCTGTGCAGAATACAGAACATTGAAATAAGCTCTCTCTTGCAGAGTACCTCGAGGAACTTTCCCCTGCAATCATTTTCTATGCATGTACTGCATGTATTCACTCACCTCCTTCCTCCATCTCTGTTTTTTTTCCAAGTGATTGCAGCTGCTGGTTCCGTTGTCTCCAATTTTATTGTTTAAAGCTAGAACAGATGGTGATATGTCTATTAAATACTAAACTGTGCCATGCAGGAATCATTATCACAGCTGAATTGGCTCCTTGTAAGAGTGGTTTTATCCTTTGAAATAGATTAAAGGACTCGGAAGAAATTCACTGCACTGCTGGATGCCTGTGATGGGCTGAATGGATGACACTCCACTCCTAGACAAAAATACAGTGGGAGGGGGTACAAATGGCATCCTTTCCTACAGGAGCAGATTTACCACAGGTTTCTGCATCCTCTGAGGCAATGCAGAGTTGCAGCGCAGAGAGGGGAGCTGAGCAGGGCTCTACACTGGAGAACGGTCTCTGAGCCATGGGGTAAAAGCCCTGCCAGCTACTGAGCTGCTTCCTTCCTGGTTTTGCATGGACCAACTGATTGGAGTTGGATGCCGATACTGCTGCGAGAACCATATTTTCTTCTATTGAATGCAATTTTCCGGGAGTCCCTCTACATAAGTTTGATGAGCTAGAGGTCTTTGGAGCAGGACATATTTTCTCTCTTAAATTTAGAATTACAGTGTCTAGGTCAGTGTGCCCCACTTTCTTCTCTTGGTCTCTCATCGCTGCAATGCAAATAATTGATAAAAGGACTGGTTGTAAAAAGCCATAGGAACTGCAGCCCTCAGATATATTACAAAACAGGATTCAATGATCCTGGGTTTGACTCCCTGAAGTATAATAGTCTCGCTATCCACCGTCTCTCATGCAATGGATCAAAATGTTCTTTAAAATAAAATGAAGACATTTCCAAAGTACAGGACTGTACTTTTGTCTAATAAATGTTGCCAGAAGGAATTTAATTTAAACAGCGAGGTTCCACATCCTCTATTCCTTTTCTTTCCTCAGTAAAATCCAGTTTGTTCTTGAGCTATTTAAAATGTCCTTTCCGTGCTTATCAAGTGACACCATACAATGCAGTGAATACAGCTGGGGAGCTTCATGTTGATGACATACTGTGTGGAAAAATGTTTTTCTGGAGTTTCACCCTTCATGAGATGTCAGACAAGGGCTCTTGTATCATAATCCAGTACCTCCCAATTCAAATAGCTCCAAAATACATCTTCAAACATGAGATTCACTGAGGGCTCATTTCTATTCTCTTATTCTTCTGATCATCTGTGCTGAAGCATCAGCCAAGATGTGCTTTGTGCCCTGTGTAAACTTGGAAACATTTCTATTCGGCCTGAGGCAGATGTATTTTGCTGCATGGCTGTTTCAGGGACTCACCAGCAGAATGGAGGCTGTGGCTGTTCCCTCTTCCTTCTCTCCACTGCTCACCACTTTTCAACAACTGCTTTTTGAAAGCTTTGTTGAATTTTTCTGAGCGAGATTGAAAACCTTTATACTGGGCCAACACTGCATGTTTCGTAGCCACAACAAATTAAATTACATTTTATTGGGTCACTGACTTGGCTTTCTCCCAAAGCAATCCTCCTGTTAGCCATGCTTTTGATCTGCTAGACAATGGCATGTTGTCATATAACAGCAGAAAAGGAATGACAAAGCTCTTAAGGACCAGCCTTAAGAATCGTTGTGTGTTTTATAGAAATTTATAATTCATAGAAAAGAAAGCGGCACTAGTTAGATAACACAGGTATCATAGCAGTCTGTGCTTTTCCTCTACTCATTATTTTAATTGCCCTAGTAATTCACACAACAAAAGGACTAGATCAACCTCCAACCATGGAGTTGGGTAGCAGAGTAGACCTTGGCATGGCATGCCAGATCCAAGTATATTTACTCTAGTGGAAAGTGTCCCTCCCCATGGCAAGAGGGTTGGAAATAGGTGATCTTTAAGGTCCCTTCCAACCTAAACCATTCTGTGATTCTATGATACTTGGAAATCCAAGTATATCCAAAGGGATATAATGTTGACAAGCACATTGGGATTTTTACTTCTCAACTTAGTATGTGGCTTGACCAGCCCTGCATCCCTATCCTAATTTCTGTCTGGGTCAAACAAATAAAGGCTGTGCTCAGCCTGAAAAATCTGTGATTTGAGCAACCAAGTACCATACAGCCCACCCGCTCACCTCCTCCCTCAGAAGGATGGGGGAGAGAATCAGAGGAAAAATATAAGAGAGCTTGTGGGTTTAGATAAAAACAGTTTAATAATTGAAAGTGAAATAAAGTAATTATACTACTACTGACGATAATATGTAATTTTAAAAAAATTTTAAAAAAGGGAAGGAAAACAAATTATGCAATTGCTCACCACTGGCTGACCAATGCTCAGCCAGACCCTGAGCAGCAATTTTCTCTCCTGGCTAACTCCTGCAGCTTATATACTGAGCATGACGTTTGATGGCATCAAATGTCCCCTTGGTCAGTTTGGGTCAGCTCTCCAGGCTATGTCCCTTCCCAGCTTCTTGCAGAGAAGAAGCTGGGAACACAGGAGCAGTATCAGAAACTGAGAAAGCCCTTGAGTTGGTACAAACACTCCTCACCAACAACTAAAAACACCAGCGTTATCAAAGTTTTCTTCACAGTAGTTAGTGTGAGGCTGTGTTTTGGGGTTGTGCTGAGAAGAATAAACTCCATCCCAACTAAAACCAGCACACAAAGGTTTCTCAAGTCAAAAATGTGAGCCAAACTCTTGTTCCAAACACTTCTACCGAGAAGGCAAACTTTAAACAAAATTACAGCCTGGCAGTACAGATCTTGTTATCAAAGCTCTTGAGAGTCACTTGCAAATGTCAGAGGAATAAATAGCATTATCTATTGATGAATGACATCTCCACAGATAGTTCAATCTAAACAGACTATTTCATTAATTTCTTTGCAGCCAGAAGTCCTCTGCAGTGCAATGAACTTTTTTCCCTCTCCAAGCTTTTCTTATTAGATTTTAGTTCAGCATTAAGGGCTAAAAACTCGGTGAGTCATTTGCTCAGCAGAGAAATTCCTGAGATGATCACCATTTTTTGAGGTATATCTGTGTTCCTGGCCTTGCCGAAGGAATGAGATGTTAGTGAAGGTCTCCCAAAGCCAGAAAAATAAGTACCTGCAGCCACAGCAGGAACAGTGCCTGAGTCCAAACAAGATGTTCATGAAGGACCCACGTACACAAGTCCAGTCTCCTGTGTGGGCCATCTTTAGTGCTCAGCAGATGGTACCAGCATAAAAATGATAAATCTAGGAATAAATGTGGCATGGTGCATCAAAACCCCCTTCACTGTACGCTTTGTGGGTTGCAGTGCATTTAACCAAGATCTGCATTCATTGCAGACAGTCAGCATGGAGGAGTGCTTCTTTGATGACATAGCAAGGAGACCAAGGTTAGCATGGGCCTGGGGCACGCTGAGGTCAGACAGCACTCATCACAGAGGATGAAACATCCCTTTCTGCAACAAATCTGCAGCCTGAGCAGACAGGGGTGTAAGTGGCAACACTGCCTTCACAAAGAGGACCGAGCGGGTTGGTTAGTAACAGAGCTGGGATTAGCATCAGGACTTTATGCAATCTCTTCAAGGGTTGAGGACACCACTTTTGTCATGGTGCTAAAAGTTGCTGTCTGTGTAATGTACAGGGAGGGAAACTCAACCTTTCCTGCTCACCCACACGTGTGAATGAGGGTCTGGGGTGGGGAGCTCTTACCAGGGTATTTGGAGGCTGCCCACCCCAGTTTAGGAGTTTACACTTGCTCTTTATTCCTTTTGTTTTCTCTGGTACTGGGCAGGCTGCCTGGAGCCATGCTCAAATACAAGTGTTTAAATCAACTGTGCTTTGGTCGTGCTTAAAATTTGTCTGTAAGGTACAAGGGGTTTGGCCCAGTCATTACATCTGATCGTGTCGCTCTCTTCATGTTTTGACAGTAACCCGTTGCTGTGCCAGTCTCCTCTACTTTGTTGGTTTAAATGGAGAAATGATTAGCCCAAGGCACCACTTCTCAAAGTCATGCTCATGTTTAAAATGTCTCATTGGCATAATACACTATAAAACATACACAGAGTATAACAATGACAGAATCCTGAAACATCAGGGGGAAGCAGAGCACAACAAAAACCTGTGTTGGATGGGATGTAGATCAGATTTGGTCCCATGAGGCTGTTTTGCCCCCAGTGTAGCATGTAGCTTCTAAAGATGTCTTTGTTTTTTACGTTTAAGGAATTTTAATACAGCATTGACTTAAAGATTTTCCTTTGGACTGTAGTATCTTCTTCCCAAACCTCTTGGTCCAGATAACCATTTCATATACATGTGAATATGTGTTTGCAATCGCTACTGTGTGTGTACAGGGCTGCGTAGGTTCAGGTAATTTAACCCGTGCTCCAAATCCCCAAAATGCCATAAAATGCCTTTATCTTATATGGAAAAATATTTCGAACTTGAGTCGGGAGGGGGCTGAGGTTAGGGTTAGCCAAACGCACAGCCTTGGCACTCCGTACGATCTCACCTAGGCTGAGAAGAGCAGTGAAACTCAACTCTTTAGCTGCAGCATCTCCTAATCAAACTTAAATCATGTAAAAGTTGATTTAGAAGCAATTTCATGTAAAAAGGTTAGAGTGGGTAGAAACCAGGTGCTTTCGGCCCCTATTACTTGTTGAAGGCTCAGTGTGCGCCCTGCCACATGTATGTTGTTGGTGTTCTCCGAGACTGCAGTCCAAAAAGCAGTGTAGTGCAGGTAACAGGAGACACGGAGAAGGATGCTTTCATGTCCAGAAAATAAATTGAAAGCTGCTTAGTTTTTATTTCTCTTTGGTGGATCCTTGGCCTCCCTTTTGCTGAAGAGCATGTGTTCAGCTCGTCAGACATAGGTGTACTATATGATAGCCTCTCAACCCTTTTCCAAATGCTTCTGGCTTGGGAAAAATTTGTGGCCTTCCCAAGCATTTTGGGACTAATCCTGACTTCATCCCCATGTCCCAAGCTCAGGTAACACCACCTGTAAGGGGAATGGGAAATGGTTAGAAGTGCTGAGGAACAAGTGCAGTGCGGGCTTGTGAAGCATTGCAGCTATCATGGGTTACAGCTTTCAACATGATTCAACTTGGTCTTTAAAGGTTTAAATTCTCAGCTTAAAATTTTGATTGAGCTCTTGACCACTCGTGCCACTCCCTCTCAGCAGGTTATTTGCCTTTTAAGAACAGGAGAAAATAAAAAAGTTTCCTTTTGATGATGTTCTGCCTACCCAAATATGAATAGCAGGATTTAATAGCTTCTCGTCATTAACTCTGGTGCATTGTTGCAGTTAAACTACTATCGTGTTTCATGCCTGAACCAGTTCTGCATCAGTGATGGATGGAGCAGTGCATTTTTATGTACTGTATCTCAGGCACAGATTGTAAATTCTGCACAGTCCTTTTGGGGTGAAAAGCGCTAGGTAACGAGAGGTATGAATCTTTTCTTGTCATAGCTAGCCGCAGTTATTACGGGTTTAGACATTCATCTCACATCAGCACACAGATGTTTAGAAGACAGGCTTAAATAAAACAAAATTAAAAAGACATCTGCCTGTTGTAAGTGTTTGCATCACTTAATGCTTTTTGCATTAAGGTAGGTAGATCGTTTTTTTTAACATTCTATATTAAATCCTATTTCCTACCGTGGCTAATATGCTTTGGTTTCATGCTGCTCATTGTAATTCTATTTCTAAATAAAACTGAAAAATAATTAACCCCATTCCCCCTCCCAATGGATTGAGAAAGATAATTAGCTTTTCATCCAGAAGTTATCTAAAGAGTGGTATTTAAAAGAACAAGTTACCAAAAATAGGGTGTCCAAGGAGTACTGGGATGTGCTTACAAATGATGTATGGCCTGTGTGAAGCACCGGTTTGCTGCTAGCCTTCCTTGGCTGACAGAAAGCTGTCACATCAGAAACGAATGGTCACTCCAGCATTTACGTTCAGTGATACCAGTTTCTCAGCATGTGCACATACGTCTTCTGGTGTTCACGTTCAGTGCCAGCAAAATCCTATTATCTTCTAAGCATTTCTCCACCTTGTCAAACCGCTATTAATGTCTGTTTTAACCTTGTTACAAACAAGAGAAAGGGTGATGATACTGACTGAGGAAGAATACCACAGAGCCAGTATTAAAACGTGATCGAACTGGTGGCAGAGGGAAAGCAGCTTCCCTGCAGCTCCCATCACGTGGCCCAAGGATGTGTGTAAAAGCAAAATGCAAGCTTCAGAGGAAAACTGAGGGAATCCCTGACACAGGCCCCGCATCTCCCACTGCACTGGTGCTTGCTGCTGTGCCCACAACTCTCCAGGCAGCATCCTCTGGCATCTCTGGCAAACCTGGTGCAGCACCTGGCAGCAAGGGCTTCTGTTTTTAAAAGATGCATTTAAAACACCTTTCTTTTTTTTTTTCTTTCTTCTCCAAGCCTACATATAGAGCCAAGGAATTGTCATGTTTGGTTTTGTGTATCCTAAATACATCCTTGTGATGCCACAAGAGGCCTTTCCACCCTTAAAAACATAAATTGCAATCTAGAGGGATGAGAATGGCAGAGGTGTGGGAGAAGGAGTGTTCCCATCTACAGAAGAGTCTGTGCAGGGTGTAAATGAACTGTACAAAATCTCAGGGGAAGCTAGGAAGCAGCAAAGGGTTGAACTCTGATCCAGAGAAGGGTGGTGACTACAAAACCGTGACCATCTTCAAGTGTGCTGCTGGCACAGAATGTGTCCTCTTGCTTTCAGCTCACATCTGTTTTCAGTTGGTCTGTCTTCATTCCAGCTTTGTTAGAGCTAAAGAAATAATAATATTAGTAACATACATTTTGGGATAAATGAGAGCCTGCTCTTCTCATCTGCTTTACCCCTTTAGTCTTAGAGATATAGAGCAAGTTGTAGGGACTCTTTCTCCTCTATTTTTTGGCTGTAGTTTCCCTAGCAATTCTCATTTCAAATCATTTGCTGAATATGACAGAAACAAGTGGATAGTTTCTCATTCTTGATTTTTTTTTTTTTTTTGAGGCAAATATATTATTTGCAGAGTTTTATTGCACTTTTTTTGGCCAATACACTTTTTTTATTTAGTCTTGCAGTTCAGCTGTAACTAGAGAAACAAGCATCTCGCATCCCAGGTGGAAAAGAGGAGAGGGGAAAAGTTCCGTATCCCAAAATAATGTTAGCTAAGGAGCTGCCTTCTCTAGGATAGGAGCTGGGAAGAGCTGGGAGAAACGTCCTCCCCAGCTGTCCCAGCAGCAAGTGCCAGAGCTGGTGTGCAAGCAACAGGAGGTTCGCTGCATTGTGAGCACCCCACTGCCATGCTGCAGAGACGTGTGATGGTGTCTCCAGCTCATCCAGGGGCACGTGGGGAGATGGCCAAAGAAAAGGCTACTGTTAGCCTGACGTGCTGTGAGAGCAGGAGCATCCTACTACTGACACATGGCAGACTTTCACGTGCAACTGTGACTGACAAATCCAGTCTCAATAATTGTTTAGGGCTAATCATTTCATTTAACACTCCAAGCCTGCACTTTGTCTCAACATTCTGTAAATTGAATTTTGACAGGATTTTCATTAGAGGTCCAGAGGGACAAAGTTGCATTTATTTGATAATAGTTCAAAGGAAGACAGGGAACTTTCTGAAATCCACTTACGTTGTCACTCTTTAACTTATTTATATAGAACAGGTTTGCCTGTTTTTAGGAAACTGGGAAAAATTTTATTTATACATGTTTCTAGCTTCAATTTTGTTATAAGATGCATGAAAGCCTTTTGTCACATATTCTCAGCCCGCTACAGGGACATCTAAACATCATAAAATCCACTTGTTTCATTCTTATCTAACATGCTTTAAGAAATGTTGGTATTTGCTTTCTTCTGCCTGAAAACACCTCTTTTGCTAGTATTATTATTACTTCTCCTTTTATGGCAGAGATTAGAATCTAAAATGTCTGCCTGCTTTTTCTCTTTAGAGCTAGAGGTAAGGAAGGGATGAAATCAAGCAGGGCGGCCTTCCAGAGCCAGTGCTTTCTTACACCAGGGCTGTCTTGTCTGCTTTTTTTCTCCAACGCCCATTTTTTGTGTGTCTGGCAATTCAGCCATCCAGCAAACAGCCAGGGATGCTGCAAGAGGTATCTAAAATCTGAATTAATACCAAGACAGTGACTGCCTGGGCAAGTGTCCAGTGCTGTCTTATTAGCATGCAGAAAGCCTGCCAAAATGTTAAGAGAAAAAAGTGACAAAAGGGGCATGTTGGAGAGGATCGGGCTGCAGTAGAGCCGGGGAACCCCTGGTTCTTAGATTTGGGTATTTACACAGTGGGTGTCAGGCTGACCCCCACGGCAGGGTAGCCAATAGCAGGAACTCAGCTGCTACTTTTATATCTGTCAGGAAGAGACCTGCTATGGGACCTGCAGCCCAGGGTGGCAGCCCTTGGCACCCCACGCCCCGTCTTGCTGTGCATGGTGTCCCTGACTGCCTGAATTGCCTCTCAGACACTCTGTTTGGGTAGCAGAGCTGGAGGAGGCCGTGCAAGGCTTTGCATGGGGGCTACAAGCTCAGTAGCCACCGTGCAAAACCTGCACAGCTGTCTCCCCTTTCCATTAGGTTTTGGCTGATTGAACTGGGGAGGAAGGTGGGGTTTTGGAGGAGAGTAACTGGTTGCTTGGTTTCAGGGCTCAGGAGCCTCACCTGCAGGTGCTTGGATGCAGGCTGTGCCCTTGGCTTGGAAAATAAAGGGACTGAAATTAAGAAGGAGCCAACATGAAATATTTTCTCTGTGAAAAACCACAATGTTGTGCTCAAATGTTGTCTTGAATGCTACTTAGATGCCTTGAGATGTCTCTGCTCTTGAAAGGGAGGGGGTGATCAGAACTCACAAGCGTGGTCCGGAGATGCACACCAGAGCAGAGACTTGCACTGTGCCATGAGCTGTCATCAGAACCTCTCAAAAAGCAGGGCAGTCTTGGCTTTGTGTAATTTCTTCTCCTTGGATATATTTCTGCTGGTATTTCAAGGCCTGCTTTTTAAAACCTGTGGATTTATAGCTTTGAGAAGGATAGAATAATATTGTAAATGGAATTAGTGTGACAAGGCGGGGCTATGAAACCTGTTCACATAGTTGAGCATAATGTACGGAATTGTGTATTCACTCATGCCTTCCTCTGATGCTAAATTAGTGGTCTTTCAAAAGACTCCCTTACCTACCTCAATTTACACATCTTTCTAGCTTTCCTGTGATATTTGGCCATGTTATATTTTAATTGCCTTTCTCTGAGTTTGTGAAACGGTGCGTTTGTGGTCACAGGTCAGTAGCTGTTATTATTACTCTTGCTGATGATAAATGAAAATTTACGCTTTCTTCCTATTAAAAAAGGGTCATCATCTCTTAGAAGGAGTTTGTGCTACAGCAGATGACAAGAAGACGTTATACATTTTATTTTCGGGAGGTACAGACAACCTTGGCTGAATAATGAGTTGGGCTACAGTAAAATTCCTCAGCATTCATCCCCTGCCTATGCTGGAGGGGAAACATTGAAAGGCTTATGAGTAGCGTCCCTAATTGCAACTATATCTGAGATGGCTGTGGTAGCACAACATGCATGGGGTTATACACCTTAAAGGGAAAAATATTAAAAATTTGGGGTGGCAAGAGGGTGTGAGTCAGTGAAATGTGGTTTCAAACGGGCAATTTGAAACTGGGTTACTTGGTAGCTGCAAGGTTTAAAACACTGGGCTGTTGCAGACTCAGACCTTTCCACGTCTGGGAAGGCTCTGCCTAGTAGTTTTCTTTTGTTGTCTGTAATTCTGGCTTTCCTCACTCAGACATGTTCTTGAGAAGGGGCTGCATTGGTCCTTGAACAGGGAATAATACCAGCAGCTGCAGCTTTATTATGTACTACTGCTAAATGCAATGGTTGTGTTGTTAGATTTTAAGAACAGTATCTGCTTCTTACCCTTTTCCTTATATAAATCATTCGAATCTTGGAGATACTTTGAATATTACATTGTAAGGATAAAAAGAATGGCACCCATAAAGAACTGACTGCCTTTATTAACAGCACTGCCATGTGATGCTACCATAGGTAATCTAATCTCAGTCTTCCCACAAGTGCTCATATTAAGAAAATAGTAGATTTGGGTAGCCACCTGACTGCGAGTCTAATACGCCTGGAAGAACATGAATAACTGTAGATACAGTGTAAGTGTGCCAATATCTGTAGGCTGGCTTTCCCAGTCACATCCCTGCAGAGTTGGAGCTCCCTACAGAGAGAGTCCCTAAGCAATGGTAAAACATTTCCAGCACTGCAGCTCTCCTGCACGCATAGACTGTACAGCAATGGATTCAGCACCTTTGGATGCTGCAGCAGGTTAAATTGTTATTCACACACACAGATTATGGAAATGGCAGAATTCTATTTTTGGTGTGGACTTTAACCAAGTAGCTCCAAACTGTATGAAAATGTATGTGGAAGCCATCTTTTAATCAGAAACAGTTACCTGTGGGCACCCCTGAATTTCTAAGGATTACTTGCAGCCAGATTCTAATTTACAGGGACTTTCCACTGAAGCCAAATTAAAACCTTCAGGATAGCATTACTATAGATTGAACAAGTAACGTCTGAATGTGCCAGCTAAGAAACGAGATTAGGAGCATTGCCTTGTTACAGGTCAACCACCATATTCCACCTTTCAGAGTGTCTTCCTTACATATAAATAACTTCAGTGATGGTCAGCCTGGCAAAGAAGCATTTGGGGTGAGGGGTGTATGGGATCCCAAACAGGAATTTTATGCTCTTTGAGCTGGTTCACTGTTGATTGATTTCTGAACCATCTCCTATTGTCGATTTGCACTCACAGCCTCCTTTTCCCCCATCTTCTTGTTGTAAGTCCATTATTATCTTTTTTCCTCTTTGAATATGTGATGTCATTGATTCCCAGCTTTGTTAATGTCTCGTTACATATTTATAGTAGTTCTCCCGTATCATCTGCCAGATGTTCTTTTTCTAGGGGAAAGACTGCCATTTTTCTGAAGTTTTCGTACAAGGATGAATGGCTGGGTCCTCCTCTCAGGCTTCTGCTTCTGATTTTGCTTCTGTTTGCAGGTAATAAACTACTGCATGTGATTTGGAAGCTGGCTGCGGATTAGGCTATTTACTACTATGGGGAACAGTCATCAGACCTTGGGCTCTGGTCCCCTTGGTACCCAATGAGACAGACCTGTTCAGTATTTAGAGAGGATTTTGGGGGTGAGTAACTGAAGAAATCAACATTGGTACACAAATGGGGACTATCCCTACCTTGGCAGTCACAAGCTGAAGTCTGGGCTCTTGCAGTACTCAGTTGGAAAGCAAACCCAGAGGACCATCTCAGAGGGCTGTTGATCACCAGTTGGTGACACCCTTTTCTCTCTAGTAATGTGTATCAGCATATTCTTCTGGAAAAAAAAATATAATCTGAGACCCTTCCTCTGTCTGTAGCTAGTAAATCTCTGTCTTTTGGCAGATGTTAGTTGCAGCGCTCGTCAAAGTCTTGTAAAAGTATAGATTTTGTCTGGAAACCTTTAGTTCTCACTTAACTGTTCCTTTTATTCACCCTACCCTGATCTGAAGCAGTTGAGAGCTGCTGTGCTGTTGTACATGTCGGTACACAAGCTGTAGTAGTTGGGGTATGGGGTCTGGAGAAGAGATTTAGGTGAGGTTGCTGCAATGGAGGCAGCGAAACTGCAACAGCTGGGACCCTGAAAGTGTTCCCTATGAAAGCACTTCACTATTTTTCTTTTTCTTCCACAGTTAAACTTGTGGATTGAAGAGCAGCAGGCTTGTTCAGACTTTGAAAATAGATTTTCCTCTCTAAATCTGAGCAAACCCAATTTTTAAGAACAAGAATTTAGTTTCATTACTATGAAATATTTACTCCAGTTATGGAAAAGTGATCATGATGAGAAATGGCAAAGAATGTTCACTCAACTGCAGGTTTTCATTGAATATTTATGGTAAAAGTCCATTTTTGTGCTGATATATTTAAAAGTTTTAGGCTTGTTTTTCTCTGTGATTTCCCTGTTTTGTGAAGATAGCTATGCAACAATACAGAAGGGTGATTTATTTCTATGTATAAAACACCTCTGAATGGCTCATTGTCTGGCTTTAGGGAGCTGTGAGGAAGATCAGACTCCTCAGGCTAGTTAGTGTTTCTGAATAACTTTCCTCAGTGTCATTTTTGCAGGTTCCTTAGGACATTCATGGATTGTATGCTTTGAATCAGAGCTTACCATTTCATTTATTTTGCTTCTGCTGTAACCTCCAGCCCTTTGTCTCAGGTCTTCTTTCTTACCCTGTCCTACATTTGCAGATTTCATTGTTGGGGTTCCACAGAGAACCAGTTATCCTCTGGAGAATGAGTTAATACTCTTTTGTTAGGTAGCCTGATTGGTTTGGTTTTTCTTCTACTCCTTCTTACTCTGTGTATCTAAATCATGGTACTTCCCATTCTGCCCTCTCAAGTGATCACACTAGAAATCAAAATTAAAAATGGACATGGAACAGCCTTACCCAAAGAGTGAACTCCTGGCATTTTACAGAATTTGGGCATTTTGACCTAATATTCTTCTGCAGACACAAACTGTAAAAAGGGGAACTTTGATTAGCTGTAAGGAACAACCTTCTCCCATGGGTAAAAATCTTTTAACCCAGAATGGTCAAACACTGGAACAGGTTTGGGCTGGAGACCCATGGGACCCCCTTCCTGCAGGTGCTGGGTCTGTGACTCTCTGGGAGAAAATATCATCCTGAGCTGAGCTGCAAAAGAAACCAGACATAGCAGTATATGCTCAGACTCAGTGAACCCGGGTCTAAGGTAGGAGGTGGATGCTCTGCACGCTGGTACTGCGTGTAATTTACTGATATTGCAGTTATCTTGCATAGCTCGGTGGTGGTTTTGCTGCTTGTGAGTGATGCATCCTCCCACATTTTTGTAAAAACCTTTTTACCATACCACTATGTTCTGTTTACTGCTTTTTCTTTGGTTTTGAGTCTATTTCTAATGCCTTTTGATTGCCAATGACAGATTCACTTTTAGAAAGACAATTGCCCACCCCGTGACAAAACCATACATCCAGGGCTGCTGCCAGCTCTCCAGCCAGGGTCATGTGTGCTTGTTTAGCCAGCTGTGGTCTGCTCTGCAGCAAGAAAATCCCAATTTCCTCTGTGTTGGATCTACTTGGAGTTACTTCCTCCCTCCTTCCTTTCTCTCCTCTACATAAAAACAGGGAATTTATTGATCATCTACAGACACCTAAAATTGTTCCCACTTGCAGCAGCAGCTCTCTACGGCATGTTTCCTTCTGTCTTTAAAGATAATTTCCAGCCCTTTCCTGCTGGAAGCCAAGATGCGGTTTCCTTGCCTTTACCCTCAGGAACCCCTTCCTGAACATTAGCACAGCTTTGCAAGGACAACACACAGCCAGACACCTTTCGTCATGCTCGAGCTCACAGTATCTGGGAGATGAGCATCATTTGGGGTTTTCTTACATCAGGTAAGGCTATTTTGGTGTCACATTGTTCTTTTTTAGCAAGGTCCCCATTTATTCCCTGGCTATGTTGCCCCCACCCCCACCAGCTGCTGCGCCGGGAGTGTGATGCTGCAGAGGCTCCCAGACCTCAGATCGGCTGCTGGTGGGAGGAGGCGAGTAAAAGGAGCGTGGAGACCTCGGGAGCGAGAGGAACAGGAGAAGAAAGACCCTGAGTGGCACTGTCAGTGTGAATCCATCAAACTGCTTGTATCTCACAAGCTCCTCACCCTGACCCCTTCCCCACTGCCAGCAAAAGACTGCAGATTTAATGCCCCAGCAAAAATCTCTGGCTGTGAAAGTGCCGTACACCAGGTGAGTGTCCCATGTGCTACTTCTTTCCATTTTTTGGAGTTTTTTTTCTTTATTCTTTGGAAGCACAGGTGCATTTTTGTGGCATGGCCACTTCACAGAGCAGAGGATCCTCGCAGTCCCCGGCAGCTCCAGTCACACTGATGCCATGGAGCTAGTCAGTGTGCCACTAAGACACGAGAAGTACAGGCATGTTTCTTAGCAGCAGTCAACAATTTCCCTCCAGGATTATTTCAAAATGAGAAAATTCCTTTTTTTTTTACTTGTAGTTTTTTCATCAGAACAGGAGCTGCAGTGTGCCCCTATTTTCCCTTTCTGTCATCAAATGTGAAATAAAAGGAATATGGTTAGGTTTGGGGCTTTTTTCCCCTTCACTTTTCTCTTTCATGTTTTTCTCTTTGACCTTCTGAAGCTTACTTAACTTTGGAGCCAGCAAAAGGAATAATAGGACAGCCTAGCTCAGTACTTTGACTGAGTTCCTGACCTGGGAGGAAGGGTTGAAAATCAGCAGAAAAAATGAGAGCCAGGGAGAAGGAAAAAAAAAATTAAAATAAAAACCTCTCTGACTATCACTGCTGTATTTTCTCATGTAGAGAACACTGAAATCTTTCTCTGGTAGCTAGATCTGCAGAGAAAACCTCACTTGCATTTCCTCAACAAAGATGCAGATGTAATAAATATTAACTGAATATTGACTTCTTTGGAGTTGTTGAGGTTTAGTGTGATAATGGATGCATGATAATGCCCAAAATGAAGTCCCTAAAGCCTTCAGTGGGCATCAAGGACTGCACTGATTATGTGTGAATCTTATTTTCTGTATTCACTTGGCCAGAGGAAAGAAAATGCAGCCCAGGCTTCCAGGAACAGGCAGGCAGCCTCCCCCTTTCTTTCCAAGAGGGGAAAGGATCCCCAGCTTGTACAGGAAGAAATCTCTACTCCCAAAGAAGGGACCTATCCTTCTTCCCTGCCACAGGCACTGGCTGCGGGGGGTGGGGGGTGGTCTCCCAGTGGGGCCAGATTTAGGGTTGCTAAGACCTTTTACATCCTATTTCCCTCCCAATCCCTCAGCACTTGGAAGCTGTATCCCCCTGCTTCCTCTCAGCTGAGAGCATCATCTGCTAACACTTCTTTGCCTCATTTTCAAGCAAATTCTTTCCTGCTTTCCCCTATGCTGCTCTTCGTAGTGGAGAAGAGAGGGGAGAAGAAAAAACCCAAACCTGATAATGACAGTAAAGCCAGATTTCCAAAAACTCTTCCAGCAGCTCTCCCTCTGCTCTTTGCACAAACGCAGGCAACCCTGTGCTGAGGGAGGGGACCGGTGCGCATCACGCAGGGCAGCACTGCCTCCCATTCCCCACATCCATCTCCCAGACTGCCTCATGGACATCTCCCGTGTTCAACATAGGCTATATCGAGCTCCCTGGGGCAGGGACGGGCTTTCTGCGTGTCACGCGGAGGCTGTTGTTCATCATGAGAGCCCGCAGGTGATGCAGCAGCGTAGTGTTAATTATAAATAACAGGCAGAGACCTTCGTCTCCGTGGAAAGGTTTAGCAGTGCTGGACATGGCAAGGTAAAGATCCATCGGCACTGGGTTTTTCAGCATCCCTGGTGTGCCAAGGATCGTTCATGCCCGCAGGAGTTATTTTTACTCCTCCTACTGTGGCATTTCATTAGCTTTTTATCTCTCCTGAACCTTTCTGTGAGCTTCCTGCTTTGAAACTCCAGCACAAACGCAATTGCCACATGCTTGAGATTTAAGGGTGAGCCACTACCAGCTCCCCCAGAGACAGTTATGGGAAATCTCAGCTGTCGGTAGTGCTGCAGATGCTGCAGCTCTGAGAGGTAAAGGGGGGGCAGGGAGAGGAAAGGCACAAGTGGAGGAGGAGGACAGAAGGCAAAGCAGATACGTGAAAATGAAAATAGGTCTGTTGTGATATAATTTCAAAAAAAATTTTTTTTTTAAGGGAGGAGGTTTCCATATATATCTGTGTCAGACAATTTATCTGAGAATTTTGTGCAATGTTGTCCGCATTTGTAGCAATTAATTCAAAAAGAAACAATTCATATGTGTAAGCATGACCTGTAATTCCCTGCAAAGGACCAGTAAATATGAATATATTCCTATTCCTACCTTCAGTGAAACAGCCATGGGCAAGACTGTTAATTACTAACCTCTGCTTACAAAACCTGCATTTAATTTACAGCCAAATACTCAGTTCTTCTGAATTTAAAACAGTGTATTTTTCCATACCAGAGTGTGATTTCTGCACAAAAGCATGTGTGGTTAAGCCTTATTCAACTGCTTATGCAAGTCTAACTCTCAATATATGGAAGTGTTAGTAATATTAGAGTAATGTAAATTTCTCCCAATATATGTTAGTGTTAGTAATAACAGAGCAATGTAATTTTGAGTACATTTTAACCCTACTTTGAAGTAGTATATTTGGCATGGCAAGTGTTTTCCTGAGTAATGAGCCAAACAAATTGCTATTCAGACAGAGGAAGTGGTTGTAAAAGATGAGTTCTCCGAAATATCGCAAAAGCATTTTAAATTGATAGCAGTAAGTAACAGAAGGATATACCCTTGCTCAACTCACTGCATTTTGAGAGGAGTCACAAAGCAAGAGCTATGCTGAAGCTATCAGTGTTTTATCCTGAGGTTGAAAAAGGAGAGGAAAGGAAATCATGTACTCATGAAATTTAAAGACTGAATGTTTTCAGTGGCCTTAAAATCTTTCGGATGAGGAATAGGATATTAGTTGAGTTGCAGACTTGAGGGTGCTGTCAGTACTGGTTTTTGGCCTGAGATAACCAGATGTAGGAACAAGCACATAGATGTGTATTTGTCCAGTTGCCTATCCTTGAATGAAAGTCTTTGCTAGCATATTATCTGTTGAGCTCACGCCCTGGGAGGCTCTACACCGAGCTTTTGGCCACCTTTTAGCAGAAACCTTGTGCCTTTCCCTGTGAAGTGAAAAGGTGCAGGACACAGAGCCCTCAGGTTGGGTAACAAACAGTGGAAGACTTGGTCTTCCGCAGAAACCGCAGGCACAGGCATCTTTTTCTGCTGCTGGAGCAGACTAATCCTCAGGACGGACTCCTCTGCTGGGTCCGGTGGCAGTGGGCTTGCCCCGGGTGAGGAAAGGAACAGTTTCTTGGTCCAGGGAAGTTGTCAAGGGCTGTGCAAGGTACATGGACAGCAGTGCCAGAGAACCTCCACTCCTCCTGTATATCTTGGTTCTTCTCACGGTGGAGTGCAGGAAGCCAGGTCCGTATTTACACCACTTGGCTTATATGGAGCAACCCTTGTTAATCAGCTTTGCCTGCATGGGGGAAACCCAGGTTCTTGCATGGTGTTTCACCTCCTCATGAGCTCTGCTGCAGATGGCAGCTTGCAGGGCCAGTGCCCTGAGATTGCTGCTATGGGATCTGCATGCATCTCCAGCTGTGGTGTTAGTACCATCTGGGCTGGGAGGCCAGATCCAGACTGATCCCTGCTTGCCAGCCAACCAGTCCTGGCCTGTGGTGCTGCAGGGGGTTATCACATCCCATCCACAGGACTTTGCATTTGCCTTTTCTGAGCTTCATGATGTTCCCATCCACTCCCTCTCCTGCTTGTCCAGCTCTCTGAATAGCAGCCTGACCTACCAGCCATCGCTCCTCCAGGTCAGTGTCGTTTTGTGAACCTGCTGAGTCCTCACTCCATTCCCCTGTTCTGGTGTTAACATAGGTACTAAACAATATTGGCCCCAGTATTAGCGAGCTGCCATCTGGATTTAATTCTGCAGGTCACAACACTTTGAGCAGCCAGGTTTCCACTCACCTTATATTCCAGTTATCCTGTTGATACCACACCAGTTTGGTTATAAGAAGAGTGTAGGAGACAATGCCAAAGACCTTGCTAAGTTCAAAATATGGAATATTCAGCTGCCTAATCACAGGCTATGGAAGTCAAACCCTCATGAAAAGAGCATTTGAGCTTGGTGCCATGCTGATACAGCCACACAGTCTCCAGTTTGGCACTGATTTGGCTGGTATTTCTGGCTGGCCCAGGGATTGAACAGAGCGCAGGCTCATGTTTTTCTGCACAGTTATTCATGCAGATCTCTTCTTCCCGATGTCAACCCAAACAGCCCATCCATAAACAAAGCACACCAGATAGGCAGTATGTTGCTCAACACTGACAAGATGCAAAACTCTGAACTGGCCTCAGGTAAAGGGCTGAGTCATGTTCATCAACAGAGTTCAAACAAGGATAACAGCTTTTAATAATACTTGCAGCCCCAGGAAGGCTTTCAGTTATTTCTCTAAAGTATCAATGTTGATCTTGACCATTTTTAGCTCAGCTGAACTTTAAAACATATTGAAAGTTCAGGTGCAATTCCTTTGTGGTGCAGAAAGAACGAACTCCAGATAATGATGATAAAATTTTCTGTTCACCATAGACAATGAGTTGGCTCAAACACTGACCAGAAGTCACCAAAGAGTATACGACCATAAACAGGATTTTGCTGATTGTGTGGAAATCAGTTGCTGCTTTTATGTTCACAATCTTGTCTCAGGCAGTTTCCAGTTGATTGGTACTCTGACTGGGAGGTGCATGGAAGACGGTGCCCAAGCAAGCAAACATATAATCCTACTAAAAAATGGATTCATCATGGAAAAGGGCATGCTCATCAGGAATACCTCATGTCCAAATGCCACATACTGGCTAGGAGATCAGGAGCAAAGCACTGGACCACAGCTGGTCAGTGGAACTGTATCGGAAGATCTCCTCATCTACTTATGTACTGATTTCAAGGTGATTGGAAGAAAATGAATTTATGATATACTTATTTTGTGAAACAGATTTTTACTACTTCCTCTGCAAAACCTGAGCTGTCACTAAGTATTGGTTTCTAATCTCCAGGGCTCTGAACCCAGTATTTTCTGCAGGGGCACATTCTGCCATGGGGGCTTTTGTTGGCTCATAGAAATTGTTTGTGTCTCTGAGCATCTTGGTTGGAGACAGAATAGGCACCAAGATTGGGATTCTTAGTACACTGGCTAGGTTGGGTGGTTTTATACCTTCCCTCTTGAGAGGCACTTGTAAGAGTAAGATTTTCAGAAAAAAAATTGAGTACTAAGCCCATTCCAAAAATTAGCCCCTTTAAAACTGCACTAAGTTGGGTGCCCAAAGCCACAAGCTAGCCTTGAAAATGTTTGACCAGCAAAATTTTTCTGGGACCCTCCTTGAATTATTTAAGGACGAAAACAGAGAGATTTCCCCTTGGCCACATTTGTTTGTTTAAAAGGATCTGAACTGAATCTCATTTATAGAAGATTTATAGATAAGGTTATGACTTGACCCCATGCCATGTCGTCAGGGCCATGGAGTAGAGGGAGACATGTGCTCCTTGTTTCAGCAGCGTAGGCTGGCTTCTCAAAATCCCAGGGGAAGAGGGTGTGCTGAGTGTCTAAGAGCACAGTAGGCATGGTACGACTAGTGTACCCTCTTCTGCCCTGCAAGAGGTGGACAGGGAGCAGGAGGGAGGACCTAAGCTCTAGAGAGGCCAAAACGTTTGCTATCCCTTCCGTGGTCACCAAACAACTTCAGGCTTCAAGCGGTGGTGCCTGAGCCTTCGTTTCGCTGCACCTAGAGCAAGAGAATCAAAGCAACCCTGAAGTTCCTTGCATAGGCAGGGAGCGGGAGGCAGGGGCATGTGCCGTGGAGAAGGATAGCAGAGCACGGTCAGGAAAGAAGTTATTGTCTTGCTAAAAAAGAATTACTCCAGTGCTGCGTCACACCTGGAGAGAGGTTTAAAATGTGGCTCCCCAAGGAAGAATGAAAATGAATCTGCAAAGTTTGAAGCAATGAAAATAAATAAGGAAAGCCCTAAACTTTTAGCCACCCGTACCGTGACAGAGCTGGTTTAACAGCAACCTATAAATTTTGAAGAAATGTAGTATGCAGCTGTTAGCTCCTTTGTGTAGCTAGTCTGCCAGTGCTAACAGAAGGGTATTTTGGCTCCAGGTCTTCTTTCTGTGTGGTACTGGTACCTGAAGAAGGGAATTACATAAAAATGTAAAATACATACATTTGCACCTGGAATGAAGGTAACAATCAACTAATTTGCTCCTGTTTTCTTTACTATAGATACACACAAGTATATAAACACACACAAATGAGTAGCAAAAATCTAAGACAAAACTGTTGCTTTGGTGATCTTTTTGATAGACACAAAAAAATCACAGGATCACAAGGATCACCAAGGGAAACAGAGCTGATCCCTGAGAAAAGAATGAAATAGAGAGGACGGAAAAGCTGTAGCTGGATGGGTAGTTAGAGATGCCTCCAGCCAGCATTTACACAGGAGCAAAACACATATATGCTGCTATTCCTATGGACATAAGAAGTAATGCCCCTGTGGTTTGGGGTAGATTTTAATATGGTATATTATGAGCAAGCCAAGTGGGTGACCATGTTTCATAGCCAGAGCTATGACATGACACGTTATATGTCACATACAGTTACACCATGTAAAGTGCACACCAGGACTGTGTAAGGAAAAGCGCTTTTTTGAGCAGTTGAGGTTGCTAGTACTGTGTGAGAACTGTTGAAGTATGTTTAATCAGAGCAGCCAAGTGCTGGAGGCTGTATTTCAGATCTGAAAGCTTGAGCTGATGTGCTATTATGTACTATTTAAGCAAGAAAGCTACAAGATTAACACAATTATTTTGTAAGCAAGTATTGGGGATCTGTGTGCTATAGAAAAATGTTTCATTAGAAGTTTCATTGTCTTCCCCTTTGCACATTGAGACAGGGAGTATTGGAAAGTAAGAAGGTGCTTTTAAACAACATGGCAGATGCTTTTCCTGGAGGAGAGGTGAGTTTGCCTGAATCCTGGTGATTTCCCACATCTAAGGAGAGACATGAACCTTCGGGGCTGTACATCCTGCTGTGCCTTCTGCTTTCTGACCCTGGGGGTGAGAGTAGGATGTGGTGGAGAGTCCTGCAGCAAAGCTCTGCCTTTGTTGTCTTCATCAAGCTAGGACCGCAGCCTATGCCAGCCCAGGTGCCTTTTATAGGGGCGAAGTTCAAAGCTCTGCTGTCCTCAGGTTAAGACCTTATTGCTTAAGCTTAAGTTATATCAAGGTGTTCTTAATGCAGCAAGGCTTGGAGGCCAGGATTCATTTTGCATGTTTAAAATCATGCATAATTCAGTTGCAAATCAGAGGTGCATAAGCCTGAGGGTTTCTTCCAGTGCTTACTGCAATAGCTGACTCAGGGAAACTGCAGGGTTTGAGGAGGTTTGTTGAGAGGGTTGCTGTATTTCCCTGTAGACTCCTGCGAGATCTAACCAATCCTTGAGAGGGTCAATGTCCAAGTTTTGTTTAAGGGCTGCAGTTTTCCTTTCTTATTTTGTTCCTTTGCTGAGTGTAAAATGAGATGTCTAGGAGCAAGGTACCATGGTATATACTTCAGCTTCCGTTCTAGGGCAAAGGAGCTCAGCTTTTGATCGAACAGAGGCCGGCAGATAAGACATGGTCTGTATTTTTATCCTGATTGTCCAAAGTTATGAAACATTTTTATTCTTTTCTGTATAAGCATGGGACACCATCTTGCTTCTGTGCAGAATGCAAGGTTGTCTCTTGCTCCACAGTGTTACCTTTACAGAACAAGTTTAAAGTTCCATGTATTCCTAACAACAAACCAAAAAAAGTAGAAATTTTAAATTAAAAAATCAAATCTCCTGAGGAATGGAGGTTATGATGGTCTGGAGGACGTTCCCCCAGGCTATGAGGGTAGGAAGGTCAGCTCACCCATGCCTGAACCTACCACCAGCTGAATTACAAAAACGTGAGGATGGAGGAGATCCTGTGTAACTCATCACTGTTTGCTAGATCAGCCAGTTCTCTCCAAAGAGGTGAAGGATCAGGAATGAAAAAGACTAATGATTTTTCTTGTGGGGAAGGAAAGGCCAGAAAAGAGCGGTTGGCCAGCAAGACGGGACACTGGCAAGGTCACTGCTAAAGCCAGCAGTGCAGCTGCATCTCTGCTTATCCTCTGCGGCAAAGCATCGGTGAGCGTGGGCTAAGGGGACGCTTCAGGGGAGCTGTTGGAAATCCTGCATAAGCTGATGTGTGTGAGAATTTGCACACTATAGACATCAGAAAGTCTCTAGACAAAGGTTCTGGTGCCGTACAACACTGCAGACTCATGGTCCATCAATACCCGCCATGGTTCAGGGCTTATCACTGTATTTATTGTGGTGTTGTGTATACTTAGAGGAGAGGCTGCCGCAAACAGCACCATAAAATTAAAGACAGAAAATAGCAATATTGAGTTTTTAATGGCAGTTGTGGTATGCTGCAGCTCTAATGAATGGTTTAGTTTTGTAGTGTGATTAATTTGCTGGAACACAGGAGGTTTTGTTAATCTTGGAGGACATAGAATTGGAAGCAGGGAAGAGAGTGGAAAACAGGCATTTTAAGCTTAGAAATTTAATTGCAAGATAGTGCCTGAAATATAAATTGATACACAGAACTGCTTTGAGAGATAAGCAATACCAATGACGTTGGTTTCTGGCAGACGGGATCATCATGCTATTATGAAAAAGATACTGCTGTGGGCTTTACTTTGTAATTTATATGGACATGAATTGTTTGACATATTCTCTTGGCTGTTTCTCATCCTGAAACACAGCAGCAAAGCTCTGAAGTCTTGCTATAGGCACAGGACTTTGTGGAAGGGGTGGAAATGCCCAGAGTCTCCCTGAAATACACAGTTGTGAGAATCAGGTTTATGGTGATTTTTCTCAAGTTGCCTTAAACCCAGTCTTGAATTCAGGCTTCTGCACTCTGTCTGTCCTCCATAGTCTGGCATAAATCCTTGCAGAGGATGGGCAAGCTTATGTCTTGCTAGAATAAGGCAAGTCAATTCCCATTTATCAGGATGTAGCTGAAGTAGTTAATAATAATTAAAATTATAAATGGCAGAATGCATCTAATTTCTTTATTGCTCTTCAGTGTTTTACTTTCCAAGCACCTGGGGTGTTTTTGGCTGGTATTTTCTGCTCTCTCAGATATTCAGTAATTAGTAAGAGAGACACATAAAGCATTTTCACATTACAGAGCAAGTCAAATTTTACAAGTACTACGAAAAGTCTAGGAAAGGTTTCCCATGGTGATAATGGATGAAATGTTTGTAGGAGCCATTTATCTACAGAAATTGACCTTTTCTCAGTTTGAAGGTTTTAAGTGATTATCTGTTTTTGTAATCATAACTTCTGCATCATGTTTAAAGTGGAAAGATGCAGGGTCTTTGGAGTTATCTCCTCTTGCATAGAGATCTCTCAGGCTACTTCATCTTTCCGTGGTAGCATCACACAGTGCAACACCAAATGACGCAGAGGTACCAGCTCTGGCACAGAAGCCATGTAGCCATACTCATGGGATATTAGCTCCAGGGCAGGTCCGTGCAACATGGCACAAGTATAGCTGAATTGCTTTCAGACTTGGTTCATGCAAAGCCCACATGGTGCCACCTTGTACAGTGATGTGCTTGTGAGCTGGGGCCCCCAGGGCCTCTTTGATGTCACCCCACCCCTGAGGCTGCTGTGCCCTTGTGGGTGGAACAGCTCCACAGTCATGAGTGGTGCACCCCGTAAATCTGAATGTATGACTTCTAGGGACCAAAAAGGGGATTATTTCATATGCAGGCCTAAGATGAATGCTGGTCCTTTCTTACTTTGGCAGACTAGGCACCCTCAACTGTGAACACTTAAATTCAAAACTGCATCAAGTTTCTGGTGCCATCTGGATTTAACCCACTTCTGAAAGCTTGTTTTCTAAATGCTATTTTCAAGGGAAAATTGGAGTAATATCCTCAGGAGCTCACACCTACCATATAAATGCCATACTGTATGGATTTGCAATCTGTTGTAAACAGGAATTGTGTGTTAAAGAAAGCAGATACAACTACAAGCTAACAGAAACTAAACAGTTGGATTTCCAGCTTTGGCTCCTTGGGTTACAAAGGGACCCCACAGCTTGTCTGTAATTCCCTTCCATCACAACTCCAAACCCACTAAAAATCTGTTGCTCTAAATCAGAGCAGCCCTGATGAGGGTTGCAAGAGTGAAGGAAGAGCAGAGACCAGGGTATAGAACTGTCTTACTAGATGGATTTCCTCAAGGAAAGGGTAGGTGTTTAACTGGGCTACCAGAGGCGTTTTTGTGTCAAAGACTTCGGATTGCAACACATGTGAACAAAGGATGTTGGCTGATCCCACCGTATATAATCTTAGCCCACCCTTAGGAGGCAGCAAGAGGAAAATTTATTTCAGTATCACCCCAGATCAAAGCAAGGATGTGCAAGAGGGGTTCAGATGAACTACCCAAGTTCTGCACAACCTGAGACCAAACTTTAGTTGAGGCCTGATCAGATTGAGTTGATTTCACTTTCTGTCCTGCTTAATTCCAGCCATAGCAGGTACGAGACAGCCATCTGCAGAGGCTTGTGCCTAGTATGTGTATATGCATATTTCCTTTCTGAAAAGCAAATAATAAAACTAATGTAAGGGTAATAATGTTCCACTCATACATAAAAAAAACGTGCAAAAAGACTTGAAAATATCTTGTAAGTAAACTATTTTGGTTGTAATCTTCCTGTTGTAATTGCAATCCCTTTTCTGTGCTACGTCTCCAGCAGGTTATGTAAAATTATTGTAGGGGGCATAATTTATTGCAATATTCAGTAATCAGATAAGTGGTGTATTCACAGGAAGGAAGACATTATAGCATTCAGCCCTCTGTTCGAGCTCAAAAATAGCTCAGATGTTTAAAAAAAAACCTAAAGACATGATTGCAGGCACTTACTGATGTTGGTTACCAGAGCCTTTTTCAGTAATATGTGGTGCATTGCTAGACAATATAAAAGCCATTTGATACTTAACAAAAGAAAACCGCAATGGCTCAAACAGGCCAAATACACCCAAGTGGCCACAACGCAGAGCTGTATCAATGACTCATGGGCAATTATGGCTGGCATTAATTTCAGTTGGCAAGAAACTAAACTAGGAATTTCAGTTCTCGAGAGAAAGCCTTCCCAAGGTTTGTCAGCCTACTCATGAGTCAGACACTTCCTGATTGTTCCCTTAAATGAATTTTTAGCTGATGGCCTTTTTAACCAGTTTAGAGACTCATGAAGGGGAAAGCATGCCTGTGCACTTACTGTAGCCCAGAAACATGGGCATTAGCGCAAGGCAGAGGACAGGTGAAGCATGTACAGGGCCAACACTGGTCAGATCTTGCTGGGCGTAGCAGGGGCAGCATGCCAAGGTGATGCAGGAGAATGCTCATACTGCTGCCTCCCAAAGTGCCGGCCCAGCAGCACTGCATGAAAACCCTTAAAGCTCACAGCCCAGGCCTTTACCCAGCCACAGGCATAATGCTCACCTTCCTTCAGACCCAGCTCACCTTTAGCATAGCCTTTGCTGACTCCAAACTGGAGGTTTAGCCCAGAGGCATCTCTTTTTCCCACACTAATCCCTAGCTCCAATGAAGACAGGATCTTTAAAACCAGTGTTGCCATTTGTAAACTGGTTTTAAATTCTAATAACGGGAGCATTTGAAATTAGGCATTGGACCAGGGGCAAAGGAGAACTAGATTTGGTGCTGGTGCCTGTAAAGGCTTTCTCCCTAAAGTTTGGTTTGACCGTATCCAAAAATAATGGGATTATGGCTGGAATCCATTCCAGAGGATGGGAGAAGAGTGGTGTATAACTGGACTCAGTAAATTAGGGTCTGTCTTCCTAGTTTTAACGTGGGAAGGGAACATTAAAATAAGAAGGAAGTGTGGGACTCTGACTAGAATGGGTAGATGTATGTGGTACAGCACGGACTGGGTTTAGACCTCACTCCAGTAAGCAGTTATGAGTTCATAGAATGGAGACAATGGGGTCCAAAGTGATAGAGGTAATGTTAAACTTCCTCACCTCATCTTTAATCCCCAGCTGCAACTGGAATTTTGCTCTAAATCCAGAAATGCCTACTAGCACGAGATCTAAAAATAGAGATTTACTTTGTTTTGGCCTGAGTCATAAACTTCATTTAGCAGCTTTTTTGGACTCCAATGAAATCCTAATTCATCAGCTCCTGACTGGATTAAAAGTATTTCCCTGAATTCTGCAATCCAGCAGTATTTTCATAGGACAGGCTGCATAAGTGAGTATTTTCACATTGCTTATGTCTTTACAAATGAGTTCCTTGAAAGAAGGGACCAGGTGTCTTAAAACTCAGCTACACTAAATGAAACAGTCATTGAAAAATTCCATTTTGGTTGTTCTGTGGCTACTGCAGCTTTCTTTATTCTCTGTCCCATTAATGACTTATCCATGTCATGAAACTGGGCATAAAAAAATGATCATCTTATTATTGAATGTGTGGTTTCAGCTTGTTCTTTGTTTAAGGAATATCTAAAAGTAATAAATGTGAGTAGAGGTGCAAGAAGGTATTAGATTCTCTACAGAGAAAAATATTCTAGAAAAGGCTTTTGGAAACATCATGTTTAGTCAAGAGTTTCGCATCCCTGGTGATTGCCAAAGCCAGGAAAACTACCACCTCCTGTTCTGTTATGTGGGTTGTTTCTTACACTGGTGCCCTACATTTGACCTAGATGTGCCTTGGGGGACCTGGAAAAGTAGCAATTGGTTTTACCTACAGGACCTGAAATAACCAGTCAGGAGTTGTATATTTGAAACTATTGTGCTTTAGGCAAAACTGATCTTAGAACAAATTGTGAGGTGCGTGTGTTCCCCTCAGTTCACCCAGAGACCAAAACCAAGGCTACGCTGCCTCCCTTCGCACCCTGTGTCCCTCACTGAGCAATGCAGTTAGAATTGAAGGAAGCAATTATATTTAAATGGGATGGACTTTTTAATTTTTTTTTTCCCCCACTTGTTGGAAGTGAAACTCTACTGAACAGACAAAACCAGTTTGAAAGCTCCCAGAGTTCCTCATCTTGGTGTTTCAGTGAGGTGGCTTGGAAGAATGACAACACCTTGGTGACAATTTCTCAGGGGTCAAGGCAGGGTGGAAAGTTTCTTAGGAAGACAAGAAGGAAGCCACTGGATTTCCTCATGAAGGGCTACTGCTGACTTGCTTGTCAAACATTAAAAATGAATATTAAAATGGGAATTCCTCTCACTAGGTTGGGATGAGGAGTGGGAATCTGCATCTGGGTGAGTTTCCAGTTGGGTCTGTTTTCCCGTAACTAGCAATGTGTCAATTGTATTAGCAGACTATGTTAGGATTTCTTCAGGGCTTTCTTTGGATTTGCATCCCTGATGTGGTGTTGGCATGTGGGCTAGTTCAGTGCCAGAACTACATTCATACAAAAGTTTTCTGCCTTTTGTGATGAGAGCTCCTTCCTGCCCATGCTTCTCAGTGGCAACTCCATTGATCTGTCCTAGTGAACACGGTCAGCAATAAATCTTGATTTGCTGGCAGATTAGCAGACAGGCCAATATTTGGAATACTTGCTCTCCCTTTCTCCCACCATGAAGAGCATCCTCATAGAGAAGTGTGGAAACACATTAGCAAGCCCAGCTTATAGAAGGGTCTACTGCATCATTTTCACTGGTCATCGGTGGAGAAGATTTTGTGAGCATTGAATGGACTGATTTGCAATTCCATACTAACAAGGGACAAAACCACAAGCAAGAATCACAGATGCGGTGATATGCACAGTCAAAAAGCAAAATGAAAGTTCTTTCCTATGGTATTAAATGGCTGCAAAAGGCTAGATAGATAAGCACTCAACTACACTTGGCTAATGAGTAGCAAGAACATCTTACCCTTCAAGCTTTGTTGTTGAAACCTTTCATGTTCCAATATTATAAACTCTGCAAGGAACCCCACCATCTTATCCCATCAATCTCTTAACCTGGATATAACAGAGGATAGAAAGGATAAGGAAAGAGAACCTACAAGAAAGCTTGCAGAATAAACATTTCGATCATAGAACAATAAGACAGGAAAAGCTGTCTCTTGAGAGTGCCCGTTATGGTATTATGATAATACAGAAAGGCACATATGAAGCAACTGATGGTTAAAGCAACCTGTAAAGCTAGTAGAGCTGTATCTCATGGCAGAGATCTCTCAGTTACTGTGCACTTCTGGCCCTCCAGACCAGTCAAATGGTTCCCTTCTCAAATCTGAAACTTTTACTTTCCTTGGGATTGCACACTGTTCTCAAACTTGGATCTGTGGTTGCCAAGTACTTGCTGTGTTTCCCTTGAGGGGCTTGGGGAGGTCCCTGCCATTCTGCTCCTGTCACAGCTATCACAGTGGACTCTGAAGATCATGGTCTCTCAGCAAAAGATAGGTTGTTCAAAAGCAAAGTACTGCAGCAGAAAACAATCTTAAGGCATTAAATGGGCTACACATATGTCAGGTTCTCTAGGTCCCATCTGTTTACACTTCCCAGTTCACGTGGGAAGCTCTTTTGAGCAGCTACTGTCTCATTTGATATTTCAAATAATATGTCATTTGACACGTAAAGCACTTAACAGAGTCTGTTCTCAGGCCTAGCTGTGGTGTCCGCTCTCCATGCTGGATCCAAGAGGGTAGCCTATTGACAATAAGAAATACAGACATTTCTGCTGACAACAGCATTACGGAAATAGCAATACATCAAAGCCTCTCTTTAGATATTGTTTACTTCTGTTTATGAGCATAGAAACATTCATAAAATTTTCCTACAGTAGCACATTCACCTCTCCTGAAGAAATCTGTTCACCATGACTTGTGGGGCTCTAGATAACAGGGAAAGACTGTGTCAGTATCATGGAATAATGTCACTGCTGGTCACTGGGGAAAGAATCTGGTACTTACTGCTGATTTTGAAGACATATTTTTCTAGATAAATTAATAAATGGGATAACACACAGCATACGACACTATGCATGTTGAACATAGCAGAATCCAAATAAGCATGGAGAGGTTCAAAGTCTGGATCCAAGAGCAGCTGGAGGACTAACTGCAGTTATTATCATGAACATCTTAGGAAGACAGAGCTCAGAGTTGTGATGAGGAGTTAGTCATTGGAAAGAAACCCGAATAGTTGCTCTGTCCCTAGTTCCCCAAGGACTCTTTTTTTCCTCCTGTACTCATCAGTACCTGTGACAGACTTCTTTCTCTTGTCACCTCCTTTGCATCTTCATATGAAAAGATTTCACCCATGGGAGCACTCCCATATATCAGAGTGCAGGTCCTGAGCCATTTAGCTCAGGAGGGATGGTCCCCCCAAATTCCTTGCAGTCCCTCACAGAAAGAGCAAAAGAATTCATCCCAGCTGCACTAGCCCTAAAAATCTCACCTGAAGGGATAATCCCAGCTGCACTAGCCCTAAAAATCTCACCTGGAGGGATAATCCCAGCTGCAATAGCCCTAAAAATCTCACCTGGAGGGATAGGCCAATTATGCCTTCTGTTCCAGCTGCTTCAGGTAGCACTTCCCAATCGTCAGCTCGTGAAGAGCATGTGATCAGAGCAGGTCCACCTCACCAGCATGTTGCCAGATTGCACTCATACATGGGAGAACCAGGACCAAACAGTCAGTATCTGTGGATGTCTCTGCTAATCAAGGAACACGTCCTAACACACTGCTACAGCCACTTTGGAGATGGAGGGATCCTGTTGTAGCTGGTAATTAAGAAGCATGCCTCTTCTTGTTGTTTGGTCTTCATCTGTCCTGCTAGAATTCACCACAGGGTTTACAAAAAGGGAACAAACTCACCCACCCTGGAAAACAGCTTTGCATTTACTTATTTATTTTTAAGTCAGTTGCCTCAGAAGAAAATTGCTCTGTAATCACAGCAACTTGCTTGCAGTCTACTGGTAACGTTGCCCTTTGATGTTAAAAAGTTTATTAGTGGAGCTGCATTTTTTTATCTGAATAATGCATTATTCTGTGACTTTGTACTTAGGGCTTCTCTCTACTCAGGCAGGCAGAGGGGAACGGGGGAGTCCTTTCCCCCCAGCATATTTTGTATCATCCTTGAAATGTCTGACTTTTTCATGCAGCGGATTGAGTTTCTGAGAAGGAAGTGTTGTTTCCAAAGTGGTTCAGTGTTGGCATTCATTTTCTTATTCTTAAAAATTAATTACTTCTGTCACTGAGTTACTGCCTCGGACGGACACTGCAGAACCACAGTGCTTTGAACACAGCGTTGAAGAGGACTCCTTAGGACCACAGCATCGTGCCCCCTGGTACAAGAGGCAGCTGCACCAACACTGTTCTTGCTGGGCAACATGAAAAGCAGCTAGGATGGTTTTCCCCTGGTTTCATTTCTCTAGGCCAGTTTAGCCCAAATCTTTCAGATACCAATAAAAATGTCTCCACTTGTCCTCATAGGTTTTATTCCAACTTGGTTTGAATTCTCTTAGACATTTCCAGGTGCCCACGGATGTGGATTGTACCATAGACAAGGCAGTAGTAATTCCTTGTGCAGTAGCATTGTTTCCTATCTTTCCTAGAAACTCCTTTTCTGATGCATATTAATTGCAATTGGCTTCTGCTTTGTCAGCTCCTTTGTCTTCTGCAGCATGTACTTCTGTCTTTTACTCCACTCAGGGGACACCAGCTCCCTGTGCTCCAGGTGACCTTCAAACAGTTTTGGAAAGCCTGCTCCGCTGGGGAAAAATCCACCTCGTCAAATTAGAGTAAATGATGGTATCTTAGGCTGCGTAACTCGAACATTTTGCTGATAGTCATAGGTTGCTAACATGAACTAGAGTTATGGCAACAGTTCAGCTGCAGAGTTGAGCTGTGGGAGCAGGTTAGGACTCCCTAACTGCCGGCGACATTAGGGCTGACCCCAGAACCTCATAGTGCAGACAGTGGTACTCAGAGAAAGGTTAAACTGAAGATGACATGCTTGCAGAGCAGTGTTAGCAAAGCCAGCTTGAAGCTCCCCACTGCAATGAAAGGTACTCTCCTTTAGAGCCTACAAAGGTGTTGGAAACACAGCTGGTCCTTCCTGGGAAGCACAGCCCTACATGGTACCATCAGCTTGCCATCGTCCCACACTAGAGGCATTGCTGCTTCCTGTCATGTACCACTGCAGGGTCACCCAGCTCTCCTCTGGATTTGCCACCACTTTTAATCTCTGGCTACAAATTTCCATGTTCTTATAAGCTTTAAAATACAAACATAGCATTTCTGGGTTCCTTTCCAGTGGAAAGTGTGGTCTCTCATAGCTTGTGGATGTCTGCTGTCTTCTGCCACATTTCACCTTTACTAGTCCTGATAGAAGTTCGCATTAGATTAAATCCTTTAAGATGTTTTTGAACAACGTATTTGCAGTGAAAGAAGTTACCCAAGTATCTAGACAGTTAGATATTTGCTCAGCTATGTATATTTCAGCTCTTCTGGTGAATAAATTATTGCAATTATTGGCCTGCAAGCAAAAAATGATGTCTGAATTTTTATGGACTGAATATTCATAGGAGGTGAAGGTTTTAGCTGTTTGCAGAGTGAATACAAATGCAAACATTAACATCCCAGATCCATGTCTACTAGAAATCTTTGGCACAAAATGGGAGAATTAAGTGACAATGCTTTCCCACTTCACAGAAGATGAAAAACGATGACTTAATTATAATATATAAAACACCAACCATTAATGCTTTGATCAGAATTTCTTTCAGAATTTTAAATTAATGTGTACATGTGGGACGTGGACGGATCACTGCTGGTCACCCACGCAATATCCTCATCCATGCTGTAGTTCTGCTATATTTTCTCCTGGGAATTTAATGCTGATGAAGCAAATGAATGCCTCCAAGTTGTAATCATTCCCATTAAGTTTAAATCTGCAACAGAAAATGGAAATTTAAAGCAAGGATTAAGAAAGTACATCTTCTAGCGTTTGCCTTGGATTCTTTATTTCCTACCCCAGATAGGTTTGCCACTGCTGTGTTTGAACACAGTATGATGGCATTGCTGCCTTGAAATTATTTTGGAGGAAAGCATGGAATGTGTAGGGTATTTATTGAAAGTTTGGGTTGAATATTTTTGTCCTGAGGCTCCCTCTGGAGTTGTTTCATTCTTGTTGTAGGGCATGATTTGGTGGTGAGAAGCTCTGTGTTTCAGATTTCCTTAATGTATTTGATGCAATAAATCGGCTCTCCTAAGAGTACAGGGGATTTAAGGATTGTCATAAACGATATAGCAGTTTTTACCCCAAAGACAGAGAGATACTGGAGCCAAGAGAAAAGACAGAAGCTGTGTTTGGACCCAAAGATACATGGGGTCAAATTCTGCGTTGGATGGTGTGCTGTTGGAGTCCTTTCCTTTGGGTCCACAGAGTTTCAGCTGGAAACTCACTGTTCCTTTTAAGGTCTCCATTAGCTCCATATCTTGAGCACCAAGACCTGAGTTTACCTAGCTGTCCTGGCTAGGAAGGATGACAAGCATTTGCAGCATTTTGGATGCTGCCTCTACTGCTTAGTCTTTGCACCACCTAAAAGCCATGAACAGCAGCATCATTCAAATACCTCCACAAGCAGATCTCCCTTCTGTACTGCCCACAAGTGCCTAACATATCTGAAACTGCCAGCAGTTACTCTGCTGGAGCACCAAGATTATTCGTGATTGTCTGGACCGACATCCTTTCATCTCAGTGCTATTTCTTGACATATCTGAGGACAAGAACTCTCTTTGCGCTCTGTGTTGGCACAGTTCCTGGTGAAGCGGCCATCTGCTGTGGTGTTCCTCAGCGTGTCAGTGGTGCAGATGGGAAGTAACGTTTGGATTGATGCTCTGTGTGTTTGTCTTACTGCTGTAAAGATGTTTAGTGTAAGGAAAAATGGGTTCCCCTTCAAGGCATGGCTGGCTGGCTGGCTGCACAGAGGCAAGAAAAGCCAGCCCTCTCCCTGCCATGCTCCATTTTGGTACCTCGAAGGCTAACACAAGCAGGGTTACTCACCCTGTCTCTGAAGGTAGGGGGGTCACAGCTTGCAAGAGCCTGAAGGGATCCTGCCAAGGAGGCAGTGAGTGAGGCTGGTGGCACAGATGGGCAGCAATGTGGTGACCAGGAGCACTGTCCCACACAAAGTCTCTTATAAAGGATGGAAAATTACCAGATAAGCATGTAGGAAACTTCTGGGTGGAAGTTAAGTCTTTGGTCTCTCTGTTATACCAATCTGCAGTATTAGGATTATGTGGTACTTTCATTCAGGATGGTTATTTTGGGTTGCCTTGGTCTTAGGCAATGACCCAGGCTGAGAGAGGCAGGGTAGAGTATTGTCTCCCACAGCCTGAGAGGCAACTTGAGGCTGTAAGGTTGAGAGCTCTGTTCCATTCTGGTGAAAACACTGACCACTCACACAAGTGATATACAACCACGTGTTGTTATTTTCATGTGATTTAAAAAAAAAGGGGGGGGTTGTAGACAGTAGTTGGCAAAGCAGTAACCTGATTTTTTAGGGTTTGTAACAGATTCTTCAGGTAAGTTTTATTATTATTGCTACACCTTATTATTTGTTTTGGAAGTGGTGATTTTTTATTTTCATTCTAGGTTGACAGAGAGCAGACATAAACTGCACAATTTTTGAGTATTTCCTGCTCAGTTGGATCAGGACATTGTTTTCCCTGTTTGGTGGGACATGCACTACCCTTCTGGGTAGGACTATGAGAGAAACGGTCCTTTAGGTCCATGAATTACCTCTCTGAGCTATTACCAGTACTTAGGACCTCAGCCAGAGACAAATCTGGGTGCAAAGGAACAGAGTTAATTCAAACACCAAAGATCTCCAGTAATACCAAAGGGGCTGAGGGAGTATGGAAAATTAATGGAAAAGTAAATTACTTTATGCATAGATATTGACGCTGGGGGTTTTTTATTTGCCCTAGTGTGAAAATCCATCTTTGAAGTAAAATTAGCAGTGGCATAGTACTTTGTCTTTCATCAACATTAAACCTACAAATGAAGAGACAGCTAGATAGAGATGGAAAATAATTATATAATCCGAAGGAAACAGTAGCAGTAATTATCTGAAGAATTATATGGCTTTGGACTTGGATAGGAAATGAAAATACATGAAGTGCGAAACTTATTTATAAAAATGTAGACAGATGGGGTGAAACGCCATAAAATTACTGTTGTCTTTGTGACATTTTGAAGAAAGATAGGGGTATGCTTCTGATGGATAGAGAGTTCCTTTCGGAGCAAATACAATAAGCCAGACAGGGAACTACAAAGCATAATTGTTTTATTCAATTTTGAATTTGATGCTAGTTGAATGAAAACTTGCTGCCAGTGGATCGAGGCAACAGTACCTTTTGGGTGGTTGGTTATAACTACTGAATTAAAAGTATAAATTATTCTGGTGAAGAAAGGGAATGTTCTCTGCTCTTGTCCTTGTGTTTAGCACTGAGCAGAGATACACCTAAGGAAATGTTTCTCTCTAGAGCATGTTTGATGTTCAGCTGAGGCTGGAAAGCAATAAATCAAAGTAACTCCAGCAGATGGCAACTATTGAAATTTCTGTTTCTTTTCCTGCATATAATGCAGGATGAAGTACACTTACATTTCTCCTAGCAGAAGCTAGTAAAGTAGAGGGAAACACAAAATCTAGCTATTAGAGCCTGGAGTCCAGGGTGGCAATGAGAGCATCCATTTTCTCGTCTCAGTTCTGACAAAGATGAGTTATGTGACCCTGGGAAAGTAATTTAACTACTCCATGAGCTGTGAAGATATAATAACCTCCGCACATAAGATACAAGTGGGTAAAAGTCTCATCGTGTCAGCACCTAGCATGGCAGAAGCACCAGATAAAGTCTTTAGGGATACTGGGCATTGGACTTCCAGCATCATAACTTTTTTTTTTTTTTTTTTTGAGCAGCTCAGTATATCTAAATAGGTGTAAAATCACTGACTGATCAGACTTTATAAAACTGTCCATTCAGGCTTTATGCTGTAGAGAGGGTCACTACTCAAATAGCAAATTTCTTTTTCTGAGTCTCGTACACGTTTATGTTATCTGTGTTCAACCTGCACTGCACGCAGCAGACTGAGCCCGCTTCTGCTGCCTCTCTCCACAGGGCATCCCGCCTCCAACAACCTGCTGCACAAGGGTCTTTTCACCAGGCCTGGTCAACAACCACTAGCAAGTCATTAGGGTTAGCTTGCTCTGTACCACATCCATACAGTAACACATCTACGCGTGTCTGTCGCTGTCTCTTTTGCGCTCCACGTGTGTGTGCTTTGAAAGACCAATATTAGTCACAGCAGGTAGGGAATCTTCTGGAAGGTCTGCTCATTTTCTCTCTGCTTTATTACATCTACCCCACGGCACCGTATGTCTCAGCTCAAAGCAAAGAAATTGTGCTGGCATTCCTCTCACGTCCATGGGTGGCACCAGTTGACTGTGGCTGGAGAGCAACTTGCTTAGTATCAGGACCTCAAAAGTAAGCAAGCCTGCTTCTTCGGACTGCTCATGAGTGAATTTGGGTTGCCCTTGTTTTGCTAAGTCACTTTGTTGTTGCTGTTCCTCAACAAATGGTTAACAAGGGAAGTGGTTTGGTCTTCATTAATTGACGTTGCATTCCTGCAAAGAGAGAAATGTAATGGAATTTTAAGCCTGATCTAGGTGTGGCAGTGCCCCTATACCAACCTGGGCTGTTGCAGAGGGAAGTGTTCATTCATAGCAGGTGTACCATAAGTTTATCTGATCCTTGATGAGGGATGGACTGGCTATCATTACAAAATGAGCCTTTCCAACTCTGTTTTTCCATGGTGCAGAAGTAGAGTAGCTATTTAACTGCTCTGCTTAATTCTGCAGAAAATATTGATGTCTTCATGTAATATGAAATCCTTCCAGACTGAGTGAACTGAATTTTCCTGTGTATGCAGGAAAATGAGGTTCCTTAGCCCTGAAGGATCCTGGTTGATCAAGGTCCTGTAATGCTTTTTTCATTATATCATTTTTGCGGTATCATTCAAGGCAAGCTGGGAACACCATTTTATCATCTATTAGTTGGGTCATTTATTCTTTTGCCTTTTAAAATATGAATATATTCACCCTATACTAATACAAACTTTCCTTGAGGGACATAAATAACTAGATTCTAATTGATGGTAACTTAATTTTGAAAATGTGTACATTGACCACAGAGTTTCCAGAGCTGAATGGCATTACCGCATGCTTTCACACAGGCCAATGTAGTTAATTCTGTAGCGCAGCTCAGAAACAGCAGGATTAGGAGCACTCCCACGTAGCAAGATGCGGCTAAAGCAACTTCTTAGGCAAACTCCATGGGGCTAGGTCAGCATGTCTGATTTCCAGAGCTATATTCTGCTCATGTAATCACAACTCCAGAAAACTGGTATTGATTAACTTTGCTTGCAGTGTCCCATTTCTTTTCTTTAATGACCCAAACCAAGGGCGAGTTTCTACTCAAACATTTAGCTAAGGTGGAAAGGAGGCTTTACCCTCCCTGGGTTAATACAGCCCCGAAGTATTTCAATCGTGACCATTCAGTTCCCCTGTGTGTTCGCTACTGGTTGGAGCCCTAGTAAGGAAGCTGCATAGAAGTGGAGAAACAAAAAAACAAAAAAAAAAAGCTAAAAGAAGGTATCTCAGAAGCTGCACTCAAGAAAAGTGGGGATAAATGAACCAGAGAGAGCTCCAGAGGTTTGCTTGGTTAAATATCTGAGTAGACAGTGCTCCAGAAGACCTTAATTGTGTGTCCTGCCACTTGTCCAGCTCCCTGGGCTCAGGGCTGTCCCAGAAGCTCTCTCTCTCAGCAACCGAGTTTTCCAGTCATTGGTTCCTTTAACCTTTAGCCCAGGGGGAACTTTGCCTCCACAACCTCAAAACATTAAAACACAGATGTCATGTTCAATGACACGTGAAGCAATTGGACAACCCAAATCCATCCTCCCCATGGCACTTGGATGTTTGCTGCTTCTGGTTGTGAGGTTTCTAGATGTCTTCCCAGCACTCTGCCGCCAGCTATCCCATTTCTCCTCGCCTCTCAGAACAGTGCTGCTGGTTATTTTATTTGGGTATTTACATAAATATGACACACTGGGGAGTTGAGCTTGGTGCCTTAGATTTCAATTCATCTTGTTTGGAGGATAATTGCAAAGCTCCTGCTCAGTGATCTGCTGAGGTTACTGTTTGTGGGCACAGAAGCTGTTTTCCAAGCACTGATGTTAGTCTTTTTATTGTTATTTCTTATTTATTAACCTCCTCCAAATATTAAGATGCACTGACTGGAGTTAGAGAAGAAGAGTGTTTTGTACAAGGACTATCAGGCAGCACAGGAAGATCTGAGATGTCCACCCCAGGTGTCCCCTGGGCAAGGCCACAATGGAGAGGCAAGAGAAAACAGCCCTAACCCTGAGCTTAGCACACGCACAGCCTAAATCAATGTCCCGAGTGTTGTACCAATAAGGGAAACAGCATTTCCTGCACCATCTTCTTCTTGAATTGTTTTAGCTTGCACATTCCCTTCAGTTTCCATGTTTCCACAGCATCACTGGTAAGACAGAATCTGGTGAAGTGACAGGTGGAAGTAGCAACATGAGTTGACCGTAGGCCTGTCATGAGTGTGTCATTCTGTCCCTCCTGCATCAGCAGTGCCCTGGGGCCACACTGTCATCATCCTGCTCCAGGAGCCTTCCTGCCAGCCAGGGTGGGGTAGAGAGGGTGTAGCTGCCAGTCTTGTGGTCATTGCCTCCCTCCTGCTGCACAGAGGGGCTGGTGTAGGACTCTGGTCAAGGTGACAGAGCCCTGTGAGTGTGATGGCCACTCTATCATTTCATTCCTAAACCGACTTCAAACAACTTTAAGGTCTTGTCACAGGAGAGTGTCTGGGATTATATACATGTTTGTTCTTCCCTACCTTCATCCCCGTTTGATCTTTATGGCTATCTTGCTAGCCTAAAGCCTTCACTCTGATGTGCTGTGACAGGTCAGAACAATTTGTGCTATTTAGGGAAGCAGCGATGGGTCCTTCTGTCACCTTTGTAATTTAATTTGGTCAGGAAACCATTGGCTCAGATGATTAAATCTGAGAATTATGAAGGGTTGGGATTGGCAGTTAAAGATGTCGTCTTTTCTGGGTGTGTTGATGCCATGCTCATGTACCTTCATGGACAAATCAGGAATATCCTGGTGTTCTGGGCCATAGAAGGTGGCAGTAAAACCTTGCGTTTCAGAGTTCACACAGAGCTCTGTTGGCAGAAACATCCCTGTGTTTCAAGGGAAGGAAAGCCAGCAGGAGTGGCTGGCCTGTTTCTCATACCTGCGTGCCCTCCTAATGAGGGAATTTCCCTGTGGGGAATAAGGTTTGTGCTAGCTGTTCCATCCTGGCAAGTGCCTCCTTGGACAACACAAACTGGCCGGAAGGTGCTGAAATCGATGGAACCAAACAACATCACCCAACAAATGCTCTTTATGTGAAGATCAGGAATTTCAAAGTGCACAAGAGACTGGGGGTATTTAAGGTTTTTGTTATCTAATTCAGGGTATCTGAGGTGATTTAAGGAAGGAGGTCAAGTCTTTCTAAGGAGGCAGAACCATAACGGGCCCCAGAAATAGTTGTTTCAAAAATCAGGATTTTTTTTCTTGAATTATCACACTTTTTACTGCTTTTTTGCCCTGCTCAGTTCTGTGTGTATGTGCGTGTGTGTATTAAATTAGGTTAAATCTCAGGAATTTCATTAGCAAGAAACACCTGGTTTGGTCCCAGAGGGGAATGTAATGAGGTAACTGTATCTACTTCTGAGCTGTGAGAGGCCGACTTTGCCACTCTGATTCAGCATGTTGGCTTAATACTGAAAAATCATTTTGCAGTTTCTCTGATTCAGGCTACCACCTCAGGAGACATAGGCAACTGAGACGGAGGCTCTGCTTCAGCTGGGTATTTCATATCATGTCACAGATTAATAATCTGCACCTGATGTGGAATAATCTGCAACATAACCTGTATCTCAACTCTGAAACAATTATTTTTGAGTTATTTCTTCAACCATTTGAATGTTTCTCTGGCTTAGGAAAGTCCTGTGACAGCAAAATACAAATACAGCGAGGGAGGGGGCATCTTGAGCACACTGCCAGAAGTTAATTTTATTATAACTTTATGTTTTAGGAGCTGCAAGGACAATGTAGCATAACAAAAACGGAAATGTGCTTGCATTCTACCTACTCTGGGATGTTCATTTGCACCTAACCCAGACCTGTGATACGAATTGCCTGTGCAGAGCAAGCAGGAAACATCCTTTATCACCAGTCTTGGAGGTGAAGGTGAATTACAGAACACAGTGCATTGGGGTTTTGCAGGTGCCAGTGAGCTGCTCCCTCCATCTTTTGACACAGCCGACAGCTAGACAAAGCTGAGAAACCACCACTCCACCCCAGCACCCCAGCATCATGACTTTTTAAACTGTTATTTTATACTTAGATTAGTTATCAGGCTGCTGATAATTGCTCTGGTTCCTACCGGCAGCTGTAACGTGTGTCCTGACTTAATACTCCTCTGTGCACATCCAGCCCTGGAGCAAAATGGGGTTGGAGGAGGAGCAGGAGGGTACACACTGGGATAACACCAAGCAGTCCTGTCTTTGGTGGGTGGCTGTAAGCAGCGTTTTTTCACTGTAGATCTCTTAATTTTGTATTTTCTGCCTTGCTTTTATTAATTTTTGAGAAAATGAGAAATATTTTCATGACCGCTTATGTTGCTTCTCATTCTTGTTAATTTTCTCAAGCTTTTACCTCTCCTAGAAAGGATTTTTTTCACTACCAGCATCTGAGGGGGAGAAGAAAGCAAGGACTTGGAAATTAGCTTATTATAGGAGTTTATCTTTTCCTCCTTCAGCTAGAAAGTTTTGCAAATGCTGTATTTCTGCTGAACAGTTTTCAATCTTCTAAGGTCCATGTATATTTTTCCTGAGATGACATCTGCCTCCAGAGAGAAAGTAAAAAAGAAATACATATTCTGTGGCTGCTAGCCAGAGTAGCCAGCTCTCACTGATGTCCAAGGATGAGACCCTACATATCACAATACATAACTTATGGAAAACAGGAGTGATTCACTTAGATTTAAACAGCTGTAAGAATCAAAGGCTACAGAAAGCTTTGCATGCCCTTTTGATTAATTTCTTGTATGGTGGCATGGTGATTAGCCCGCAGCAATTTAAGCTGTTCTGTTGGTAACAGATCCAAGGAAAGATTTTTTTGTCTTCTGTGTTTTCCCCTGCACGTCCCAGCAGAGTTGTGCAAGCGTGGCTGGAGCAGTGGGGCTGTGTTGGCTGCGTGCGGGACAGCTTCCCTCCATCCTTTGCTGGATGTGCTCCGCTGCCCGTCTGCTTTCCACCCATCCGCAGCCTTTCACAGGCTTTGAGGCAGCTCCTCCTCCCTGAGATGTGGTTGAAATTGTTCTTTGGATTAAAAGTAATTATTTGGCCACTCACAGGCAGATAAGACCATTTCATACCTCTTTTTCTTAGAAAAACAGGATAAGAGAATGTGTCACTGGCTAGCAGCAAAAAAAGTATTTGCATTAAAAAATGAGAACAGCTCTGGGCTGTCAGGAAAGGAATGTATGCACAGAGTCTGAAAGGTAATTACAGGATATGCTCTTCTGCTCAGATTTGTTAATAAAGTGTATGACACTGTATTTATTATAAAATGGGATTGCACAATTGGGGAGCATCACAAAAGACACCCATCTGGCCTGCTAATGCACCATGTGCAAGGGCATGTTTTTGCTGCCTTGCTTCTGAGTCCCTCTGCGAGGTCCTAATTTTCTCTGATATGCCCCTTTTTAATATGTGTAAGTTATGATATCCAAAAAGAGTAAGCAACCAAAAGTATTTATCATGGCAAAATCAATGATCTATCCATTTCATTGGAAAATGACAGCACAACCCATTTACAGAAGAGGGCACCTCCTCTCTCAGCATTTCAATACTCTAAAGCAAGAAATACTAAAGCTTTTTAGTGTAACCGAAACAAAATATTTCCCCCTAGCATCACTCAGAGCATCGGATGAGAAATTTCAGCTGAAAACTTCCCTGCTTTCCTGCAGGAGAATTGTCTTCAAACTTTTAGACAGAATGGTTGACATTTATCATGTTTGAAAGAGTTTGTGGTATTTTGTTTGTTTGTTTGTTTTTTTAAAGAAGTTTCAAAGGAAGATGTCAAGAAATATGATCAACAGGCATTACAGCCTGAACACCCTACCTGCCTGTGCTAAACACTAGGCTCAGTCTATATCTGCCAGACTTCAGGGCTGGTAGATGCAGGCTGAGCTCGGATGACTGATGGACGGGTGGTTGGTGTGCCACCACAGGAATGGTGGCTTATTGATAGCAGCTTCCTAATGGTAATCATGTTTAACCTTTCATGTCTTCTTCTGACAAGCCATTGAATTATTTGTGCACGGCTTCTTTCAAAACAAGAGGAAAACCTGCATATTTGAGGTGATCTTAAACCTCTTTATAGAAATGCGTGTTGCAATTTTGATGTCTGCCTGGTTTCAGCCATATGCAAAACCAAGAGATTGTTCTCGCGCTTGTTTATGTCTAGCTTAGCCTAACGGAGAGTGCTCGCAAATATTCCAGCGAGAAGGTTTTGTCACTCATGTAACATTGTGGGTAAGAGGGCTCGGAGATCTCGGAGGTCCCTTGGATACCCCTCTGTATTTTTGCAGGCTGTTGGAGAACGGAGCCTCCTGTGTTCCCACAGTGCAGGCAACCCCAGCACGCGCTGGGTGGTAGCCCTGGGGCTGCCAGGGCATCCTGGCTGTCTCCGGCCGTGGCAAGCTGGCTGGGATCTGGCTGTGAAGGCTGCCAGGAGCTGCCCTCGCCTTTTGTAGCTGCAGCGCGCGCACAGAAAACTTGGACACAGAGGTTTTACCTTTAGTTTGAAGTGACTGTTTAGAAAAGGGGCTATTTCAAAAAATCCCTACTTTGACAGGGCAACTTTTTTAATACAAAAAAAATGGTATTTGTCTCTACCTCTTTATCCTCTAAGAGCAGCCTTGTTCTGGCAGCTTTGTAGCTGGTTACAGCACTGGGCAACTCCAAGGAAAGGAAAAGGGATGGAAGAGGCAGCCAGGTACCCAAACAGTAAGGGAAGGGTGGCTGTGTCGGAGGTTACCTTGCTGAAAGACTGAACAGAACCAATAGGAAGTTCCACCTGGATCAAGCCCAACTCTGAAACTTGAATGCAAGTGAGAGGGTTTCACTGAAATGGAAGTGAAAAAAATTGTGTGGCTCTGTGTCCAGCAAAACAGGCTGTTCTTCCCAGAAAGGTGTTTGTTTTCAGGCACTTGACATCAAGGCAAAGGAAGTGAAATACTTGATTTGCAGAACTGCTGGTGTACGAACAGCACAGGGCTTTGGACATGCATCCAGGGCCATTGGAAATCAACATTTAACTCCCGTCAGTGCCTTAGGGAAAAAAAGACTTGAGAGTTTGGTAAATTTACAAGATCAGCTTCTCAGAAAAAATGCCTTTGGATATGTTTGTTCCTCTCTCATCTGTCACTTATGCTGTGGGCCACTATGAAAGTTAAACAAGCTGTTATTCTCATGGTACCCTCTGGTATCTTCGAAAATGACAATGGGAAGGTGAAAGCAGGGATCACCTCTCAATGTGTGATGGTGGAGCCTGAAAGCACAAAAAGAATGGTCTGAGATCACAACTTTTATTGCACAGGCCCGATTAAAAACAGAGTTTCTGTGTGTCTTAATTTCCTGCACGAAAGCCAGAGGACTACTTGATAAGCAGACATGCTTGCTAAGGAATAGCTTCACTACTTGAGGTTTCTTAGGGACATCATTATAGAACGTGTTTATCTTGATCCTTAAGGGAAATACCAGAATGGTATTGTCCAAAATCACTACATAAGCAGTGATGATTTTTTAATTGTTTTAGCACAGCTTGAGAGAAGGCGTATTTCTTGTAATGCTGGGAGCTGATTGTTGCCATAGTGAGGATGAAGAGGGCCTAAAAGTTATGTCTTAAATTAAAAAGAAACACAAAGCACTTAAAAATATTGAACTGGGTAGCCTGTATGCATATTATCTCAAGCAATAAAAAAAAGTCTGCCCTACTTCTGCTCTCTAACTGCAGGGGAAGTGGCCTTCAGTGGAACAAACACCGCTGTTTTCCTGTAGTCACCTCCTCAGTAGCCTTGGAGGGGCAGCCACCACACAGACCAGCCGGGCAGCAACATGGTTAGTCCACAAAATGAACACCAGCCATGTACCCGCATGCTGACCTGCTGCCCCATAGTCCGGTTGGGACTTTGGGGTGTCTGCAGTCTAGCTTTTCACTGCAGACGCTTTCTGAACCTGCATGTGCTCTCTTTACACTAGTGCTGTGCAAGGATGCCCTATCTGGATCATGGGCATGCTGGAGGACTCTCAGGAGGTGTAGCTGCAGTGAGCTCTCCATACAGTGACCCACAGGCTTTGCACAGGTCCAGCAGTTTAGGTCCTTGTGAGAAACATTCAAGTGACACTCGAGCCTGTAGATGCTTGGGGAGATTTCCCATTAAGAAAAAAAAGGTCACATGGCTTGTTTTGTTTGTGGGTGTTTAATCACTGTTTTGATAAATTTCTGTTACTCAGCAGACTGGTCCTGCAATAAGCTGATCTGTGAGGTTTTGTAAGGGATACTTACCAATTTAATGTGCCAGTTTGCACCAGTTTCTCTCAGCCTTTGATTGTGCCATCCACTCATATTGTTCTGCCAGATGTACTCGCGATACAGCCCTACAATCAGGACCCTGAAAAGAGTGGCTGTGCTGCATTTCCACAGCCTATGTCATCCCAGAGCTACTGCATCGCTGCCCTGCAAACCCTAGACTGCATTTCTCCCCATGCCAAGTCAGACAGAAAACTCGGGAGAGGAAAAGGTCAGCCATACAGAAAATGTGACATTTATAAAAATAAACAGATTGGAAAAGGATTTGCTATTTAAGACGGATGCAATTAGAGTAGCTTTGCCCCTCCAGGCTCAAGCAAGCACGCCTTTGCCAGAGGAGCTAGAAAGTGGACGTAGGGACAGAGAGCCTGAGTGCAGCAGAGACAGTCCACATCCCCAGTATCGTGCGGGTTTCCACTGCTGGTTTGTAACCCATCCCATGTGTTGTACTGGTAACGCTTAGAGACTCGGTGGAGAGGCTAACAGCTCCGCTTAACCTAGCTAAATAAACCCACTCTCTCTTAACTACAGCAGGTGAAGGATCACGCCAGAGCAAATGACTGGGAACATTTCATGGGAAGCACTTGGTGCTCCAGAGCCCTGCTGAGAGCAGCACTCAGTGTGTGACTGGGAAAGTGTAGGTGTGTGTGAGACAGAAAAAAGATTGTGGGGGACCAGTGGAAGAAGATATTGCTATTCTTCCCATTATTATTACTTCTGATCCATCTGGTGTTTAAACCAGCCTTGCCAAGTCATAAGAAAAAGATCTGTTCTTCAGCAGTATTGCTGTGAGTCCCAGCTGATTTATGGTCACAGATCATTAGGGAAGTATCTGGAGAGGAAACAGCCCATTCAGGACTAGAAAAGCCTCACAACTTTCCACTTCTCATGCTGTGTGAAAAGCAATCCAAAGTTTATAGGGTCAGCCATCCATTCTGACTTCACCGCTACCTAAAAGAAAACTGAGAATATTCTTTTATTGAAGTGTTATATTAGTAAAGGTGGTCTAATCTCAGTGGGGTCAGAAAAATCTAGCAAGCCCTTATGTAGCTAAAATAGACTAAATATAATATAGATAATTCAACATATGGTTCTAAACATAATATCAATAATTAAGCATATTAAACACAGTTCTAGTGTTTATTTTTTGCCATATTAAAATTTTGTCTAAGCTGACATGTATTTATCAGCCTATCCCAGGAACACATTTTGTATGCAGTGTGGAAATTCAGGTTGGAACAAATGGCGATATTTTATATAAATCCATGAGCTGAAATCTAATCTTCTAAAAAAAATAAATGCCTGTTTCTGAAGAGTATTATAGTAATTATCTGGGAATAATTTTTACTTTGTCCAAGCATTTTTTCAAAATTTTATAAGCAGTCATTACTAAGAACTGTATCAAATCTGTGGGGAGTTATAAATGAAGTCCATGATGCAAAAAGAAGTGGAAACATCCATCTTTAAAGAGCAAACATTAAAAAAACTTCTGATTTGCCCATCTGAGGAAAATCAGCTTCAGAAAAGGTTTTGGCTTGTTATCCCCCCGTCGTATAAAGACTTTTCACATCCTTTGAAACTCTAGGAATTGTTAGAATAAACTAGAAAAGAGGAATGACGTGAACGGGTCAGTCTTTACTGTGCTGTTCTTTCCCAAACTGTAAGGCTTTTCTTTTTCTGTCTCCCAGTGAGTGTTTTAATATCCTCAGCCACTGTGTGTAAGTTTATATTAATGTGAAATTTCAGGGTGGTTGTCTGTGAACAGTGATTTCATTGTTCCTTCATTAAAGCTTCCAGGTAGAAAATGTCATTTGGAGCGTTTTGCTGAACAGGAATATAATTTCAGGTTTTCCACAGCTAGTTTTAGAATTCGAAGTTATAAAACACTACATTAAATCACAGAAATTAGAAATGCAAAGCAACGTTTCATTCTTTTTCTGCCATTGCAAACCAAAAGTGCAACTTTCTGCAGCAAATTTTGTTAAGCAACGAAAATCTGTTCCTGCTGTACAAATCCCAGGGGGCCCTGAAAGTGTGGAGATGCACATTATGGGGAATGGGGGATATTTGTTCTGACCAAAGAGGCCTCTTTTCTGCTTTCCTGCTACTCCCACTGAAATAACCTGAGGGAGATGGAGGGGAGGTTTGGACACCGTGATCTCCTCACAATGACCAGCCCAAAGCACTGGAGCCTTGCACTGCTGGTACCATGCGGTGTTTTCGGAGCTGCTGTGGAAACCAAGCTTTCTATAGATGGGATAGGTTCTCTCATCAACTGTAACGTGCTGCACATCCATAACCATTGAACACAAGAGCATCACAGACCTGAGAGACAGCAGGAGGCAAAAAATGACATGAAATCCAAGTCAATCCATGCTGAGCATCTTTGTCACTTTGTGACACTTGTCATTTCAAGCCTGTCAGCGGTCCCATTGAGCCAGACTCTGTAACATGACAAGGGGATATCTGTTTGGAGGAATAGAGGGATGTTTGTTTTAATCCTTAAATGGTCCTGGTAAAGAAGGACACAAGATCACACTGGCTTGAAACATATGCATAACCTTATATTTATCTGGCAAGCAATCCATAAAGATGGCATAACTCTAGCTGAACCTAAGTCTGGGCATGACATCATGCTCCTAAGACAGTGTATAAGTTGCAGGGAGTTGGCTGGGGTCTGGCTCTAGGGGCTCTCAGGTTTCTCAGGCTCTAGCTTGCTCTGGCTCTCAGTGCTTAGGGACTGGCGGGGCATTGGTCAGCAGGTGGTGAGCTCTTGAATCATTTGGGTTTTTTTTCCCACTATTTTCATTATATGTTATTATTAGTAGTAGAAGTAGTAGTATTTTCATTACATATTATTAGTAGTAATATTAGTAGCGTTAGTATTGTTATTTATTTTCAATTATTAAACTGTTCTTATCCCAACCCATGCGTTCTCTTACCTTTGCCTCTGATTCTCTTCCCCATCCATCTGGGGGAGGAGGGAGGTGAGCAAGTAGCTGTGTGGTACTTAGGTGTTGGCTGGGGTTAAACCATGACAGACCACTAAATGCACAGAAAAAAAGTTTATTGGATTACAGCAGCCTGCCAATAAAAGAACCTATAATTTTGGGATATGCAAAGTTAAATGGCCACCTGTAATAAGAGTAAAACTTAACACATTGACCCATCCAGCAGCAGCAGCTTTCCCAGTGCCAGGGCAAGTATCCATGGGTTTGGGAACATCACCTGAGCAGGGAGCACCATCTGAGCCTTGGACCTCTGTTCTCCCACTCATCACTTCTGGAGGAAAAGGAAAAGCAGAGGGCCAGAGGTTAAAAAAATGCCCCTTGATCCCCCAGATGTAGTGTCTGCGTTCGTTCTCAACCTGACTTGCTCATCGCTTAGAGCAGCAGCAACACGGTGGCTTTGAAAGGGGCTTCCTATGGGCTTCTGTGTACCTGGACCCTTTATCCCAGGTGATAAAGATGTTCCCTGCACCATCAAGCACTGGCACATATTTTTCCCTGGAGCTTTATTTGCATGTGTGTTTCAGAGAGGGCAAACACGTCTATTTAATCTAGATGATTTGAGACTGGCAGGTTGCATCACCAAGAACATGCTTAGTCTCATGTACCCTAGCAGCAAAGTAATGTCTGTATGAGGAACTTTGCCATTGCACCATTACAAACATTGCTCCGGGAGAAATGCAGAGGTGGAAGTCCCAAAGGAGAGGCTGTTTCCCTGACTGTGTGGTGATCACGCCTCGGGACTTTCAGCTGAAAATTTTAAGCACTGGAAAATGCTTGGCTGCTCTACAGGGACAGAAAGGTGAGAAGCAGGTCTTGTTTTGGGACCAAAGCTTTGGCTCTCTGACGGAGGGGCTAGAATGTGACTTGAGTGGGGGAAAAATCATGCAAATCCACCCACTAAATGTCTCTGCATAAAGGGCACCCTCTCTTAAGAGGTATGGAGGGGAATGGTGCAGGCGGCAGCGTGGTGAGACACTACCCTGAGCTAGAGGCTTAGTTCTGGAGGGACTGAAAAAGGTCTCTGCTAAGATTGAATCAATCACAACTGAACAAGCAGCAGACTGGTGCTCCTGCAGGAAAAATATAACCCGTGGGTGGTTAAGCTCCTCCGAAGGAGTGAAGGAGGGAAAGAGAAATTTATAAAGGTGTGACTTGGGAGAGAGATAAAAGGGACGTATGTTCCTGCAGCAAAAATAAACTGTGTAATAGATTAAACTGGGAATTTATTGTCACAATTTTAGGGAAAGTATGTTCAGTAATATTTGGTTATTAAAATGCCTGTGAGTTACAAGAAGTTTATCAAGCAATGGTGCAAAGCAGGAGTCAGATGTAGCTAGGGAAAAATGATGTTGAAGGCATTTCAGCTAGGAATTGTTGCTAGAAAGGTTTTCTGTTCTTAGCGCTTACGTAAAATGGATAAATAGCACTGGCTTCAGCCAGACATCAGCTACTTTAATTTCCTTCTCCATATTCATTATGGTACTGGCTCGTGGTGTGCAATGCTGCTATTTCTTCTGGATAGTAAATGGCTCTGAGCAAAAATAACGTCAAGTGTTTCATCCTGTAAATAGAAGATGACGTGGTTGCCGTCACTACATTCATGTGCTTTGTTCCCAGCTGATGTTTGAAGTTTCCAGAGTTGGAAGTAAACCCTGTTCTATTACAACAGAATTTGGAGACTAATAATTTTCTTTCTTTACTTTTTTTTTCCCTCCTCCCCCCTTGTGATAATAGCATTCCTCTGAATATTTTGTTGGAATTGTCATTTTGGTTTTGGTAGTTGGGGATGGGGGAAAGGTTCCTATTACAGTTAACGCAAACACATCTTGTGTGTCTTTGTACATCCTGCAAAGATTTACAGAAATATTAATTTTTCTGTGCACTGACAATAGGAATAATTAATTTCTTCTAGATGTCATTTGTTGTTCTCCAGCACCACAGGATGTGATTCCTTTTTAACATGAGACAGGTGAGGGAACTTCCTTCGTTTCTTCTGAGACTATGTGGTGCATCTCTTCCTACTTAAGCCAGGTCAACTCCACTGATACCCTGGACCTATCCATGGGTAGGGATCAGGCCCATTATATCTGCTACTTTACAAGAGTGATATAAACACCTGGGATCTGTCAAAACAAACCCAGATCTGGGGCTGGCTGAGGTGCGCGGGTAAACCAACATCAGCTGCACACGAGCACATCCCCACTGTGTTTTGAGATTTTAATCTGCCAAACATCAAACTGCTGATGTGTTGGTTTTTTCTACAGCAAATATGTTAGGAAACTGTGTAAGTGATTAAGGCAAATGCTGTATGATTTTTTTGGGTTTTTTGCTACGTTGGAGGAGCAGATTAGATAATGATCCCAAACCATGAAATCCTTGCATTTTGACAGTCGCCTAGCAGTGCGCCTTGCCACCCTGGTTAAATACAAGCAGTGAATCACGTGGTGACACTACCAGCATTCAGAGTGCCTACGGGAGCCATATGTAGGGGAAAGAAGCTCTTAGCTTACCCTTCGCAGCACATCTGTTTTTAAAACCTCACCGAGGACTTTGCCCCTGCCCTCTGTCAGAGCACACACACGTCAGCGCTGCTCGTCCCTTTTATTTTCCTCCAGCTAAGGTAACTTGTAGAGGGAGTTCAAGAAGTAAGCAGACAGCAGACATGACATGAGGGGTCAGGGTCTGATGGCAAGCAGCTTTAAGCCATGCTCGGAAACACGATGGGTTTTACTTCCTCCTCCCCCACCTTGCCTTTTTCTATTTTTTTCTAAAAGGACTTTGCAGTTCTGCTCAGCATTGTGTTAGGGAAATTTTCAAAAGCAAGATGGGCTGGAGAAAGCTGAGAGAGGAGAAGCAGCATCTCACTGAAGCTGCTGAGAGGTGGTCGGGTCCAGCCCCGTGAAGTGCGGAGGGTCTGGCCCGCAAAGGGCGGCTTTGGGCTAACGCCTGCTCTGTAGCCCAAGCACACGGTGAGGAATAACAGAGCTGATCCACCACTTTGTTATGCCTGTTCGATGCCAGGGCACCTGCCATTGAAACCCGCAGTCGAATGGGAGTAACACCCGAGTGAGCTGCCAGCAGTCCGGGGCTGAGGTGTGCAGCGCCAACAGGAATTTATCCAGGGTGAGCTACCAAACGGTGATCACAAGTAAAGTTGATGAGAGGTTGTGTGTCCTGCCAGCCGTTGGAAACCAAAGAGGGCATTAAACTGGCTGGATTAAACATCTCTAATTGGATGAAAAGAAATGTGCAAATGGCAGCCAAGCAGGAGGCTCTGGGTGCATTTTATCATGTGCCAGGGCTGTGTACCAGGACCTGTCTGAATCGTGCTCACAATTCCTGCTTCCCTGACTTAGCAGCTGGTGGCTCCTCGCTCCCACAGGCAACCTGACCATGTCCCTCCCTGGTCCCAGAGCATCCCTTCCCTGGGCACAGCCAGCTCTGGTGGCGTTTCCCTTCTCCTGTCCCAGCTGGATCCTAATCAGCCCCACTGTGTGCACACGCACCAGGGCGGGGGTGGCATTTGCTCATAATCTCTGCGCAGACGGTGCCCAGTTGCTCTGTTGAAGCACTGAGGGGAGTACACAGGCACAAGCGGCAGCTTTAACACAGCCAACACTCGAGAAACCAAAGCCTTGTCCTGGCTGTCTGGGTGGATAAAGAAGGATTTGGCACCCATCGCAACCCTCGTCTCTCTCAGCCTCTCTCATGGCAAGGCCTCGTCCCTTTCTCACAGACGACTATTTCCCCTTCTGAGAAACTTCTCTGTCTGGGGGAATGTGGGAGGAAGCAGAGCCTGCTCGTCTTGCTTTCTTGCCCACCTGTTTCATCCTAGCATGCAGGGACGGACAACATGAGATCAGACGTGTTGGAACAGGAAACTCAGTGTCTCCTTGCCCAGCCTGGGCACTTTGCTAGGATGTGTCACTGCCTTCATCAAACCAAGCAGCGAGGAAGAACACAGGGGTTTGTAGTGGTTTTCAAAGAAACTCTCACATACTGATTTTTAACTCAACCCAGACAGCCTGAATACATTTCATCACATCGCTGGAGGTGAGATTCTGACCCAGCTGAGGCCAGGAGGGTGTAGTGTCTGCCCTCTGGGTTTAATTAATTCTCTTTAATGCAGCAACAGAAACATATTCACGAGTGTAAGGTCTGGGCAACAAAATCCCCCAGGCTGTGCCTGCCTCCCCTGCTCCCCTGGAGGAAGGAAGGCTGCCCACCCCAGTCCTGCTGCACAGGGGCTGTGCATCATGTACTGCAGCTACAGGGAGCAATACCAGGGTTTGTGGGCTGTGATGGTCCCGGGCAGCCTCCTCTGGTCCGTGGGGTGGGAGCAGCCCAAGCTGCTGGAGGAGGGAAGATGAGGCTGGTGGCTGCAGTGCCCTGGGGTGTACAGACACACGTATTCCAGCGGGGTTGCCTGGGCTTACCCCTCCACACCTGCCTCAGCATCAACAGCATACGGCAGGATTCTAACCTGGAGACAGGCACCCTTCGTACCTTTGCTTGCTGATGTCTATTTAGAGGCCAGAAAGCTCCACAAATGAGATCATGTGAAATATTCCCATTAAGATGTGCTCTCTTACTACCTTATTCTGCTGCTCATGGGTTGCTTCCAGAGTATTTCTCTCCCTTCCTTGGCCACATGGGTTTGGCCTTCCTGTATTTTTTCCTGCCTCGCAGCTCCTGGCTACCTTTCCAAATTGCAATTAGCTTTAAACACTTGCTCAGCCACCCTTGATGCTGAGCTTGGCTTCTTTCTCCTGTCTTAAGTCTTTTCTCCTTTGACAGCAAGGTTATATCCTTTCTCACACTGTCAAGTATCTGCTCCTCTTCCTTTTCTCTGAGCTCCTCAGCAAACATTTCACATTTCCATCAAGCCTAATGGTGCTTACAGGATGGGGTTTTTTACATTTACTTTTGGTAATTTTTTTTCCTCCTCTCTTCTGCACTCAGAGCTGCAGGCTGCCAGGCTGTGGTGAGGGGAAAAAAAAGCCATTAATTTTATAGGCCCTAAATAACTGGGTTTGCTGAGGTTGCAAAGCAACCTGCAGTGCAGAAATGAATCTGGGCTCTCTGTGCAAGTAGCCCTATCATGTGCCCTGTGAAACTTCCCCTGTGGATCTGCTCTCCCTGATCCGCTGCTTGTGCAAATGTCGTGGATTCCTGCTCCAGGAATACAAATCTCAGCATCCCACTGCCATGGAGTGGCTACTTGCTGGGGTGCAGCAGCCACCTACACTGGCCTCTGGAGAGCTCAGCCCTGAGGAAGAACATCTGGTTTTCTTGCTGTGGATGGAGGAAGACAGTAACTCAAACCTTCATCAGTGGCAAACGGTGAGGTAAAAACTTGTCAATGAGTCATGCTGCAAATCAATATTCCTTCCATAGGTTAGAGGAAGGGATCACAAAGAAGATGGATGTCCAGGGTGTGTTGATCTGAGCATGATCTGTTCCATCCTGTTCTGCTGCATCCCGTGGGAATACACGTTTGCCTGATCTGGCAGGGCACGCAGGTGGGTTGCAGTGTTGGCATGCTTACCTGTGTGTTAAGGGACATGTCTCAGGCACAAAGCAAAGATAGACCAGGGACAGAATGATAAGGTCCTTCTGCAAGGAGAGCATGGGAAATGTGTAAGTCAAATTAAGGCTATATTAAGGAAGAATGGAGAACCTGGAGGTGTCAGGGCAGAGATCAAGCTGTGAATCACTCTCATGTTCAGCTGACAAAAGTGCAAGTTCCTGGCTAAAAAAATAACTTTTTGAAAGGTGTATCAAAAAGCATTTTTTTGCCAGACCAGTTCCTTGAGCTCTCTCACTAAGTGACTGTCCAAGGAAAGAGAAACATGACTGAGGAGTGTTGTAGTTTAACCCCAGTCAGCACCTAAGCACCACACAGCTGCTCACTCACTTTCCCCCATCCCCCAGCGGGATGAAAAAGAGAATCGAGGAAAAAGGTAAGGAAACACGTGGGCTGAGGTAAGAACAGTTTAATAATTGAAAATAAATTAAATAAAGTAATGTTACTACTGCTACTACTAATTAGAATAATATGTAATGAAAAGGGAAAAACAACAAAAACAGAATGATACAACCACTCCCCACCCACCGACCAACACCCAGCCAGTACTCCCTGGCCAACTCCCCCCAGCTTACACACAGAGCATGACGTTTTATGGCATGAAATGTCCCTTTGGTCAGTTTGGGTCAGTCATCCTGGCTGTGTCCCCTCCTGGCTTCTTGTAGAGAAGAAGCTGGGAACACAGGTTCAGTAGGAGAAACTGAGAAAGTCCTTGGCTTAATGTAAACATTGCTTGGCAACGAAAACATCAGTGTTATCAATGTTCTTCTCAGCACAAATTCAGAACATAACCCCATACTAGCTACTGTGAGGAAAATTAAATCTGTCCTAACCAAAACCAGCACAGGAGGAACACAATGCCCATGTCATTTGAATGCAGTCTCCATCCAGGCTGGCTTCTCTTGAGCAAGAAACTTCCTACCTCAGAGAAGTTGGGATGTTCTTGCCATTATGATATGCTTAAAATGGCAATTGTCCCCCACCTTTTCCCATTTATGTATTCCATTTTCCTTAGTAGAGGGCAAACTTCAAACCGTAACTCACACTCATCACTTGAATGAGGTTCAGGATGACATATTAATCATGAATTTGTGATTAACTCTCATGCTATCACATGACTATGCAAGCTCAATTCTCTACAGAGAAGAGGTATTTTAAGAAGAAAGAGCATAAATATGGCCAGACTGTTGAAGCTGTCTATTGTCCTTGCCCATGAGCTACAGTGGCATGTGATTCATTAGTACTACAGAGAGTGAACTCCAGGGGCATTGTGCGTGCTTTGCTGTATTACAAATACAAAGGTCAGATTTTGATATGGAAGGTCTTGAAATTTCATATAGGAAAGATTCTGTTTCAGACCAGTAGAGGGAGAAAGTAGGCTAAAGACATAAATTAATGGCTTTGATGAAGATTTGTTGTGGAAAAAAGTCTAATTTAATCTCCATAGTTTGAGTGCAAGAACAGTTGTTCCATTTGCTGCTGGGTTCTTTGCTGGTGCCCTTTATTATTCCATTTATTAAAAAGCTAATGAATACTGGGTATATATTATATTTTCCTGTCCTTACAGGGTAAGAAAGGACAATTTAATTTGAGAAGCAGTTTTAGTAGTCAGTAGCTGAATATTCAGCAAGGTAAAAAGAAACTATTTGCACATACAAAATGCTTGCTGCAGTTCAAGCAAGTTAATCTTTTGGATGATTGTGTAAGGTGTAATGTCACAGGAGACTTCAAGATCTTCAAAATAATAAAAATAATAAGCAAAATAATAAACATAGTCATATAAAAATATCGGAAAGTGATTGGCTCCTATATCCTGAATACGTTATTTCTGCCTTGAAATTATCACCCTCATTTGGTACAGTATTGGCAGGAAGGGTTAGAATAATTTGCAGTGTCAGACCCTGCAAGACAAAGAATGGGCATTTAGGAAAAGAACTATCAGTGTAATGACACCTAGAGAGTAATGAGGTTGTCTGAGACTCACCTTGTTGGTGCCACTGTTTCAAATGTAGTTTCCCTGATACAAATTCAGATATTGTTCTCTTCGTACAGTCTCTTCTCATTTTCTTTTCTCTAGAAAAGGATGTGACTGCCATTGACAACGTAGGGTTTATTCTCTCCTTCCCATGGTGGCTGTAGGACTGTGCTGCAAAGTGTCTGGGTCTGATTGCATTTACTTTAAAATGCAAATCATACCAACATTAAGAAAAAGTTGAAGAGAGAAGCATGCTTTCATGGCAGAATGCAAGTTGGTTTTGGCCGTGTGGCTCCTGTCAGCAGTGGCTCCACACTTCAGCGATACCATTAGGAAGCTCTGTCCCCTGCTGTGGCCACATCAGGGAAGCTTCAGAGAAGTAGTCAGTGCTGTCCACCCCAGAGCCTCAGAGGACCTTCTACATGCTGAGCTCAGGTCATGACAGACCTGGAAGAAAGGACTGAGACACTAACCTTCCCATGCCAGCCTGCGCAGCGTGGTCATACCAGGGCTGTGTCGGGCTGCAGAGCTGCGCTGCAGTGTCCTGCTGCTGGTGGAGTTGTTGTTACAAGACCAGAATATTTTTCACTGCCTTGGGTTGGAGTGTCTTAGCCAAAAGGAGAGCCTGTGACACTGGAGGTGAATAGCAGGGAGGAATCAGAGATTGCTCTGAAACAACAGTATGATCTCTCCAAAACTTAGTGTGACCCCTGTGAAATGGGAGTTTACTGTTACTAGCTCTTGGAAGTGTTTTTAGGGACTTCTCTTTTTTCCTCCATACACCTTTACAATTTTGTCTTTCCTGGGTTCAGCTTCTGGTAGATGATCTCGAACAGTACCTGGACCATTTCATTTTTCTGTGTTCTCATATTGCTGAAGTCAACCATTCACATAACTTTTACTTTAAATAATAAGTGTAAGTAATCCTGTATGTGAGTAGTAGTCCTGCAAAGTAACACACACAGTCACACAAAGGGAAGTTGGAAAGGCATGAGTTTATTTTCTGCCTATGGGAATCACCGACTATATTCTCTCCCATCACTTATTATTACAGTACCATCTCTCATAACATATTGGGCACGGTATAAACAGAGATGGGAGAATTAAATTGGAGATTATGTGATTTTACCTGTTCATGTAGTGACTTTAAAGACGTACTGAATGGGTCTGGAAGGACAGCTAATTGGTGTGTGTCTCCATACACGAGGGATATCTTGGTTAAGGTGTCGTATTAGCCAAAACCTATCAGGAAAAGATTTTAAAAGTTTTAGCAGATTCCCCTGAAATCTGCAGACCTTTCTTTATCTGGACAGAAGGATCCCATGGTATAGAGTACTGAATACTCCAGGGAAGATTAGGAGAATGGACCCCTCCGTTAACAATTGAATGCAGTCCACCAATACAGTTAAACTGTCATTTCTCTTTTGTCTTTCCCTGAGCTCCTGAGATTTGAAATACCAGCTTCCATGAGTGTGTGTACCTGTTCCTCTATAATTTTCTCAATAAATGGGAAAGGATGTTCATGTCCTAGACCTGACCACAGAAGCTAGTGGAAATGTCCTGCTCCTGAACTAGACTTGCTCAACAGGCTGAAGGAATTTTATTACTCATGCCGCTAGTAAAACCCTACGTTTTCCTGTCTTGAACCTTCTCAAGAATTCATTCTTATCCCCACCATCTTGCAGAGAACCTCACTTCACAGATAACCTGTGTCTGGGGGCTACAGGGATCCTAAGTCTTCTCAATTTACCCCTTTGCATTCCTCTTTCACTTCTTCATAGGCAAAACGTCCCCTTCCACCAAGTGAAGAGCCTTGGTAATGCCTTCAAGTATAAAACACTTTTCAATTGTTTGGTACTTGGTATGGAGATTTTGTTGTATATTTATGCATCCAGTAGAGGTAAGATTAAATTGCAAGAAAGGGCAATATAGCCGTGAGTGAAGTGAATAAACCTCAGATACAGAAGTTAAAGTCTTACAGCAACATTGGACTCACAATTTATTTGCTGTTCTGTTTGAAGGGTTGGTTTTTTTGGAAGGAATTATAGCTTGCAGTAAAGCTATTTACATCAAGCACATCAGCTGAGATTCAGTATTAAAATCATAACTGAATCTATTCCCGTTAATGTTGTTTAATATAGACCATCGAATGGTTTAGAAGTAATGAAGTCACATAAAGCTTACGATGTACACTGGGTCACCACTAATAGTTGCTGTGGAAACCTTATTGTCTCTTCTGCCACAGCAGTACACAACCGTAGTGGGTTTGTTTTTTCAAGGATTACATTCCATAGCACTTTCAAAGAAAAAGAAAAATTAATGACCCTTCACCAAAGGCAGTTTAATTAAAGGTGAGCTAAATCCTCCCTTTTCTGCACCAGGCATGGGAATAGGAGTGGGGCTGCACTTCAGATGCTGCCGCAGGTCCACTCCAGCTTCACTCTTCAGGCACGAGGACATAAAGTTACAGAGCCAGGAGCACTGAAATAAAAAGGGCTGAAGTTTCCAGTAAGAGCTGTGGGCCATCTGCTGTTGCAGAAATCAAGCCATAGAGCAATGATGGCTGTAACAGCTTAATTGCACGTTGATGGAGGCTTGATCTAAATAGGTTTGCACACAGGGAGGATCCAGACAACAGCAACTTGTTAGAGGGAAGGCACGTGCAGCACGCTGAGACCGGCACGTGGAAAACTTGCCCGCCCAGGAAGGCCATTGATGACCATGCTCACGCCTAAGTGTATTTAAAGTAAATAAATACTGCTCTGCAACTTTATATTTGTTTTACAGTTAGCATCCCACACTTGCCCTCCTGAGCAACCAGCCTGTCAGCCCTGCCGAGCTCTGCTGTGGGGGCCACGGGCATCTTTCCTGTCTCAGAGCTGCTTGTCGGCAAACAGCCAATGCATCAAAATAATCCCTCGTAAGAATGACCACAGGAGATTAACCGAGGGCCTCCAAAGTGGGTTTCAAAGGGTCATTTTATCAGAAAGATCGTTGGATTAAGACTTGGCTGCAGAGCTTGGTACCACAGACTGCCTGGGTACGAGAAGACTAACATTCTCTGTGCTAGACCCTATTTTGGTACAAATCACCTGCAGTTGTTTTAATGGCTTTGTTAATGATTCACAGATCTCTTATATGTATTATTTACTCTGCTTTTTTCATTACCCCACGGCCTACAGAGGAGATGCCCCTGAGGTGGCATCCATAGGAAAATGAACAATAACAATTGGCATCCATAGGAAAATGAACAGTTTGAGCTGTGCAATTAGAGACCAGCCTCTCCCCTTAAATTCTTGATTAATAGATGTGGGTATTTCAGGTTTTAAAATCTCAGTGACTGTATTTTTATACATTCACCCGGAACCTGCATAAGGAAATGAAGTTCAGTATATACATATTTGTCTGGGGTGACACACCCTGTTGGCCTGGGAGCTGAGAGTTTCAGCGCTGAGCAGAGAAAGAAGGATGTATGTCATCTGGTCTCAGCTCTACTGGAGGTCTGGTGTACTCCGGTCTCCAAACTGGAAAGGTGGTTCACATAAGAATTCTGAAAATGAGAAACTCCTGAAGTCCAGTTTGCAGTAAGACATTGTTAATTTGGGCAGAGCGGAAGAGATAGGGAATAGGCCTTGCAGGGCTGATCCCGGTCTTGCACAGAGTGCATCCGTGCAGTGCCTGCAGCCCTCAGTGAGGATGAGCCAAGGTGAAACAAGTGACATGGTCCTGTCAGACACAATACCTTTAAAACAAGCTGCAAAAGTAAAATGGCTGACGGGAGGTCCCAAGCCAGATAGACAAAAAAGGAACTTGTGTGGATTTGGGACAATCCCTGGAGGATTTGATTTGCCTAAAACCACACAGTCATTTTGGCAGCTTGTGACAGATATAATCCTGCTCCAGCAAGTCCCAAGCTCTTTTGGGGGTAAGTTAAATAAGAATTTTACTTTGTGTGTGAGAAAACACCAAGGGACAAACTGATTACAGCAAATCCAGAGAAGGGAATAAGAGCATTCATGGGGTAAGCTCTTTGAGACAAGCCCAATTATTTTCTATGGGCTTGTACAGAGCACTGCTCAAAGGGTACTGAGCATAATCAAGGCATGTGAGAGGTTGTGCAAGAATATGTCAAACAATAATGTGATTAGATGTGCCAGCATCTGACACATTCACTTTCATAATACTTTGACTCAGTTCTTTTCTGGAAAGGGGTGCTGGCAGGCAACCTTCTTTTAATTGCCATAACTATTGCTGCTGTGCTTTTGTCTCTAAGCTTTGGGTTTTGCAACAGAGTCATCATGGAAATAAGTTTTTCTCTATAATTTCTATTTTAATGTCCATCTCTGCTAGATACACTGTGGAGATAAGTTTCTCAGATGATATGTTACTACTCTGCCTGGGTAAATCTTACCGGTCAGTGTATTTAATTAATATGGGCTGCATCCCTGGCTCAGAAACGTTCATGAACTAGCCTGTAGCATTTGCAAAGAGCTTGCCTCGCTGTCACCAGCCATTTTTGCTGTTCACAACATCCATCAGCCATGTGGTATTGATTCTGAACAGACGACTATCACAGAAGTAGGGACTTAGATTTAAGATGGCTGCATAAAAGTTTTGTAAATGTGTAAACACTTGTGTGAATTAAATTGTACTTATTTCCATTCAGTGGTCTAATGGGAAGGGAAAAAGGTGAGCAAGCTTACCTTTTCTCTGTGCTTCAGAAGTGGTTAAATCCTATATCCTCCAAATAAAAGGTTGGAAAACTCTGCTCAGCTGGTTTTGTTGACCCTATTTCCATGCAGAAATTACTGTCATTAGCAGGGTTTCTCTCAAAAAAAGAATTTCTGAAAAATACTCTATTCAGGATGTACTAAAATATAAGAAGTCAATGTCAGGTATTTTAATTTTGAGTAATCTTGCTTAAAGGAATTCACTGTTTTTGTTTTCACGATTTTTAAGACTCTGATCATAAGGATTTGTTACATCATGGATGTGATTTTACTTGTAAAATATAAGCAGAGAATTATATAATGTGTATACTCTCTTTATCTGAGGATGGTTTGTCTGTATAGAGTTATAATAAGGGGGGGGGTGGGTGAGGAAGAGCGCTGAACACCATCAACTCCATTTGTCAGCTTTAGCCCAAGGCAATTGGGTTGATGACAGCTTCTAAAATCTAATTTTTAATAATTTCAAATAATGAAAAAGCTCAATTTATTTAAATAAGAAAAGCATTTAATAAGTCTGTGAAAAACAACCGACTTGACTGTCTCTAGGTCATTAAGTAAAACTTATTTTTAAAAGCAAACAACTTCTGACAGTGCTAGAGAATTGAACCAGTAAAATCAAAAGAGGGTAACTCTAGAAGCAGCTGCAGGGGAAGTGGGTGTAGATGGATTTTTTTTAAACCCAAAGTTTCACAGCCTTCCATTCACTCTGATACAAAGAAACCAAATAAGCTAAAAGAAAATACCATTGAACACAAGAGAGCAAGAGCTAAACCAACACTCTCTTCTGTTTGTTCAGTGCCCGAATCTGTGAAGTCAAAGCTGACTTAACACGAGAATTTTTCTGTTTAGGTGGAGATTTGCATGTTTTTTCTTATTCCTCTCCTGGGCATCACACAGCTTTTTCTTTTTTTTCTTTCTTTTTTTTTTTTTTCTAATTTGTAGAGGAGAGAGCAGCGCTGAATCATGTAAAAGACACTACCAGACCCTCAGCGCCACTTTGCACAGGATGTAAACGAAGCTCTAAAGAAAAACTTCAGTGGACCACATCCCTCCTGATGCTGCTTGACCTTTGATTGGTGAGCAAGAGGGAGTTATTGCCTGAAAGGTGGGACTAAGTGGGGAAAAAAGATTGATACAAAAAAAAAACCCTGGGGATGAAGGACACTTGCCTGGTGTGTTTCTACCACTGTCATGAAATGAAGTTCATTCTTCAGGGAAATTGAAGAACTCACTATGCCTTTTTTTCTTTTTGCTTGCAGAAATGCAGTTGGATCCTGTCCTCACCCGTATACATTTGGTGGCCGGCGTAAGGGAAGAGCACTCCAAGAGCCTTCATTTCTCTACGTGCAGCACCTTCCGCAGACACCTTCAAGCTTGCATTTATGCGACCTGTATGAGCAAGGAAATCTGCAGTAAAAGCGGGACGGTCAGCAACACCTTCTCTTCCGAAAACTACTCCCATTCTGATTATTCTTCTCAATAATCATAGGTAGCTATTATCACCATATATTTTTTTGCTCTGCCATCTCTCTTACTAGCTCGTATTCCTGTTAACTTTTTAATTGACCACACCACAACCACCACAAAAAGAAGGCATCCCCTTGCCTCCCTCTCCACTGATTGCAAAAAATCATTTTTACTGCATCAGTTACAGTCTGTCTGATGGTGTTTCCGTGCCAGTTGTGAGCCTTTGGTATGTCTGTTTCTTTTCAAAGTGCTAGCTTGCCTAAGTTCTGATGCTAGTTAAATAGCAAAACTTCTTCAAGCTGTCTCCTTTACTAACATATGTATATATAATCCTAATTCTGTCTTCCCTCAGCTTTCCTTTTTCTCTTTTCACGCTTAACGATTGTCAGAGATCCTCCACATGCTGTGAGGCTCGCGGGGCAGAGAACCTGGCTGGTGACATGGCAAAGTGCCATATCACATTATATGCCGTACATATTAAATATTTGTCCATTTTTCTCTGCTCTTTCATTTCTGTTTCGCTTATGGCCTATGAATTACTTAACTGCTTTAACTGAATTACCATAATACTCCATGTTTTGCATACACACTTTATAAAATAATTTGTATTTATGAAGTTATTTGAGACTCTTAGGTAAAAGGTTACAATGACTTCCAACTTACTACCTTCAAATTATTGTTTGCTACATTTTGTGGAGATACTCTGAGGTCTTAACAGATTAGTTAAAAGCAAGAGAGACTTAATTACTTACTAATGACTTTGTTTTCTGCCCTGAGATAGCAATAGGCTGGGATAAATTCATAATTGGTCCCTGTGGTTAACACAGTGGCTTGTGGCTTTCCAGCAGGTACTGTCCACATTTGCATATCAAATTTCCTTACTAAAAATTCCCCATCTTTGTCAAGAAGGCTGGGACACTTGGAAAGCAAATTTCCCAAAGTCCTCTGGAGTGGCCTGTTTGTCAACACATAATCCAGCATGACTGAGTGCATTGGCTAACACCTCCTTCTATACCCCCCTGTATTATCCTACCAGGGATACCAAACAGTGCAAATTTGATTTCCCCCGAAACCAATTTGCAGGTTTTGCAACAGTCATATGCTGTACAAAAGATGGCCAAAACTCTTGACCATACGTACTGTGCTCCAAAAATCATCCCTACGGCCACGAGCTCCATGACATGCATGCTGAGAGCAGAGGGAAGTTCTTTGCAGAGTGGGAGCTCCTACCTGGGTCACCTGCTGCCAGGCTAAGCAGGGTCCCACAGGCCCCGGCACTCAGCCCGCTCTGCCCTCCTTGCAGGTAGCACAGCTTAGGGACAGGCTGAGGAGTCACCTGTTGGCCACCCCAGCCCTGTAGCCTATGGCACCACTGGATTTAGTGCTGAGCTTTCCAAGCAAAACCCACCTGCTTATTTCAGTCTACATTTGGATGACCTTTTCTTTATGACAAAGGCTGTGTTGTGACAAGAGAAACTCACCACAGAGAAAATACGTATTTTCTTGTCCTGCACCCCATTATTACTAGATCCACTGACTTATTTTTTGTTGGATTTTTGCCATGCTACAGCTTGTTTAGCACCATGTGGCAGGATGGTTGCTGTTCTGCAGATGCATGCTGAGGGTCTGACTTCTTTTTTGGGTCTCTCCATACTGAGGTTATTAACACTGAAAGATTGCATGGCCTGCAGTTCAACCTAACTCTGTTGCGGACGTAAGGAGGGATGGATATTTCAGAGCTATAGGAAGTGAGATAAACATGCTGATGAGCGTCACACTCTTGCCAGCGTCCCTTGCACCTCTCGGTGCTCTGCTCCTCTCCGTAATCACCAGGTACTGGGTGGGAAGGTGTTCGGGCACGTTTTGCTTGTGGTGCAAAAATTCCCACTCTACCGTTTGGGTCTACCTTTGGCTGCAGAGTTTCACTTCCTTAGACTTCTGTTTATTCTGCATCCTTATTTAAGTACTTATTTAAATTATTCAATGGCCGTGTCATATGTGATTCCAGGGAAAGCCTGGCGTATCTCAGTTTCACCCATCTATGCCTTATGATTTTGCATATAGGGGTGCACAATTGATTTTAGGCAGTGTTTTTTCTTATGCGAATGGCATCTATCAGAAAACACTTGCTACGGATGCAAAGAGAAGTTGATTTCTTTCCGAGTGAGACACCAGAACCTGTAGATGAACACAAATAGGGCAGGGAGGCAAATAGAGAAGTCCAGCATACTATTCATAAGGCCATTACAGTATTTCTTCACCTATGTGTCGTGCTGCCCTTTCCCTTCTCTTAGTTGCACTCTGTCTGTTGTTAATGGCTGGTTTAAGTGTGCCGTAAGTTAACACCTTCCCCGTGGAGTACTGTTGCAGAGTGAAAACATACAGATTACTGTACTGGTGTGGAACAAAAGAGCCTCAAGTCCAACGTTTTGTCTCCAGTGGAGCAGAATGTGAAATAATACAGAGGAAAGTATAAACTCTCCATGTGCCTAATTGCACAATGCTGAGGCCAGGGCGAAACATTACTCTTGAACTCAACTTAGTATTTGCTTATTAGCTTGAGCGTGAGGAGCAGGGCACAGTTCTACCTATTTGGTCTCACGGCTGTGTAAACATAAGCATTATAGCTAATTGATATTGATGACTGATTTTAAAACGTTCCTCTTTCAGGGTTTCAGCTAGAAGTGTAAGATTGGAGAGGGATTTCTACACAGCTATTTTTTTTTTTTTCAGTTATTAGAAATACTGGGTATGTGTTATGGATTACTCTTCCAACACAGGCAAGGAGCGACCTCCTGTTTAAGTCAGTCGCTGACTTGTTGCCGTGTCACGTTGCTCTTGGAAAAAACCTTACTGCTGAAAATGAGCGATTCTTGTTTTTATTTAAAAAATAAGTAACAAGTTTGTTCTGTTTGGGAAACCCTCAGACGTGTTTAGCTATAGGTGTGTTTGGGAACACGAAATAATGTTTGATGCAGAATGCTTCCTGAAGTTGTTTAGTTTTGGTTTTTTACATACGCTTTTGAAAGGAACGCGGTGTCCCCCTCCCCAGAGTGGCACCCATTTTATTAACACGGACAAGTGCAGGTCAGCATGGCAGCAAACCTTCGATAAACCAGTCTGTTTGCAAGAGCATGAAATTAATGTAAACAAAAATATTCTCCTGGAAAATGTTTTCCTTGAGAACCTGCCAAGATTTATTGAATACATCTGTCTTGACAAAGCACTTCACCTGAGATCAAATAAAACCCTGCCTTGCAGTCAACAGCTGCAGCTATTTTAAAATGAAGTTAAACGAGCATGAAAAAACAAAACACCCAAAAAAACCCGGGGACGAAAAAGGACACCAGGGAAAAAGCGACCAGCCGGACACAGCGCAACCTGCAGCCACGCAGGGCACAACAGCGCGGCCAGCTCAACAGCGGTGACCCGCTGACGGCCCGAATCACTGCCCAGGCCGCACCTGCCTTACGACTACCCGGCGCGCCGCATCCCTACGGACGCGGTTCCTGTGCGTTTGCATCCACCGGCCTCCTCACCCCCGCCGGACGACACCCCCGCGCCCGGCCGGCGCCCACGGCAGGCCCCAGGCAAGCGCCGCCTGCCAGCGCCGTGCCTCTCCCCTCCTCCGCCGCCGCCCTGCTCGGCGCTGCGGCGGCGGGCGGTCGCCGGTGCGTCCCCGCCGTGCCCGCCTGTGGCAGCTCAGAGGCACACGCCGGGGCTGGAGGGGAGCCCTAGGGTACCTGCCCGGGGCACGGCACGGCCCGCACCGCCACCCGCCGTTTGAGGGACCAGCACCCAGCGGCGGGTGCGCGGGCGAAGGGGGCCCCGGGGAGCGCGCGCGCCGCCCTTCGCCCGGCCCCTCCTCGCCGATTGGCCGGCGGCGCCCGGGCAGGTGCCGGTGCGTGGCGGGGGCTGCCGCCGCCTCACCGCAGCCGCTTCACCGCAGCAGCACCCGGGGGCGCGTCCGGCGGGGAGGCGAAGCGGCGGCAGCAGCAGCAGGAGACGGTGGTGACTGCGGGCTCTCGCCTTGCGCCGGCCGGCGCGGGAACGGGGCACCTGTGCCCGGCGGCGCCCCTCTGCCCGGCGGCGCCGTGCAGGTGCCTGGCCGGGAGCCGGCGTGGCGCGGCCGCGGCCCCCCTCCCTGTAACGAGGGACGGGGCGCAGCCGCCGCCGGTGGCTGTGCCCGTGCCCCGCGCTTGGGGCAGTTTCGCGCCCGCCCGCCGTTTTGGTGCAGCCCTCGTGTTTGGCCGGGGGTGAGTATGGCCGGGGGCGCGGCCGCCGTCCCCCCGCGGGCCGGGGCAGGGGCTGGGGCTCGGGCTCAGCCGCCCGCCGGCGCCGGGAAGGGCCCTGCGGCAGGGCCGTGGTTGCGGGACCGCCCGCCGCAGCGCCCCATCGGAGGGGAGGGGGTGGGCGGGCGGGGCCGGGTGCCGGGTCCCGCGGTCGCTGGCGGCGTTAGGGGCGAGGGGGGCTGCTCCTCCACGGCGACTTCGTGTGCTGGGGTGGACGCGACATTAGGCTGCTTTAGCTGCCGGCCAGATGTCTGACCGGCTTCGTAGCGTTTTGCTGACAGTGTGGTTATTTAAGTGGTGTCACTGCAATCCATTATTATTACTACTACTAGTAGAGTGTTTTACTCTTGATCAACTTCCATGCGAGCACGGTGAGGCTGTCGGTGTGCTGCTGCCTCTGCCCCCTTTCCACGGGAGCATCCCGCCACGCCGCGCTTGTAATTTATGCCTCAGTCAGAAGCAGCGTGCATTTCCCTGGTATCAAGGTCAGTTTATCGTAACTGCTGAGGAAAATACCATATGGCTCGGGCTGACTTTTCTTAGGGAAATCGAATTGGGAGCGTGTGTTGTGCTGGGGGTTGTGTTACGTTTTTGAGCGTAACCAAATTAGATCCCAAAACGCTTTAGAGTGCGTGTGCGTCCCTCAGGCGTGTTTGCGGGGATGTTAACTCTATCTAGCAATCTATTTTGATAAATGGGGGGGGGGCGTTGCCTGATACCTACCATTTAACTGTTCTCTGCATCGCTGAAAATGTGGGTAGCTGTCTTGCTGTGGAGCCTGGAGTTTGTTAGAGTAGGCACAGCAAGGATTTTGGCAATAAAGCCTTTTGCTCGTTCCTCTGATAACCCTTCTCTGGAAGGCTAGAGAGAAAAGAGGGAAAGTTAGTTTAGCTCTCACATTACCAGGTATTTTTCTGACTTCGAGGGACCTGTGATAAAGCTGGACAGGTTTTTACAGTTGCTTACTGATGTTGATGGCAGTTCCCTGTGAACTGCGTTGGGACCACTGAATCTGTTCCTGCAGTTGTGTCAGAGTAATGCTTACTGCGTAGCTCTCGCTCACGAAAGTGAACAGAGCTGTGTAAAAAGCAGAAGGTGCTGTATCTTGTACGTAATCCCTCAGGCTGCTGCCTTACCCCTTGTTACTCGGGTACCGGATTGTATCGGAGCATATTTACTGATGTGTTATGCCCAAGCATCCAAAACTGTATGTGGCATGTCTGCAGCCTTCCGGTGGAATTTGTCAGATAACTTAGTATGATGTGTATAGCACTTACAAACAGGGAAGTATAATTTTCAGCAGTTGTGACACATTCCAGTGAGAATGAGAACCCGCAGAAGTCAGTTCCACCCCAGCAGCCGCACCGGGATGAGAGATACTTAAAAGAGCACTGCCCCCAGTGACAGGGCTTGCATGTCGGACCTGCTGCTGATTCAAGCCACACAATATTGTGCTTTCGGACAGGTTAATTCTTTTTAACAGATTGAACCAGTGCTGTCGAGCAGCGATACAAGGTCAAGAAAGCTAAGCTAAAACTTTTGTTTATTTTCCTGAGTTGGTTTCCTGCTTCCACCCTAAGCTGATGAATACTCCTGAGTACGCTACGATTGATTGCTATACCAGGCTTTTGGATTATATAGGGTATACTCAACTGTAGGAATTCACCTTTCTCACTTAATAGTTGTAGTAAACAGAAGAACTTGTACTTAAGCAAATAAAAAAAAAAAATCCCTGAACTATGCATGGGTGATGCTGAAGAAAAGCTCTATATACCAAATGCACTATTGTTCGTAAACAGTACATCTGTATGAAAACGTGACTCCCTTGTGTGGCTGCCAACATTAACATGCCCTATTGTTATCAATCTGGAAACTGCTGTTTGGCAGTGTAAACCACCTTAACTTGCCCTTGGGAAGTTGGGCAAGTTGAAAGAAACTAGTTGAATATAACTCCATGAAAACCATAGGGAGAATTTTTCTCTTTGAGAACCCGTTTGTTTGAGCGGACTAATCCATCCTTCCTGTGTGATGCTTTATTCACCTTCCTTTTGGATCCAGGTAGCTTATTTACTAGATATTATTTACTAGATCCAGGTAGCTTATTTACTTAGAGATAATAAAGGCTTCTGGCTTAACTCTGAACCACTGACAGCCAGAAAATATACCAGCCCCCCATTTGTTACATTCAGAGACCTGTAGCAGCTTACTTTAAAAAGAGGCTTACTGGGCTTAAGGAAAGAGGAAGATAACCGCTATATTTCAGCTTGGAGCAAAGGATGCCATACTGTTGCTCACATTACCAAAGAAACTTGGCGTTTATCTACAGCATAAACAAGAAATTTTGTAGACAGGCTAAATACAGTGTAATTTGATAAGATTTCAAACCATGGCCTAGTTTTATGGAATTTTTTTTTTGTGTGTGTGTGTGTGAGATTGGGCAAAGTTGCCCATCTCCAAACCTTATGTGAATTTGCAGAAATCCAAGAGGAAGTCCCCTTATATGTAGCTGGTGCACTAGTAAGATCTGTTGTTCGTACCATAAGGACTAGTGATTATGACCTGCTTGCTATTTAACTTTGAGTTACAATGTGTTAGCCTCTTTTTTTTTTTTTTTTTACAGTCTTATAGACAAATGTCATGCTGCATTTCTTAAAACTTCATTTTCAGAAAATAAACATGATTTTTTACATTGTTTGTCCTGGGGAAAAAAATCATAGTGGAAAGCAGTTTAATTAACTAGCAGCTTTAGCGCAGAGAAACAGAGTATAAGGACTGCAGTGGCTTGACTGGTGAAAAGCTAGTATCAGCATTATTGCAATAATGACAAATTTTTAAGTTTTAGGGATACTGTTCTACGGTTCTGAGAATAGGAACACATTGAATTTCCAGGCCAATACACACTGAATTTCAACAGCAGAGCATTTTTTTTTTTTTTTTAAAGAATTTTATCCTAACAAAAACTTGTATTTTGCAAATTTTCACTGACCCATGAGTCCCTGAGCTGGGTAGCGGAAACAAGACCTCTTGTTATTTCCTATTACCTATATGCTTCATTTGCCTATTGATTAACTAATGATCATAAAAGTAAAACTAACATCAGTGTTTCGTACTCAGGTTATTGCTAGGTACTGGTTGTTTTAAGATATAAAGCATTACCATAGGCAATTAATTTTGTATTCTTCGAGGAAAAGTAGACCTCCAAATAAAATATCACCTATCGAAGTGGAAGAGTTAACTGCTGTGGACATTGATATTGAAGATGAGACACTTTTGATGGCATTGTCTCAAGTTGACTCATGGTAATCAATTAAGTAGTCTTCCTGAATTTTTCTGGCACTGGCTGGCAGACAGGAAGGGAGCTCTAGCCTCTCCTACTGCTGAAGACCCAAGCTCAAGTTCTGCTGTGCAGCAGTTCCAAAAATCTTCCCTTTCCGGACTGTTCCTTGCAAGATATGCTGCTTACTGGTGGAGAATGGTAAACGGATATGTAATTTAATGCAGCCGTAGTTTCTGGATCAAGTCTGTTTAAAGGGTGCTGAGGTAATTTACTGCAGAAAATGAGATGTAGTCTCTTCTTGTGATAGCAGTCTGAAGTGTGGAGCCTCATTCGAAGGCTATTGAAGTCCATGGCGTTCCTACTGGCTTTAATGAGTCTTGAAGCCAGTCAACAGCCTGACATTTTTAGGGTTATTTAATAACAAAACAATCCCTTCCCCAATGCCCTCTACCTGCCTCCGTGCAGAACAATCTGTGGCTCTGCTGTTGTAAACTGACTTTTTGTTCTTGGAGGAAGACAGTACATAATCTGTTGTTTTCCTTCTGGAAAGGAAAGAAAGCAAAACATGTTTACAACCTGAGGAGTGAATTTTCTGTTCTGCTCTTGTGATGAGGAGTTTTCTCTCTTCTGAAGCTAATACAAGAAGAGGTTCTTTGCTTGTTAGGCAGTACTTCTGATACAGAAGGTCATTTTAATGTGGTTTTCTTCTTTCCCTTTTGGGCTGTATGAACAGGATGTTGAGTCACAGGTCAGTCCAAATACAGAAGTGCTGGTTTGTGCCATTATCTTTAATTGCTACAGCATGGATGTTCATCATACGATTTAAATGCTGCTGACAGAGATGCAGCTAGCACTGTCCTGAAATACCTTGCGTTGCAGAGGGTACTTGTTTTTCTAACCATTGTTAATCTTGCAAGAGGTTGATTCCTTTTTTGTCCTCTTAGGAGAACTGATCCCTCTGCCCCTCAGTGGTCATCTCCAGGAATGCATGGTCTGCCTTTCTGGAAGTTTTCTCAATGCTTGCATCTAGCTGTCATAAGTGCTTTGACATTTATTTGACAGGCCATGAGTTAGATTTAAATTAAACTCTAGTGTGTGAATTAGAGCAACACCAGGCTTTAAAAACAATTGAAAGAGGTTTGAGGAGGATTCTAAAACACATAATCTGGTGATGCTGGTTTTCATGATCTCAGTTGGGCTTGATCTAAAAGGTGGTACCAAAAATTGTCCGTATGTTAGTCATTGTAAGCACAAAAGGTTGGTTCCTGAATGAGAAGAAAGCTCTAGAGGTAGATCAGCCAGATTTTTCCACCCCACAGTCTTCTGAGGTGACTTAAGATTCCTGCTTCCGGGTATTATCACAGGTCAAAAAGAGGGGTATCAACGGGTGAAATACTGTGGACTCCGGTTCCAAACATCATGACGTGAACTGCACCTCCTCCGTGGAAATGTCATCTATGTAGTTGTAGTAGGTGGAGAATGATTGTGGTTTTAGTTCAGGGGAGGTTGGTGTCAATGTTGTATCAAGATCCGGAGGCCTATTATAATGATACTGGAAATCTAAAAATTGGGAGAAACTAATGTAGAGGGCTAGAAACAGGAATTTCTTGGTAAAGCTGATCAAAGGAACATGCTATTTCAATGTACTGGCAATGCTCCTTTGATCTTCAGGAGTGGGTCCTGGTAAAGGAAACTGCTTTAAGGTGTTAGTAAGGTACAGGGGAAGTCCTAACTAGTTCCTAAAGATGGTGGCTTAACTTGATTAAGTTGATCAAATAATAGTTTCTGTGGGACTCTGAAAGGTGTCTGTGTTGGCTGGATGATTCTCTAAACCTGTAAGAAGAACTGCTTTGGTTCCCTAGTTTAAACTGAAGGAGCTGTGAGACTGCTCCAGTTTGGTTCCAAATACAAACTAACCATGAGTCAAAAACTGACTGTCAACTTGGCCTTTGAACTCCAGAAAGTGCCTGTCTCTTGTGCTTTAATGTAAATATTCCTTGTTTGTATAAAGTTGGGATCCAGAACTTCAGGTTTGTGTTTGTTGGCCAGGGCTCAGATTATGCTGTGTGATGTCAATATAAGTAAAAAAAGTAGCCACATTTGGATTGAAAGCTGAGCCTCTTCTAAGCACACTGTAGAGTAGGTCCCTGTGTCAACAAACTAATCCATTAACTCCCCCACATGACAGATTAACCCAGCTCCTCGTTTGGTTTTCAGAGGCTTTTTACAATTCTGGCATGATTTCTACATCTCTGGCTCTATTTTGCTTTTATGTCACTTAACAAATGCTTATCTAAACAATTCAAAGACAAGCTGCTACTGAAACGCTTTTTTCCATGAATGGGGCATAAGTTGTGTGTCAACCATCGACAGCTCATCACTAAGTCTCAGTGAAATGGGACATGTGGCTTTACAAATGTCACTCTACTACTGTATCACTTAGGATTCTTGCTTGTTCTAGCATAAATCAGGGTTAGGAGCACTTTGCAGGTGTCAGAGTAAATGTGGAAGACAGAGTCTTATGAAATTATTTTTGTTTTTTATTTTGTTCATTTACATGCTAATCTCTAAAATTCAGTAATTTGCAGTGGGGTTTCCTGTCAGTAGTTTGAATTAGCAGTGATTTACTGTATTAAATTTGTTTTCACATCTGGCAGCACTAGAGAATACTGCCTCATTGTGGTAACTGCTGTTGAAAGCGTTTTCTTATCTCTAAAAATAGAATTTCTGTCTCTGTCCCAGTCCTGCAGAAAGATTGTCTCAGTCAAAGGTTAGTTCTTGGATCAAACTGAAGGATATGCTGATGAGTGATATTTAATAAGAGGTATGCAGGATATCAATTAGTGCAACATATGTTGTGGGGGAAAAAATCCATTTTATTGTGTAGGATATTTTAAGTATGCCCGTGGTGTGTTTGCATATTGGTTGGATTTTATATTATGGATGTTTTGGTAGCAGTCAGGCACTCCACTTAACTGTTCACTTTTTTGTAGCTTTGCATGGGTTGATCACAAGATAGCTTTCAAGTTATGATGAAATTCTTAATTTATCAAAACCCTTTTGCCTGTATTATTAAAATGCAAAATTAAATTCATATGCAGATGTAAAATGTGTAATACTTCCAGAGCTGTTTGGGGTTTTGCAAAAGCTTCACCCTTTCTCTCCATGTTTTCTTCTCCACATTAAAGGTATGAATAACCGCTGAGAAGCCTTACTACCCCATTATGCAGTAGTGATGCTTTGACATCTTGAACTTGTGAGAATTCTCTTGCTGGACCTATATTTTCTTGGGTAGTTTGTTGAACTTTATCTGTAGGATGCTCCTCTATAGTTGTTTTTACAAACAGTGACTGCTGTTAGTAAAGTGGGGTAGTGGGGAAGGCATTTAACTTTAAAACGCTACTTGTCACGTGCCCATCCACAGCTCACCAAGTAGTGGACCGTCTGTGTTGTCCAGTTTCTCCGGCCATACAAGAAAACAGGGTGTTGGCATCTGAAACGGGGATCTGCGCGGGAATGTCCTGAGTTATGTTCCCTTAGATCCTCTTCCACGAAGAGGGGGATAAATACTTGAGTCTCCCTAGGCTTAACATGGCATTGAACCCGAGCTGCCTTCTGAGTGCACGTATTAGACCATTACACAGGTAAATTGAGGGCTCCCTTATCTTCCAGCCTCTTAAAATGAGAAGGAAAATGCCATCGATTCTTTGAAGGAATAGAGAAGGATTTGCTGTTTCTTTCATCTTCCTGCAATGTGTAGCTCATTTCAGGGCCATTGATTGTGAAATGCCGAGACTGACAGGTGTCTTGGGAGAAGGATGTGGCATGTGTAGTGCAGCACAGGTGGGTGAATGTATTTCTGCATTCCTCGCGCTTGAGCTAGCGTTGAGGAGGGAGGTAGGAATACCAATGAGCTTTTTGTTTAGTATTTCCTTCATGCTGGCTCAGGCTTAGAAAGTAGAGTGTGAAGGCTGATTTTCCAGTTGTGTTCTGGCTTGGATTTTGATGGGAAGGTGGAAGAAGGGGCAGAACTCTGCTCAGCGGCTGCTGTTCTCTCTGTGCAGGGAGCCTGGGTACAGAGCAGTAAGCTCTGAGCCCCGCTTTGCAAGTCAAGCACGCAAAGGGAAGCCCTTGCAGTCCTGTGCAAATTTCTGTTTGGGCTGGGCTCTTTGGGATCAGTTGCATGCCCTAAGTGCACATACTGGGTTTCTCCCTGACCTGTGGTGATTTGCCTTGGGGTTGTTTACAGTCCGTTACAGTAATGAGCTGCATTTCATGCTTCAGATTGAAGGCACACGGAAAAGAGGCCAATCATCCAAGATACGCTTGCGTGTCGGCGTGTTACTGCTCCAATTTTGTCTTTTCTGCAAGCTGTCTTCCTCCTTTTGGGAAGAGTAGCAGTCAGACTCGCACAGTCAGAATGCTGTCAGACCCATCATCTCGACTACGCATTCTTCCGTGAGACAGTTGCTACTAAACAGACAAAATAGAGCTGAACATGATTTCACTAAATTCAGTATAAACACTGGAAGATGGGACTGAAGTAAAATGAGAGTATTCGGTAACTAGAAAGCCAGTGGCAGTGAAATGCATGCTAACAGTGTGTGCCAGATGACCTATGATCTTTAGCAGCTGTAGGTCCAAATTCTGGATAAGTCTTTCCTCTCGGAGTTCACTGTTACCACTGAGGAGATTATTCTGGTCAGTGAATTTGGCTTTTATATCACATTTTGAATTCCCACCGGGATTTATACTTGTATTATCAGTTGTAGGCCTGATGCATAGTTATAAAATGGTCATGATTTATTATTAAGTGTTCTTTTTCATATTAATAAATTACTTAATAAAAAAAGATTTTTTTTTTTAAATCTGTCAAAGGTAGATGACAAATTAAGTCCTCCAGTATAATCTTCAGTCTGTTTTCCATAAAAATAACTTTTTTGGCTATTTATATAAAGCAGAAGCTATTTTTTAGGAACAGTTTAATATGCTATGCTCTGCCTCTGGGAGAGTACCATCTTTAGGTAACAGACACTATTCTTATGTAAATAAAATGTGACTTCAGTGAAGCTTTTCTTCTGCTATTTCATATTCAGTAGTTAGTTTACAATATAGAAGCAAGAGGACTGCGAAACTCCTATTTATTTCCTAAATACACTAAAATTTAAAACCACATAGTACTAACCTTTAACATTTACAATTTACCCCATATTAGTATGTCCTGACACACTTCTAGACAAGAAGTACGCATGGTTATTGTAGTAACTTGCCTTAATAAGAAAGAAGTCTCCTAGAAAGAACCGAATAAACTTCATGGTTGCTTAAAGGCCTGCTGTTTCACCTCCCACTCCCCCAGTGAAACAAACCTAACTTTGCTCAGGAACTTGCAAGCTGTTTGGTTTTCTAAACAAAACTCACATAAAATTGGTACAAGCCTGAAAGGCAGGTAATTTTCTGCTTTGGTTATAGCACAAGGAATATGTGCAGTCGATCTCAGTTAAAATTGGTGTGGGGACAAGGAATAACATTGTCTTTGAGATTTTGCATCTTATTTACAATGTGGCACACCAGATACAAGTCCTCATGTTGACATCAGTTGGCCTGTGCTTAATTTTTCATCTGAAGAGGTGGCTTTGTATTTCCAATGAGTGTATTTTCTCTCCTGTTATTTGGGAACGTAAGTTTCTTTCCAGTGAAAAGGGAATAATGTCCAGTGCATCTTGTAGGCTTTCTTGGAGTTTAAAAAAGATTAAGAATTTTGAGACCAATGTTTTTTATGTCTCATTTTAGACTTAATGATGTCCTAGCTGTAGTAGAAATTACTTTGGACAGCAGCGTTCTTTAGGTGTTATCTTTTGGCTAATGTCTGTTTGGTTCAAGTGTGTTGGCATAATTCAAAACACAAGAATCCCCTTTCTACTTTCAACACTCAGGCCTTATTTTTGTCACCAAATAAAGTGTGTGACATTACATAAATTTATATGTGACATATATTGTGACATGTACATTAAAAAAATAGCATAATGACCTTGTGCTGGCAGTGTGATCACTTCATTCAGATGTTCAGTAAACAAAACTTTTCAAAATACAAGGTGTGGTGGAAAAAGCTCGTCTTCCTTTTTGGGTTAGACAGATGACTATCCTGTTGTCGTGTTAAAAAGGAAAAATTTTTGCCACTAAGTTTATACAAAGAATTTCTTAAGGTACTAAAAGACTTGCAAAAGTTGGTCAAATGCCAAACTATAATGACAAGACAGGTCGAACAGTATTATTTAGGTTCTGACAGACTGCTGAAGGAAGCAAAGATGAGTTTCTTGGCAACAAAGATATAATTACTGGCGGGTCTTTTTCTTCTTGGTTTTCTACCTGGAAAATACTAGAAGTGATAGAGTAGCAGAACAGAGTAGAAAAGCTCTGGTGTTTCGTTTGGTGGCTCTAAAGCTGAGTGTGTGCGAGGGAAAGGTATTCTGTAAGAAATCTATTTCAATTGCAAATAGCTGGGTTGAAGGAGTTTGTGCTATTGGCTCCTCAAGTATTGCATTTCATTAATGCATTGGAGCAGCGTTTTAAAGCAAAAATGATAACTGTGTTGTGGAAATGGATGAAATCTCAGTTGAAACTTTGCTCAGAAATGGTAGGATGTTCATGTTTGCAGTGCCAGGGCATTAGAGGGATCTCTTCCAGATACCCACTGTATAGCCCCTGCTGAGCCTTCTCTTCTCCAGGCTGAGCAGTCCTAGTGCTCCCAGCGTCTCCTCTTGTGAAAGATGCTCCTTAATCATCTTTGTGGCCTTGAGCTGGACTTGCTCCAATAAGTCTGTGTGTTGTACTGGGGAGCCCAAACTAGACACAGCGCTCCAAATGCAGCCTTGCTAGTGCTGATTTCTTTGCTACAACATTAAACCAAGATGTCTCTGTTGTACGATACTCAGTAGATACTGAACTTTGCAATGTGGCTCTCCGTCAAGCTGAGAATCTGTTCGAAATGTTAGTTGGTGGCTTTCTTCCCACCCTCCTGCAATGCTAATCTTCTGCTGAGACAGCGAGTCCAAACAGCTTAGCTGTCATATGAGTGATGAGGAAATACACTGCTTGCCCTCATTTCTTGTGTTGGTGCTCTTGTCCATTTTTAAATTAAGAAGCATTGCTTGTAGTTCTTGAAAAACACTTCAGTTGCTTATTGTTCTGTGGGGGTTTTGTGTTGGTTTTGGTGCGTGTTGGGTTGGTTTTTTTAAGATTAAATTCAAGAAATGTTTTCGACGTGGAAGTTTTAATTAGAGTTTACAACCGACTGTAGGAAGTCTTAAGATTGGAGTATTACTGTTACAGTGTGTTAATTTGTTGAGCAGAAGTTTGCTAGGGAGCGATGTTATTCCTTGTAACGTCTCTGAAATCTTTTGTATTCAGTTTGAGATTTAGCAAAGAAGTATTACTCATGGAGGCAAACATCTCAACAGCCTCATGTAAACTTTCAGTTGAAGTCAGAAGTTATTTTAGTCTGAGAAACTATTTTGTTATTGCCTTTTTTAAAATGTAACTTGTTACACTTCCTTCAGAAATCCTCTGTCATTGTGCATTTCCAAAATGTTTAATCTGGATCTACTGAAAAAATGACAGGAGCTTTGTTTATAAATATTTATAAACTGCTGTGATACTCTGAGATCAGAGCTGGCTTAGTAATGTGATGAAAAATTTTTTCCTGGGAAAGAGCTACACACACTCCCTAGAGGTTAATGTAATATTGGAATGCAGACTGGGAATCTTACAGGTAAATAAACCACATGAAAATCAAAAGTTTAGAATCACCAGTGACTTTAAGTATATGTATGCTTGAAATTAAGTCTTTGCTGACCCCAAAAAATCAGAGACAGTGGGGTTGCCCACTTACCCTAGGTTGCAGGGTAAATTTCCCCCTTCTAATATTTGCTCACAATTGGCAGTGGCGACTGAGTCAAAGGGATAATTTTCTTTCCTGATGGGCCACAGTTTGTATGTGTGGAAAAACAGTACCGGTTTTGACAAAGTTTCCGAAAAGTATTTTGATGAACACCTGAGGGGAGGACTTATTATGACAGTGTTAATTATAGTTGTTAACTTGATGCTCAAGACCAACTGGAATGGCATCTTAGATCTAGTATCTTCATTGTCTTGTGTCTCGGACGACTGTAGCCCTACCATGGAGGTGTCTCTCCTGGCTCCAGTAGTTGCTTAAAATAACTGTATTTCCTTTTAGTTAATATCCTGTGTTTCTCCCTTAAAGTGTATGGGTGTGAAAAAGGTCAATTGGAAAAGTCCTGTTTACTTGCCTGCGGGTGTGGCTTTCCTGTAGTGAAGCCCTTCCATGCTTTTAGACAGTCCGAGGCCTTTGCACTGAAGTGCTTTGCATGGGAAGAACTAAACAGGTATCCCAAAGCCTGGAGGGAAGAATGTGTCCCAGGGCACTGCTTGTCCTGTCTCTGAGCCGCAACGTGTAAGCCTAAGCTCAGTAAGCCCTACCTCACCACTTCTTATCCTTGCCAGTGCGCCATTGGTACAAGGACTGCGGATGAAGGGGAGGGGGAAGATCGTAATGTTCTGGTGAAAATTTCGGGTAGATTATTGCAGGTGTGTGGGATGGAAGAAAATCTTGCCAGTTGTTCCTCACTATATTTTAGCCAACCTTTAATGTTAACATGGGTTCTTGGAATTGCAAGTGGGGTCAGTGAAGACTATATGTAGTCCTTTGTGGCATTTTTTTTCTGCAAAAATCAGGGAAATTTTATTCAGAAGTGCATTCTTTGTAGCTTTTATTATCTCATTGTTGATGATCCTGTTTGGCTTCCTTAGTAGACCCAAAGAGTCAAGCCAGGACATACTGTTCCGTTGTGACCTTTGTTAGATGTATGGTGAGCATGTGTCTCACTGGAGGGATCTTGTCATCTTGATTTCACTTAAGCTTCTATCCCATCTTCTTGTTTTTGTTCAAGTATTGTTTTCTTGAACGAAGAGTGTATTCTAAACTGTGTTGATACCCCAGCCAAAATAGTAAAAATAAGCAGTGTCCTCCTTCCATGTGTGTTTTTCTTCCCTGTTGGAAGAACTGTAACCAGATGATTGGGGGAAGGTAAATACTATATTACAACAAAATCCCCCAAAATCCTCAAAACGCAAAGAAACCCACCCCCAAACAAAACCAAACCAAACCCCAACCAACCCCACACCCCCATCATCATCTAAGTAACAAATTAATTGTTATGTTCAGAAAACAAAGGGGAATTCTGCCCCTCTCCCGCCCCTGCATCTACTTGGTATGCTATTTAGGGCACTTAACTGTATGCCGTAGCAGTTGCTTAGAGGTGGTTTTTTAGACAAAACCAGCTTATGTATTTTACATAGCCTTATTTGCTTGACACTCATCATGGATAAAGAGAAGTAATAGTTGCCACTTCAGTATAATGTAAGAAATTTTGTGTGTTCTTAATTATTATATACACTGTTAGGAGTTCTTAACAGAGCTGCTAAAACTGTGTGATGTTTCTGAAACCGCAACTTAATGTGGAGATAGACACCTTTATGATTGCCCAAGTATTTACATAAATCAAATTACAGAAATAAATACTGAGAGCTGAATTTACTAGAATTCAACAACATTAATAAAAGTAATGAGAAAATAACTTAGAACAAATTGGTGATAATTCATTAATGAAATAAATGAACTAAGCTCTGGTTCAAACTTTATAGTACCTTGAATTCACACTTCACATTGACTACTACTTTTTCTCCTCCATTGTCATTCACAGAAAGGGCAAATAATGATATCGTGATGGTAGTGACATCTAAATCTTTCCAGTCATTCTGGCAAATGCATTTGAAATGTATATGCCTCTTTTTTTTTTGTGGTGTTTAAGAAACCTTGAGTTATTTTAAAATATTTTTGAGTGTTACAGGAGAGTATGTTCTCTGCTCATACACAGTTGCAGGGATTGTGTTTTGCAAACAGTTTTGCAAACTCATGGTATAAAATCTTAAGAAATGTTTAAACCTGATTTCACATTAGTTTGTGTTTCAGGCAACACTGAGGTCTTCCCTCAGTATTACTTAATACCCCAATTAATTTATCTTTTGCATTTCTTTTTATATTGGTGGTGGTTGTTTTCAGTGCATGGAACTTGAAAAATAATTCTGAAATGAATCATTCCAGTTGTGACAAGGGGAGGTTTAGATTGGATATTAGAGAAAAGTTTCTTCTCCAAAAGGGTTGTCAGGCATTGGATCAGGCTGCCCAGGGAAGTGGTTGAGTCACCACTCCAGGAGGTATTTAGGAGATACGTAGATGTGGGGCTTAGGGACATAGTTTAGTGGTGGACTTAGTGGTAGGTTAATGGTTGGACTTGGTAATCTTAATGGTCTTTTCCAACCTAAGGGATTCTGTGGTTTTCTTCTCTGATGTTTATGGTGGCAAGTTTCTTTTTGTTGGGCAGCTGTGCCTGTGATTTTAACACACTTGGGAAAAATATCAGTGCTTTCAATTTAATTTCCTTTTTTTTTTCTGATTTCAGACATTCTTCATAGTTATTAATATCCAGGACAGAGTATATAATGGGGAGAAAACTGGATCTTTCTGGTTTGACTGATGAAGAAGCAGAGCATGTGCTCCAGGTGGTTCAGCGAGATTTCAGCCTTCGTAAGAAAGAAGAAGAAAGGCTGAGGTAAGAATAAAAGCATGATTAAAAATATTGATCTCTTCGGATTATTAAAGACTGGTTATAGGGGAAACCAGAGAACACAGGGTTTTTTTGTGATGTTCTATGCATTAATAATTGTTCCTGTCACAGAGGCAATAAACATCCAGACTCTTCCACATTAATTCAATTATTGAGTAGTAATTAATTTATGTGTTTAGTCTGTCATGACCTAAACAACAACAATGGTTTGTAGATGATCTGCGTATGTCACCTGGGTAGTGGCTAAGTAGAGGTTGACTTTAACATAAGCAGAGATTTATATTGAGAGAATTTTTTCCTTGCTGTAGTCTGTTCCTTTTATTCAGAAACTTTGTGTCTATGCAAACATTGGAAATTGAAGAAGTTGAACCCATCTCTTTCCCATTAAATAATCAATGGGACATGTTAGCTGTTGTGTTGAAGTAAACTTTGCTTTCTGTGTGCAAAATGATTGCAAGGAGGAACAACCCAGAAAAAAACAAATGGAATTTGTTGCAAGGTAACTTTCTTAGTCCAGGAACTTTGACACGACAGAGGGGACTACTGACGGAGACCTGAATTGGTACATGCAATATTTCTCTTGTAGTTGCAGTGGTATTTCCTTGAATTATTATGTCCTTTTTTTAAATTACCTTATTTGAACACAGTATTTATTCTCTAGAATAGTCTGAAGTCTCCAGTCTCTGTCTGCAGTTGGCAAATGCACATTCTCTTTCCGCATTACTAGTGTCACAGATATCATCTGTTTATCATTTAATAAAGCTGCAGTCAACAGGGCAGGAAGGTGACTGAAACAAACATAAAGCTAGGCATATATATTATGTGCAGTAGGAACTGAGAGGAATCCTGTCTCTGTCAGTTTTCTCTTACTATGTTCTGAAACTACCTGGAACATTAGAAACAAGAAAGAAGACTTGCAGCATAGCCCTAATTCAGTTTTGCCATGCTGTGCAGGTTCTTGCTTGGGTTGGTAGCGCAGGCTTGCTGCAGCGAGGAAACACGGGGTTGAGGATGACAGGCAGGTTACTTTTGTTTGTTTGGTTGGTTTTTTCTGTTTGTTTTGCCTTGGGCTGTACTGACTATTTTTGGTAGTCTTTCACAACAAAGCCAGGAGATTCTAGAGACATTTAAAGGAGGGTGAGTGCAAGGGCTTTCTCTGGCTTTTTTATTGTGACTGGTTGTATCTTAGTGGAGCAAGCATATCACAGTTAGCAAGTGCTGGGGCCTCTTGCCTATTCTATACATCTAGATCCTATAGTGAGAAGAGGAGGGGGAAGGTTGCAAGGCATGCCCACAGAAAACTGATGGGAAAGCCTGGACAAACTTTTTTCTGATGTTTGTGTTTTACTATTTTGCTGCTGCTGAAGTTGTCCACAGGACTTGATAATTGAATGATCACAGGTAGAAAACTGGTGTGAGAAGGGAGATAAAACTCTGGGAGGGTAGGAGAAACACGCAGACTCAACTCAGCTTATATATGACTATAAAGTTTTTCTCTTGAATGTAGTTCATGCCTTTTGCAAGTATTAAAGTGCTGCAAATAATGGGCCATAGTGACAAAGTCGGTTATCTTAAATATCAGCCTGCATTTCATAGGAATTTAAGTGATTTTAATGACTTTAAAGATCACCAGTGAAGTTTAAAGTTTACTTCTGACTTAAAAGCTATGACTTCTTTTTATCAGCTTACTCTTTTTTTTTTTTTTTTTTTTTTTTTTTTACAAAATGCAGAATTAAAAGGAAGGATGTGTTACTTTTTAAAAAGTTATCAACTGGCAAAGTCTACAGTATAGTTTCGCTTTAAAAGTATTACCAGGCTTTGTAATCTTTTTTAAGAGTAAAAAAAGTCATATATGTTTTATATACTAGACTGCTGGTAATAAAATCAAAACCAAGTTATATCTGAAGGTAGGTTTTTTTTTTTCTTACTGTCATTAGTTCCAGATAGCAATATTAGTCTTTGGATGGAACTGTTGAAGCTTTAGTGTGTGACATGTTCTTCAAATAGAGTTCCTGTATAATTCTTCATACCATAGATAGTTTTGTTTTGGTTTTTTTCCCCCACAAAGATTCAAGTAGCTGTTTCACAGATCTCTCTGAGATTATTTCCCCTGTTGGCCATTATTTCTAAAGATCAGAAACTACTTAAGGGAACATAAGACAGATTTTCACTATATCAGGAGAGCAATGAAAGCTGTGGAAACTGTAAGTGGTTGACAGCTTCAACTTTGGTTTGCTAATGGAAGCTGAAGAGTTAAACTTCATTTCTTGTCGTATGCTACTTATCTTCATTCCTAATAAGTGCTTTTAAGATAGGAAAGTAAAATGGCCACTGTTTTAGTGCTAATGTACCAATGTCTTTTACAATATTGCAGCCGTTTCTTGTTACTTTTATTTTTTCCATATTCTGTAAACAAAATCACATAATGTATGTGTGCAGAAAAGCCATACTAATCATCTGCGTTTTCTGCTGCAAAGCTGTTTTGAATCCCTCTGCAGTGAGAATTTTTAGCAGTGTTTCTCTAATTTAAATCTTTCTCCCACTTCATGCTAGTGTTATCAGACAGGCTGCTCTTGTACATTTTGTGAAAAATCTGGTTGGCTAAAAATAGTAAGATGATAATAAGATAACCATATGTAAGTAGTGATTAGTGTGGTTGATTTATTATGCCTTACTGCTTCATATCGGTTCAGTTTCTTTTATGCTACGGCTCTCAACCCCATGTCAGATTGATAATATTTACTGTTCTTTGTTGCTTGTTCACCCATAATCTTTCTATTTTGATTATGTGTTGCTTCTGTTCTTTGGCAGTAGTGTTATGTTTTTATTTCCTCCAGTGTTAGTGTAATCATCCAGAGTCATTGAGGCTAAAATTATAACGCCGACTTGTAAGTAGATGGGCTTGGTTATCTGTGAATCAGTTGAAGTGGGCAGATCTGGCATAATTAGGAAGGTGATTGGTTTGAGTTGCTTGGCATGTGTGCTTAGGACTAGGCTGTCATAGCACAGCCTTGTGTACGTCACCTCTGCACAGAAGCTCTGCAGGTTGTCTCTGGGGTACTGGGACACTAATAATCATAGCTGGCTTTTAGAGGAAATTGACTGGGTACACTAATCGTTTGTTTTCTTATGGACAAATTAATTTTCTTAATCTTGAATTTCAGACTTCTTGCATCTGCAGAATGTCAGCAGTTGGGAAGATTGGACGGTTTTGAGGGTTGAACTTTCAATGTTTTGCTGTGTGTAAAGTCTTTGTCATATCTGCAGTCTGTAGTTTTTGGGTTTTAATTTTTTTTTTTTAAAGAAATGGCAGAGAAGATCTTACAAGCACTTGCAAGGCCAAATGTGTGTTTGTGAGATAGGCCTCTTCACATAAACAGATATATAAGAGAGATTGCTGCCTTTTATTTGCTTCCACTTACTGCCTTGTAGTCAGTTTTCTAGACTAAATGTGCCACTATTCTCCTCATCTGTGGGCAAAATCGATTCCCCTTTGGTTTTGATTTTACAGTTACCACTGTATTTATAAACATGCGGGCCCATTTGTTTCATATCAGGAATGCTGAAAAATCAGGGTGTTGTAAATAAGTGGAATTATCATTTTACAAAAAAATAAATTGATGGGTCATGTTATTGTGGTAGATGTTCCCAAGCTGTTATGTTTTAGCCATGTGGGCAGGTTAAAAGATCCTGTTCTGATACTGGGTTTAACATGCAAAATAACTGCAAAGGGAGGAAAGTTAGAAGGGTGTGAAAGGGAGCAGGAATGGAAAGGGCTCAGTGCTGGTCAGCTGCCAACAGAGCAGATGCTTTACCTGTCAGCAGCTACTTTACTTTAGGAAGCCTTGGCCTAAGAGACTTAAGCCATGTTACTGTAACTATTGGCTAACAAGGTTTCCATCACCGTAGTGCATGCTGAGTCAGACATTTGTGTAGTGGTATTCCAGTGATAAGCCTTGCATTGTGCAGGGGTGAAAAATGTGTCTTTGCAGGAGACATGGTTCTGTTTTGTTTAAACCACTGCTTTTAATCACCTGGGAAAATGATTTTTCCTGGTAAATACACTGGCATTCTGGTACCACATGGTCGTGTGATCATAACACGTTGCTCATTTAATATAGTTATGTGGGGTTGCTGGAACAGCACAAGGGGAGTGTTGAGAGTTGACTGTCACCCACAGGTGGAAACATCACCACATCTTGTCTGGTGTTGTGTCTTTTGTAGCTGGGTCGGTGAGTATCGGCTTTGCTGTCTTTATTTATGCAGTTGCATTTTCAGTTGTAATAAAGATAAACTGCAGTGATTCATGATCACATCTCCAGCAGTGCTTTATTTGCAGAAAAAATGAGATGTGTGTGCTCACTGGAGTGCCCTCTCCACTCTGGTTGTTCTAATTTTCTTTTAGCCAAAGAATTGTTAAGGGATTAGAATAGAGCTTTGTGTAGAAGACGAAACATTTTAAACTGAGAGTTGCTTTTGCCTGCTTTCTTCTTTCTGCTCCTTTTGCATCGTAGCCCACTGCAGCTTGAGTAGTCTTGTGAAGAGTCTTAAGAAACAAATTCTCCTACCTGACAAAACCCAGAAACCAGTTTGATGCTGTTTCTTGTCAGACTACAGTAGACTTCACCGTACTTCCAGTATGTGTCATGGGTCTTGCAGTGGATAAAATATTAAACTCCTTCCAACCACTGTTAATTGAAATATTGTCCGTGTGAGTCATATCAAACGGGCAGAATGCCATATCAGACGTTTGGGTAGCTATCTGTTGACTCTGCATATCAATACTTGTTCCTTCTTCCTGTTGCAGGCTTGTATCAAATACCTTAAAGCAAACAAAAACCAACAAAAAGCCCCATCTGTCTTCCCTCCTCTCCTTACCTCCAAAAAAAGCCATTTTAAAGCTGTTTTCCTAGTGAGGAAGGAACGGGAGTTTGCTCTCATCTCCACAAGCTTCAGAGTTTCAGCAGATGGACTTCTGATCAATACCTTGCTGCTCGAAGTGGTTTCATAAGGTCAGCCTGCCTGACCTTCACTGTGATGAACTGTGTTGGGGAGAGCACCAGGAGCATTCCTGTCCATCACTCTGGTTATTTTTTTTTTTTTTTTGTAGTAGGTAGGCACCATTCTGGTTATTAACTCCCTAAGGGATCTGGTGGAGGCTGTAACATACCACCTCATATCCCTGCTTCTGCCCACGAGGCTTGGGAGAAAGGCCACACTGCGCAAAGGAGAATGGCTAGCACTTCTTTATGGGCTGTCCTGAGACACACATTCCCTTCTTGTGATAAAGGTCTCAGAGTGGTTTACGCCTTCTCTGAGCAAGGTGCTGTTCGTGATTCCCACGTTAACACAGCTGCACGCCTCTCCAGTGCTAGGCTCTGCTGAGCTGTCGTAAGTTTAGCCCTTGTACGTCTACCCGTATTTTGGAGGGCAGTGAATCGTTCATCGGAATTATAGCTGCAACTTAATATGGTATTTTGCTACTGCGAGATTAAAACATATTTAGGGCAGTACAGCTGTTTTCTGTAAGTAAGGGTTCGTTAACAAGGTGACAGAATTAACAAGATGTCTTTGTTTATAGATTATCACCAATTTTGTTACATTATGTTCCAAGATGGGAAGAAACCTGTTTCCTAGCTCATGCAGGCTGTCAGGATTAAGAGTTGTCAGTAACTTCACCTGTGTACTAGATGCTTTACATTGTTACCGTATAACTCTCTCAGCAGCAGTGTTTGATGTTTTAACAGATATCCCTTAACTGTATTCTCAGGTCAGGATAAGTTGCTTATCAAAAAATAGTAAGTGACCTGGATGAATTCTTCATGAAAGCCAGAAAACTAATGGTTGTTTTTGCTGCAGAGTCAGTAAGGATGCACTTTAAAACGCATTTAGAAACTGTTACTTGTCACTAATTTCAAGAAACATTGATCCAAGCAAGCTACTTGTCAAATAATGCTGTGTTAGGCAAAGGGGATTAGACAAGGAAGTAGGTATCTCAGCAATAATACAACATTGCACTTCATGTGCAGCGCAACAGCGTTTTGTTTAGAGTCTTTCTGTGATTTGCCCAAAACTCCCTGCTCTGACACCACCGGGTCCTGCGGCAAAGTTAGTGTGTAGGTTCTCAGCATTGATCCCCTCTCCACTTATGAGCAGGGAAAGCGATTGCAGTTGACAAGGTGGGTTCTAGTTTGTGCTTTACAAGAGAGAAATCAGGGCGCTGGAAGGAATCTGGCATTAGGAGCAAATAGCTTTTATCCATTTAAATGATAGGTTTGGGTCCAATTTTTTTCTGCCTAACTGTAGAAAAAAGGCCAGGATGCTTCTGAAGGGCAGCTTATGCTTAGGTGTCTCTAAAACCAGTTCTATGCATCTTGCTTGTGCGTGCTTGTGACTATAATGGGAACCCTCTGTGACTGTCCTTGTTATTTGAATGCGGTAGAGATGCCACGGGGAAAGCGTGGACATAACTTCTCAGCGAGTTATTTGGCAAATGCAGGACCTCATTCCCAAGATTGCCATTCTTGAATTTTGTGCCGAGTGTTTTAATACAGGCAATTCCAGATGTTAGCTTCAGCTTTTTAAAAATGTATTTATAAATGCAGTTTTAACTTAGAGGAAATGCTGGTGAACCAAGCATGAAGAACTATGAGAGATGATGCTTATTGAAAGGTGCAAAAAGGAAAAGCCTAATTTTAGGGAATGTTAGAGAAATTTGTATAGCAAGGTCTCCAGCTAAGATATTCAGTATTGGACAGGCCATGAGAGATGTAGCTGAAGTACAGCCCACATAGACCGTGCCAAACTTGCATGACCTGTGGGTAAGTATTTAAAGGAAGCAATACAGTGTTGCAGAGATGTTGTAAAACTTATTGCAGGCTTTTTTGTGGTAATTTGGTCTTCATTGTGAGTTAAGACTAACCGAATTAATCGTCACAGTTTAACTAAAAGGAGTGAGTGTTCCTATTGATAATGAACAGCTATAATGTAAAATCAGTATTTAATCACTGGTATCTTGTGTATGAAGAATCTAAGCTGTTAAACATAACTTGTAGGAGTAATCTTCTCTCACCTGACTAGCCCTGCAGTGTGGGGAAGGAATGTTCTCTTGAGTACGGACTCCTGCCTGTATAATTTAGTCACACTGAAAATGTTAAATCTGAAGTGCCTTTTGCAGAGAAAGTGCTTCAACTTTTTTTCCTGAAGAAACAAGATACTAATCTTCTTAAATATGTTACTCTTAATTTATCAGAAACCTCTTTATTAAAGCTCAGTGTTAATTCCTGGCAAAGATATGCAGATGTTCATGGGTTGACAGAGGGAATCTGCTGAGGGAAGAGTTTACTGAGGAAACTGCAGGTTTTAAGGGCAGGGTATTTGAGGCTCTGTCTGAATACCATCAGTTTTGGATCTTGCCTTGGGCATGAGGGTGAACCACACAGATCTCTTGAATTCTGTCCCCCATTGCCCTCTAAATTCAGAGTTGTTGATTCTGTAGAGGTTACCTAGATCTGGGCAAACACCATATTGAAGGTTGGGCTCATCTACTGTTCATCATCTTTTTATCACCATACTGGACCAAAAAGCAAATAAGTGAACAAAAAAGGATCCTTCTAGTCTCATGTAAGCACTGCTGGGTTAATAATTAGCCTGAGAGAGAAAACCCATAATCTAGCAGGTAATCGCTGAAACGTTCAGCCTTTTGGTAAAGAAAACTTGTTTTGTTAATAGGAAAGGGGAGAGTTTGGATAGCCTTATGGACATTAAATGAAATGTGGTGCTGGAGAGCAGGAGAAGAAATTTCCTTATGAGATGCTTAGCCATGTTTTTTTAGCAACCAGGGAGTTTGAGAGAGACGTGTGAAATGGATGGGTCAATGTATTTAATGTGCTGTCTAAAGTAAAGATTAAGGTTTTGTGAAAAGGGAATAAGTGTCAGATTTAGAATCTCGTGCTTCTGAAGATGAAAATTCAAATCAAGTGTGCCTCCAGATGTGACTTTCCAGGAATCGGTTTAAGTTGTTGGGAAGAATGTGAAAGAGCACAAGTGCCAGGTCCTGAATGGTTGAATTTCAGGGTCTTACTTCAGAGGGCAAAGATCTGGACACGTTTTCTGCACCTTGGAAGTATGGTTTACATCCAGAGCTGGAAAAGCGTGTGAAACCTATGGCTTTGTTGGAGGAGTGTGTTTTTATCCAGTTTAGGTAAGTTTACACATCAAGATCTTGTACCAACTTATAGTTGTTATCTATGCACGCCTAAGTAAATTAAATTTTGGTTCCTCTTTTCAGGTGTTCCTACAGTAGTACAATTAGTAGTACTTTCCCAAGTTACAGTAAAAAAAGGAAATAAAAATTAACAACTGCATATGTAACTTATTCAGGATATATTCTTCATAGCAGAGGTGACAGTACAGGGATGCTCTAAATGCAATTCCATACAATGTTCATTAAGTTGTAAACAATGTGTGCCAAGTCTGACAGGTTTAGAAGAAGCATTGTGTTTAAAACCTGTGTGCGTGTGTTATGCCAGAAGGGAATGGTTTTGCTGTGAGTTTCTATAGCAACAAGCTGTAGACATTGGAGGAAAGGGATGCCATCCAGAGGGACCTTGAGAGATGGACCTGTGTGACAGGACAAGGGGTAACAGCTTTAAACTACAAGAGGGTAGATATCAGGAAAAAAAAATTCTTCCTGGAGAGGGTGGTGAGGCACTGGGACAGGTTGCCCAGAGAAGCTGTGGATGCCCCATCCCTGGAAGTGTTCAAGGCCAGGCTGGATGAGGCTCTGAGCAACCTGGTCTAGTGGAGGGTGTCCCTGCCCATGGCAGGGGGGTTGGAACTGGATGGTCTTGAAGGTCCCTTCCAACCAAACCATTCTATGATTCTCTGAATAGTCTTTGCTATTGCTTTTTTAAAGCATTTCATTGTCTGTGTAGAACATAGAGAACCGAAGTCTCTCTGGTCTTTTTTGTGGCCAGTTCCTGCACCCTCAGTTGAGAGTAGAACTAAGCCCAGTTGTAAGTAGCAGCACAGGAAGGTGGCATTGTGGAAGTGGGTTGCCATGAAGTTGAGTTTCCTCTGTGCGCTTAATGTGCACAAAATGATTGTGGACCTCTCTCCTACTGTCCGTCTTTTTATAATGAAATTGTCACATTTTGAATATTTGCTATTTCTTTTCTGAAGCCTATGAAGCTCTGGAAGTGTGTCAGAATCCACATGGCAAATAAATGTTCAGTGCACGAAAGGAGCACTTGAAGAAGGTAAGGCCACTGTAGCAGAAGGAGCAAAATGAGTGGTTTATTCTTTATGCTGAAACTTCGGGAGTGTTGCATAGGATCTACCTCAAACTATTGAATCAGTAGAGGTGAAAGGGAATCATAACAAATTGCTGCGGTGAGTTTGTATTCACCTAACACTTCATCCTTCAGGTTCTCTAGAACTTCTTTGAAATCTGTCCTGAGTCTGGGAACCTGTCTCATGAGAAGTTTATGGAAAGACAGCTACTTTGTATGTTAAAGTTTAATAAAACCTGTCCTGGATTCTTCACCATTCTACCTCACTCCAAAATGAACCACCTGAAACTATGATCTGTTTGTGTTCCAGAAATGTCACAACATTTGCTAGAGTGGAGCTCAATTTTTAGTGCTTATGAGCATGTTCTGTGTATTTGGTGAGTTCAAAGGACTGCCAGACAACTTTTGAGGGGAAAGGACGTGAGTTAAGAGGTCTGTGTTAGAGATACCTGGTCTTTGTTTCACAAATGGCAAAATTCTCAGCATTTTTCTTTCTAAATTAAATTGGTGAATGTTTTCAGCTAAGGAAAACAGGGTATGCATGTGTAGGAGAATTCCAAAGTTGTCAAAACACTTTGTCAGCACTTCCAAAGAGTTGTTTCAGAAATGTCTTTGGAGGTACTTTTTAACTGTAACACTTTCTAACATGTGTTGGTTGCATTTGTGAAATGAAATGGATTTGCTTTTGTTACCTTTGTGAAAATAATAATAAAAAAGTGGTAGTATAAATTAACATGTTAAGTTTTGCATCTGCAGTATTTTAGACATGCAGGTGTATCTCAGCTGAGGGTGGTGTGTGAGTTAATATACCACAAAGTATTGCTGTAATGACTGTAGTATATGATCCTACCCTATGATAAATGTGAGCTAAGTGTGACTGAACCCTCAGGGGTAAATTATAAGCTTCATGTTTGCTTAGAGGAAGGAACTAACATGTAGGAGTTACTGTGGAGTCGTACTTCTCACTATGATTGAGCTTGGGGTTGTTAAGCTACTGTTGCCTTTATGTGCAATTGGGAAATTGTGTATTTGGTGCTGTGCCTAGGTTAGAGAGTCTTTCAACTGCACACCAGAGAAGATTCTAACAGCCTGTTCCTTTATTTTTGATTGTAATGATTTATAATTTGTCAATAAGTTTGCTAATGCCTCTCTTCTTTTATTGCTTTAATCCTCAGATTCTCCTCTAGTTATAACTTGAAGTTCTCTTGAAAGCAGCTGAGCTCAAGCATAGTCTTCTTAGAAGAAAGAATTTTTACCTATTTAGAATGGGTAAAATAATTATACTATTTCTCTTAACTGCTATCCATATTCCATGAAGGAAAGTATATAAATCTTTCTAAAGCAGGTTTACAACAAGATTAGTGTCTTAGAGAATCATAGTAAGTCTTCATCAATGCAGTTCTTCATTGTATTACTGCAAACCTGATACAGTGTGTGGCAAGTTAGGTGTTTGGATTATAATTTGGCTAGTAAATAGTGGAGAATATAGGCTGCAAATGATACAGTGTTTCTGCAGCACTTCTAGCTTGAAAGGATATTCTAAAATTATCTATTTTTTTCAAGCACATTGGAAATAAAATAATTTGGAAACAGCACAGAACTCAATATTTGTATCTCAATCAAAAGAACTTTCAATCAAGAAACAATTAAGAGAAGCCTGTTGGAGTGGCAGGGATTTAATCAAATTTTTCTGCTGTTCAGAAACACTTTGGGTGGGACTTAAGAGTCTCTAATAAGTCTGTTGGCTACTGTAGCATTTGCCAGTGAGTGTGGCTGTCTGTCATTTCCTCCTTTTTCCCCACTCAGTTTTCACCAATGCCGGATGGACCTCCCAGTGTTGCTCTGAGCATAACATTAGGAGGGAGAGGATGATTGTATTGTGATAAAAGACCTGTCGTTAACAGCTGGGCAGTTCGTTAGAGTTGCTGCTGTGTCCCTATGGTTTTTATGTAGTTCTTGAACCTGTAGGAGGTGGTAAGCTTCTTGCTTCTGTTTTGACTTTTTTTTTTTTCCTTTACTTTCCTGTTTAAGAAACTTGTGTGCTTCTAGCAGGAGTGTTGAAAATATGATTGATTTTAAAGATTTTGTTGTAACAGCATCTAAGCTGTCAGTCATACTGTGGGTATTCCTGCAGCCGTCTTTATTACACACAGTCGGTCACACAAAAGAATGCACCTGTCTTTTTAGATGACGTTGCTTCAGTTCATGACAAGATGTCACCTGTGATTCTGTCTTTTGAAAACTTTATTTTAATGGATTGTGGACTAATATGAAAACAGTCGAGACAGCTATGGAGTATCTCTTGTTAGATAAGAGACTATAGTCTAAATGAAGTTGTTGCTAGTAAAGAAATCTCTTGCATGCCATAACATAGCATTTGAAGTTTCTGTGTGCCTCGTAAATATTGCTTGTTGATTCATCGCTGTTCTGTTATTACAGGTAGCCACATTTAGTGCATAAGAGTGGAACGTGAATTTTTCATGTATAGCTAATTGGTCATCTAGATAAAGAAAAAATAATTTTACTGTAAATTAATAAAAATTATTGTGAATTTGTAACTTTTCCCTTTAATATTTTACACATTTCGGTTCTTGAACAGTTTCTGTGAATCAAAAGTTTTGTTCTATGGTAGGTGATGAATCTGTGTAAAATTGAGTAGCTTTAAATTCAAAAAGGAGCTCTTAAGCAGTTTATGTATCAGTCCAGGACTGTTGAATTGTCTATGCCATAGCAGGCAAAGTACAGTAGCCTGACCATTGTTTTTCCTTTTGCCATCTAGACTAGACAGAATATTAGTCAGCACAACCACAGAGTCAAAGTGTGCTTTGACAGTGCCAGAGCAGGTGAGAAATTAGAGAAAGACAGCCTTGGGAATAAGAGGTTTATACCAAGTCAAACGTATCCCTTCCTGTTTGCCATTTATACAGGCTAGAGTTGTAGTGCTCCAAAGATGCAAATTTGAGATTTGAAAACTAGCTTAGAACCTCTAAGTGGCCCAGTTTCAGAGAGAGTGAACACTTAGATTGAATTAACGTTTATGTGTTTGGAGTAGTGTAAAACACAGAGTCTTTTGGATGACAGTTCTGTCAGCCAGCTGTGACAGAGGTTTTCCTGGCTTAGATTACATCAGTTGTCTCTAAGTAACTGCTGGAAGTTTGTAAATATTACTGTTTGTAATATTTTGTAGTAGGTCTAAGGAGGAATAGCCTTTAAATTCTTTACACTTGCCAAATTATTAGTTTAGTTCTGGGCTGGCATATTTATCTTGTTTCATTCTGAATAAAAATGAGGACAGAAAATAAGTATCAGTAGCACAAGAAGGAATATCAGTATTTAATCAAACAAAATATTATGGTAGTCCTTAGCACAGCCTGTGATGACCAAAAAGTATTCTCCTGGCCAGCAGTTCTCTCAGATTTCATTTGTCTTTAATCAATTGAGGAAGCAGTTCCAGGCACTCAAGAGCAAAGCCTTTATGCCCCTGGGTAATGTAAAAGGATGCAGCATCCCATTTAATCAACTCGGGACTCCCTTTCATAAAAGAAAGGACAGCAACTCCATCATCGCCTGGAAACAGATACTCACTGCGCGCTTTTCAGGACTAATCTCTTTTCACCTACGTTTCCCTGGTTAAGTTGATAGCATTGGCACTTTTTATTATAGCGTAGGTTGTTTTTAAAATACCCCCCTGGTACATGCTTACAGTAGCTGTGTTATGTAAAGTATGTCTTGGAGGCAGGAGTGAATCTGGCTAGAAAGGGCAATTGGAACTGTTGAGATTCAGCAGTTAAGACTGTTAAGCAGGGAATTCCGAACGACAGGTCTCTACATCAAAATGTTCTTCTGCGCAAACAGTCTTGGCCAAACAACACCTACTTTGAATAAATTAACGAAGAGCATAATGTTGCAGTAGAATGCGACTGTCTGATGTCATCCCTTTGAGCAGAAATGACGATCCTAACATATATGTGTTATCTTGGTATTGCAGACATTGCTGCTTTAGCATCAATTATTAACATTAGCATTAATTACCATTAATATGATGAGTAAATCAGCAGTACATCATTGTAGTGTATGCAAACAGGCAGGCATTTTGGAAACAGCTATGATGTTTTTTTCATTCAGTGCAAAAAATCTGATGTTTGCTGCACAAGAGTAATCTCAGAAATTTGGCAAAGCATTTCAGGCATATCTTTGACGTCTTCACATTTAACTTGCTTAATGTGGTGGTATTTTCCTTTGATTAGTTTGCTTCAGCATTTTACACCACTTTGTAATGGTGATTAGGGTTATCTCAGACAAGGTAGGTTGGGAAAAAAGGGGGAAGAAGAAGGAATATTGCAGAAGTCACAGTTATCCAGTGAAGTCAAAGACTGATATTCCCTTTATCCTACTCATGTTCTCATGATTTGGCTGCCTCTAGTATGGTTTACGAATCTAGCTCAGTTGGCTTTGCACGGATAAAACTCCTCTTCAGTATTACGGATTTCTTCCTTCACTCATGAACAAATGCTAATGGAAGTTGGCACAGAGGTTTTAAACTCAAGACTTTAGTCTCTGTCTTTCTGAATAGTCAGTGAGGCACTGCAACTCCAAGATGCATATGTATTTAAGTCTGCCTTTTGGGAATCTGGTTCTATTTCCCATCTACCACTGTAGGTGCCTAATGTGGCAAAACTTGAGACCAAAACAGCTTGCTGTAGAGATAGTAGCTTTCATGAAGCAGTCAGAAATTAGGTGACAAAAATCACAAGCACTGTATCTTTTTATATGCTGCCAATACTGGAAAAACAAACATCCTCCACAGATATTTGTGATTAGACAATATGTCATGGGTTAGGAGCAGTTATATTTGAATGTTGCCATGTTACCAATAAAACATCATCAGCTACCCAGCTACCTTATATTTGAATATGTTAAACCAACTTATTATGACTTTTGTATTTGGGAATGGCAAAGAAAACTTTGAGGATATAAAGAACTTCCCAGATCTCTCAATTTTAGTGATTTACTTAGGGGACAGATGGATTCAGGTCCTTTATTGCTGGTGAAGAGTGTGGTCTTCCCTGAAAACACATGGAATTTGATGATGCAGCTGAGTAATACCTTTGTTTCTTGATATCTCTGAATAGTTGGCCAGTAGAGCCCTTTAGGCATAGACCTGAAGCTATATAACAATCTGGAAAGCTGTTTATGAAGGGTCCATGTTATTTACACTGTTTCTAGTGAGTTATACTGACTTATCAGAGGTAACTGTCCAGTGGCAATGTATCACAGACTTTTTCTGTTAATGGTAAACCTTTGGCTACATAATAGACATTACAGATGCATTTCCACCATTTCTTCCATTTAACGTATTCTCTGTAGCAGATATAAAAAGATAAATTAGAAAGCTGGCTGAAAACAGGATCATACTTTTATGATTTGCCAATCATCTTTCGTCGTGTAGAGTCATGTAGGTTCTTCTCAAAATCAAAGTATTGTGGTACATTTAATAAAAGTTTTAGAAGATTTTAATTTCAGGGAACTTATTTCTCTAGAGTAAATTTCAGAGGAAGCTGTTCACGTGTGAGTGCTGAATAGGTCTGTCTACTGATACATTCAATATATGTTGTAAGGCTCTTCTCTCTTTTTTAACTCCTTGTTTGTTTCCAAGTATTTCACTGCTTTGCAAAGCTTTAAATTATGTTAAGTGCTTGTTTTCTTACCTGACTTGTGAGCTGTTATTTACTGAGTCATTTGGTCTGATCACACATCATGTGCTTGCTAGGAAAATATTTAAACTTCGCTTTAATGGATAGGCAAATGTTTAGAAGATTGTGCATATTGTCACAGTTTTGGAGTTTCAGACAGTAAATATGTTTCTGTGGCCATAATAAACAACACAGTGGTGTTTATTACAGAACCTTTGGGTGAGTCTGCTATTGATGTCAGAAAAGGCAATGAAAAGGTTATTTTTAAACAAACATGCCCAAGTTCATGGGACTTGATGAGATGCGTCCACAGTCGTGGTGGAACTGGTGGATGAAGTAGCTAAGCTACTATCCATCATATTTGAGAAGCTGTAGCAGTCTGGTCAAGTTCCCACTTCCTGGTAAAGGGGAAACATAACCCCCATTTTTAAAAAGGGGAACTGGGGAACCAGGGAACCACAGGCCAGTCAGCCTGACCTCTGTGCCTGGCAGTATCATGGAGCAGATCCTCCTGGAAACTACTGTAAGGCACGTGGAAACTAAAGAGGTGTTTGGTGGCAGCCAACATGGCTTCACTAAGGGCAAATCATGCCTGACAAATCTGGTGGCCTGCTGCGATGGGGTTACAGCATTGGTGAATAACGGAAGAGCAGCCAATGTCATCTACCCAGACTTGTGCAAAGCATTTTATCACTAAATTGAAGAGACATAGGTGGACTGCTTAGTGGATAAGGAATTGGCTGGATGGTCACACTCAGAGTCACAGTCAACAGCTCTGTGTCTGAGTGGAGACCAGTGATGAGTGGCATTCCTCAGGGGCTGGTATTGGGATTGGCACTGTTTAGCATCTTTGTTGGTGATACAGATAGTGGATCAAGTGCACCCTCAGCAAGTTTGCTGACAACACCAAGTTACATGGTTTGGTTGGAAAACTGTAGAGAAGGGATGTCATCCAGAGGGACCTTTGACAGTCTGGAGAAGTGGGCTTGTACCAACTGCATGAAGTTCAATGAGGCCATGTTCAAAGTCCGGCACATGGATTGGGGCAATCCCAAGCACAAGTACAGGCTGGGCAGAGAATGTATGGAGAGCAGCCCTGACGAGAAGGGCTTGGGTGTATTAGTTGATAAAAAGCTGAATATGAACTGCCAGTGTGCGCTTGCAGCCTAGAAGGCCAGCCATATCCTGGGCTGTGTTGAGTGTGACCAGCAGGTCGAGGGAGGTGATTCTCCCCCTCTACTCTGCTCTTGTGAGACTCTATCTGGAGTATTGCATTCAGTTCTGGGGCCCCCAACATAAGAAATCAAGATATCGACCAGTTGGAGCAAGTCCAGAGGAGGCCACGAAGATGATCAGAGGGCTGGAGCACCTCTGCTGTGAAGAAAGGCCGAGAGAGTTGGGTTTGTTTAGCCTGGAGGAGAGAAAGCTGTATGGAGACCTTATAGCACCTTCCAGTGCCTTAAGAGGACCTAAATGAAAGCTAGAGGGGGATCTTTTACAGGGGCAGGTAATGACAGGATAAGAGCCAGTGGCTTTAAACTGAAGGAGGGTAGATTTACATTAGATATAAAGAAGAAATTCTTCATGGTGAGGGTGGAGAGGCACTGGAACAGATTGCCCAGAGAAGTTGTGTATGCCTGCTCCCTAGAAGTGTTCAAGGCCAGGCTGGATGAGGCTTTGAGCAACCTGGTCTAGTGGAGGGTGTCCCTGCCCATGGCAGGGGAGTTGGAACAAGGTGATCTTTAAGGTCCCTTCCAACCCAAATCATTCTATGATTTTATACATTAGCCCTGATGACATAATATTTAAAAGTTGATGTTTTTTCCTGGCAGGAACCATTTGACAGGGTGTCTGTTTGCCCTCATGTTTTGTAAAATCTGGTGGAATCACCCCAGAAACTGACTGGAAGGTGAGCCTAGCACCAGGGGCCCTCTGAGAGGGAATTCATACAATAAGCAGCCACCAATAAGAGCAGAAAAGCCTGATGTTTCCTGAGGGCCAGAACCTAGCTGCCGTTGGCATTGCAGTGATACTGGCTGTTGGTGTAGAGCACTGTGGCTGTAGGAACTTTGTCCTTGTGTTGGGAAGGTCTCAGGTGGCACTAGGCCGGTGTCGTGGTACTCTTTATATCCTGCCTCTTCCCTGGCTCAAGAAGCATGTGGTAGAGGGAGAAAAATTGTGCTCATCTCACTGAAATGAGTGTCTGTGTGTCTGCATCGATGGTAGGAGATGAGGTCTTGAAGCTGTTCTGTGTGATGCCAGAATGGACTCCCAAATCTCTGTCCTAGCTTGGGCCTTTGGCTGTGATTTAGCATGTTGCAGCAGGTATGATAGTATTTGTCTGAATGAGACTCTTTAATGTACATCTAGTTCAAAAAGCTTAGTTGTAAAAATGCTTGTTTGAAGTCCCATATTTACTATTTCTTGGTGTTCTCTTATCAAATGTGTTCTCAGTCCCCTTAATTCTAACTCTGCAAACTTGACTGCTGCTGCAAAAGTTGAGCCGAGTTCTTTCAATTTCATGCTGTACTGCCCTTGTAAAGCATTGGTGAGCTGGGAAGTATTGCTTGTGCAGCCTTTTCATCACTAGTAGGATTGCATGATTGTGAGTAATTAGATTTTTGTAAAATATTGCACTAGAAGTAATAAAACCATGTGTGTTTCAGTTTAGCAGTGTTGTGTCCTCAGGGCTTCTGAGGAATAAGAAGTTATATACTGATTTTCATCAAACGCGTATGGCTGAATACTTGCCATGAGAGAGTCTGCAGCTTAAAAAATAGAAGAGTTGTGTTCCAGTTCAAGTTAATATTTCTGGAACCATCGTCCCACAAACCAACCCCTGAGGTACTAACAATCCAAAAGTTAGAATTTTAGGCATAATGAACCTTTTATTTGAGCCCTGTTATTTAAAATTGTCTTAGTGTTTTTACTTTCAATGGGTTAGATGCAAATCAAATACCATTACTGTGTCTTAGCTAAAAAGAACCTTTAGTATGAAGGGCTTTAGCTTTCACTACAGACATCGATGTTTAGGAGAGAATTGGAATTATGACTATTTGTCTTTTGCTCATCCATTTACAATTGTCACTTGGAATGCTAATGATAAAGAACTGTTTCAATTGTATCTCGAAGGGCAGGTTTTAGTTGACTGCAAACATGAATATAGTGGGCAGTACTCAGCTTTCTCCTACTTCAGCTAGTTTCCACTAGCGTTGATGGATAATCTGTCATACGCTTTTGTTTCAAAAGGTGAATTTATTATTAAAATGGTAGCAGTAAAGTAGGCTTTGAAGGACTTTGCCTGCTACTCTGTCTTGTGCAAGAAAGAAACAAAACCCAAGACCCATATGACATTGCAGATTGTACTGCAAATACGTTCAGTGAGTGTTTTTTTTAATTTATTTCTGAACTCATTGTAAGGTTTTGGTAAGCAAATAGGTGAAATTTAGCGCTTTTTTTAGCCATGTTTTTTTCTAAACACAGATTTATACAGTGATTGCTATTATTTGCCATCCATAATAAAATACTTGTCTATACATCGTGCAGTAGATTGCTGTAGAGAGTTGAAGAGGTAACTTACTGCTGAAAGTGTCTCAGAACTTATATTCTGTATCAAGTTCTCATTGATCATATAACACATTTTTACTGTTTGGTTAAATTTAGGCTATAAAAATTAATTATTCTATATTTGGTTTGTGAGGTCATAAGAGGAGGTGGAAGTGCAATTCATGCCCCCCCCTTTTTCCTCTTTTTGTAGACCAAAGGAGACTTCTCCTTCCTTTTTCTCCTCCCTCTTTTCCTGGTATATAGGGATGATGCTACTGCATTCTCCTCTGTTCCATGCTTTAAGCAAATGTAATGTTTGTATGTCCAGTTCACTATACCTCTTTGCTAATGAATTTGGTAACAAATTTGTTTGTTATTTCTGTACCAAACATAGTAATGCAGTACAGTCATTGTATTGACATCTGACACTGTGGCAGTTGTTCAACAACATCCTGTGTAACTGTTGTCCCTTCTTAAATATAAGGGTATTTACCTATCCAGGGCATAACATTATAAAGGCTTTATTGCTCATCTGAAGGGAATTTTACATGGCTAAAGTTTTTACCCTTTCCAGCAAATGAATGTTTGAATAAGTTTATCTGCTTATATAAAATAAATTATTTAAAACTCAGTGGCTAAAATCTTCCTCGCTGCTCTGGCAGGGAACAGGCATCCACTTGAATGTTCTCTGAAGCCTTGCCATGGCCAGTTTTCCAGCTTGACAGCAAAAGGAGGGAGACCAGCCTCCTGAGCCAAGACACTGTTCCAGGGACAAATCAAAGCTCCATTCACTCAACTGCAACTTCCTTTACTTCTTGCCAGGTGTTCTGGTATCATTCCATTAACTCTGAACTGAAGAGAGTGGAAGATGATAGATGATTTGGGTGAATGATTCCCAATAATGAATAGATGGGAGAGCCTGATTGTCTCCTACCTGTCTCTGCCTGGGGATGGGAGGTTTAGAACATTTGTAGAAGAAAGGCCTTTCTTGCATTGACTGTCAGATGCTCTGACCTCCTTCCAAAGATTTGCTGTTTCCTTACAGACCAATGCACCACTTGCATTGACTGGAAGATGTGGCTCACAGTCTTTAAGCCCATCAGTGTACTTTAGTTTGTACCCCTTGCTCTGGGCAGTAAAACCAGCAGAGATTGAGTACCAGGTCCTACTAAGCCGACCTACGGTCGCCCAGCTGAAAGAGGCGTATCTGTCCTGGCGGGGCTTATTAGCTCGCAGGCAATACAAATAGGACTAGATTGTTTCTGGAGTCAAGCAGATCTGTTGTGTGTCTTACTGTGCTCCGTCATAGGTGCAGTCCTAACAAACACGTGTGCAAAGGGCCTTGCAACAGAGGGCCAACTGCTTTTGTTGGTGAAACTGCTGTTTCACTGTAATTGTATGTAAGAAGTTAAATCGGTGAGTAATGTCAACCCAGGTATTAAAAATATAACCCACCTGCCAAGAAATAATTTCTCAAAGACCTGTGGTTAAAATGATATACGTAAAATTATCTTTATTTGCTTTCTGGAAGGCAAGAGTTATTAATTTTCCTTTTTAAGTCAAAAAAACCCACCAAAACAAATAATCCCACAAAAAACCACCCCAGCAAAACCCCAAAACAAACACACACCCCCAAACCAAATAAACAAAACCACAAAAAACCACCCTGTTATCTGTTCCGTAGAGCAGTACAGTATTGGATGTATCTTTAGCCAAGTAGTGCTTTGTTTTTTAGGAGTCTTTCTGTCATCTTTCAGAAACACTTGGGGAAATTAAAAAAATGTAAGTTTCCCGTTTTGTATTTGTCTTGTCGAACTTGAAATGTGTGGCAGTTTTAAATAATCTATTCCTGACCTAAATAAAATGAACTAGGTTCTTCTGAATGTAAACACTAAAACAGGACTGATGTTTTAAAAAATGTTTACTATTGTAAGCAGTATACGCAGACTTATGTTGATTGCTTTAATATGATTAACTTTGACAGCTCTAAGTTACTCATTAGCTGGAAGGATAGACCTTTACAGTGTATCGGGGAAGTCTTTTAATTTGGTGAACTCGTCAGAACTGAGCTAGCGCAGTGATAAATGGGTTCCAGTATATTAAGCTGCCAAGTGTGTTACAGTGGCCTTTTTTTGAAACGTGAGTCACACGTACTTGCCAGGGATAAATGCGGGATCTTTCAGGGTTACTTAAGTTGTATAAAATCCGCTGTAATGGTTTTAATAGGATGCAATGGACCATAGATGACAGAGGCATTGGTCAGAGGGAGTTCAGAAAGGTTTCTTTGTTTTGGGAAATAAGCTTAATCTGAGTTGAGTGTGCTGCTCGGTTTTCCCCATCCCCTGAAAATGATTTTTAAACCACATTTCAGATAATGCCTATTCCTGTAAAAAGTGTTCAGGGAGAGTTTTGTAGTTACTGGAATACAATATTTCACAGGAAAAGTGCAACCTTCACACTTTTGAAATGCCCGTATAATTGCTCTTGTTTCCATGGGCCATTTATGTTTCCTATAGCAGCAGCACTGCTTTGCCCTCATCTCTCAGCTGATCTCCCTGCGAAGTTCTTCTGAAAAGTCATGTTTGTGCTGTATGTCTAATTCTTACCTGTTCCTGGTTAATCTGCGTGTACTGTCAGTCCGTCTCCTCACCACTTGCAGGCTTGCAGCTTTTCTTTCCTCTGTCTTTTGGCATGAGTCAAGAAGTTGGAACTAGGTGATCGTTAAGGTCCCTTTCAAGCTAACCCATTCTGTAATTCTCTGACAAGCAGAAGGGGGTTGAACCTGTCCAGGAGCCAGCTGTACTTTTCTCGCTGTAGCTGAAGGGCAGCTCTAGTACAGCATAAGTAGTGTTGCGTTGCATTTGAAGTTGGCTGTGCTATTAGTGTCCACATTTCTTGCACCAATCCAGAGCTGGATTTCATAGAATCAGAGAATGGTTTGGGTTGGAAGGAACCTTAAAGACCATCCAGCTCCAACCCCCTGCCATGGGCAGGGACACCCTCCACTAGACCAGGTTGCTCAGAGCCTCATCCAGCCTGGCCTTGGACACTCCCAGGGATGGGGCACCCACAGCTTCTCTGGGCAACCTGTCCCAGTGCCTCACCTCCCTCTCCATGAAGAATTTCTTCCTGATATCCAATCTAAATCTCCTTGCTTTCAATTTAAACCCGTTACCCCTTGTCCTGTCACTACAGGCCCTTGTAAAAAGCCCCCCCCCCCCCCCAGCTTCCTTGTAGGCCTCTTCAGGTACTGGAAGGTGCTATAAGGTCTCCCCGGAGCCTTCTCTTCTCCAGGCTGAACCAGCCCAACTCTGTCACCCTGTCCCCATGGCAGAGGGGCTCCAGCCCTCTGAGTATCTTCGTGGCCTCCTCTGGACTTGCTCCAACTGGTCATGGGGCTGAGGAACTAGTCTGCTTTTGTGGATCTTTGATCCTGCTCTGAAACTGGCAGCCTTATCTGGTTCTGAACTGTGCTGCTTCTTGAAGGGCTCCCACCTGGTTACTGACCCTTTGTCCAGGAATTTGAAACTGGAGAGGATTGCTGTAGATGGTTTAGAAGCTGGGAGGCAGTTTAAGCACCCTGGGAAATAAAGCTGATCCTTTTCTAAGAGACTTGCAAGCTTAGCTGGGCACATACTTGACCTGAGGAAACCAACATGGTTCTGTGGGTACAAAGGCTGTAGCTGGGTAGAGACTGTTACTTAACAGGGAATTAGCTGGGTACGGTGACCTGGGCTCTAGCCTCAGCTTTCCTGAGAGTGTGTTGAGGGTTTTTTTAGCTTCATGAATTTGAGTTAGAACTTTGGCATTTCTTGAAATAAGCTTGTACATCTGGTTTAACAGAGGTTTGTTCTTGCTCTTTGTAGTATTAATAAAAGACAAGGGTTTAATCTTGAAGACACAAGCTCTCTGGAACCATGCACCCATGGAGATTTGTCAGCTTTAATCCTGTACGTGACCTTCTCAGCAGAGCATAAGAGAACTATTGTTGCTGCCTTGGCTGGTGCTGTTTACACATTCTAACAATGGGTCCAGTGATTTAAACTTGAAGTCTTTCCTTTTTAGGTAGTAAATAATTATGTCAATAAGCTATCAGCTCTATTTTTATTTTAGTGAACTAATATATAAACATGTATTGTCTGTTTGCATTGCCACCCTCCAAATCAAGGATATTCGTTCACAAAAATAAATAAATAAATGTCTGAAAGGAGGCAGCTGGCAGAAGGAGTGAGCTTGTCAAGCCAGAACAGTTTCTTTGAGGTCATGGGCAAAGAAGGACAAATTAGTTTTCTCACGTTAGGCTGCACTAGTGTTGCGTACAGATTTATCCCTCTGGAACATCCTGTGTGTATTAAGTTTGACACACTTAATATTGGTGCTAAGGGCTAGAAGGGTTGGGCCAAAAAAGTTGGAGTAGTCATTATATGAAGGTGTGCAGTTATTTGTGGGATTTTGCAGGGGATGTGCTGGGTTGGTAAGACCAACTGAATATCATTTTATGGTGTCTCTTTTGCTCCCCTCTTTAATTCCATTCTATTTTGCTAACATGATAACTTATTACATCATCTCATTCAAGAATTGTGTATTGAATAATGCTTTTTTTTTTTCACTTTTAAACTTTCCTTCATCACCATGCTGTCCTGTTTTCTAAAAGATGAAAATGCTAAAAGAAGCCAGTCTTAGAATCATATCCTTTATGGTGTATTAGAAAGAAGTCTGAAATTAAAACACTGTATCTTTTGGGGAGCATTTTTATGCATAGATATTTCTGATCTTAATGAGATTTTTGTCAGAATTCTCACAGCTGGAGTGGGTCATTGCATTGAACAAGTCCTTTACCATCTATTAATTGCAGTGTTCGTTTAAAAAATGAAGTTGTTTGTGTTTGTAAGGAAAATATATTCAAGTTTCATGTTGTTTGTGCTTCTGTTTATTATGATGTTTTTTATTATGTTTTTAATGTTGTTACTAAGAGTTGAAGTTAGTTGCTGGCACATGCCACAGGTTCACTCCCAACTGGTTTCCAACATTGTTTGCTCCAAAATATTGATAAAATCTTAACACTTCCAAGGGTGCCTTATCTTCTGTGTTTGACAGCCTCCACCCTCAGCTAATAGCTTTCAAGTACAATGTTCTCTGGGCTTGACATGTAGTGCTTAACTGATGCCTGTGAACCTGAAGCATCCAGATCCTGCTTTCCGAATAGATATATTACAAGTGACAGGTTGTCCATAAGTATATATGTTGTTCCTTTAAAATCTGCTGGGTTCAAGTTCTCTGCAAAGCTGCTGGCCTTGGTATTAGTGACTCTATAAAAGGTAATGAGAATCCAGAGTTCAAATAGCAGCTATTGCTGAACAATGGATGGTGGACATGGACATGATTTTTGGATGTTCTTTGCAGTCTTCCACTAAATTTTGAACCTTTTATTTTTTAATATTTGGGGAACATTTTAAAGTGTAGCAAAGACTGTCAAAATAATTTATAATCTTTCGAGTAAACTGAAGTGAGCGCTGCAGTAATTCACAGCAGGTAGAGGAGCAGCAATTTATTTGATGTGCATTTAACCTTCATATGCACCCAGCAGCACTATTATCTGACCTTTTTTAAAACTTCAGCCTCATAACGTGAAGGCCAGAGGAATAATGAACATTTTGCTTCTCTCAGTTTCTTCATCCTTTTTATTGTCTGATTGTGAAGTCCCTTCTGAAGATTCAGCAACAGCCCAGTTTGATATAGGCAGTTGCTTTGGCTAGAGCTGCCAGCACCTGTGCGCTCAGTGGGCTTCATTTCCCCTTGTTCTTGAGTATTGAACTTCTTACCATCTTGGTTGTGGATAGATCTGTTTCCAGATCTCAAGGCAAACCTGATTGTGTGTTCCCTCTGACCTCTCTGTCTCATTTCACAGCATCCTTGGTCTCTGCTTGTGTGTTAGAAATACCCAGGGGAAGGTCCGTTGGCATACAGTGTCCGGCAGAAATCGTCTTCACTTGTGCATTGGAGTAGCTGGGGCAATAATGGCTGCACCACTCACACTGTGTGAAGAGTAGCTCTGGCAGCAGAAGCACATCACGGTGGCTTGCTCTTAGCAAGGCTGACTAGACAAGAATAAGTTACGTTTTTTGGTTTTGGTTTTTTTTTTTTTTTAATATGTGAGAATGGATGAATTTTTTTTGACTGAAAGTATCAGGAAGCAGATCTGTTGAGTAAGAATGTGCCTTTTCTTCTGCTCCTAGAAGTAATTTTGTAGTGAGTAACTGTTCTTTTGGTCTGTCTGAGGCTGGCTTGTATTATTCATAAAGGCTAGATTGGTTTTAATAAAGATAATTCTCTTCAGATAACATAGGAAAAACCCCTAGTTTATTACGTTTAGGATCTTCGTGTTCCTTCAGTACTGGTCATAACTCCAATATTGTAGGTTTTCTCTTTGTGTTAGGTTAAATGGTTTAGATTTTTTTAATTTTATTTTTTAACTAGAACCCTTCCATAATAAAAAATGGCTTTTGCCCTTCCTCCTTCTGTGTGTTAGCAAACATCCAGAAAGTAGCACGAGGTGGGTAGCCAGCTTGAGAGATCCAAGTTTCTTTCTTAGTTCCTTTTTGGAGACCTTTAGTTCAGTCTCAAACTAGCATTTTAAACTAATGAGTTGTGCTGGTTTTGGCTGGGATGAAGTTGGGTTTCTTCATAGCAGCCAGAATGAGGCTATATTTTGGATCTGTATGGAAAATATTATTGATAACACACTAATGTTTTTAGTTGTTGCCAAGCAATGTTTACATTAAGCCAAGGACTTTTAAAGTTTCTGATACTCCCCCTGTGTTCCCAGCTTTTCTCTACAAGAAGCTGGGAGGGGACACAGCCAGGACAGCTGACCCAAACTGACCAAAGGGACATTTCATGCCATAAGACATCATGCTCAGTATATAAGCTGGGGGTACTTGGCTGGCGAGGGATTGCTGCTTGGGGACTGGCTGGGCGTCAGTCAGTGGGTGGTGAGCAGTTGTATCACTTGGGTGGTTTGCTCCTTGGTTTCGTAACTGTTGTCTTTTTTTGTTTTGTTTTCCTTTTCATTACATATTATCATCATTACTAGTATTAGTAAGAATAGCATTATTTTATTTCAATTATTAAACTCGTCTTATCTCAACACAGAAGTTTTCTTACCTTTTTCCTTTGATTCTCTCCCACATCCCACTGGAGGAGGGGGGGAAGTGAGCAAACAGCTGTGTGATGCTTAGTTGTTGACTGTGGTTAAACCATGACATGAATGTTGGGAACACTTCTCCTGTAAGCAAAGCTGGTATCTTGGTTGTATACAGATAGTATTGTGCTTTATAGTGGAGTGCCATCAAGCTTCTGACAACAACAGGGGAAATAAGGAAAGCTTCATGCTGGAGGTATCTGATTGAGGAGTCAAAAGTACCCTAAAGGTCATCAAGACTCTGTACCAGTGGGAAATCTCAAGAGTATCTTGAAGCTGTAGCATGAGATGAAGTAATTAAAAGCTGACTGCTAATGTAGAATTAATTTATGACACATTCTGTATGAACTCATGTATTTCCTGACACTTGTTTAACTGTGCAAGTGTGACATCCTGTGATGGTACTTTTTTCAAAGTTCTCATTTCTTTTTAGTTGGAAGTAAAAAATAAATTTAATTGTCATGAAGAATTTTCTTATTGTTATCTTTTCCATGCATTATGCTCCATAAATGAAGCCAGGGATGCTACCTATTCCTGTTTCATCAAGAGCTTCATTCAGAGAAGTACTAAGTGTCCCTAGCTCTAATTGTCTTGCTGAGAGCTGAAAGCGCATGGTGCCTGCACTGCAGATTAGGTGTTTGACACCAGCCCAGTGAAGAGAGGGATCCTGTAATGCTATCTTGTTCAGGAGGGGTGCAAAGCTGTAAGAGTTGCATATAATCTGTGGTTTCAGAAATGTCTAATTTTTTTTTCCCCAAAAATCTTGGGCATTACTATCAGAGAGCACTTGCAGAATAGTGTATGCTGCACAAATTGAGATGGGTAGTAGAGCTGTGGGTTTGAGCCTGAGCAACATGTTTTGGGTAGTTAAAACTAAATTAGTGATTCATTTCATGTGAAGCCATCCACTAGAACTGCTGTGGGGCTGTTCCAAAAGTTTTGACGGAATGCCTAGGGCCATCAGGGAATATGCTTTCATATATTTGTTTCCAGATTTTTATTCCATAAAAGGTTAATAATTTATTACTTTAATTTACAGGGGGGAAAACCCAATGATATTTAAAACTGCACACTTCAGATGGATAGTTCCATTCAGAGGCAGTTTAACATGAAAATGGATGCATTGCAGTTCTTCTTTTTGCACTAGGCTTGTCCAGTTCAGGGTCTCATTTTGAAAATAACCTGGTCTTTGCCTCTACTGGAGCTTTTGATGGACTTCTTTTCTTGTTCTCCTCTTTTTTTGCCATGGGTAACAATTGTCCCATGAGAATTTCATATTCCACTGATACTACCTTATTAATTAACTTTGAGAGAGGCTTATTAAGCACTGTGATTTATATTTAATATCAAAGTATAGTAAGAAGGCAGAGATGTTGCCTTATTACTGCTAAAAGTAGTTCTGAAACAGAAGTTCATCCATTTTAATTGAAGTATTGATCCAATAGTGATACTTGTTCAGAATTTTCCCAATCTGTATGTATCGAGCCAGGTTCTAAAGAGTGCTGTATTGATGAGAACTACAGCTCAGCATTTAATAAGATTGCTGATGACTGAACAGCATGTGAAGTGTAGAATGCAGTTTATTCAGTTGTAGCGGCACTTTGTTACTCAGTTGATACTCACAGTATCATAGCATGGTTGAAGGGTTGGAAAGGATCTCTGGAGGTGGTCTTGTCCAACCCCCCTGCTCAAGCACGGCCACCTAGAGCCAGTTGCCCAGGACCATGTCCAGATGGCTTTTGAGTATCTCCAAGGAGGGTAACACTGCAACCTCCCTGGGCAACCTGTGCCAGTGCTCACTCACGCCTATGGTAAAGAGGTGTTTCCTGATGTTCAGGAGGAACCTCCTGTGTTTCAGTTTGTGCCTAGCACCTCTGGTCCTGTCACTGGGCACCACTGGAAAGAGCCTGGATCCATCCTCTGTGTGCCCTCCCTTCAGGTGTTTATATAGAAGTGGTAAGGTCCCCCTGAGCCTTCTCTTCTCCAGGCTGAACAATCCCAGCTCTCTCAACCTCTCCTCATAGGAGGGATGCTCTGATTCTGCAGTAGCTCCATCTCTTTCTTTTTTTTTTTTTTGTTTGTTAGCACTGGGAGCCCAGAACTTGGCAGTTTCTTATAGTTATTGTGAACATCCCATTTGTTTCAAGGTCTAATGTCCACTTTCTGCACGTTATGTCATCCGTTATCTATCTATAGCAATGTCTCAGTCACTTGAGTCGCTTTTTCTTCCCTTCAGAAGAGGGGATTATGAGCCCATCCCAATAGGTGTCAGAGGAATGACCTGTGTTGTGCATCTCCGGGAAGCCGGTCGCACTGGCACGATGCAGCTCCTGCAAGGGTGCGCAGGCAGGCTGATTTACCGGGAGTGATGTGATACAGGGAGGCGGTCCTTGAGGAAAGATGCTACTTTACTTAGTAAGTAGTGGCATTATGTATGAAAATGACTAGGGAAAAAGAAAAGCTGTCAGATCTCAATTTGCCCCTTTTTCCTTCTTCTGAGGACTTACTTTCAAAGAAAAATGTACTAAGGAGGTATGTGGGGAGGAGGAGAGTGTGCAACAGGGCAAGCAGGCCTTGGTACTTACCAGCATATTTCTAGTCTCCTAAGGTCTTTATATTTAAGTTTTCATATTGTAAAGGCAAAAAGGAAATGTCCACTTCTGAAAGTGCCACTAATAACAGACTTCCTAATAGCTTCGAGAAGACAAGACAGAGCAAAACTCTAATCAACCTAAACTACTTGGCTCTTTTAAACTAGAACCTTCATGTTTACAGTTTCTTGGGGACTAGCTCAGTTGTAGATGAAAGGGTACGAGTGTGCTTTTGATTCAGGTGAATGCTTGTTTCTTTTGAATTGTACATCTAGGGATAGGTGTGGATGGAGTCTTGCACTGGTTCAGTTTCCTCTTTTATACTGTATACTACTATGTGAGGATTAAATCGGGCCACATCTTTGCAGCCACAGCACAGCCTCATGTGGACTTGCAGTGGGCTGATTGCAGAAGTAGGATTCAGTAAGTTTGGCTTTCTGAGCTACATCGAGCTTTTCTGTAGTGCTACATCCTTGTTACCCCCTATTTGTGTTTTGTTCCGTACTTTTTTGAAATTTTTATTAGAAAAGAATCAGCAATAAAGTACTTACTGTAAAAGATTCCTGCTGTGGGATTCTGGAAGGTGTATGGAAATATATGCTCATGCCTGTCCCATAAAAGTAGGATCAGTGGTCCTTATAAATCCATCCGTTCCTGCTCACTTCCAATGTGACATCCTAATCCTCTGCATATGACAACACAATCCTCTTCACAGCAACCAGTTGTGAAAAAGATTCACGTGATTCAGAACAGGCCTAATTAATTGTTGTTAGTTGTTACATTTTTATTTATAGGGAACAGAATTTTAAAAGATGTTGTAAAGGGAACTTAGGCATATGTTACTCTAACATTGGCAAGTCAGTCTAGGCTGGCTTTTTTTCATTTATGGAACCCCAACTTTTTAACTCGAGCAGCTTGCTTCAACTGCATATAATCAATTTTCTCAAAATGTAAATGATCGCTTACATGAGGCTGACTTGCAGCAAGTCATCCTGAAATACTAATGCATAGTGCCTAAAAACCTGCTGCAAAAGCTATTTGTGAAAGAAAATGAAAATTCATTCCTTTGGATTGGGTGGAGTTGTTTATTGTTGGTTTGGTTATTTCTTGCTAACCATCTGTCTTTCGATATTAAAGCTACTGGGGTTTTTTTTTGACTCATGATCTATCTTCTCTTGGCAGAAAAGCAGTTGTATTCCACTGAGTGTCAGAGGAACCATCTTTCAGGAGCTCAGTCTTGTGATTTAGCAGAAGTATTTATGCCAGAAAAGTGTTGGGATGGAGTTATGTGACAAGGCTGAGCGCTGGAGATCACTATAGTAGTACAGTAAGAAGGGTGAATAAGCTACAGGCTTTCAAGTACCGTATTTGCATCAAAATAGACAAGTAATAACAATATGTATATAGTTACAAACCTTTACTACATAAGTAAGCTATTAGGGTGTAGAAAATGGTCTAATATATTTTACCTAATTTGACAAAACAATACCAAGTCTAGGTTTATTTGGCTTGCTTGTTTTTTCCACCCAATGAATCCCGTTCTGTAATAATTTATGAAGATTATTCTGGTCTTTAGAGGGCATGACTTAGCAAACGTAGCTGCAGAGGAGGACCACAACATAAAATTCTCTTTTGGGGGGGGGGAAAAAAAGGAAAAAAATACTTGAAATTTCCAGTAATCTTTTAAATTAAGCATAGAAATGCTTTGCATTGTGAAGTCAAGTCCATATGTAATCCTGGAATTGTTGTTTCATACACACACGATTTTGTTTAATTTGCATTCAGTGGTAAGACTAAGCAAGTTTTGTCTTCACAGTTATGTCACTAACTGAAGAGTGTCCCTGAGTTTTTAAAACTTTTTATTTTTTGGACTAGACCTTGTGTCTGTTTCCTGAGACACAGTAACGATGGCTGCTGAACAGAAAGACCTTTTCTTGTTTGAAGAACAATTTCAGCAGTGGAGGTGGTGTCATGCTGCTGTGCTTCCCTTGCTTTACTTCTGTCTTGTCTAGCATTTTGAGTTGGAAAAAGGATTTTAATTTAACAAAAAATAAAAGGAACAGCTAAAAGGGAGGGTGCTTGGAGTCAGGATGAATAATGTTGAAAGGTAGAGGCTCAAGTAAATGTGTCCCAGCAGTTAAATGAAGAAGTCTGAAAAGACAGGAAAAAAAAAGACATCAAAAAGCAGAGTGAAAGATCTTTAGAAATCAAAAGACATTCTTCAAAAATTGAAAGCAGTATCCACTGAAGAAAATAGAAAAAAATGTAAACTCCGTCATTTTAAAGATAAAACTAGAAAAAAAAATTTCAAATGCAAATTTCTAAGTGCATAACAGCTAATAATAAATGCACAAATAAGCAAGCAACAAGTTTGCCCAGGGAGTCAGCAAAGCTGATAATTACTAGGATGAAAAGGAGGCTTCACTGGTGGGTAATGCGGCACAGCTAAGTTAAATAGTTTTTCACTGGAGTTCATGTCTGAAGAAATCAAAGGGTGTTTCTCCCATTGAAATATTAGGCAGAAGATGGCAATATGTTGTCACTTTTTTGTTATGGAAAAATAGTCCTGTGAATCAAAAGCAACTACGGAGGGTTCTGAGGAACGTTGTGGTTTCAGTAATTAAATGCAGATGAGCTTAAACTTTGGTAAGTACCAAGCAATGTACATGGTGAAGAGGAAAAAATTCCTTAACCTTTAAATTAGGAAATTAGCTGTTTCCATTAAAGAAGGACTTGTGGATAATGTCCTAGGAAATGGTCCAGTACTCAGTGGTTCTGAACTACTGAATCTAGAAGGATGTTGACAGTATACTAGTAAAGGAATAGAGAACAAATCAGAAAACATGATTTATGTGAATGTGTAGATCTGTACCACATCCACTTCTCAATACTATATACACTTCCCTAATGTTATAGTTATCTTTAAAATGTTATAGCCGCAGTAAATATACAGCAAAGGTTGTCATGTTTAATCAAAGGTATGGAATACTTCCTGTCTGACGACTAAAACTTTTCAGCTTAGGAAAAAACCAACAAAACCCCAGCTGTATGAGAGTATATCAAATAGGTTTTTAAAATCCTGAGTGGAGTAAAGAATGTGAATATAGACTTTTGTTTTCATGATTTCACATTAATGATGTGAGTTAGAATACACGGTTCAACAGGGAGGAAACAGGTTGTTTAGAAAGAGCAAATGAATGAAGAAACCAATGACTCTCATCCTTCAAAGTCCATAATCTGATTGTACTGGCAGTGTAGTCAAGATTGTCTGCAGAAAAAAGAAGATAAGGTTTGTAGGAAAAGGGAATATTCTTTATTACACTGACACACAGTTATTAAAAGCAGTGTAGTCTGAAGAAAGCTCAGTGTGTCCAACAAATATCTTCCCGTTTCACTTTCCCTGCTGCATTGGCTGCTCAGATAACCAAGTTGTGGAAGTTACTATGGATTAAATAATCATATAAATTGTGTATAGCTGTGCAGTTTAAACAGAGGAAAAGCACCTCTTTTGAATGCAGATTTTCTTGGTCTGTACCCGGTTCTTCTGATGACTGTTTGTTCTCCATGATAGCATAGGCATTACAGATTGATGTGTTTGTGTCAAAGGCCCAGTTGTTTCACTGTTCTTTGATCTTTGTGGCAGCCATTGTGCCAGTAATGTATTTTACTATAATCTTATTTTTTGTGGACTTTACCTTTTAAGTTTTACAGAGATTTAAATTGATTAGCCAAATATGTGGCCTAATTATTGAAGAAGTCTGCCTGTTGTCAGTATGCATAATTGTAAAATGTTGTACAACTTTGTACAGCATGTACCAAATCGTTAGGTCTGTATTTATGGATATCTGTAGTCTGATAAAAGCTCAGATGCCTTTTGGTTTTTTTGTGTCTTCTCCTCGAGAAAAGCCACAGCCTAGTCTGAAGTCTAGACTGTCTCCGTTTGATAGTGTTTTGCTTTTGGCGTAGCATGACTTCAGTATATTTCTGAGTGATTATTTCAGTTTTAAGTGTCTTGGTTGATATTTACTGCTGTATTGTTAGATTAATTAATTGCTAAAGAAGTTGGCAATTAGTTGCTGGGGAGCTAAAGAAGAGAAGGAAACTAAAAGACAGTCTAGTTGACATGCCTGTTGGAGTATAGGAAGAGTCTGCTTTGGAAGAGGATTAAAGGAGACCTAGTAGTAAGTGGGGGGGAGTGAGGGGAGGATGAATCATCTATCCTTTATCCCAGACATAAAAACTGTTAGCGTTTCAAACAGCAGAAGGATCTGCACTCTGCTTAATATATGTGAACCTCTTGCAGTTAAAGCTTTTTTCTTGTAAATAAAACTGAACTAGTTAATATTTATTTTTAATTCTGCTGTTCATGAAACCTTCAACATATGCCCTGTAATCTTTCAAATAGTCTGAAAATAATAACACTCTCCACTGATAAATCTTTTTGATATATAAATGCAGCAGTGGTATTTTAAAACAATTAAAGCACTCTTCTTTAATCAACCACTGATTTGAACAGATAGCCCACCGGCTTGCCAAAGTATATTCATTAAATATGAAGACTGTTCAAAAAAAGGACTGCAATTTTCTTTTCTTTCTCCTTTTTTAAGTGAAAATCTGGCATACTTATTTCCTAGAAGAAAAGAAAGCAGACCATTTCAATACTCAGTTCATCCCTTTATTCTAGTGTTTTGATATCCTGTCAGATTTCAATTAAGGTTTTTTGTTTCTGCTTTTTCTGCTCATATATGTAGGTTTTCCCTAGTTGTTTCTGGTATTTCGTTGGACTTTGAGACTGTTAATGTTTTGGTTCCTCCCACCCCTTAATGTTTTCAGCCTTTTGAGCTGTAATTATATGTGATTTTCCTGGTTTTGAATTGTACTGTTGTTCTGCCTTACAAGAACAGCTTCTGACTTCTGAAATGCCGTGGTTAAGCATTTCCTTCCTCCAATTGTTGCTTACCTCACTGAGAAAATCTCAACTAGGAAATTACTTGACTGTTCCACTCAGTCGCAGATCCATCATAGTTATCCATATTTTTCAAGCTGGAAGATAACACCAGCGGTAATTATTAGTTTACAAAATCCTTATGAAGTTATAAGCAGTTGACAACAGTATTGTCCTATTTGGAAAAAATACTTAGAATATTAAGTCAAATAAGCAATCTTATAGTTTGAGAGAAAAAAAAATGTATGCATTTAACTCATTCTCTCCTTGCTCCCCTGCCATCACCCCTCAAGTGTGACCTGTCATTTTATTCTAACTTCATTTCTTGTAGCATTGACTTTCTCTTTTCTGGTCTGCTCACAGCTTGAACGTGGCATGGACTGTGCCTTGGAGTAGGGACTGATTGAGTGGCAGCTATTGCTGCGGCTAGTCATTCAGGAGGGTGACTCAGGATGATGTAACAAATAGTGTGCACTGCTCCAGGAGGGCTGAAAAGCAAGGACCAGAACAGGGGGTGTGGAAGCAGTGTTTTGGTACACAGTCACCGTGTTGAGAGCAACTGGTTGGTGACCTTGTGATTTGAAATCCATCTTTTCAATTAAATTGGACAGCCATGACCCCTTAAAGGTAATTTAGTGTCTTCCATCACCTCTCAGGAAGAAGGGTGAACGCCTCTGTGAGATGGGCACTGTCACGCTGGATGTGCAGAACTGCCAAGCAGACATACAGTGTACCCAGCATCCTCATTTTCCTAGTGCACCGTGTACAACCACACCTCAGTATTTAGTTACAAACCTACTTTAATCTAATAGAAGCCTTTGTATCCTATTAAGGTGTCAGGAGATCAGTTGTGCTTTTACATGCCCAACATCCCGATGAGCTCCTGTTCCATGATCTCAGGGTGCAAGTGGCCTGAGATGCTCTGTGGGGATGATCATCTGGATATGGGAATGCTTTGACTAAGGCCAAAATGGATTCTAGCAGTCCCCATAAAGTGATGACTCGATTAGAAAAGGTGGGCTTATTTCAGCTGATACTTTCAGTTGAGACATGAACATTGCTCTGTGCCTTTTAATTAGCGCAGGAGTTGTTCTTATGAAGCCATGTAAAGGAACAGGTAGAAGCTAGAAATGGTACTGGTGGAAAAACTGGGTGCCTGTGTGTTTGGAGAGGCCACGGGAGCTACACCAGAACTGTGCACAGTGTTGTTGGAAAGGTGAGCCTGATTTCTCCTAACCCAAGAGAAGCGAGTTCCCTCCCCAGAGCTGTGTGGAGGGCTCTGGGGAAGAGACCATGAAGAGGAAGGTCTGGAGGGCTGAGTAGAGGCGTGCTGTCCCCGTCAGTAGCTGGAGACAGCCTTGGAGCAATCTTGTCTGGCAGAAAACTTGCTTCTATGTCATTTGTCATTAGCTGTTCCCTTTCATGGCCATAGTATCCCTAATATAAGTAGGAGCTCCAGAGGCAACATTTTCTTTAAAGATCTTCCTGGAAACAGGGAACCATATCTGCTGCTGTTCTCACAAAGGTGGGATGATAGACATCTTTTTCTGATTGTATAGCCAAGAGCAAATACCCCTCCCCAAAAAGGCTGTCGGTAGAAATATTGGTAAAACTGAGGGAATAAAAGGAGAAAGCATCAGCTGGCTACAGACGTGATACTACAGTGTCTCTCTGGTTATCCCTTCTTTTTCTCCCCATCTTTCTGTGCTCCCAAGGGGGGCTTCCTCTTTGCTCTGCTGTGCTGTACTGTACTTGGAGACCACTGGAGGGGTCAGACCCCAGTGGACACAAACTGAGACTGGAAGTCCTGTTCACTACCAGTCAGTGTTACCATCCTCAATTAAGACTACTTGGGTTCTGAGTTTATAGATTCTATTGATTTCCCACACCCCTCCCACCAGAAAAATCCCAGATGTTACTGTATGTTACCTGAAAAAGACAAGAAGCAATCAGTGCACTATATTTAAACACTGGAATCATAAATAAACACAATGTGTGTCTTTAAATGATTAAGTATAAATAGTGGAGCAACTTTGTCTCATTTTTCTGAAAGAAACAAAGGGCACTAGCGCTTGACTCAAATTTTAGTTTGAAAAGACACTGTTAGGACTAGGGAAACATATTTTACTCTTTATCATCCTTTATTTCAGGATCAAGATAATTTACCTAGACCTGGTTGGTGAATTCTGATGGTCTTTAGCTGGAATTCCATCAACCTTCAAAATCATTACACACCTCAAGGAGCACTGGGTGTTGGTACAAGGCAGCGTTCTCTCCCGTGTCCTGTCTCTGGAGATGAGAACCTTTCTGGCATATGCTTCTGTCTTTTCTCTCTTCAGCAACCTGACCATCAGGGTACTGCCCAGTGTGATTTTTCGGGGCCAGCAATGGTAGAACTGTCCTCCAGACGTGACACATTTGGGAATGTTCTCCAGTGTGGAAATGCCTTTTCTATGCCCAGCTCTAATACATGTTTGCACGAGTAAAATGATTGCATTCAAGTGTTTGCTTGCCTGAGCTGCACTATGAATTTTAGGTTCTCCTGAGTTGGGTTTACTGTTGTACTGCTTGTAGTGATCCAGTTTTGGATATTAGAAAGCACTGTGTGTGTGCACTGCAAAGCCAAGAAGTGTAATGATTTTTCAGTAAGCTCATTCAATGCCCGATCTTCAAGACTTCAAAGACTTCACCTTCGGGACTAGGTGCTATTATGTTGTGCTGAATTTCAATGGGATACAAAAAGGAAAGGTGTTTACGCTATTTTATAGTGCTGCGAGATTTGGTTGTTAAATAAATGTCTGGGTACTAAGGCCTTCGTCTACTTGATCACAAAGTAACCAGCTGCTGTTTGTGGAAAAAAAGAAATCTGTTACTTTCAAAAAAAAAAAAAAAGGAAGAAACCCAACAAAAGAATACAGTGAATTACAGAACAATTTTTTTGTTGTGATAGTAACATCTAGTTATTTCTGTATCATATAATTAAAGTTTTTGTGTTAAAATATTACAGGCATACTAACTAATCCTTTTAGAGGAAAGGAGGAGAAATTACTGGTCGGGTGGTGGGGTGGCCGCTGCTGCTGTTGGAGCACAGTCCAGCTCTCTCAGACACATAGAAAGGGGGGACAAAACCAGAAACTGCATCCATTTCCGCAGCCAATGCTCAGTGCTAAAGGCAGATGGGCAGCATCTTTCCTCCTTAACCTCTGCTAGCCAAGACTCATCGAGTTCGTGTCCCAGGTGAGCTGTGACACTGATTTCAGTAGAGCCTTGAGTTGCTGACTTGCAGTAGTGTTGTGCAGAGGAAACCGTGTTGCTTTGCCAGCTTATGCTTCTTCAAGCAGAAGCCATAAAGAGGGTAGGGTTGAGCGGGAAATGAGAAAACTGCTCTTTCAGGATTTAGCTGATGCTGGTAGTTATGAGCCCTGTCTTTACCCTTGAAGGAGAGAAAGAATCCTGTGACTTTCCTTTGAGATGTCACCAGTAGATGCTGTCTCATAAGGTGGAGATTTTCCCCAAGATCAAGCGCAGGTAATTAATTTAGCTCTGGTAACCAGCATCCTGCAAGCACATACTCATGGCTTCTGTTGCAACTCTCACAAATGTATGTATATTTCCACTATAAGAACTCATATGAAAGAGCTGGTTTAGCGCTGGTGTGTTGAGTTCTGTAGCTGCCTGTGCTAAATGGGCCTTCCATTACCCTGCTGGCCCCATTTAATTGGCCCAGCAATTAATACACAATCTTCCTACGGTGACAGTATTTGGAGAATTAGGTGGCACTCTCATAGCTGGGGTAGCAAATCATTTTTGGCTCTTAACAGATGGCTTAAATTAGAGCAGGATAAATTATGGGAATCAAAGAAAATTATGAAGGGGGGATCAACATGGAGGGATGTGTTTTAAGCATGTGTTCTGCAGGTTGTGAAAGATCTAGGAGTATTTTGATGACAAAATACAGATCCAAATAGTAGAACATACAATGAAAAGGCCTTTTAAATAACAGTAGTTTCTTGTAAATTGATTTAATACTGCAGCATGCACAATGCTGTTTACAAAGAAAAAAAAAGAAAAAAGGAAGCTGTTTCCACAGTAATTGTGGAAATTCATTAATGTCAATTTTTAAGAGCAGAGTATTAGAATTTATTTGGCAAATTCCCGGCTGGGTTCCATTTGTTTTAAAAGTTAACAGGAAATGTTTATCCTATGTTTACGGTAGATAATTCATTAATATTTTGATACTTAATGAATCCAAATAACTTGTTTTCTGCAATGTCCTGATATTTTCCATGGTCCTTAAGAAACAAGCCAGAAGCTTTGATTTTCATATTATTTCCTTAATCGAGTCAGTGAATTTGGACTGCTGTTGACTTTTCTGTTGTGTGTTCTTTGTGGGTTGTTTTTTTTGGTGGGTGGTGGTGGATGGTTTTTTGGTTTGTTTGCTTTGAGTTTTGGTTTGGTTTGGTTTTGCTGGAGCCGGGAGTCCATGTGTGTATTTGTGAGACATGACTTTACAGTCTACAAAATTTGCAGTAGATTGCTAACAACAAGTAGTCTTTTACTGGTTCTTTTTGGAGAGTTCTAAGCTTATATTTTCCTTGGGATGAATACCTCTTCAAAGGGAACGTGCATTTTTCTGCATGTGAACGCATGCATGGGGAAGACGAGCGCATCTAAACTGTTCAGTGCCTGGCTGCTTACTTGAGTCTTATGACTGTTGTGCAAGGAAAGAGAATGTCTGCGTACACAGACAGTTTGATTTACAATACAACAAATTTTGTGCTGCTTTGAGCAGCAATAACCCCTGTCTGCCTTGTGGTTGGGAGAGCGGGAGCACGGTACTGCCTACTGTAATGCAAGACCAAAGTGAATGTCTTTTGAGGCTGACAGCCCTAGTTATTGCTTCTGTCTACTCCAGGCCATTCAGTACTGTTTTGGATACGCAGTTTAAAACAGCATCAAAACAATCTCCCCTAAAATCACACCAGAGCGTACAGAAGCTGCTCTGTGAACAGTGACAGCCTGCTTTGTGTCCTCTGCATCCCAGAACCTCTAGGTCCCCATCTATCTCCCTGTGGCTTCTGGGCAAGGAGCAGTGCCAGGGCAGCTGGCCTGGTGCTGTTTGAGTTTTGGGGTGTTCCTGCTGTCAGGCCTGCCATCCATTAGCAAACCAGGTGCAGAACAGCTGAACTTTCCCTTTTGGTTGAACAATGCCCTCTGTGTTGGATTCTAACCCTTCTAGTCACCTTAATTGCAGGACTTGAGACTTTCCCTCTTTCTAACATTTGTTTGAAACTTGCCAGCAGGCTCAAGCCACATGAAGGATACTGAAGTCTGAGAAAACCATCATGTAATAACCTAGGAAATGCAGGCAGATCCAGATTGTTACTCACAGATGAGAAAATTCAGATTTCATTGACATGGCCAGTCTTGGGATTACGCTGCCTCTGTTAAGAAGTGCCTCCTCAGCACACACTGATGCTGTTAAGTTTCTGTTCGCACTAGTTTATCCTTCATACCCTGTGGCTCACCGTTAATTCTGTTCGCAGGAATTTGCTGGTATCTTGAGTGTTCTCCTGATTTTGCTAAGATAAAGAAACTTTCTAAATTTTAAAATAAATTTGGAACAAAGAGGCCAATTTTAGTATTTCATCCATATGGAAGAAATCTGATATGTATAGGCATAATTTATAGTTATACTATATCATGTTGTTTTTTGAACTAGAAACAGTGGCATTCTGTTTTCTCAGTTACTCCTTAGACACGTCAAACAGTGTAATTTTTCTGTTTATCTATCTAGAGGCATGTATGATCTTGTATTATGAAATAATAGATCATGTATGACTGTTCCATAAAGCATTCTGAAGTTCTAATGAGAGAAAAGAAAGTTAATTATGCTTGGTATGAAATAGTACTGTTTATTCTTCAGTCTATTTAGCTGAAAAGCTACCGTTAAATTTTCACGTTGGAAGCAACTTTTATTAAATTTCTGTGCATGGTCAAGGTGGCTGTGTAGGATTTCAAAACAAAATAATAGACTTTGTGCTCTTCATTCACACTTTACTGTAACATGCATATAGTTCACCTTGGGGAAGTGCAAAGCCCTGCACCTGGGAAGGAACAGCCCCATGCACCAATACGTGCTGGGAGCTGCCCAGCTGGAAGGCAGCTTGGCAGAAAATGATCTGGTGGACACCACATGGAACATGAGCTGGCAATATGCCCTGGCCACAAAGAAAGCTAAAGATATCCTGGGCTGCATTAGGTGTAGTATTGCCAGCAGTTTGGGGGAGGTGATCCTTCCCCTCAGCACTATTGAGGCCACACCTGGAGTGCTGGGTCCAGTGCTGGGCTCCTCAGGACAAGAGGAAGATGGGTGAAGAGAGTCCAGCAAAGGGCCACTAAATTGATTATGAGACCACAGCATCTCTCCTATGAGGAAAGTCAGAGAGAGCTGGGACTGTTCATCCTGGAGAAGAGAAGGCTCAGCGGGGGTCTTACATAAATTCACGAAGGGAGAGTACAAAGAATACGGAGCCAGGCTTTTTGCGGTGGTGCCCAGGGACAAGAGCAGTGCAACAGGCACAAACTGAAACACAGGAGGTTTCCTCTGAACACCAGGAAATGCTTTTTCACCGTGAGAGTGACCAAGCACTGGCACAGGTTGCCCAGGCGGGCTGTCTCCATCCTCGGAGATTCTGAGAGGCTGTCTGGACATGGTCCTGGGCAGCTGGCTCTAGGTGGCCTTGCTTGTGCAGGGGGGTTCAACCAGATGAACTCCAGAGATCCTTTTGGACCTCAACCATGCTGTGATTCTGTGATATGTAAATGTTCCTGTAATGACTGTGCTTGTGGTAGTGTCTCAAGGCGGTAATGTTTATTGCACGCTGTTCATACAGTAGTAAGTAGGGGTAGAGTATAAGAGGAATTTGCAACCCCATCTGAAAAACCTTGTGTTTTGAATTTGAGTGCCACTGCAGTAAAAGCCAAGCAGCAGTGGTAAGTAGCTACATGGTGTTATACTGTGCATGAGTATAATGGAAAAACACAAAATTAAAAGGTAATACCGTATTGTAATACTGTTGTATGTACTGTGGTAATATAAAAGACAGTAATACACAGATGTGTGTGTACGTATGTTACAGGGACCTTAAAGACCATCTAGTTCCAACCCCCCTGCCATGGGCAGGGACACCTTCCACTAGACCAGGTTGCTCAGAGCCTCATCCAGCCTGGCATTGAACACTGCCAGGGATGGGGCATCTACCACTTCATGTTTTCTCCTTCTGGAGATTTAATTACATAAACACTTTTTTTTTTTTTTTTAAATTAGGAACACTGCCTCATCAAAATTAATCGCAAAACATAGAAGTTTAGAATATCATATAGATTTGTCAATCTTTAAGAATGAAACTAGTGGCAAATAATTAAATTGCTAGTAATAAAGCCATACAGTGATTAAAAAAATAATCTCACTTTAATTGGGCAGGATTGTACACTGTGATTGGTAAAATATGAGGCATATTTATTTGCTCTTTAATCTTTTGAGTTGAATAAGACAGGATGCATACATCAGCTGTATTACCTACCCTATGGTGAGAGCAGCAGACATCACAAGAATATTAGCAGCAGAAGAACAGAATAACTGAGAGGTACATTACAGTGCATCAGATTTCATGGCAGTGACTTTACAGACCCCCTCCTCCGCAATTATTTTCACCAGCCTTTGCCATTTACATTAGTGTTCCTACATTTAAAGAGCTAAAGAGTTTTAATACACTGATGATAGGATATGAAGCTTCTCACCTTGAGATCACAAGTTCAAATTGAAATATAATTGGCAATGGCAAAGTAGTTGGCCTCTGCTCAGCAGCTTGTCTTGCAGTGAGTTGTTGGTCCTAGCCTCGCGCTCAGTGGAAACGTGCCCATGTAGCACATGGCATGGGAGTGATCAAGGTTGCCAGAGGGTAAGAATTGGATGGACATCTGGACACTTAATTATACTCTGACTCCTGCAAAGTATATTTATTTTTGCAAATACATGGTCAGATAGCAGTCAAGCCCAGTCGGATTGCCTCTGAGCATTTTCTTTGCCCTGAGTTTTTCTGAAGCTGAGGTACAACATGTGCACAAGCTCAGAGATCTGTGCATGCTTGCTTAATGCAATGTATAAATGGATGTATTAAATGAGATCTGTTTAGGGAGGATTAATTTTTCATGTGGTTTACTTGAACAGAGCTTCTCCAGAAAGATCAACTGTAAAGCTCTCCTGCCTCTTATTATTCATAACTAAAATGTCCTGTTCACTATTTTTTGTAACTTAAAAAAAGACCAGTTATTTGGGTTGGAGATGAGCTTTTTTCCTTTTAAATATTAATATGAAGGGTTTTTTGCTTTTTCCAACCTTTTCTGATAACTGTTCCACCAAAATGTATTCTTGTAAATGCCTCTTAGACACATTTTAATCTGATAAGGATATTAATTGGCGTGATTGAGACCCACAGGAAAATTTCAGAATTCAGGGTTAAAATTGGCTTCTAGTGCTACAACTAAAATCTTTTTAAAAAGGGAGAAAGCTTTATAATGTTATCGTGTTTGTGTCTCTTGCTTGTATTTCAAACTTGTTTGTTTGTTTTATTTTGTTTGGTTGTTGGTTTTGGGGTGGTTTTCTTTTAGGAAGTAAAAAGTTTCAAATGTGGAGCTTCTAGTACATTTGAGACTATGTGCTTTTCTTTCTTTTATTATTATTACAGGGTAAAACTGTTGTCATGATAATGACTTATATTACCTATACAAGGGTTCTCAAGTCTTCAGCTGAGAAATTGATGAATTATTCTGGGAACTTTTAGCTGTTTCATAATTTGATAGATTCTGCGGTATTATGTTCATTCTTTGGCTTCATAATGCTTCCTACGTCTCACTACTGCAAAAAGCTCCAGCTATCCCTCAATGCCGTCTAGTAACCAAAAGAGTTTTATCCTTTTATCCTGTTGTCCTGCCCCAAGAGCTTTCAGTTATAGTGGTGAATATGTTGACTCTGAAAGTTTACTATATATTAAGAATGCAGTAAAGTGTGAAAAAGAGAATTTAAATACAGAACTACAGGGCTACCATTCTGAGTGATTTCCATCCCATCCCCCAAGATAATTAACCTACTTCTTTGCCATCATGGTAGTCTTCATAAGCAGGGAAATATCTTGACATCTTAGCAAAGTCGAAAGCAACTGCCTTAATTTTCTTTTCCTAATGTTTGTTTTAGCACTCGCTTTGGATGATTTGTCTTTTCCCAGTGCTGATTCCATCTTTTCTTGCACATTCTACAAGATCTGTTTCTTGATCTTTTATTTTGTGTGCCTTGCTGTAAGACTGCTGTCTTTTTACTGGTGATGAGTTGATCCATCTGCACCCTGGACCTCTATCCTTTGTGGATCAAACTCAACCTCCATCCCATATCTCTATAAACCAACCAAAAATCTCTTGGGACTTAAACTACCTATCTGTAGCTAAAATAGTGCTCCTAAACTTTATTTCCCCCCTTTTCTGTTACCTTTTTCATTGCAGAGGATTAATTCACCAGCTCATCACTTTGAACCTGTAACCTGAATGTGGTACTGGTCTCTGGGCTTTATCAAAAGATAGAGGCACGTGATATCAGCTGGTTGACTTGCCATACCTAAACTTTCTTTTCTGTCTGCCTTCAGAATGGAAGAATCATCAGGCCATGCCATTATGATTGTGTATATTATGTTTTTGTCTGTCCAGTCTCCATACCTGTTGCCTCACATGCTTTAAGCTTTCAGCTGCTCACTTGGCTTGTCACTTCCTTCATCAGCTTGCTTTTTTCAGAGTGGCCCAAATCAGATTCCTTATCCTTCGTTTTCAAAGTCTCCACCAGTAGTGCCCCTTGTGACTAATTCTGATCCCTGTTGTAACTCTTCCAGTTACGTCAGACTTTGTTTGTTAAACCTTTGCTATCCTGTAGCAAATGTACATGTTTCCTTCCAGTGTAGCCTGGCCTACTGTGTGAATCAGAGTTGCTCAGTGTTTGGATTCGCCTGTGTTCCTAAAAGGACTTGGTATTTGCAAATTCTTTGTTTGTTTACTGCATTTCATGTTTATTATATTAATCCCTTTATTCTGGTCCTCTCCAGATCAAATCTTTCTTGCCTTGCCTTGCCTTGCCTTGTCTTAGCTTGTTTCTACTTCCAGTGCCTGGTTCGGTATCTGGGGAGCATGTGGGAAGCAGCTGGAGGATCACCTTTCTTCTCAGGGCTGACAATTTGTCCAATTCAGGATTGTGCTGACAGCCAGACTTGTCAGGAGTGAACATTTTCCTTTGGCTTCACTGGAATATTATGAATTTATCACTTTGCTCTCTGCCCACTGGGTGTCTGACTCCCAGTATGGGATAGAAATTTTCTATGACAAGTTTCTGGCAGTAAGGATGGGCCCAAGATGCCGATCGCTTCTTTATTCTTTGTGTGGCCTACCTGTTCTGTCTTCCGTGCTTTCTGATAAAGGTCTAGAGGGTTGGTGCTTTTGTTATATGTAGCTTGTTATCCATGCTGTGGGTATATTTTTGACTTGACCTAAATGTGTTTCATGGCTGCTTATAATTTGATGATTATGGCATTTATGGGCCTATAAAACACTACAATCCCCTTGCAATAACTGTCAACACAATATTATTTATAGTCCTTTAAAATCTTACTATTAACTTCTTAAAAAAAAATTAATATTTTTAAGTGATTACATCCTTTGTGATAAACTGTAGAATTCATGTTCTGTTCACAGAAGCAAATGTAAAAGTGCTGGTTTTGAGGACAATCCCCCTGACCTGTTTCTTCCCTTTTTTTCTTGTTTTCTCTCTTTGTTAAGCAACACTTGCCAGTATACTCTTGTACTGCAAATGTGAATGCAGAGACTAGAGAGAAGAATACTGTCTTTGAAATTAATATAGATACCTGTATTATTGTGCTGATTCCAGAGGCTTCAGCAGATTGCAGTCCTTATTTGGTTTGGGTTTTATCCATGTAGAAAGGTAGAAAAGACTCTCGCCCAACATTTTGACTATTCCAGCATGAAAAAAAATAAACAACTATGGTCAGATTTGTAATATACAAGGTGCTGAATGCAGGGATATACATGCTTTTTTATGATTAAAAGCTTGGCAGTTGTGTTGGAGCCGGAGAAAAGAGTTAAGGGCACAAAGTTAGGCAGGAATTAAGAGCATGGAGGTTGTTTTTTCTTGTGCCATCAGGCTTCCAAAAGACTGAAAGCAATGACTAGAAATTATGTGTGTGTAGGGGTTTAATTTATTAAGGAAAAGTCATGTTGGAATGAAGGAGTTCAAATGAAATAGTTTATTCCACAAAGAAACTCCTTGTTGCGCAAAAAAGCAATAGGTTTCAAATGGGTATGCTTTGCTTTCTGATATTTTCAAGAGAGACTTTCAGCGTTGCTCATTAGAAAACAGTGCAAGAGAAGAAATTAAATAGCAGACATAGTGCACCGTGCTGAATTTTTATTGTTTGACTCGGCAGACCTGGGCCTAGGGTTTCCAACATGTAGCTCTTTCGAGGTAAGTCTGTTGCTGTGTCTCAGTTGAATCCTTCTAATTAAATAGGGTTGTTTCATTACATTAACTAGGTTGTTTATGTGAGGGTATCTGATCTTTGCGCTCTACAAAGACAAAATACACCAAAATACAAGTTTTCCAAATACAACTGTTCCAGTGAGTTTTAAAAACTAGTCTGAGAATTTGAATTCACCTTTTATTTGGCTTGTCAGTAAAAAATGAAATGTTTTCTATTGATTTTGTCACACCTGTAACACGCTCTAGTAGTAAATTATGCTTCATTTGTCTGGATTAAGGTAGGGTTATCTTTTATTACCACAAGAAGAACAGCGAACAAGTTGGAAGAAGTACATATAAACGAATTGGTTCTTCATTCATCTTCAGACACATGATTATGAAGTCAACTGAAGGAAGTATTATTATAACCACTCACAAACTACTGTGAAAGAATATTTCTTATCTAATGAATCCAGCCAAGACCTTATGCCTGTAAAGCAGGTTGGAGGGATGATTTCAGATGGTGTTCAGGCTGTTATGCTGTCAGTGCTTTATGTTTTTGCAGTAATATTGAAAACACTGTTGCTTTATACTCAACTTCTGATACTTTCCTGGGAGAATTCATCCCTAAAGAACTACTGCTCCACCACTGTCTTCATCCTGTGTTTGCACACATGATTCTCTCTGTGTAAGTCTTCAACCTTGGGTTTGTTCCTTACTGAATTTCACTGAAGTTTCTTTTCAGGCAATTTACCGATAATCTCCATCATTTTGAGTTACTTCTGGCTCCCTTTGTCATCTGTAAATAAGCATATTCTTTCTTCAACTTCATTAATTAAGACTGACTGGAATGGCCTGCAGTGCCACTTCATATGTCTTTCCATTTTGAGTGGTCCTCTTTGTCTGTAGTTAGCCTGTCAGTTCTGCATCTGTATTTGTTATGTCAAGACTATGCAGCACAGACTAATTCATCTTTATTTTAAATGTTTTTATAAAGGGCCTCTAAATAGATAGTTTGAAAGGTTTTCATTAAGAAGTAAATGAGAAGCCTTTTTGAAGACCACTGAAAAGCTCAGAGTTGGTTCTTGCAGTAATAAAACCTTGTAAAAACTGCTTTTTCTGGCAGATTACTTAAGTAATTACCTTAAATTACTTAAGAGAAGCTGATTAGGTTGGAGTTTGCTGTAGTATTTAGTGAAATAGTTTAGGAAGCTAAAGTAATTTTGACCCCATGTTCCTCACTGACAAAATCTCCTCAGTCTGTGTCAACTTTATCCAGCCTGGTGTGCACCAATGGCCTCACAGAAAGGATGCAAATCCTGTGACCAGGGTTGAATTGGCGTTTTCTTTATAAACTTCATGAGTGAGCTTGTGGAGATCAGCTGGTCCCACTCCCTTTGGAGGTATTTGGATGCCTTACTTCTTGAGTTAAATGTCTAAATGCCTCAAAGGGCCAAGCCTGGCAGTGCGGTTTGGCTAGCTGAAGTTGGTGTAAGGCTGTGGTATGCTGGTGTGGGAGTCCCTGCCATTGCAGGCGGTGATCGACAGCAATCACATCACCATGTTTATCAAACTAAAATCTGACTCTCCAAAATGGTATTAGTGTTCGAGTGTCTCTTCATTGTCACAGCACCTCTGAATACATTAAAGATGATGGGAGCCGAGATCATATGGGTTATGTAGTCCTCTAACACCAAAATTAGTAAGAAAAAAGATTCTAAATAACAGGCAGGTGGCAAGGGCTTTTGCTTTGTAGAAAGTTAAAAGATCTGCTGTTTTAAAATGTACTGTAGACTTCGTTTCTTAAGTTGTTTCATCGAATTTTAGCCACTGATTTTTTTTTCAACTTGTACTTTTAATACCTTCTAATGGATATCCAATATTACCTGTATATTCTCTTTACGTTATTATAGAACAGATTTTTTCACAAAGGGTGAAGTTCACCCTTCTCACAAAGTTATTTATGCCTTTTTTTATTTTCTTTTAAAACCTCTTTAGGAAGTTTTAGGTGAAGGAGTTATGTTACCTCAGTCTACCACTACCCTTCAAAACGTTGTGTGGGTTTGTGTTGGTTGGTTGGTTTTTGCCCTTGTATTTTTTGCCCCACTGGGGGTGATAGTTTCCGTAATAGCAGATGACTTGTAATACTAGCCTGGCCAGCCTTCCTACACGTGCCTTCCTTCACGATGTTGGTAACCAAACAGCACAAAATCCTTCCACCCTTTTCAAACTGAATTGTGTTGACCGTGACCTTTATCGTGTGCAGTAAAGAATGAGTGCACTTGGGTTGCGTCCTTGCATAATTGATAGAATTTAATGCAAACGGTTTCAAATCTCTTGGGAGGTCCTACAGAGGCAGCTTTCTTCTGAAGCAGGATTTGTCTCCTGCTGTGCTCTATATATTCCACTGTGAAAAATGTTGAAGACCTAAATCTTTGTTGCCTCTTTACCTCAGGTTTAGAAAATAAAGTTCTGTGTCTACTGATTTTTCAGATTTTTGTCTTGAGTGGATAGTTTGGAAATGTACTGCAAGCTATAAGGTTGCCTTTGCAACAGGTGATTTCTTCCAATATCACCATAGTCCTAATTAATATGGTGTAATTTTGAAGTATCACCTTTATGACTAATAAAACATATCAGCAGCAAACAGATTATTTTGTTTCTGCAGTGTTTATTCAATAATATTTTAGTTAATTGTAATTCAGGAAGAGCTAGCTTGCCTTCAAGCACAATTCTGTTCACCTGTATGATTTAATTAATAGCTAATTATATCAGGATCCCTACATAAGAGCATTATGTAACCACATTTGTGTGTAAGTGACTCCTTACAACTGACACTTCAACACAGCCTCAAGAAATAAGAGGGCTCTTCTGTATTTTCAGCAGCCTTGCTTTTTGCTGAGCTCAGAAACCTATTTCCGCCTCTTGCTGAAGATGATAGATGTTCTGCGGGAGACTGCTGTGGGTTCGAGGAAAACCCTTCGAATCAGTGTGTATAGCCCTGGTCTGGAAATGCGGGGATGCTTTTTTTGAGTGTTGAGAGGTGGCTGCATGTGATTTGTTCAGGGACTTAGCTCCTCTCTGTGCCCCTGTCTGCATTACATTTTCTTGTTTTCTATTAAGGCTTTATGGTCTTTGATAAACAGCAAGATTTTCCATGTATCTCTGACTTCAGTATTTACTTAATCTTCAATTACAGTAGCACCTGGGTACTCAGATCTTTAGTCTGTGTAACTTTCTATGCATCTCTGAGACTATATGGTGGCCCGGTAGGATTGGGGTACAGGTGGGGCCTAGAGGCCAGAAGACAAGAAGTGACCTGTCAGATGTCACACGGGAGCTTTTGACAGTGCAGGTCACTAGGTCTGATGGCCGAGCCTTAGCCCAAGCCAGCAGGTGGTCATAGCTCTGCATAATCACTCTGAAACATCCATTGCCAAGGTGGTATGTTTTCCACAGTGTGCAGCAGAGTACAAAATGTGCGGCTGAGAGATGTTACCATAATGATGCTGTCCTTTGGTCTTCAGAAGTATTAATAATAAATTCTTTGAGTAACTGGTTGAAATAGGCCAAAAGGTATTTTTTCCACCACTTCAAACGTATGTGTGTGTACAGAGACGTTACAGCACGGATCGTTCACAGAAGTAGCCTGTTCTGCCTGTCTGAGTTTCTGATCTGTTTTTATGGAGCACTTTCTTTTCAAGGTCCTGAAAAGCACTGCTTGTTTGTGGAATTGTGCGTGTCCTCAATTTTAGATGTCGAATGTATCTAAATTTGTACCCTTCCTAATGAAAGCATGACAAATAAGCATCCTTTAGAGACTTGGCACTTTATGGATGTAAGAGCAAATGAGATACAGCCAAGCTTAGAATGTAAAAAAAAGTTGTGATATAGCGCTTGGTGCTTATACAGCCAAGAAATAAAAGCTAACTTTTATTGGATATTGGGCTCATAACATTTTTCCCTTTATATTGACATATAAAATGTTTTAATCCAACTCCCATGATAGTAGGACGGTTGGTATTTCAAAAATTAATATTTAATATTTCAATTTGTTCCTTGTTCTGTATTTGTTTGTGAGCTATGAAACATAAAGAGAAACATAGTGGTGTAGAGATGATTAAAGCTGAAAAAATTCCAAAATTGCTTCCTATTAGACCGTGTGCCTGTTTTAGCTGCAGATCTCTCACGCACACAGACACTAAGACGAGTAGTCATTTTTGTAAGGCTGGGTAATTCAGCATTGTCTGGGTCAAGCGGCATGGAACTGTATGAAGTATTCATATTGATGTCATTAGGGAGAAGAATCTAATTTTGATGTTACTAGAAAGTAAAGTATGATTAGGGATTCAATTTAATTCTGAGATCAATAGTTGCAGTGCTAATAAAGGGGAATTTATAACTCTATTTGTTGCATAGTAGCTTTCCCGTAAAGACCATAGGACCACATCAGTGAGGGTGGGCTTACCGTCAGCTCGATGTAGAGAAAAACCAAGGAAATGTAATTCTGAAGTGACTGTAGGGTGGGTGCAGTGGCTTTGAATAAAAGGTAGTGAGTATTTCTTATTACTTTGCCATATGTGCTGGTATATAGATACATTCAGTGAGGGTGCATTTGATGAGTCTCTCTTCAGAATTGTGTGGTACAACGGAAAAGGTGAGCTCGAAAATTAATAGGACAAAGCCAAAATGAGCAGAATTTCCTAAAAGAAAGGCATGGGGAAATTTTGCTTTTATTATGGCTGCAGAGGGAAAGACAGGCAGAGAGGAGCTGGTTTTGTTCATTAAAGCTGGACGTGCCTTGCACTGAAGTGTGGTGGTAAGCTGCATGGGTGGGAGGATAGTTCAGGCCTCTGCAAGGCAAGGCCCTCCATCCTCCCACAGCATCCTTCCCTGCAAGCTACGGAGGAGAAGAGCAAGTGAAAGAGGTATGCGTTCGGTAAGGTCTGTCGGTGCTGCCATGTTGTCTGCACAGTCCACAGCAGCTGCTTAAAATTGAGAGCAGGATACTTGTAATGCAGTGATCTTTGGGTCACCTGCATGCACGGGTTTGTATATATATACGTATAGTACGTAAAAAATTATTTGACGTTGGAGCTGTTGCAGGCATCGTGCTAGCTAGCAGACTGCAGCTGGTGACCCCTTGTGCTGTAGCAGTGACAGTGTGGCAGCCCAAGGTGCCTGCGGTCACTGGTGTTGAAGAATTTAGCACTATGATCTGCCAAGACAGAGCGGATACCCAGCCACCTCAGTATTTTAAATACAAATGCAATTAACTTCCAGTGTTTCCTGAAGTGGTTTCCCTAAGATTGTACATCTAGCTCGTGAAGCTGTGGGTATTTCACTCTTAGGCTTAGAAAAGCATAGACTGCTGTGAGAATGACATGCCCTTACTGATTTCTTGTGGCTTCCTGCCTTTTGCTATAATTAGAGCAAGTACTTAGGCTGGGTCCTGGAGTGGCTGCAGAGCAAAGTCCAAAGTAGATAATGGAGAAAGCTTAAAAATTCAACCGACCAATGACCCCTAAACCCAAACCCTACCACACTGTGCTTTTCTGGCTTATCTTTCAGCTATCATAATGTTATGAAGAGACATAAAAATTAGAAGACTATCTCTGCCTCCAGACTGGAATGATGCCAGTGGTGATGGGCTCCAGGGCAGCAGTGCTCACTTTTTGTGTGTCATTTGTTTCTTCCCTGCGCATCCCCATGTAGTTTACAGCTGTGCAGGTGTGGAGCAAGCATGGAATTAGAGTGGGACGGCTTTGTGTCCTTCCTCTCCTTCCCAAGCTTTTTGAACCACTTCTAAGATTCCTGTTACAGAAGGAGTAGCTGCTCTTTAGTCATGGGTACGTAGTGCACCTGGAGCTATCTAGCATCAATATACATTATTCAGACTCTATATAATGGCAAGCAACCAGCACAAATGTAATCATAAGATCAAAGAGACTTGGAAAACAGCAGAAAAGAAGCTGCTTCCTCATTAAATGTAGAGATAAGGATACAGACAGAAGTTGAAATAAACTTTTTTCATTAGGGAAAAAATTATTGGGGCCAGAGAATCCCAACTGCTTGGCTAATACTGCTAGGGGCCTTTAAAGTGCTTGCAGGGCATGTGTTCTGTGCACCTGTTTCATTCACAGTGTGCCTTCCTTGGGGAAGATAATCTCTGCGAGAGGGGGACAGTGTGACCCAGAAACAAGGCAGCTGTGGTCTTGGGAGAACATTGTGAGCTCTGTGACCAAGTAGTTGTTTGAGTCTTGGCAAGTTAATTCTCCTCTTTGTTTCTCAGTGCTTTGTCTAACTAGGCAGAGGAGGCAGGACCAGGTACTGGCACAGGTAATGTTTCTTACTGTACATTTGTATAGTGCCTAGTACAGCATATACCTAGCTGTGAAAGGCCTCAGTGCCAGAGGTAACACATGTTATAAGCTGTGAAAAACACACTGGATGCTGGAAATCCTTAGTAAAAGTAGAATCAAACTATATTAGCCCACAGGATTTCTTCATCAAGCAACATTATCAGGTGATCTAAATTTTAATAAGGTGTCTCATTTGGTGAGATCTCATTGCTGTTGGTTAGCTAGTAGGTAGCCCTGGCTATACTGCAAGAATATGTTCATGTCAGGATGGGACTGAGGACTTGATCTCTGTTTTTCTGGCTGTGAGGCAGTGTGCTACGAAGTCTTGGTCAGATCTTGGTTCTCCTTCTCGTTACTGTCTCAGATAGCTGAGTAGCAATAATGCCCAGTGTGCCATGGGGATGAAGTCTGCTGGCAGACCTTGGCAGGGAACCCAGCATGGTGTGCTTGGTCCAGCAGGAGCCGTGGCATCAGCATTGGCCAAGCAGCTTGGCCATGAGCACAGGGCTTTTGCTTGGGCCACTGGAGCAGTGAGCCTGTCAGGGCTGCCAGCTTAGGCTGCCTCATTGCTCACTGAGCTTCTTGTTTGGGATTTAGGCTGTTAGTTCACAAACCAGGTGGCATGCTTCCTTTTTTTGTAGGGGAGAGACTGTTAACTGTGCACATGGGTCTTGCTGAGGAAAACCAGCTCATGCCTAACAGCCCCCCCTCACCCCGCAGATCTAGTCAGGTGGAACAGGCAAAAAAAAGGCTGCTTAAGCTGCTTTTACAACCTAGTGATTGGTCACTCGAACAGGCCAAGGCTCCGGGACAGTTGCTGAACAACAGCTGATCTACTGGGGAACACAGAGCGTCTTTGCATGCCATAAGCAGAAGCTCTTGGCCAGTAGTCTCAATATTATTTGCTCCTTCTACCTGCTCCTGAACCTGCTCAGCCTTGGGACGCTGGAGGAGTTAGGAGCAGCTGTGCCCAGCTGCTCTATGCCTGCTTCCCTGCCTGGGACCAGTCTGGGGGGTTTTCCTCTATCTCCATGATAACTGCTCTTCCTTTTCTTTTGTAGAGTATTCCTTATGAGTACTTGAGGGGAAGAATAGAGTTCAACTTTGGTTTGAAGGTTGAGCTACAACCTGCACTTGTGTGCTTAGGGCTGAGAAAACAGGGCAGAAACAGTAGCTGAGGATGTATCACAGTCTAATAATAATACTATGAGCAAATATACTAAACTTCCCGTATTGAGTAAGTTTTAAAGCCAATAGGATGTGCATTATTTAATAAAAGATATGAATATTGCAAGGGATAGTAGGCAGTTTCCAACAGGCCTTTCTGGATAGATTGGAGCGTGACACAGGTTTGAATCAGAAAATCGACACTTAAACTATATTTAAAAAAAAAAGTGATTAAACTTCAATTTCAAAACTTTGAGCTTTTGACTGTTGTTCCCTAAATAGCAAAGGTTTATGGTGGTTAACTGTAGTGGAGAGGGCAGTGGGATAACTAAACAAATGTTGTAAAGAATGTGCAACATTTTCTGCGATTAACGATTCTAATTCTGTTCTCAGGTAAATATTTCAGATGTGTATGTTTCATGGGTCTTTTGATTGCCCATGAGAATGGAATTGTAGTTAAGAGATATTAAAAAATGCATGTTATGTGCCTAGTAGGACAGCAGTGTTGAATATACATAATTACATTTCAGTAGCTTTTTTCCTGAGTTCAGGATGTTAATAACTTCTGAATAATTAAGTATTTTGGATATTTTCTGTTGAACGAAGCAAAAGACTTGTTAATCTCAAATGGAGAAATCTTTTTTTTTACAACTAAAATAATTCTTGTATTATCTAGGACTTACACATTACCTCTGTATTCCCCTTTCCGGGGCAGTCAGCGCTGTTGGTAGATATTTCAGAAATATTCAAAGAGAGATTTCCAAGCTGAACCAATGTTATATTAATTTAAGAAAACAATGTAAAGTTAATCACACACAGAAATTTGGACCTAGTTATATGGAAAAGTCTATATGACATCACATGTATCTTCTTTGATGCTTACACTGACTGTAAGTATTACATCCTCCAAGCCAGCTCTCTTTCCCCAGTTATTAGAAGAATGGCAACATAGAGCTAAGTTTTCATTGCAGACTGTAGTCTAAACACAACAAAAAAGCTGAGGTCTAGTCATAGTCTAAAGTGTATGAGAACATAATGGAATCTCCCATTCCCTCTCCCCCCTGCCAATGAAGTTTGCATGAAGTTGAACACACTTTCAGTAATATTTAGTGTGCTAATGACAGTGATAATGTTTCATAGTTTTTGTGGAGTGTAAGGGTACTGATTATCTGATGTAGTCAGTATGGTAACTCCGGGATCTTTTTTCTGCTACACTGGCTAGCAAAGGTAAGCAGGTTTATATTGCATGCTGAAAAATCAAGTTATTCATGATGCAAGGGATGGAAGATTTCCATGAAAAAACAAAGCTGCTTGATATGTAAGTGCCAGTGAATGGTATTCCATTCACTGTTGAGCATTTGTCCCAGCTTACGTGCATGTACATGATGTGTTCAAAAGGGTGAAAACCCTGAAGTGTTCAGTGATAAAGCAAAGCACAGCAAGAGTACTTCATTCTGATTGCACGAAGCTCAATTGACTACTAATCAAGTCAATGCAGAATCAGACTTTCCATACTAATAGAATGTGGCGGAGCAAAAAGCTTATAAAAGACCACCTAACACAACAAAAGATCAGGAATATTAAAATAGTACTGTCTTTACTACTTCAAGAATTTTGCCACCTTGCTTTTGACCCAGGGTAGTTCAGTTAGGTTTTGTATTTTACAATCGATTCCATCAGTGTTGTGTTTGCCTTTAGGGTTATTTTATCTTGAGTCTGATGTAGTTTTTCATCTCAGTGAGATGTGGCTGTGCAGGCTGTCTCCTGCCTTACTCAACAAAGACACAGTCTCTGTTGCTGTAGCCTTGGAGAACCTGTCCAACCTTTAATGTTTGTTCCCTTAATGGCCAGGGTGAGGCAGGAAAGTGCTCCTGTCCCCATTTCATATAGGTGGGGGCTAAGGTTCAGAAAGCTGATGTGATTGAAGCCCAAATGTGTTCAGGAAGGACTTTCTGAAGATGACTGAGTGACTTCTTCAACACAGAAAAAAGGTACAGCTGTTGCGCAGGAGAGCATGTATGTCTTGTGCACACCTGGCACCAGGAAAGCTAGCCTAGACACCCTGTGGGAGCAGGGCTAAATATCCTGCACTGGGACATCTCAGCCTTGACACTGTTGTAGGTATCGCCTTGATCGCTGCCCCAGCTGGGCTCCTCTTCTAATTTTTGTCCATTCAGGGTCTCTAAACTGATTGCTGTTCTACTTGATAATAGGGAAAAATGCATGCCATCATAAAAGATGATTAAATAGACTTCCACCTCTTCAAGCAGCATTCTAGTATATGAATTTAAGGGGATTGTCAGGAAAACCTTACCTTTTGTTATCAAGTCAGATAAATTTCCACAGTTCTATGTCTTCCTAAATGTAGCTTAAGATATTTTTTGGACTTGCTGCATGATTATATAAATAGAATCATTTTAATGGTCCTACAAATAAGAAATAGCTAAGGGTTTATTTCTATAAGAGATTTGAATTCCTTGCCCAGATGCTGTTGATTCTTTACTAGTTTGCATGGAAGTGACAAGCTCCGTGTTTGTCAGCCCCATATAGCCCCGAAACAAGGGTTAGAGCCTGTTTTTGTTAAAAGAGGATACCTTTAGTAAATGTACATTTTTTCAGAAAAAAATGATGCTTGTGAGATATTTAATAAAAGATCACTGTGAAACTGTCTGGGCGGTGATTAATGCAAGCCCTAAGACTTATTTTCATATGTTAAAAGTAAAACATAGCATTTCTTGAAAAGGCATTATTTTGTCTTGGTGTTGGTGGGGAGACTATCCACAAAGTGCTTGTTGGCAATAAAATGAGACTTCTTTTCTAGTCGAATCAATTTGAAATGAAAGAAGTTTGAAGCTCACCAGAAGTGCTTTATATAAATGTATTTGATGAGGTTCTGTTTATTCCTGTATGATAACAACATCCATGTATTGGGAGTTCATGTGTGTCTCATAGTGACGTGGCCAGATTCAGCATGTTAAGTCATTTAGCAAATGACTGCAAATTGGAGTTGCAAAAGCAAGATGTCATTTTGTATACTGCTATATCTGGATATTATGAACATCTGTGCACTTTTGAGTGATTTCATGCAGCTTACGCTGTTTGAAAGACAGTGGAAAAATACCTGCATGCTTATCAAATGAGGTTATGCTGGTTTATTTATACTGGCATTCTTACTGTGATTATTTAATATATATGGTATTTTGAGTGATGGTATGGAACCTGGACATGTATATCCTTCAGCTGAGATATAGATTTCTGGGATATGAAAAATAATATAGGATTGTTCTAAAGCAAAAGAAACTCCAACAGAAATCTCCACAGTTCCAATCTCCGCTATTATTTAAGCAGTAATATTTTACCCTGTTTCGAAGACATGGAATTTACTCTGTTGTATTAAAATGAAGCTTCCTTTTACTGGGGGGTGATGTGTGTAGAAAACAACCCAAAGTCAGTCAGTTATAACTACTGTTCTGTCTGCCTCTGTTGGGAACAGTTAGTGTCCACAGGGGATCACGTGTCCTCTACGTACAAAGTAGAACTGTATATGTTGTGTAATCCTATTCACTGTCACTGTGGAACAGGTGACTGCTGACTGGATCTTGTGTTTTTATCTCACTTTATTCACCAATAGACAATACCAAAAGATGCACTTGATGTACCTGGCCTGAGATGTTGAACGTCATGAACCATGCAGTTCTGAAGTAATACGTAAATCTGAGTGGTTTAGTAACTTGCATTGAGGTTTTTATCACTTCAGGTTTCTGGTAAGATTTGTTTTTCCTCCACGCTTTTATCTGTATTCAGATTATATGTACTGGTGTGTGCTTTGAACATACCATGCCAGTGCATGCTACAGATACACTTTGTTTCTTTCATCAGTTTTGGATGAAAGCAGAAAAAGAGGATCTTGGAATCATCCAGGTTATTTTTCAGAATAAAATTTAAACAAATCTGTGGCTTTCTAGTGTAACAGTTTCCTGTTTTTCACTTCAACAGGGTCTAAATTTCATATAGGCATTTGTTTCTGGAAGCTGTAATACAAGTAAACTCTCCTCTATTGTGAAACTAGAAAACTGAACACTGGTAAAACCCACTCCTGTCCTCCTCTGTCCTGTATATCAACACTGACTTGCCCTTAACTCAGAAGTGAAGATCTGCTTGAGGGCAGGAAGGGTCTGCAGAGGGATCTGGACAGTCTGGATCGATGGACCAAGGCCACCTGTGTGAGGTTCAACAAGGCCAAGTGCCAGGTCCTGCATTTAGGTCACAGCAACCCCAGGCAGCACTACAGTCGGGGTATGAGTGACTGGAAAGCTGCCTGGCAGAAAAGGATCTGGGGGTGTTGGCTGACAGCTGGCTGAACATGAGCCAGCAGTGTGCCCAGGTGGCCAAGAAGGCATCCTGGCACTCATCAGGGACAGTGTGGTCAGCAGGAGTAGGGCAGTTCCTGTTCACCTGCACTGGTGAGGCCGCACCTTGAATTCTGTTCAGATCCTTGAATCAGTGTTGGGCTCCTTGCTGCAAGAAAGACATTGAGGTGCTGGAGCGTGTCCAGAGAAGGGCAACGGAGCTGTGGAAGGGTCTGGAGCACAAGTCCCGTGAGGAGCAGCTGAGGGAGCTGGGGGTATGTAGCCTGGAGAAGAGGAGGTTCAGGGGAGACCTTATCACTCTCTACAGCTCCCTGAAAGGAGGTTGCAGAGAGGTGAGTGTCAATCTGTCTTCCCAAGTAATAAGTGATAGGATGAGAGGAGATAGCCACAAGTTGTGCCAGGGGAGGTTTAGATTGCATATTAGGAGAAATTTCTTCTATGAAAGGGTTGTCAGGCATTGGAGTGGGCTGCCCAGGCATGTAGATGATTGTGTCACCACCTATGGAGGTATTTAACCAGCACAGAGACGTGTGGACGAGGTGCTTAGGGACATGGTTTAGTGGTGGTATTATCAGTGTTAGATTTATGGTTGGAGTCGATGAACTTAAAGGTTTTTTCCAACCTAAAACATTCTGATTCTATAAGTGAAGTGGGGAAAATAATAATTTCTCTGTAATCTTTCAGCATTGTTGGTTTACTCTGTGACTAGAACTCGATGAAATACTTCAAGTGGGTTCCAGCCAGTTTGGAAATGAAAATGCATGCAAAAAATCTGTGAATTTAAGCTACCACGTCTATTCTTGTTCTTAATTAGTCTTTCCAGGTTCTCTAACTCCCCAGGGAAATCTTAGTTTATCCTGCTGAGTATTTGTAAAATTAATTAGGCCTTTATGATTTGACCTTCTTTGTTGAAATTCAGTTAACTGAAGCTGTCATGAGTAATTATAGATGTAGATGCGTTAAAAGTGAAGGAGAAGCATTTCATCTTTGCCAATTTATTGTTGGATGTTTTACCTCTATCAAAAGATACTTGGTTTTGGTTTACATTGTGTAGTTGGCTGTATGATAAAAATTCAGGCAGCATTAAGACTATTAAAGCAAGTTTTACTCAAGCTCTGGAGACAAGAGAGAATGCAGGGAAGCATGAATTTCAAAGAATCAAAGACAGGCTTTCTTCATCCACCCAAATGTTAAAGCCTAATTCCATGTTGGTAGGACACAAAAAATCCTGCCAAAGTTGTGCTCCTTACAATGTCTGACCAGGATGAAAATAAGGATCCTTCTTGGGAAATTTCAGTGCATTGTAAATAAGAGTGACCTGAATTCACTCAGCTACCTGAGGAAATGTCTTCTAAAATAAAGGGTAAATAGGTTGCAACCTCCTCCTGTAGATCTCCTCTGTTTCTGATGCTGTGTCATTCTGCATGTTAATTATTTTTAGTACAAATTTTTAATTAATTTTCTGCTAGAACTGTGCAAGTGGAAAGATGTCTCTTCAGTCTATGCACATCCTAGCTTAATGCAAGGCTCTTGATTTTTGTATTAAATTATAATTTGAGGGGTACTCTAGTTGTGCTCCTTCTTTCAAAATCATCTATGTTCTAAAAACCTTAGGGCCAAATTATGTCTCTGTTCATTTACTCTAAATCCCTGCTCAGGTCAGAGCAATAGATGATCCTTGCCCTAAAGATGTTTTGAGATGTTGAATGAATGTAGTAACATAATGTGGATGCATCTTTATTGCTGGTTTTAATTAGTTCAGATACTATTGTCTTTCCTAACAAATCTGATCAATTTGAATGAGTAGGCACTCCAGGCTTTAGAGAGATCTTGAGCTATTATTTGTGACTATTTAAGACTGGAGGTAGCTGTGAGGACTTCATCACTGTAAGACAGATATCTCATCACTGACTTAAATTGTAGTGTTTCAGTGTTACCTATTTTCGCCTGGCATTCATTTCTGAAGCAGATTTCAATGCCTTGTGGATGGTCTTACCCATTTTGTTAACCCTAAACTACTTTCTATTTAGAGAAAGTCTTTCACATGTACCTCCTCTTTTAAGTAGCACATTCTGTGATCTCTTACATGTGTGTCTTGTGGTTTCATCCTGGATAAAATTGCTTCAGAATAATCCTGTCTGTGTGATCTACGCAGGGAATGTTTTCGTTCTGTGCTCAAAAGATGATCAAATGAGTGAGTCAGTGGGGTGCATAGTACAAAATGTCCTTAGAGTACATAAAAGCAGGACAAAGGCTAATTTCGTGGTTGGTGTAGTAGAATAGCAGAAGTAATGAAGTCTAGTTGTAGAAGGATTTGTTGGATTTCAAAATACTTCATGTAGTTCTTCATTGTGTAAAAAGGATGGCATTAACTTCTAATAGACCATTTCATGTCCGTGTTTCTCTAACTTTGCAAAGATTAGCCTTGTTGTTAAGCTGGTAGATGTGTGTATAATGTATACTTGAGTCAGAGGTTAAACTGCCCTAATTCCAACCTCATTGAAAGGTTTATCATGTACTACTGGCCTTTGGATGAACAGTAAGGGGATTCAAATTACTGTGCATTTCCTTTTCCATTGTGGACTTCATAGAGCAGGATGGGGGAGGGAGAGGGTGGCATGTGGTAAGGTTTGTGTGTTATGGACCTGATTAACACTTACAGAAAGCAGATAGTTTCTCCATCAAACTTAATACACTATATCTTATAAGGCATATTGTGCAAGCTGCTACTTTACAGTTTCTTAAATGTAAGGCTTGTTTGGGCTGACACTTAGTAAGGTGTGAAAGGGAGTTGCATGAACTCCTCAGAAAAGGATGAAAGATCCCTAACCATCACATGCAAAGACAGTCAAAGTGTATTGAATTAGAAAACATGAGCATATGTGGTCTTCCCATGTCCTCTCACGTTCTCCCCATTTGAAGATTTCTGATGTGCTGTGAAAGATGTGGGAGCCATCCTTCAATAGGTGTACAGCTCCTATAGCTGTCAGTGGGAATGCTTAGTGCACAGCAGCTCTAACACAGAGAAACCTCACTTAGGCAGGTGGAGTAAGTACAGTACACACCAAAGAATGAGTCTGAAATACTTTGTAGATTTTATACTTCAGGGGTCCTGCAGGCTAACACATTCAGGCTGACGCGTACTGCATAGTCTGAATAGATTCTGGAAAAGATTCTTGGGGTAAGATAGGGGCTAAATGGCTGGTGATAGGGTTTGAATTAATGGGTTTAAATTGAAGTGAGAGTACACATTGCAAAGCACCCTTAACTCTGAGGGTAATGAGACCTTGCAGTGCTTACCCAGGAAGGCTGCAGGATTTTCATATCTAAAAGTGTTTAACAATAAGGAAATATTCACTAGGAGCTATATATATATGAGTGATTCTGCCTTGGGGGAAAGTATGAACTAAATGATCTCATGTAGACCCTTTCCTGCCCAATTTGCCATAACCCTTCATGTATAACCTAGGGTGACTGGCCACCTGACACCCATGCCCTCATTAAGTATAAATTTCTGTGTCCCATTGTGGCATGTGGAGGGCCAAGAGACATCTCAGCTGCCTCGATCTTTGCCCCTGTTGCTCAAAGCACTTTTTAGTCACTTGTTCTTTAGGAGTACAAAAGGCAGGAGGTAGGACACTGAAGATAACAGAGAATTAGTATTAAAAAGTTGTTTGAATTAAAAAAAAAAAAAAGGTGACTACAAGGTGCCCAGATGCTGTCTAGCCATGTTCCTTGGGGGGAAAAAAAAACCCCAGTACTGAATTTTTACCATAACTACATACTTTTTATAATTAATACCCTTTTGTCTGCCAGCCACAAAAACTTAAGGGTTTACTTTAATGGAATACGAAGATCTATGAACATTTAAGGGAACATTAAATTTAGTCTTTTGTTCCACGTTATCTTTTCATTCTTAATGCATCTGCAGCAAACTAAGGTTGCAAATAATTGCAGCCAAGGCTCCGGGTAGCAGAATGTCTTGATATTGAAAATTAGCCAGATGATGTTATAAAGTAAGTATGCATTACCAAGTGAATGGCAATGTTTTCTCATCTAACCTCTGCGAGAAACAGAGCCGTGCCCTGATCTTTATGACCTGTGAAGTGCAAGCAGTATTTCACTGTATTCTGAAACACACTGATAAGCTATAAATCATGGTTGTATCATGATATAGCTTCGTAATATCAGCGATCATTAGACAAGGGAACCGTTAGTAATCTGTGGGCTGGCCTTTCCTAGGCCGCTAGTCCATCGAGCCCAGGCCAAGAACTAATGATGGTGGTTGTCAACTGGCTGTTCATACGAGCTTCTAGCAGTGCATACCCACTGAGTACCTCCACTGTATCACAATACAGACCTTTTTGAAAGTTCCTAATTGTTCTAGTATTTAAAGTATCTTCTATTTTATATAAAAAAATTCTCTAATGGCCCAAATCCCCATTGTGCCTGTGTATTTGCCTAACTGAATTTATTTTCCTTAGGAAAGTCTAAACTATACTCATTGCATATGTAAGGAATTGGGGAAGAGAGGAGTTGCACATTTTCTGAACCAGGAATTTTCCAAATTCTCATACTGTGGAAATGGAAACTCACTGTATTGCTGTAATGGAACTAATCTGGACGTTTGGTTAGCCTGTACTGATTCTCCTTAGGATACATGTCTGGGTGCATCCAGAGTGGTCTTACGTGCAGTTGTTTTCGTTCTTGGGTTTTTTTCTGTGTCTGCTTTTTAAAAAGAAGACAGAGGCATTACTTTGATATTTGCTGTGAGCTTTTTTCCCCCTCCTCTGGAATTTAATAAACTCTGTATTTGTAGGTGATAAGACATATAGAGCCCTTAAGGCTTGGCATCTGAACAGCTACTGCTACTTTTTTCAGTAAAACAGAGCTTTCATTGTTTCTTTTTATAATAACGGTGCCAGTAAGGAACCAAGTTATTTTATACACATTGGTCTTGGTGCTCTGTGTGCATTCCTTTTCCCCACACTTTTTTGGTCTTATGATGTATTTTTACATTTTTTTCAGAATGTTAGAATTATGCAATTAGTCATGTTATCATATATGAGAATGAAAGTCTGTAATAGAGGTAAATACTAAATCTGTTTCATCCTATGATAGCTTGTTCTTTCTCATAAAATTAATTAAAATCTCTCATGAGACACCAACCTGAATTCAGTGTTAAGGCAACTTTACTGAGTTGCTTTATCGTGCTGAGCATAAGAGGGCGTTACAGAAAATAGAGGAAATTATTTTTTTTTAGTCTGTTGTATGAGTCAGGCTGTGTGTTTTACTGAATTTTAGACACTTAGTGTTTGCTAGGATTTTACAATATTTAACATTTTATCCAGCTAAAGAAATAGAGGATTTACCTAGTTTATCCATGAGAAAGAAGAAAATGAGCGCTGACCCAAGGTATTCAGACTGAAAGACATGCACAGCACAAGATAACTAACACTAGTTTCAGTTGCAATGGATAACTTTATTACAGTGATCCTAAAGCTTTGTCTGGGATCGCATTTATTAGAGTTTAAAGGGCTATAAGAGACGAGTTGTGGGAACTTTCTTGCTGGACGCTGATACAGCATGGTCACGGGTATTGAGTGTTTCCTCTGTACTTACCTACAGGAGGACAGTACATTTGTTTACTGTGCTGCAGCAGAGGCGAGAGTTTATAGATTCATGGCACACATGAAGGAAGCTTCATCACATACACAGTGACTTAGGGATCTCTGTAAAAATCGCAGTCCAGATACCAACTGTCTGAATCCTGTTCAGCTTCCTTAGAGCTGAGTTGTTAAATTGATTGTTTTTCGATGCTGAATTTGCTGAGCTTTTGTCTTGCCGTGGTCAGTGACACAAATATTAAGTGGCATATCTGAATGAATAGCCGTAGCTTTTCTGTCTCATTGGATGTGGAAATTAAAACAAGATGGAGCAGGGAAGCTGCATCTTCACTGCAGTCACATCAGCTCAGGTAGAGCCTGATGTTAGAGCTAATTCAGGTATCCTTGTTTACAAAGTAGCAGGAATGGCATGGAATTTGGTGTCAGTGCACCCAAGCGTTTCTTAGCATCTACTTGTGGGTGGTCTGTGCTGCCCTACGCGCATGGTACTGTCTACCCCGCTGAAGTCAGCTTCAACTCCTCACCGTGCAGTGTTGCTGAACACAAGGCAGGGTGTGCAGCCTCCACCTACCAACCTTGCTCAGTGCCTGTGTGCCCCAGTGTGCTTGAGAGGCCAGATAACAGCAAGCAAGGGGACTGCTGTCAGGGCACTTAAGGTGGGACAGTCCTTGTGGAGGCCTGAGGTGAAGCCAGGCTTCAGCCAACTGTGTTTTCACTGCTGGGAAAGGAAAAAGTCGTAACTTCCTTGGAATGGACACATTCCCACATGCTATCCTAATAGTTAAGGACCAGGTATTCAATCTAAATTTCTCCTCGTAGAAAAAGTTTTCGTATTTATTGAATGCGTCTGTATTTATGAAAAACGGCAGTCTTAATCTTGCAGCTTCTGTTTTTAAAAGTTTTGGCAGCCGTGTGCTGCCAGTAACTGCACTTACCATCTGGTTAGCTTCTCTTGCAAAGGGTAAAAAGGTGTTGCTGCTTTTTCCTAAAGGAATTCGGTTGTGTGGTGTTAGTTTATGCATCCTTCTGAGCTGTGCTGCTGTTGGAATGTACTCTCCCTGAGTGTGCGCCCCACTGTTCCTCAGCCAAAGCCTGTAGTGCCATCTACTTGATGTGGTGACAGATCCTAAATTTAGAAGCTAAAGCAGACTCTAGTCAGAGTGAGACAGAGAAAGATTGCTAGGATAAGTATCTTGGCATATTCATTGCAGTGTTGCGTTCTGGGCTGTAAGCCTTGCGTTTGATGGCTTCAGGTTTGGCAGATGACATTTATAGAAGCAGTGAACATCAGGGTGAAGTAGTGTGACTCATGATCCAACCTGAGGCTTCGGGGGAGGATGGCAAGACTGCTTGAAAGAGAAGCCGTATGCTGCTACTGCGACTTCTGCTCTGCGCAACTCTCCCGTCACGTCATTACTTCAGTGTCACCTGGCGGAAGCAAATTAAGCTGGGTTGTTCACAAATTCCCAGTGCAACTCTTCCCTCTAGTAGGTGTCTTATGATCGGTTGCTACGACTCTTCATGCAAGTTGGCTGTCACGTGAGCAAAAGTTACTGTCAGCAAAGTTAACTTCAGTGTAATTTATTTGAATCATCCTGGTCTTAGGTTATTTAAAAGAAACAAACACCACCACCACCACCCCACCCCCCCAAACTTAAAAACCAAACAAAAAAAACCCCAAACAAACAAAAAGCCACCAAAAAACCCTTCCCAAATATTTTTTCTTTTCTGCACAAAGGGTATTTTTTCCACTTTATGTCACAATAATTTCGAACACCTGGTATTAGTTACAAATCTAGTGGTGTCATCCCACCCTTGGGTGATAGCTGGTGCTGAATGCTGCCAGGACACTGCAACAGAGCAGGCTCAGGATGTTGCCCCAGTAGCTGACCAGACTGTTTGGGAGCACACTAGTTTGTGCTCTGCTTTTTTCACAGGCTGGTTAGTAGCTCTGTTTTTTCAAAGGTATTTAAAGCCTCCTGATTAGAGTAGGAGTTACGGGTGGTCTATACTTGTTTAATGTGGACCTATAAGAAATAAGACTGTCCTATAGAGCATATAAGTAGTATCTGAGGGGTTTTTTTGTGTCTGTTTAGTGGTTACTTAACATAGGAAATGTTGTTTTTAAAACATTAAGTTAAATCTTTTCCCTACTCAGAGATCCTTTGAAGATTCGTGTGAGTTACAAACCATAGTTTGGGGCACAGTCTCAAAGATCACAACTTGTGTTTCACTATAGTATTTGAATATTGTGCTGATACTTCAAAGGAAAGGGAGTAGAGCCTTTCCTCCTTCTCCAATTATAACTGATTTGTTTATAAGGAGAGTTTTGGTCAGAAAAGCTGAGTAAAAGTCTGACCAGCTGAGCTACGGTGAAACTGCAGGAACTGATAAGTGAACCCCTTGATTTGGTGGGGGTTGTACAGTGTTGCTCATGTCACGTCAGAAGATCCAAGCTCAAGCTGGCTGTCTTTTCCTGTTTCTGGATACGCGCCCCCTTGTACTCAAGAAGCTTGCATGCTCAAAATTAGCTTGCATGTTCAAAATTCAGAAAGAAACCCACAACAGATTGTGTCAAACTTTGATCTGGCCTACGTGGTGGTTTTTTTAATCAGATGTGGTTTTTTCACTGGGAGGTAGACGCTGGCAGTGAGAGGCATCTATTCTTGTGAGACAGCAAGGAACCAGGACCTGCTGGGGAGCATCTTTCCCTTCTCTTCTAGGGCTCTGCATCAGGAGCTGAGCAGGAGGGGCCTGCATCTCGGTGATTGCTTACGCTTTTTCTGCCTGGGTTGCGGACCTTCAGCTGCCTAAAGGAGATGTGAAGAACTTCGGGGTTGGATATTGCATGACTGGTTCTTGGCTTTTTGCTTTGATATTTTTTCATACATAGCCCTTCATTACAAAGGGACAGGATGGAAGGGGGGTGGTGAGTAGTTGTACTTGCCAAAGCCTGGAAGGGAAGATCTGGGAAATGCTTTCCTTGCTTCTGGGACAGTAGGTGGAGCTGTTTGTTACACACTTGAAACCTGCTTCTTTAAAAATGAAAAACTCAAAAATGTGGTTGAGTACGTTTTCATTTTCACTGATGGAGTGCCATGTCCTAGCATCCCTAAGATGCTAATACCTTAAAAATATATCAGTTTAGAAGAAGATGTGAGTAAACCGGTTTTGTAAAAATACTACAACTTCTTGGATGCTGCTTTATCTGTCCAGTCTTTGTTCTGGCATTCATGCAGTTTTCCATACTGATCAAACGGAGCAGTTCTGTCCTGCTGTGCTACATGTGACTGCAGGTTTTATGCCTTCTTTTTGTAAGATTACACAGATGTTTGCAACTAAAACATCTCTGTTTCTAATATGATCAATGTTGTTATCGTGGGAGAATTTTATATTGGTTATATCACAGTGGTAGGGTTGTTAATTTATCTTTTTTGTTTGCTTTACCATTACAAATGATTCTTTAAACAGAGTCCTTTAGATGAAGATATGGAAACCAACATTCTTCTCAGTACCTCCCTTTTGCAAAACAATGGAAGTTGGTATTTCCTGCACAGAAAAAACAGATCCAAGTAACAACAGAACTACCTTTAAGCTGGATTTCCAAGTGTTCCTTGGCACACAGGGGCTCAGTTTGATTGACATGAGAATGAGGAGCTTAGGCTCAGGAAGGATAGACCTGTTTGCATTTTAACCTTGCTTTTCAGTTCTTTGGATGAAGATCAGATAGATGCAAGGAGATATCCTGTTACTGAGGATGGGCTGAGAGTTTTCTTGGAGAACTCGCATCACTTGCAAAGGACCCCTGGCTCCTTCCCTGTTTGATGAGCTGCTGTGTGCACTGTAGGCCTGTTGGGGGTTTTCTGCAAGAGCTTCCTCAATTCGTTCTAGTGGTGAAATCTACTACAACATTACAGCAAATCTGTCCAAAATGTAATGGATTGGCTTAATGGAAACATATTATACCCGAATTTACATTGAATTCTTTGACAATTAAATTAAACATCTATGTTGCCTGCTTGCAAGCCCCAAAAGCAGAGTAAACATTACAACATTAAGTCACAGAATACTTAGTAGTAATATATATTCTTGCTGTTTTCGTTTGCTAATGAAAGCCAATAAAATGGTAATTGCAGTATCTTTTGCCAGTCTGTGCTTAATGATAACCTTTGGTATAAATGAACTTCTCTCATACAACAGCCTTCTTTCCAGTGTTGGCAGGTAAGAAAATTAATACAGTAGGCACATAATTTAATTTTCTGCAGCAGGTAATGTAGCAGAACGTAGTACACAATGAAGAGCACAAGCAACGGTACACAAGAGCACAAGCAAAGTGCTACTTGCAGTCTTTATTTTCTTGGTGTTGTACAGGACCTCAGTTAATAAGGTTTATTGGTGAAATAATCAGGTTTACAGGAGAAATAATAATCAATAAACAGCAGTACATCATTTGCAGAACCCCTGGGTTCTTGCTTAGTTAATTGTATACTCAGTAATTCTATTCTTGGAAACCAGAGGGATCTGGTTTTGCAGTATTGCATAACTACAGGCTGAAATCAGGAATCTAAAACTTTTAAAAAAAAATTTCTGCAGCAGCTCATTTTAAACAATCTGAAATTGCCTAATGACTTCTAAAGGGAAAAAGTGAAAGTGAAAAAGTGAAAAAAATAGCAGTGCATGGTTCATTATTGCTATTATTTATCTTATCATCAGTTCTGGAAGGCTTCAGGATGTTTCATGAATACAGGGTCCTATTTTATTCCAGCTGTTTGAAAGCTTGTGTGTAGGTGAATGGTGCCTTTCTGTAAGTCAGTGATAGTAGATTACTTATTTCTGAAATACTTCAGGCATTTTAGTGGAATGTGATTACTTTCACGTAAGAAGAATTTCCTGCAGGCATATCCCCTTTGATTTTGAAAATCTGAGCAAAACATTTGGCCACAGCTTCGGTAGTTTTACAAGGAAAACAAATTGAACTGCTTTACAGAGAAAGCTTTGGAAAACAGGGTTAGAATCAAGCCAATTCAGTCATGTTCGCTGAATTTGCAGAAAAAGCTGAAATGATGCTTTGGACATATTAACTCCCATTTATATCAATTCAGATGGCAATACAGATGCTGTTAGTGTTAACTGGTTTTTTGGTCATCAAATTGTGTAGGGAAGCAGGAGTAGCCTATTACTAGGATTGGAAATGAAAGTGAAGTTTCCCTGTGGATTGTCTAGCAATTCAATTTTGACCACTTCTTTTGGTTTTCTGTAAGATGGGTGAATGAACACGACAGTGAATTAGGACAGCTAAAGCACTCTTCAAAGGCGGGGGAAGAGTAAAACCAAAATTTTGTGCAGAGGTATCAGGAAGGAGGAAGCTTTCCAGAAAGTCTCTGAGTGTGCTATCTAAGGAGGGGGGTGGAAAAGGAGCACTCTCAGAAGGTAAAGTCAGGTACTGGCTGCAAAATAATTCTTTTTTAATTGGATTTTTTTCTTTTTGGAAGAGTTGTGGGGCGTTTCCACGTAAATCTTCCATTGTGTGAGGACCTGCCTTAATTGGAAGTGTTGAGAGGAACTTTTAGACCAAATCAGTAAAAGGAAGAGAATCAGTCTCCAGGACCCGATGGCAATTCCTCACGGGTTTCACAGGAACTCAGAAATGAAATTGTTGAACTGTGATATGAAAACTTTCTCCTAAATTGTTCTTGGTACCAGGAAAATGGACAGATTTGATGTGTGATGCTGGTTTCCAAAAGGGGATGCAGGAAAGGGGGAACTGCAGACCAGGGACACTGACTTCTATACTGAATGAATGACAAAGTTGATAAAGATAATAGTCACACTCACACCAGGAATACGGGGGAGGAATTGACGTGATTTTGGAGAGCAAAGACGCTCCTTGCAAATCAAGCAGAGGGCCTGGAAGGAGCCAAGGAGCATGTGGATTAGGGTGATCGAGTTGCCATGCTACACTCGGATTTGAAAGGTTTTCAATGAGTTCACTCAGTGGAGGCTCTGGAGGAAATGAAGCTGTTGAGCAGTAAGAGGGAATCTGTTTAATGGATTAAATACTGATTTTAAAAATCTGAGCATGATTAAATGTTTACTTTCCTCAGTATGAGATTATTAATGGGTTTCCTTTAAAAACTGTGTTACTACTATTCTGGAAAAAAATAAATGAGGGAATGATCAAGTTGAGAAAAGGTGCACAGAGTCGTCTCATCCTTAGTGACAAAGCGGCAAAGCAGCATGTGAAACTGCATTGATCAATTTTTTACCCACCTATGCGTGCATGGGTCTGTTCAAACACACCACTGTTACCGTATGTAGTGTATAACCTAGTATACACTCAGGCAGCAGTGGGGCCTGTTGAGAAAAGAGATCTTGACATCAGTAGTGATAAATTTTTTTAGCAAACACAACTCAGTAATTGGTGGCGAACAAAATACAAGTAGACCGTGTAAGAATTAGTGTGAAAGGAGTAAGAAATACTAAGTTTGTAGTATGCCAGCAGCTTGGATGGTGTGGACAGTTCCTGTCTTTACCTAGAAGACCGCTAGAACTGAAGAGACACAAAGAAGGGCAGAGCACCATCAGAGGTGCAGAATGGCTTTTGAGAGGGAGATTGGGAGCAGCACTTCTCAAACTGTTGGTTGAAACCAGAAAAGGAGTTGTGGGACAGTTTGAAGGATTGCAGGGTTGCAGGCAGGCCTGGAAACAGCAAGGAGCCCTCCTGCTGCTAGCAGTAAAGACAGCCTGCGTGGCTGGGAGTGAAGACGCTGCCCTCTTTTTCCACAGTGTTTGAAAACTCTCAAGTAGGCAAAGAACCATCACACCTGTTTGGATGAAATGCTAGGAAATGTTCTGAGCTAAAGAAGAGATGGATCTGTGACAACAATCAGAAATTTTGAAACACTGTGTCCAGAATACTCATTCAGGAGCATCAGTTAAGCTCTCCGAGCTACAAGTGTCCTGATCTTAGTGTTTGGTTTGAACTGTCTTTTTCAGAAATACCTATAAATCATTTGACCTATTTGGTATAGTCGTGTCAATTCTGCCTCACAGAGAAATTTCAGGATTTTACGTTGTAGTTTGCTTAATGCACTGTGTTTGTCAATGTGTGCCAATAAGCCCTGCCTTGAAATTACTCCATTGCTTCTGTGCTGAATTCGTAACTGCTAACTCATGCCTCATGGTGCTGATGCCCCATCAGCTCATGGTTAGGCAAGGGCTGGTTGATTGTTTTAACTTCTGTTTAAACATGAAAAAGATTTTTCTCGCTCTCCATCATTTGGACATCTAATTAAAAATTAAGCTAATGACACTGGCTTATGCTGCTTGGAAAAGCTCTTCCCATCATGTCTTACCTTGATAATTAACTCATGGTTCAGTTGCCACACTCTTTTTAGCAGCACAAAACAGGGTTGGCTGTTACACCAAGGCTTTTAGGGTATGTAGTCTGTGTTACCAAAGCAAGATACTTTCCAAACATCTGCTCTCATGAAATATCTCCTTCCCCCATTCCTCTCCTCTCCAGGCTTTAGCTCCAGGATAAATGATAACACCACTTAATGATAACTTAGACATCAACTAGTATCTCTTACTTCTTAATTTTCTTCCCTTCTACCTATGAACTAGGGGTCACATACCACTGTCAAAATTTCTTTTGGTCCTAGCCACTGGTTTGGACTCTGTGGATTCCAGCCTGGCCTTTTACGATACCATTAGCAAGATTTTTCTGATTGCACACAACATTTGAGTGGTTTTATTAAATAAAATCATTTGTTTCATAGCCTACATGTACTTCAATGCTGACTGGGCAGGCTGGAGCAGCAGTGCCTTGCTGACACCACCAAGGCTGGTTCCTGACTGCCTTCAGTGCTCCAGGAATGTCCTCTAGGGGCTGAGGCTGCTGAGCAGCTTTGAGCAAGGATTGGCCCGAAACATGTGCAAGGTGAACCTGCTTTGCTATGCCAGTGAAAACAGAACGTAGTCGTTTTGAAGTGTAGCCTGAAGTGATCTCCCAGATGCAATAGGTGTATTTACCTTGTTGCTTAAGCCTAGAATTTTATTCCACCTGTCTTTGCCAGACTGCTTATGAGTTGTCTGAAGTTGCGTGCAACTTTCGTCCCCTACATTGTACTTTAAAAAAGGAAAAAAAATGTGCACATCTGTGTGATAAGTGATGCAATCAGTATTGGTGAAATAGCATGAGAAGCATCTGTGATAAGTGCTACACAAATGTGAGATAATTTTCCTTGGCACAGCAGTGAGCTTTGCTTGTGCTTTCTTCTATTCAGTTGCAGTCCCGGTAGTGTACACTGCAGCCTGATGGGCATTTGGAAATGCAGTTTTTGATCCCTCAGTGTTGGGAAGTAATGTTTCCAACAAGGCTATTACTAGGCTTTTACTAATTAGGCTATTACTAATTTTTTTCATTAATGCTGAGGTTGAGATGATTCAAATTTAGGTGTCGTCCAAAGTTGATGACTTCCGTTTTTTGGATGGTCTTTACTACTAGTAGAAAAGCTAAGTTGTACTTGAACCACTTTCCTTCCAAGGTGCCTAATGTCTGAATTGCTGTAGTTTGAGATGATTGTCCTCTCCTCCTCCTTAACATTTAGAGAGAGCTTGTTCCACTGAGTATTAAAATAACATTTTGATCCGATAGTCTGAGACACCTGCTTTTCTAAAAAGACATCGTAGTTTGTTTTCTTAATTTTATGAAAAGCAATGAACATACAAGGGCCATAAGGCTGGTCGGTAAATGTTTTGTTAGGAAGAATGCAATCCATCATAGAAAATATGTTAATGAAACCGGTGTACCTTAAGCAGAGTTAAATTTTAGTATGAGCCTTTGTATCTCTGGCTCAGCCTCACCTGAATTTCATAATAAAAATTTATTTTAGCTGTTTTTTATGTTAGCCTTTAATTAAATAAGAAATTGTAATAGATTTGGATTAATCTTACTCGGCATTTAAATTAAAGTATGTTTTCAAATTTGTAATGCCATTATCTCTAGCAACAAAGAGCAAATTAAAAAGCATCTATTGTGTATATCTCATATAGCGCTTTTCAGTTGTAGGTGTGATGGTGTCCTACAAAGGGGTTGGGTAAATGTTGTCATCTCCATTTACAAATGAAGAAAGAGCAAAACCAGTGCTCTGGAGGACTGTATTATTAATGAAATGCAGAACTGTGATCTGATTTCAGTTAATCCATTAGTGTTTGTTAAAATATTTAAAAAACAGTAAGCAAAACATTTATGGTTTATATCAAGCCCCAGGTGGCAGAGTAAGTTTCTAGCCTTGAGCAATTTTGCTATTTGCTCTGTCTAACTCCATAGGATTAATACATTTTGATTTCTAAAAGCTTCTGAAAAAAAAACACCCTGAAAAAAAGAGGAAGAAAAGGTCATGATGTTATCAGGAGCTTAGAAATAAAGAGTTGTTATAGATTAGAAACTGCAGCTGAAATTAAGGAATAGAAACAAAAGGTGAATTTTCAGCTTTGGCTAGAGGTGTGCAGGACTTCATATGAAACAACTTCTTTAGCTCATTAAATGATAATTTGAAAATTAATGCCAAGATGTTCAGAAGCAACAAGAATTTAGATCAGGTTAAGTCAAAGGTGTTCTGCAAGGGTGTAGGTAAAAGTTTTATTTCAAGCTCTGGCTGGATTGGAATATTTTATTTATTTATTTATTCTGCTTTTTGCCCCTCCCTTTGACAAATGTTGGGATATCCCACCTGGATAGAGGAACCTAGATGGGTGTGCTGTACTGAGTTTGAAAACTCATGGGAAATTGGCAGATAGGAAGATGGCTCAGCAGACAATGTACCCGTGCAAAATAAGTACTGGAGGATGCAAGAATTAAGATGGAAGATAACGCTGATGGTCTTGTAATTCCACTGTGCAAACTGAAGATACCTTTTGCCTAAAATAGTCATTGATTCTGATCTGGAAAGGAGCTCATAGATAATTGTGAAAGCTTTCATTAGCAGCTTTCTTGTTAAAAGAAACATGGGAGTGAAGGAGGTTGCGTTACAGAAGAGAAAACAGAGGACACAGTGAAAGTACAGAAGATATGTCGTATAGAATAAAGTGCTCTTGCAGTTTCTTTTCATAACAAATCAAATTTACACCAAATAAATCCAATTATTTTTGCATGGTTAGGCTAGGGAATTCATTTTCCAAATAATACAGAGGTTCAGATTTAACAGGATTTTCAAGCAAACAGACAAGCAACAAAATTCCACATTACAACTCCTCAATACAATAATTACTTTAATACTTTGAAGAATATTTTTACAGACAGGAGCAGGGAGGGAAGTTTCAAATAAACCTTTGTTCCAGTAACTCCTGCCCATCTGGTCAGATGTCTAACCCAAAGATTGCATGGACCATAGTCTATCTGGGAATTTACTTCCCAGGGCTGAGGTGTATCACTTCAGAACTCTTAGTCATTAAACTGAAGTATGCAGAGAAAAAAAAAGGAAAGCAATACAAAGAATAGGCAGGGGAGGTACCATGATCCATGGGGAAGACCGAAGGTATGTGTAAGCTTCAAAGTCTGCTGCAGACAGCCTGGGATGCAGCCTTGACAAACTATTGTAATTCTGATAGCAAGTTTTGATTATCTGCTTTTCAAAAGAAAAAGATGGGTGAAAATTAATTCTGGGATTGGGTTTTTAAGTGAAGGCTGAATGGAGAAGCTGTCGAGATAAATTGCTAGCTGTTGTTTAAACAGTTTGTTATAAGTAAGTTAGAAAAGTTTCCATTTTAAGAAGTCTGAAAGTCTCCCAAGCTCGATACATATGAAAACCCTAATTCTGAGAGCCATTTAGATGACCAGAGGAAGAGAGAAAATGATAACATTACCCAATAACAGCAGTAAGAGCACAGTGTACAGTAAACAGTCTATACGTCACTGCTTTAGAAGAACGGATTTGGGCTGGCACGGAAAATGTACGGTTTATCGCAGAGGCATATTGATTTTTATTTTTTCTAATATACAATAAATTGCTGTGCTAGGGGATCTGACATCTTTGCAATATGATGATGAATTCTTTGGTCTCTGGAAGACAATTAACAATACCAGGTGCTCTGGGGTCAATAAAAAGTAATGCACTTAAGCTGTAATGCTCAAAAGACTGATGGAAATACTTAAGGGAGGCAGATGGTTTTTAATTAATTCAGGTTGAGAATTTTGCTGGAAAATATCATTGGAAATGTGAAAAAAAAATTACATAAACAGTTTTTGGGAATTCAAAATTAGTTTCTGCTCTAAAAGAAAAGCAAGGTAGAAATTTGCTGGTACTTAATGAAGTAAAACGTAGAATAATTGTTTTAAACCTAATTTCTAATTCATATGGGTGGAAAATGTAAGAGAGACATGGCGTTGAGCAGTATTTGAGTGAATAAGCAGTTTGCAGTGGTAAAATTTATTTCCAGAGCCCAATACTGTAATGACACCTTCGTGTTTCCTGTTCTGTTAGCAACACCTGGAAATGCGAAATGACACGGGAATCATTGCTGTGTAGCTTGACCTAATGTAAGATGAGGTAAATGTTACTGGGCACACATCTCCGAAGCGGTATTGATGCTCTCAGAAATGCATCAGTTGGCATGACTTCCTTTCTGGATGCACCAGCGCAAAGCACTACATAAGAACAGTTGTGTGTGTAGTGATTGCTTGCATCCATTATGGGATGGATTGCTGCATTAGCAGAAGGTAGAAGAACAGGAGAGTAAATGGGGAAGAGGAGTAATATGGAGTAGCCATAATATGGAGAAATAATGGTTAAAGCAGCTTCTCCCTTTGACTTCCACTTGCTCATGTGAGTCGACAGCTGGAGGCTGCATGTCTCAGCCTTTGGGAAGCACACTTGCCTTCTTTGTTCCTTCCAAGTAGCAGATTCTGCTGTGCTTGCTGTATCTAATGTACTGTGTAATGTTAAAGTACTGGAAGAGGTGAATCTTGAACTGGCACCACTCATATTAAGTCACCTGCTTTCACACCGAAGTGTTGCAGGTTTGAATTATGCTCTTATTTCAGTAGAGGGCAAAGCCCCCATCAGTCTTGGATGTAAGAATCAGGGCCCTAATTAAACTTAGATGACATGTTCGGTTTTTATTGGTTTTGGTGGTTTTTTTGGGGGTTTTTTTGTTTGTTTTGTTTTGGTTTTTTTTTAGGTAGGGTAAACCAGAAAGACAGAATCTGAGTCGCTTGCGCTCTGTTGAACAGATCATAAGACCTCCTTAGATAAAATACTTGTATGCTTTCAGGGGTTTGGTTAGGATTTTGGTTGTTATATTGGATACAAACAAACGTAACAGGCATATAATGCATTTTTAAAAATGTCTATCCAATTTACATAGCTTACTGCTTTATTTACTGCATCTGTATTTCTTTCATCTTTTACAAACTTCCCTTTATGTTCTTCTGATTAAGTAATAAATCTGGGGATTTCTACCCTGTTGTAAATAAATATTTTATTGTTAAACATTTTGACGAAGTTGAAATCATTGAAGACTTCTGAAAAGATTCTGAAGAAACTACTCAGCTACACAGAGCAGAGGCGGTTTAAAGAAAACTGTTTACTTCAGCGTGGCATTTTTTTATTTGGATATTGATAGTATACTTTTAAGAGAGAAAAAAGTGCAACTATTCTGGGTAAAATATAGGGTGCTGAATATAACCCATTTAAATGAGGTGTGACAAAAGCTGATATTTTACTAGTTAACAATAGCAGGTAAAATGACCTACTTGATCTATGCTTTTGCGTCTCTCAACTTATGGTATGAGAGAGAGAGAAAGAAATTTAAGGGACTTGATTTTCCAGAAGGCCTAAGCCATCACTAAAAAACAATCTCCTTTAAAGCACCTGTCACTCTACATCCCAGAACTGAGGAGACAAAAATTTTATTTTAATCATCCAGATGAAGTTGTATGCAGTGCATAAAAGGTATGTTTTATTATTCACATATCTGCACACCTGGAAGTATTCATCATGACACATAGATGTGATTTTGAAAAACTTGTCCTGAACAGGGAGTGCAGATGGCCAAACTTAATAACGAGATTGGTTTTTTTGTTGCTTTGCTTGGTTGTGGTCTGGGGTTTAGCTGGACACTGTACAGCCAACAAATCTCTGTAACTGCTGCTTGCTTTCACAGCATTACTGTAGTTATTAATTTATTTATTGGACGTTATTTGAGGTTAGTCTGTTTATTTTCTGTGTGTAACTGATGACGATCTGTCCCATATGAGCCTTTAGATTTGTGCAGGAATGGTAATGGTGAGGTCAGTGAGTCATCCCTTTCTCTTCTTTTGAAGTGTCCCTGCTTTGTCTGAGATAGCAGTTTGCTTGCTATTTGTTTACAAGGCTGCTCCAAGGCACTCAGCTACCCTAGGATACATCTGCATCTACCACATCCTTCCTGGAGTTGTATTCAGCTTGCAAAGCATTTGTTTGTCATCAAGAACATCAGTCTTCTCAGGACAGGGCCAGTAAGGTTCCTTTTGACAATGGCAATAACCTGGTGATGTGTTGCAGAGGCAAAGCCAAAGTGGGTACGTAAGCCCACTGACGTTGGAGGTTTTCCTTTTCTTAGTATTTGTGGCACATGTGTGATGCAGCTCACTGATCTGTTTGTTGTGCTTCACAGCCAAGCTCCTTGTGGTGAAGGACCATGGTTTACCTCACAGCTTTGGTCTCTCTAATTTATTGCCTTGACATTTCTTACAAGCTGAAAAACTTCACCCATGCATGTTTGGGGTTTTTTTTTTTTCCTGCTTTCAGTCTTCAAGAATCTCTTTATCTCAGGGATCCAGCTTACTTTTGATCTAGCAGACTTTGGGTGTTGATAGTAAGGGGGTGCAGCATCACGGTGCTCAACCTGAAAGAGTAAGCCAACTGTTTTTCTGGGTCCTCAGGGTTACTTTCCATGGCAGTGGTTAATTTGCTGTATGTTGGGTCACGTTGCCCCAAGTCATTGTGGCTTATGTCTATGTGCAAGACGGATGTAGCAGTGTCTGTAATCTAATTGTGTCCTAACTAGGGCTTTAACAAAACCATGCTTCATTCAGCTGCTTCCCTGTTATTCAGCATCATGTAGAATAGAGCTCTCTGCAGCCTCAGGTCTTTTGGGCTCTCTGGCCTTTGGTGTAGGGATACCAGATTGTTTAAACTCAAGTTCATGTTTCAAGGGAAAGTTATGCTCATTTCTCATTTTCAGCAAGTGTTACTGATTAGGATCAGAATTTCTGGTGATTCTGGGTATGAAAATTTCTGCAGATATTATTTTACTGGTATTAGAGGAAAAAGAGCTCTGAATATGCTCATAACTAACCCTTTTTAAAGTTTCTTAATTCTTTTTGACTTCATATCACCATTACGAATCTAGCATTGCTCCCTTATTTTAACTCCAGTAAGATCAGCAGGGTATCTCAGAGTTTGCCATACGAAAACTACTCTGGAACTAGTAAGATCAGAATTCACTGATGAAAGCTAGACCTATAAATTTCTATAAAGCCTTTCTAGCAGGTACGTATCTTCCTTGGTCTCGCTCAGCAGATAAACAAGACTGAGGAACATGAATAATGACCTCTATTTTTGAAGGCTTTCTGTGGTCCTCATGGAGATTTTCAGTTGGCAGAAGATTTCTTTTCATCTTCCATTTAATTGATGTTGGAGAAGTTATTAGGAGAGCTCTGCAAGAAATCCGCATAAGGGTGGGAGAGGAGAAAGCTGGTAGAGTAACTTCCTTGATGTGTGACTTACTCAGATAAGCTTAGGTGTTGGGATTGATGAACTACATGAGAGTGTGTAGTCTCGGCAACCTCCTGTGCCAGAAGACAAACCTTGAGGTCTGAGCTGGTATTTCTGCAAAGTTAGAGATAGATTGAGCTTTGTAAGTGCACTGGGAAGTTTAATCGTATGTGTAGAGTGGTTTAAGTACTTCTTGGACACAGGCCCTGTGGTGGCACTGTTCAGAAAATGAACTGAACTGCAGTCAAGGGAATCTTTGTAACTTCAGTATTTCCTGTAAGGGGAAAATCTTTCAGAAGAAACAGCCTTTTCCATCACCGATAGTATGTTTTACAGCCTGCGTGTGCTTTGTATAGCAGAAAGAGAAATGGTTTGCTTTAATTGCTTGCTCATTTCAAATAATGGTTTTTATAAATCAACAGCTCTTCTCAGGGTTGCCTCTGTTTTTTGAAGTAAAGCTTTGCTTTGATTTATAAACTATTGGTTGTACTCTAGAGCTCTTGTTTTCTCTGCTTTTGTAGTTACACAGATATAACCAGTGTACTGAATTCCCTCTGAAGCTTTTTGGTTGTGTGCTCAAGGCGAGAGCTCTTGATTATAGTTATTGGTGAATTCCAGTTTGTGTTTTAGACCTCTCAAAAATGTTATATATAATTAGCCTTTTGCTGTAGGCAAGAATTGGTGCCATTGTTTTTCTCGGTAAAAATAATTGGCTGTCAATCGAGATTTTTAGGTAATTTGTGTGTTTTGCTACAAGTGCTAAAATAATTCCTTCTTTAGGTCTGACTTACACATAGTAGCTGAAATTTGCACCCTCGGCCTGGAACAGTGGCTTGAAAGATGTGTAGGAGCATAGTACAAAATTGGGTAAAAAATCGTATAGCCCCGTATGTGAAGAAAATGGTCATTTTGTTATCTCAGTGTTTGCCTATATTTTTCTTACTCCTGACTGAACAGAAGAGGCTGCTGATTTGCCAACAACCAGCTCTTGATTGCATGCGTGTTCCATCCCTGCATGGGGGGACAGCTACTTGACTTTTGGTTCCCGTGCCCTGCCTTTGACCCTCTGCGTCATATTTTGAACCGAGTTTAACTTGCATCTTTTCCAGGATATTTGTGCTGTAGCCAGAAAATATATAAAAGTGTAAGAGCTATAAGAAGCGTGATGCACTACAGAAGTGGCAAACAAAAAATGAATTGTGATTGCTTTGCTTTCTGTGGAAAGGAAGGGGAAGAAAATTTGAAGTGTTTATAGGACTGGAGGGAAGAATACTCACTCTGTTCTGATGCTGTCAGGGGGCATCAAGATAACATCCTTGTACACATCCAGCTTAGAACCAAAGTGCAAGTGCCTGTACTCCAGCAGCTGCCTTGTTGGGTTGTGGTATCCACGTTGTGGATCGAATCTGTATTGTGTCATTGGGTGTTGCACTACCTGCTGTAACCATCACTTTCTAATGATGAAGGTTTCCTTTATCTCCCTTAATTTAACACAAGATGGTGCAGGAAACTGTGCTTTGCTAAGCTTTGACCCTCCTGCACCCAAATCACACTGTTAGACAGACAGAGACACATTTCATGCAAATAGGACCTCCACAGTTAGTGTGTAGTTATGGAAAAGAGTTACACCTTTTCCCTTTCCTAAGCACTAAAATCTTGGGTAAATACACGTTTTTAGGACTCTTCTGAAGGAGATCTCCACTTGTGTTTCTCTTACCCTCTAAGCATCAAGTTGGTTACTGAGTCTTTTCAGACACTTGCAACTAAACGTATAAAACTAAACTGAGCAATTAATTTATTAAAAAGAAATATTTATTTTGTCAGCGCTAGAATTTTTAGTTATTAAATTCATACAAATTATATTGTTATGGTTCCCGTTGGAGGAGCTTCCATCACTTGAAGTTTAATTAAATGCATTTCATTATTTTTTATAAATTAACAGATAGTTACAGAGATACTCCCTTGTGACCACTTAATTATGTGAGTTTTGTGGTCATGCATTTGTGGAGATGCCAATGCTTTTACACCCTGGTTATTTTGAAAGATTAGTGTTTAATATTCTCTGTTCTCAAGGAAAAAAAATTGCTTGGTTTTGAGAATAAATTGTTGCTTTTAAACCAACAATTCTCCTTTTGATGTATTTAAATCACTGGCAGTCACAGATGAGAAGGAGGTTTGATCTGTACTTCAGGTACCTCAGTGCAGCTCTACAGAGAGGCTTCAGGAGAGGACTGTCTGCTGGCAGCCCTCCGCCTGCAGACCGTCAGTCCGGCAGCTGAGCCCAGGTGGTAAATCCGAGCTGTCTTTACCTGTGAGGAGAGTGGCTTGGTAGGGCATTGGTTTCATTTGTAAACATGGTGAGGGCAGGGGGATTTGACTGAAGGCAAGGCAGCAGCAAGGTCTGAGAAAATGCCTGTGTGTTTTCCTGAGAGACTCAGAAGATGGGTGTACCCATTTTCTACTACCAAATAAAAGCTGACAGTCTGACCATCTTCTGGTAGCATTTCAGACTGTAGCTACAAAAGGTGTAGCGTTTGGCTCCTTGTTCAATTACCCTGTCTATCTTGCTGTACTATTGTACTTGCACTGATGGAATTCATGGAGTGACACCGGCATGAACCAATGCAATGCTATGGAGAATTGGATCAATTATATTCAGAGGTATTTCACACTAACTGGTGCAAATTTGGATCCTACTGCTAGTGCTTTATAAAGCTAAATTTTAAGAATATCAATCCAGAATATATCTTGAAGGGAAGTGGGTGTATGATACGTTGAATTTCTAATGCTGTTGTAAGAGAGATTTTCAAAAGCCCATGCACAAGTCTTGTGCCCCACTGAATTCTTTGGAAAGAAAAATAATTCCTAATCAGAAACTACTTCTTGCTTTTCTTATATCTTTATAAATTAACACTGTATATCTCTGTTAACTGTCAACAAGATAAATGTAGACACATATAATGCACACAGCTGAACCTATCTCAAGGCGTGATTCTTTGGTTCAGAGACATTGGCTTAGTTTCTTCCAGAAGGAATCTAGCCTGTGTACACCACAAGCAACGTGTGATGTAAACCATGGTGTAATAAATGAGGATGAGTAGGTTTGCTCCAAAACTGTGCTGAACTGAGATATTAACAGAAATGCTGTCATAGACAACTGGAGGCATCTCTCTCATATTGCATAAACAGGTCTATAACAGCCTGTTATAGTGCACTGTGTGCCCTTTTTACGAGGGTCTGTAGTGACAGGACAAGGGATAATGGGTTTAAACTGAAAGCGGGGAGATTTAGATTAGATATCAGGAAGAAATTCTTCACGGAGAGGGCGGTGAGGCACTGGGACAGGTTGCCCAGAGAAGCTGTGGATGCCCCATCCCTGGCAGTGTTCAAGGCCAGGCTGGATGAGGCTTTGAGCAACCTGGTCTAGTGGAGGGTGTCCCTGCCCATGGCAGGGGAGTTGGAACTGGATGTCTCTAAGGTCCCTTCCACACCAAACCATTCTGTGATACTGTGATAAAACCTCACTGCAGATGAGCCATGGCTACATACGTTGGATGTATTGGAATGGTTTCCAAACTCAGTGGACAAGGCTGTTACAGACCTGTTAATGCAATATGACCTGCTCCAGGTACCTGTGTTGAGAGAGATGCCTCCAGTTGTCTATGACAGCATTTCTGTTAATATCTCAGTTCAGCACAGTTTTGGAGCAAACCTACTCATCCTCATTTATTACACCATGGTTTACATCACACGTTGCTTGTGGTGTACACAGGCTAGATTCCTTCTGGAAGAAACTAAGCCAATGTCTCTGAACCAAAGAATCATGCCTTGAGATGGGTTCAGCTGTGTGCAGTGTGGGAATATTTGGTCCTGGGAATTAGTCTTCCCTGAAACAAAGCTCCTGAACCACGTACTGTGTAGGTGTAGGCCTTCAGCACCATCTAGTTCAGTCTACTAATCTGCACTTGGTGTGCTGAATTATCTGCGAATTCAGACATAGCCAGATGGTCTGCACAAAGTACACGAACCAAGTCTGAGGTCTGACTGTGCTGGGAGCTCCCCGCAAAGGATCTTTCTATCTGCTGCTTCTGGAAAGAGAAAATGCGTGAGGGAGAGAAGAAAGTCATCAGATACCTGAATGGCACTATCCACAGAAGAACTGAATAATAGTATTTGTAACTATTGTATTAGGAAAAAGTCAGAACAAAACTTAATATTTTAAAAATTCAGAACACAGAGTTTTAAAAAAGATGAAGAACATTGAAGAACCATTCGGTCTTTTCCAAATATTCATCACCTAATCATCTTTCTGAATTCTAGTTACTGAATTAGGTGAATTTCCATTTTTTCCAAAGCTTCTGGGTTATTTCAATTGTTTTACCATTCACCAGAACCATCCTATATTCACTATACTTCAGACTGATAGATACCTAATTGAGAAGAAGCAGAGAGCACACGTGGGTCAGGATTGAAGGAATTGAAAAAGGCAGGTGTCTGATGTTCCCCTGCATCCTTTCTCCCTTCTGGGAAGGTTCACTGTATACAGTCTTCTATGTTCTGAGTAAGGCATATCTTCAAGGGGTGAGGACTGGGTTGCATAGAGCTGTAGGAAGCATCTGCAGAAGAGAACTTCAATTTATCATTAGTTCTTTAATAGCCCACTAGTCTGGTATCCTGGCTGTGTTTCCTCCTCTATAGCTGAATGGCCTTTTCAAGGACAGTCCATTGGTACTACATTTCCATGGGGATGGGTTATAGAGAGTATTAGGTGGGTGAGATTCCCAGCCTTCACTTGCAAGGGATGTTGAATAATGCAGTTTATGTGTGTATGCATGCACGCTCACACGCACACACAGGGTAAAGCTAAATAGCTGCACTTATGGTCACAACTTCAAAATAAGGTCCATTATTTTCTAAATAAATTCCAAATTATTAGCCTTTTTTTTTTTTGTGGTTGCTTACTGATTTAATTCCATTACTGTATATTTCTTTATCTGTTAAAATATCAGTATGTTATGAAATTTGCAGAAACATTCCCATAATAAAAAGTTTCTGGATTTAGTTCAGAACATTAACTGTGAGATATCGGAAGTATTGTAACGTTGTTAAATGTAGATTGTGTCTTTGCTGAATGCTGATGTTACACCAATAGCATATGCCAATACCTTTGCAAGGACTGCCTTAAGTATGTGTGTTTGGTTGGGGAGGTGGAGGTGCTGTCAATATTCTGCCCCTTCGCAGAGATTTGTCTGGTTTGTGATAAGGGATATGGTACTGCTTCCAGAAGGTATTGTTGATACGAAACACTGCAGGGTAACATATCGTATTAAATATAAAACGCATTCTGTGAAAACATATTCTTTTGCATGCCAAAATACCCTCTTGTGTACGGTAGAGGTGTGTGGTAATTTTAAGCTTATAAGTCTTTGTCTTTAAAACAAAGAAAAAAACCCTACACGGATATTGCAATCAATTTCTGTACTTAAGAAAATAATCTTTTTTTATAGGCTTGAATTTACTAAAAATCTCAAGCTACTATTTCATGACGCATATTATGTTGATTGTTTGAAACTACAGGGCTTACAATTTTTAAGATACTTGAATTGCAGAGTCTGTGTGCAATATCTAAGAACAGCATTTTCTGGGGATAGGAGCATGGGCAGCACGAAGGAGTTGAACTAGGGAAGTGGACTTTAGGAGCTGTGCGCATGCAGATCTGTTGAAAATAGAGTTAAGTGGTGCAGTTGGCCAGGAATTCATTCTGAGACCAAGTTAGTGGGAAACTCTTGACTTGAGTCTTGTGTTTTCTTGGGGTTTTTTTGTCACCTTAGGTAGTATAATCCAGTTGTGCTTCTTTGGATTGTATAGGAGTTTCACCTGAAAGAATCCCCTGTTACCAGGATGGCCTAGAGCATTTGGAACCGCCTTCTGCTTTCTTCTTGCGGCAAACAGGGCTCCTGTGCTTGTCGCAGGAGCTGGTGAAATGCTCAGTGGACGTTGGTGTGGAAGGACAGGGTGCAGATTTCCCTTGTGCTGCATTCCCCGTGGTTATGGAGGACATGGCTTTCCCAGTGTTCCCAGTCCCACCTGGGTTCTGGAGTGGCAGCCACTCTCCTGGGAAGGCAGTGGTTGGGACAGGCAAATTTCAAAGCCAACCTCATGAGGCAGAGGGCCCTTGTGTATGAAGTGTTACTCATCTTGTCTGTATGCAAAGGGGGATGGATGTCTTTGTGCGGGCTTTTCTAACAACACAGGCACAGTACCCTGATGCTACGAGTCGTCACGCTATGAAACCTGCTTCCTTAGCAATTTCTGCTGCTTATTCTGCTGTGTTGTCCTAAGGGGAAGGGTCAAGTAACAGCACTGATTGTAGCACACATCTTTGTAGGTCTGTGTTGCTGGAAGTCCAGCCAGGAAGAAGGAAGAAAAACTCATAGTGAATACTTCAGAGGTTTTCAGAGCCAATGCCTGAGTTACTCTCCAGCTGTACACTAGCCAGGCAATGAATTGTTTCATAAGGTCAGGCCAGATGACACTGGGAAAAGAAATGTTTAATGTAGTAGGAGTGTCTCTATTCTTAAAGGAATTTTTTTCAAGTTGGTACGGCGATAAAATTGAATTCCTAAGAAAGGTGGACTCACAGATGCCACCAGTGATGCAAAGAATGTATTGCACATAAGTATGATGGAAAAGTATGTACATTTAAAACATATTTTCACTATATATTTTTGTCTGTTTGAATTGAACACTACTTTATTCTTAAGACTGCTTGTCTGTATTCCTCATTCTTCAGGTATGACCAAAAGGGGTAAGAAGGTCATAACTTCAGATGACCTTGTACTGAAAGTCAGGACCTGATGGGAGAAACGTGAAATTCTCCAGTGAGAGATGTATGGGGAGCGGCACAGAGTGCGACAAATGGGAGGGGGGAGTGCAGGTAAATGCTGCAAGTGTACCAGCATTTGGTGAACGTTTTGCTTTCCTCTCCTGACCATGAATACATAATGAAATACTCAGAGGAAGTTGGTGAGTGTGGCCAGGAATTCAGTTTTTAGCCCTTCAAAATAGGTGCACCCAAGAATCGATTCTGTTACACTATTTTTTCAGTTGGTACAAGTAGAAGAAAGACGGGATTAAGTATGTGACAAAATGGACTATTCTGAGCTGCAAAGTGGTAAATAGAGACTGACTGATCCAGAAATAATGCATTAGAGAGACTTTTAGGACTACACTTTGGCTACTTAATATGTGGGATAATGCTCAGTAGATGGTAGGGAATAGAAAGCTGTTAGGCTGTGGAGTTTGACGGGTCAAATGAACTATTTGTGGGAAGTAGTTACAATGCTGTTGATTCAGTGCAATTCTATAGACTTCTTGATATTTCTGCAAATTATTTGGAAAGGACGTTGAAAGATAAAATAAAATTGTACTATAATTAGCTAAAAGGAGGCAAGAAACATTGACATATTAGTTATAGAAAGATACCACAGGGGCAGTGAGAAATATACTTCTGGGAGAGCAAAATGACATTTATCGAGAGGAAATGAGATAGAGGGGAATGTAGCAAATATTTATATAGCTATAAATCACTATCAAATGTGGGAAGGAAAAATCCCAGGGAAGGCATATAAAAAGGGTGTTAAAACCATGATGATGTTCTGCTAGGGTGTTTGGTAGGGTAGTACAACATAAAGTATTACGTGTTTGTAATGTAAGAGGGAGGTGTAGCAAAATGCTAACATGAATAACCACCGAAGCGTATCATTTTGTAGTCACACTGCGGGACTGTGGCAGACAGATGTGGAATTACTGAGTGAGTGAAAACTGGCTGCACACGTAGGCTCAGATAGTAACGGTCAGTGCTTCAGTATGGATGTAATGGTGAGAAAGGGAGAAAACCTTTTAGCTTATCATTGCTTGCAGTTGATGTCCAACATGGAAGCACACCTTTTGGCTCTTCTTGATGATCAGTTAAACCCAGGGTTTAATCAGAAGGTCCTGTACCTGCAGTAGAAGTGCTTGTCCCCAGTAGTGATGAAGTATTTCACCTCAGAACACCCTACCTGGCTGCAGAGTGATTTCTAACTGAGACAGGAGTGCAGATGAGAAAGAAGAGTGAGGAAAAAAAGTATGTTAAAACCCAGATTTGTTTTCACGTGTTCCACGTGGCACTATTAGAGCGGGAGGGCAAAGGAGTGCATACTCGCAGCACTGCTTCTTGGGAAAGATCATTTCAGCTTTCGTGAGGAGGTTTACGATGTGCCCAGAGCTCCCCAGAATATCTGCTCTATAATTCAAGGGCTGCTTCTCCCTTGCTGCTCCACTTGCCTGCAGAAGATTTCAAAGCCTATCAGTTCAGTGTGGTGCACAGTCTGTGCTCCTGTGATATCCAACATGACAAAAGAAAATAGGGTTAAATACAATGTCTCTTGACAATTTACAGGTTTACGAAGTGAGAAGAAGGAATTTAAAATAATACCACTATATGAGTTATTTCATTTACCTACACTCTGACATGTCATCACTTCCCACTGATGATAGACACTGATTGACAGTGCTTGTGCCAACAACAGAAAAGGAAACTTCTCTTAAGAGCCACCCGCATGATGTCTATAGAATAATACATCAGAAATGGTTCATTTTGTGAAATTGCTTCACCTGAGCATGAAATTGTTAACAGATTAGGATAGAGCCAGGTATGACAAGCAAGGTACTGGTCTGGGGCAAACACCTTGGTGCTGACTGAATCTGTGCACTCTCTAGCAAATGCAGTGCCTGATAGGCATTTTTTAGACAAAGTTAAGTGTTGAGTATATTGTAATTTTTCTGGTTCTATCAGTAGTTTAACTTGTTCAACTGTGGTTAGTACAATGCCTCCACAGATCAGTCTTCACAACATTTGTGTCATAGTATTTAATAAGAAATATGAAGGTGTGAATGGAATTCTTTTCCCATTATCAGAAGTGTTTGCAAAGGTAAAAACAAAACCCAAACCCAACAAAACCACAGAATAAAAAACCCGCCACCAACAGTGTTTCCATTGTGCTGGATTTCTTTGTTTTTAGATGGTCCCCAGGATCCATGATACTTTTTTATGCAAGTAACGGATTTTTTTTTTTTTTAGTACACAGTGCTGTCTCAGGTTGTAGAAGGATAACTGTATTTTTTAAAGGTAGGGTATACATCTGTCTCTTAGCGTTAATTTATTCAGCTCCAAGGAACATGAGTTGAGGCAGGTGGGGTATGTCAGTAGGATAATACGGAGTCCGTTTAATCTCCACATTGTCGTTACAAAAGCTTGTTTTAACAAATACTGAAATAGGGGTTTATTCTTTACCTCGCTTAACCTTAACTAAACATAAAAGTCATCCTGAGCTCCTAAATACTTTGCCATCCTATGAGAGCTCTGGTGGCACTGAAGTTGCACGCCAATCAGCTCACCTTTCACGTCTGCGTCTGTTACTGTTCCTTGACAGGGTTCATACCATTGGTAGCCGCGTGGTGCCTGCTGTGTACAGACTGTTCGGTCTGAACGCACAGTAGCCGCTGAATCCTTAGCATTGACTTTTCAGGGCAGCAGGATGTCATCATAGGCCTTTTGAATTAAGCAACTCAAAGACTGACAACAATTGTAAAGAATTGAATGGGACGAGATCGTCAGTTAGCATACATGCAGCACCATCAGTGTTTGCTCCTACTTTTGAAAAGAGGGGGAAATAAAAATAAAAGTGAGATTTGATAGGAATATGCACTAATTTTATAGAAATGGAATGCTGAAGAGAAAAAACCCTTAAGAGATGCTAGCTAGATCTTAGATAAAAGAATGCAACCGCAGTTGGAGTAATTGGACCGTGAAATATTAATCTTCCTGATTTTATATACAAGTGACTTACTCATAACTATTTATGAACCTCTTAGTGCTTGAAAGCTGAGGTGTCCCGTCTCCCTGTCTCCCCCTGAAGACTTTGTGTTTTGCCTTGGGTTGGTTTTGATGTTACTTCTTTTTTTTTCATTTATGGTGCATTCCCTGCTGTCTAATCCTCCCTGAAAGTCAGCTACTGCTGCTGGATCGATACCCCTCTGCACAGATTAAAGTGATGTGTGTTCCTCGAAGGCTCCCCAAGCAGTGTGTTTGCATGTGTACTAGCATGGCTTTTTGACAGCACCAGCAATGTGTAGAATACTAATAGATGTACAAAGTGTTAAACATAGCACGAGGCACAATTGTGCCTGTGTTGACAGGAGTCTAGAGGAAAAGGCCATTGCTTCAAGATAATGAATTAACTCGGCATGTGCTATAAAGGGACATAGCGCTGTCCTGTGCTCTGAGTTTTTAAAGAGAGCAAGTAGAGTATCAACAGGGACAAGTTAGCAAAGATGGAAACAAAAGATGTGTGTGGTGATGGTGTGGCACTGCCGGGGACTAGAGAGTTGAGTTGTGTTGGATGCGCATCCTGATGGAAAAAAATACACTGCCTGAGACAAAAAGGCAGCTAAAAGAAATGAGCACTGAACCCTTAGAGAGTAAATAATGATGGAAGCATATGCCTACTGGGAGAATTTGTTTTCTACTGTATAAAGTAGATGGAAAAGGTATATAACCCTTTCAGTGCATAGCTTCGTTACTGTTTTCACTGTGCCACATGTTGTAGCATAGAGAACGTGGAAGGGGTAAAATGCTGAGCAGCTCTCCTTGACAGCTCTGGCTACTTAACTCCTGGTCAGGGATTGGAGGGGGGGCTCTGAACCTTCCAGTGAGTGTTTTCCCTAAATTTAGCGGCATTGCACTCACCTGGTTGGTCTGCTTCTGGGGTGGAGAGGGATCAGGACAAGGGGAGAGGAAGCAAGGGCAGAGGTGGGACCACTTGTAGTAATCATAATCTGGGACCTTGAACATCAAATTGAAAACATGTGAATGGGAGAGAAAATTCAGTCACGGTCAGCCTGTGTTGTCCCAGAAGAGGGGTTGTTCACCTGGTGTGCAGTGTGCCAATACACACACAGAGCACAGGTATTTTATTGTTGTGCATTTGCACAGATATGGCGGCTAGGTGGTATCCAACAGAGCTAGACCAGCCCAATACAAAAAGCTTTGGTATATTTATCCTCTTTAGGAAGCATCAAGATCCACCTTCTTCTGCACTAATTGGTTAGTAATTTATTACAACAAATCTCATTGTTGTGTTTAATTGTACTTTCAACTTCGGTTTAAAGGCACAATGTCCTGTTAAGGTGTGAAGGGTGGTCTTAAATGGGGAGGGGCGTTTATTGAGTCAGTGGTCTTGATCTCCCCCTGCCACCTTTACCCTAGTTACTCTTGACTTCATGCCTTGTGGCAAACATCCAGCTTTCGGCGCCAGATGTTCCCTTCTATCAGTCTTCAGCTCCTCTTCAGGGGCAATGTTTTATCAGTCCTTAGTTCCTCTTCAAAGGCCTAGTTGTTAACAAGGCATTCAAGTTAATAACCAGTTCCCTGTTTTGCAAAATATTTGGCTCGTTGTTCTTTTAGTGGAAAATTCCATTTTCTACTGTATAATACCTGTGACTCCTTCTCATTGTCCTAGTAGCCAAGAGTAAGAGACTATCAGGTTCTTCACAGATTGAATGAGCTTTACCCCCACCCCAGCATCTAGTGCACATCTGGCAGGTCTAAGGAGAGCAGAGACAGGAATACAGTGTACACTTTAGCTTCTGAATAGGAAGAGCCCTTTGTCCTCCAACACTGTAGCTTAGAGGGCACTGGTGGAACTTGTATTTTCACCTGATCTCTGTATCCCAAGGAAAGCTGATCTCCCATCCCAACAGACCAGGCTTGGACTGACTGTGGGAGTGGAAACAGATGAGGTGCAGCTGCTGAAAATGGCTTCTCTGAAGGGCTGGGAACAAGCACAACAGAAATTGTTCACCTGCTCCCCAGGCTATGTAGAAATCCAGATCTCATGCTAAGCAAAATGTCTCAGTAGGTTGTACATGCAGGTGAGTATAAAGGGTGCCTGGCCAGAAGACTCTGAAGGCATTCTCTTCTGTGGAGCAGTAACATGTTTGAAGGCTCTTAACAGGGTCAAACTAAGATTAAAATCAATTTTAAAGACAAATTGGGCATCTTCATGGACCACTCTGAATCCAGTCTGAGTGCAAACAAATGTGGAGATGACAGAGAACCAGTTACACAGCTGAGCAGAACACTGCTCCCCTAAGAAAAGCACTTTGGAGTGTACGCTGCCTGCTCACTAGTCTTTGAAGGATAAAAGGCTCTAATGCCAAGTGGATAAAAGGTAGCTTATTTTATGAAATAGATGTAATTTGAATTAAGAAGATAGTAAACAGAAGCCCTCATCTCTAGTACTGAAGGAGAGGGTTTCTACCTGTCTTTGATAACTTGTCAAAGTGCTGCTTCTCTGCTCAGCAGGAGGGAGTGATGTGAAGGAAATGGGGTTTTTCTGTAATTCCTAGGAACATTGTCCCTCATTTTCCTCTTCTGTGCAGGCAACTAGAATAGATTTAAGCTCTACTTTCTATTGGAGAAGATAAAAGGGGTTAAACAGTAGGAAAATTTGTATTTATCCACCTAAGAAAGCAACAGAGCAAATGGGAACCTCACCAGCTGGACTTTGCCTTTAAACTGGCAGGTGCCAGTCTGAAATGGAGACTGGTGTGAGGCAAGAGTAAGCTGGCTGCAGCCCGACAGTTGGAGATGTCTGCTCAGGGAAGAGCAGGGAGCTGGGTTTCAGGGGGCCTGGCAGACAGACTTGCTTACACAGGCTCTGTCTTGGAGCTTGGTGTGCGGTGTTGTAGCTATTATGTGTTGCATCCCTTCCAAAGGACTATTTCTGCTGCTACCAGTGGTAGTGGTCCCATTGCTTTCCTATAAATGCCTTTGTGTGAGGACACGTTAACATGGTAATGGGAAAATCTTCCCAAAACTGGACTCTTGAGAAAAACCCACTTGGCACACCCTCAGCTCATCTCCCGCCTCCCAGAGGAGGGTGCTAACTATCAGTGATGTACTGCTGTCCATGACTTACCTAAATGTTTCCTACAGCAACACTAAAGCAAGGTGTCCTGGCCTCATCGGTGTCTTGGTTGCTTGGGTTTACTTCTTTTCTGGCTCTATGCTCCAGAGAATATTGTAAATAACCAAAGATGAAGAACAATGCCTGAGGAGGCCTTTCAATCTGACATCTAAGCTGGTGGTAGTGAGGATATGTTGTGGTGTAACCTCTACTAGCAATAAAATACCACACGCTGCTCACACACCTCCCCCCTTCCTCCAATGGAGGAGGAGAATCAGAGGAAAAGACAAGAAAACTCCTGAATTGAGATAAGAACTTCTAAATAATTGAATATAAATGAATATTATAGTGATACTAATAATATTAACAATACTACTACTACTAAGCAATTAAAATAATAGGAAATGGAGCATACAATTGCTCACCACCTGCTGACCAACACACAGCCAGGTCCCGAGCAGCGAGAGGCAGAGCCTGAGGGTGACAACAGGAAAAGCGAACCGACCCACCAACTCACTAATGAATCAACCCACCAAGCCACTAACAACTGGTATAAGGAGCTAGCAAAAAAAGTTAAGGCCCCCCAGGCCACTTCCCACCTATTCACTGGGCATGACATACCATGGAATGATATACTCCTTTGGCCAGCCTGGGCCAGCTGTCCGAAGTATGAAGAAAATTAACTCTTTCCTGCCTGAAACCAGCACAGGTTGTTAAGTTTCCTTTGAACAGAGCAGAGACCATAATTAATCTTCCACATCAGGCAAGTATTTCAACGCTAATCTGTTGGAGAAAAAAAGGCATGGAAGTTCTGCCACCCAAATCATTGGGTGGATCAAGCCAACTGTCAGTTTTCCACTGGGAACTGTTCTCCTTGTTATATGGAAAACAGATGGGTTTTCTTAGCTTCATGTTATAATAGAACTAACCATGGCCTTCAGTCCTGCTGTTTTATGAGCTCCCTTCTGTTGCTGCCTCCAACGGAGAGTCTTGGAGTTTGATCATTCTGGCCTTACACGTGTAGCAATGACTTTTTTTAATCTGTTTCTCAAACACATCCTAGGCTTCTTTCCAGCTTTTTTTAAACCTCACAGTATTATCTTGCCATGGCAAGTTGCCAGCATGTATATTACTGTTGACTTCGCTGTTTGAGGTTATAGCTCCACCTGCCCCCAGCCCCTGACTATGTAATCACAGTAACGCCTCTTGGGGAAGCGTACAGGGCCATCTAGGATGTTTCACTTAATAAAATATAGAATAATTACAGACACTGAGTTTAGTGAATATCAAACAGCTCAGAAACAAGCATACTTCTATCATCCTGCCAGTTAAAAAAAAAAAAAAGAGCTAGCTTTTATAAAAGAGGGGTTTGGGGGAAGAAAAGGCAGAAAGACTTTCCTCAAACAATCTTGTATTTCTGTATTCAAGAGGTGTATTTATATACAATAACCAAGTGTTTTAGTGAAATTTAAGGAAAAAGGCATTGTTCAGCCGGTGTTAAAGAATTATGTTTGAAGCTGGTAGCCTGTTTCTGAAGCTGAAGCCATTGCAATCGCCCAGTGAAATTGCTTCAGTCCCATTGAATCCCATCAGAATAGATGTCCAGAGCACAGAGCATTCAGTACTAATCCTGCACCAGATACGTCTTACCCTACTTGCTAATAGGTAGAGGTAGGAACTCAATTAGCTGTATACTGTACAAGTGACTTGAAACAGAATTTTATCTTGGTAAGGCAATCAGGCCTTGTGGTTAAAATGTTCGAGGGTCATTTGCTATGAATATTAGTTGTAAATATGTTACTTACAATAATACAGCAGTGGAGAGGACTATGTGGTCAGTAAATGAAAGATGCTATAAAGGTGTTCTGTATATATTTATATGTATTTATATATTTAGATCAGGCAGTTTTATTATTGCCGTTGCGACTTTTACTGTTATCGTTACTGTACAGAAGATAAACCAAAGCATGTAAAAACCTGGTGACTTTGGACAAATCACTGTAAATTGGAAGCAGTGAAGAGCAAGGAAAACAATCATGTAGCTTCATTTGGCCAGGTTTTGTCCTGCATTTACAAGCCTGAAACTTTGTGTGTGATTACACGCCAGGAGTCTTATCACCCAAAGCATTGAATGAAATTAATTGTATATTTATTTATGCAAACTGTTGCAGATTAATTAATACAAGTCTGAAAAATTCTAAATATGCATCTGTATATTTTGGAACTTATAGTTCAGTAAAATGTTCTTTAACAGAATTGTCTTGGTGACAGATGTGGTAGGTATCTATTGAGTATTTTTTGCTTCTTTTGTGTTTATAGCCAATTGGTGGAATGGAACCACTCGAAAAAGAAAATTAAATCTAAAGTTAGATTAATTCAAACAGCAGTTCTCTTCTCTGCAGATCCTTACTACTAGGTTACACATAACTGTAATAGCTGAGCACTGTTAGTTGTGACTTAAGTGATGTGAATAAATTCTGTCATTTATGGTTCCCACTCTTCCTTCCTTTCCCAAAAAGGGAAATTTTTTTTGTGCAGTCTTTTTTGTTGTTGCTTGTTTTATTTGCACACAAATGATATATATCCACCTGTAAATACATTACGTTCCTTCCTTGGGGAAGTAATGCCGGGGGAAGTAAGTGCACATGAGCACACACACATTCTCCCTCTTTTCTCTGTCCCGTTCCCCCTCATCTGGGTGTTATTGAGGGAAATGGTGTTCCATGGGGAGGAAGGAGGTACGTTTGTGATGGCTGTGTGGTTCAACCTGCCTCTTGGAAAAGGGCAGCTCCTGCACAGGTGGCTGTCAGCATTTTGGAACTGAATTTCACTGGATGAGAGGATCAGTATTGTTGACTGCGCTCCTTTCCTTAGATCATTGTTAGAGTCTGCTTGCACTAAGCCATTTGAACGTCCTGAAGGTATTTATGAGACTTGCAAACTCGGTATGCCTTGAACTTCAACTCATGTCTCCTGAATTCCAGTGCTACAGACTTTCTCAGCTCATTGAGATTGGAGCTCACATTAATCATCCTGCTCGCAGTAGTCATCCAGCTCGGGTCATGTACACGTGAGGTTTTCTCAGCATTGCTGGGAGTAAACTAGAGCCTACTTTTCCCTTTGACTATGTAATTTTCTTCAAACCGGGCAGATTGAGTTGCCTACCACTTCAGCGTTGTGCCTTCATATGAAATCCATGTTTTACTTCCAAGGAAAGGGTGTGGAGAGCAGCCTTTTGGCTTCAGCTGACATGTCCTGTTGACAGTCCCTTTTGCTATTTGACTTCTGATAGAAACTAGAATAGTCTTTGGCAGGTGGTATGTGAGGGCCTTAATTTGTTACAGCCGTCAGAGGGACGTGCATTGCTTTCTTTTCTGTTCTGCCTGGTTTCCTGTGGCAATGAGGCTTTTTCTGTCATGCTCTCTCTGCCAGCCTGTCCAACCCTATCCTATTGACTTTTTGAATCTGTCAGCCAATTTTAGTCCTATTTAACAGTGAGGCAGATGCCTTAACGATGTTAAGGTTCTACCACTGTAATGAATGTTGGCAGCCAGATAGAGGGGAGAGATGTAATTAATGCCTGCAGTGATGAAAAGGCTTCAGTGTGTGCTCAGCTTTTTCTAGGTATCAGGCTTTATTAGCTCTGTTGTGAGCAACATGGCCTGTTTTTGTTATGTGAGCATTGTTGTAGTGCTTTAATAGTTGGCTTTGCTTCCATGGTTTATCTTGCTATCATGCATAAAAGCCATAATGAGGGTTCAAAATGCCATTGAGCAGTGTTGAGTGTGCTGGCGGATACTACCAAATATCAATGTTACCAATTCTGGGAGATAATAGCGCTGTGTGAGGACAAAAATCTCTTCTTTCACTGCTCCTCCAGACCTCGACTCCTTAGCTGTTCTCATCTTGCAGGGAGGCCAGTATCTGCTGCTGAGGGTCTCCAGCCTGAAGCAAAGATTGCAGCATCTTGGACTGCTGATACTCCTTCTCTGTGCCAGAAATCCTCCTCGTATCATACAGCCCTCGCCTTCACCAGCTTCTGTTCCTGGGACCCGGGGTTCCCACCTGACCTCCTGTGCAGAAGCATTGCTCTGTCTGGCTCCATTGCTGCAGAGCAGGATGCGTGCTGGGGTGGGGCGGGGGCAACATGGGAAATGGTTCACTGCCTCTCCTGTTCCCCTAGAAAGATTATCCATGTGGTACTATGGTAGGAGGAAGGAATGGAGATAAGACTGTGGGATCTATCAGTTTACATGGGGAAGAGAGTTTGACTTGCATAATTCAAACATTTCCCCTCTTTCATGATAATCTCTTACCTTTTCCCCTTTTAATATTCTGTAAAAATATGGGAGAGCCAAGTGAGTTTTGCCATCTGGACAGAAATCGTAGAGAAAGACTTTTTTTACTTGAAACTCCAAAGAATACTTACTTGAGTTTGAGCAGTGGGTCTAAGATAGCCAGACCTGTTCTGGGGGCAAACAGCGGAAACATTCATTGTTTTGAAGTTTTAAATTTATAAAAACATGTGTATCTGCAGTATGGTTAAATGTGATGTATGTGCAAGTCCAAAAAATACATGCATTAGATCACTGCCTTAATTGCCTTTTAGACTTGAGGTTTAGAATTGACCTGTCAGACTTCCATAAAATAAGCTGGTTTTATTTTGGGTTATGAATCTGAAGCAGTAATATGGCAAATAAGATGATGTGTAGCCCAGTAATGTGATTCTTCTTAACATTCTAGGCTTGGCTCATTATGATGCTCATAGACGATCTTGATTGACTTCCTGAATAAGTATGCAATAAATGTATTCTTTTTTTTCGGTAGCCAGATACTCAAGCATTAATTTAAGTGCAAGTCAGCATGTCAAGACTGTCTTCCTACGACTTAGTCTCTCTCTTGCAGTACCTTTACATTTTGTTTAAACTTGTGTGTTACTCTAGCCTTCTAAGGGGTGCTTATCAGCAATTAGAAATAGTAGGGTGGCCAACGTTAATTCTGAGAAATGAAAAGAATATATGTACGTGCACACTGTTCTATAAGCTTTTATTTAACATGTTTTTCATGAACCCTGATTTTTGTTTTCTCTTAATGTATGTCCTAGTTGTATATGCCAGAAACTGTATGATGAATTTGCAGACTTGTCTACTTACACAACTGTTCCTTCTGGATGTTTTTATTACTCATACTGTGGAATATATTACCTAATTTGTAAAATATCAAAAGCACTGTAAAATGGGAGACAGCAAATTACTGAATACCACACGCACAATTTATTTTATTTTATTTAATAAATGAGCTCTCCTGCTGGAATACAGAAAACTTTAGGGGTCTGCAAACACTTTCACGAATAATTGGCAGTCAACTTAGTATCGGTCCTAACTACTAAAACACTCAAATGTCTCCGAAATGAAGTGTGTGATTAACCTCCCTTGACAATTTAGAGCTATTATGAATAATATGGCAGGTCAGAACAAAGCAAACTTAGCACTTTTATTTTCAAGTGTTGATCAGTAGGATTTTTTATTACCGTGCACCAAGCCATTTGACTTTCATAGACAGATTTTTGATTTGTAATGTCTTCTGAAAGCAGCCCTGAATTCTCAGATGCCACTGTGACTTTGCACAGCTGGACTACCTGGAGTGGTAGCCTGGCTCTCCTGAGGGTTATCTCGCTGGGGCTGAGTGAAGGGGTATTGTTTGCCCTAGCTCGTGACTCAGAGAGTTTAAATGGATCAGCCATGGGTGACTCCAGGGTATACAGGAGTTTTTGTTTCCTGATTCTGGATTTAACATACTCATTTCTGACATTTATTTCACACCTGCCAGTTATTTGAACAGTATAACATGTAGATATGGAAAGAGGTGAAAGGCAAAGGGGACATTTCCCATTGAAATTTTATTTGTTTGTTCTTTCGCTTTTTGTTCCAGTGAATTGAAGCAGAAGTTGGATGAAGAGGGTAACAAGTGCAGCATCCTTTCCAAGCAGCACAAGTTCAACGAGCACTGCTGTATTCGCTGCTGTTCCCCTTTCACGTTTCTTATCAACAGCAAGCGACAGTGCCAGGACTGCAAGTACAACATCTGCAAGAGCTGCAGTTCTTACCAGAAGAAGGAGAAGGCTTGGATTTGCAGCGTCTGCCAGCAAGCAAGGTAGTCCTATTCAGCAACCTGAGTAAAGCAGCTGTGGCCTGACCTGAGCTTTTCCTTGTATTTGTCAGTGGTTAACACTGGTGGGATAGGACATGAAGTACCTGTTTATGTAGGGGTTGATTTGTTCCTGTGGTGTGATGTGCCTGTTTCTTGTAGGGGTTAATTTGTTCTGAGAGTGTTTGGTTATCTGTTGCATTTTCCAGGCTTGCTTGGCTGGACTGATGAATCAGCAAGCAGTAATTGGACTTAGCTTGAGCTTGAGCAGGGCTGGGATCTCCTGAAATGCCTGGGTTACTAATGGAACCTGAGCGCAGATGGTGGTAAGGCAGTTAATCATTTTGCAGCAAATCCCACTCATGGGTGGGGAGTGGAAGGAAGGATATTGGTGAATAGATCGTCCAGCTGTGACTGTGTATTGAAGTGCTTTTCTAAATGCCAGCTTATTGGTAGGGATGCTTTGGGCTTACTTTGGCAAATAACCAGAGAAAATAGCAGCGCAACCTTTTATAATTCTTAACTTCTGTTAAGAAAATGCTGCCAGGCTTCTATTTGCAGAGGGTATCAGGGATTTACTATTTCACCCTTTTGAGGCTAACAGAGACACAACATTTAAAGATAGCACCAGAAAACCAAAGTGAATTCAAGCAAATGCCTAACAGCAGTGAAGGGGCTGTTCCTTGGATGGTGACTGTGA